>CM053399.1:133573179-133761280 GCA_028644305.1 Xerus rutilus | reverse complement strand
GCCACTTCAATGTTTATAGCAGCACAATTCACAATTGCAAAACTGTGGAAGCAACCCAGATGTCCTTCAATAGATGAATGGATAAAGAAACTGTGGTACATATACACAATGGAATATTATTCAGCAATAAGAGAGAATAAAATTATGGCATTTGCAGGCAAATGGATGGAACTGGAAAGCATTACGCTAAGTGAAGTAAGCCAATCCCAAAAAACCAAATGCCGAATGGTCTCTCTGATTAAAGGTCCCTTACTTTTATTGAGGCTGTTTGTTCAAACTTTTAAGCTTTCTCCTTCGATTGAAGTTGATTTCTCATTTATGAAGATGCCAATAACTCCTTATGCCTCAATATTTTTTTTTTGGTACCAGGGATTGAACTCAGGGGTACTCAACAACTGAGCCACATTCCCAGCCCTATTTTGTGTTTTTATGTAGAGACAGGGTCTCACTGAGTTGCTTAGCACCTTGCCATTGCTGAGGTTGGCTTTGAACTTACAATTCTCTAGTCTTGGCAGCCCAAATTGCTGGGATTGCAAGTGTGAGTCACTGTGCCCAGCTTCAATATTTTTTATTTATTAAATAGGTCTGAACAAAGTAAGTAGTTATTCTTTGTCAGTTGATTATTTATGTTTTCATAAAAAAGCTTTCTCCAAAGAATATCAACAAAAAATGAATTGTATTGGCTGTGCTGCAGCATTAATTGAAAGTTTAATAGATAAGTTGTGATGATATAAGAAATTCCATGAGGAAGACAAGGAGGGGTGGAGGTGTGGAGAGAGCTGTTGTTTAAGCATTGGAAATGTGCTCACAATGTGAGAGAATGCAAACAGGATGTATAAATTGCAAAGCCGATGCCAAGCTTGTCTGTTGGCCAAGACACATAGAATTATCTTTTTATCTGGTAAGATTCCAAAAGGAAATAAATAATGGTATTCAGAATTGTTTCTTAAATGAAAGAAGTAACTGAAATTTAAAAAGTTACATAACTTTTTGCTAAACATAAACAACTGCCTTAGGATAGCTTGCACAAATGTTGAATATTTTTAAAATTTTTTTAGGTTTTGATATTATGAACTGAAATACTCTTGAATAGTCTCCTGTGTATGTTCATTTATTTCCCAGTAACTTATGAGGTAAGTGCAGTTGTGAAGGAGAATGAAAACAATACTGTAGGTATAACAATATGCTACAACTATTTAAACATCAAGTATTGTATTTGATTATCCCTTTAGCTTCTACATACTTTCCTGAATTATCAATTTATTGGCTCTTTTCATTAAGAGAATTATGGATCCTCAATTTGAGAAGATTTCAATTTGTTTACTTTTATGCATGTCACAAAGTAAAAACAGCATAATAAATTAAATGTAATAGAAAGTATTTTTAAATGAAATACCAGTTGGAATGCCCTAGGTTCCTATTGTCAGCTCTGAAAGGTGAGCACATATAAACTAAGGTATTTTTCAGGTAAGAAATTCTATAATGAATTCTACACATGACTGTAATCAATATCAGAGAAATCCTGGGGTAGTAGTAACTACTTTCAGAAATGGCTTTAAAATGGAGCCCCAGGTAAGCTGAGTAGAGATAGTGGCCAAATGTTTTTTTGGTTGTTGTTTGTTTTTTGAATTATATCTTACATCCTCTGCCAAAGCCTGGGGACTAGGTGAGAAGCTTAATGGAAACAATAAGCTCCTCTTACAAAGGAATAATAATGACAATTCAATAGAGCAAGAGGCTCACATGTGTCAACTGCCTACTATGAGCCAAGCACTATGTGGCACTTTGGGTATACAAAGATAAACTATAGAGTCAGCTCAAAGGAGCTAAGAGTAAACAAAACTCATGTACAGTAATGATAAATGCTATAAGCACCCTGATAGAGATAAGTACAGAATACACTACAAAGGATCCACAATTCAGAAGATATATCAACACAATCTTTAAAAATGGGTCACAAAACAGTGGACGATTTTTATTAAATCTATTAGAGAAAATTTCTCACCCTCCATTGTCTTTGACATTGTCTTGGACTTTCTGGTCTTTGGCCTTCATGTGAATTTTAACGTCAACTTATCAAGCTCTACAAAACTATTCTCAGAATAAGGTCACTGAAGTTATCTTTAACAAGTGAGTCTTTCTAGTCATGAAAACAATATTATCTTTTTAGGTCCTTCTACATAATTAAAATTTTTCCATACAGAAGGACAGGTACATGTTTTATTATACTTATTACACTTTAGGGTATTTTAACTGTATTTGAAGTGATTTATTAAAATTATTAATGGTGTATTAAGTATCATTTATCTTTAGTATTGATCTTATATCCAGGTACTATTCTGAATTTTAAAAATTTGTTCTAATAGTTTGTCAGTAGATTATCAGTCAATGGAAACAATCATATCACTTTTAATAAATGTTTAGTTTTTAACATACCTTTATATCATTGTAAGAAGGGGTTTTGACTTGTACTAATTTGTCTAGGCGCTCTGAATCAATGTTGAAGACAGTGATTATGAGTATACTTGTCTAGTTTACTTAAAAATAATACTGAAAGTCTTTCTCTACTAATAGGATATTTGTAGATTTTTTGCTACATTATGAATGAATGTCAGATTTTGGTCATGTTCTTTTTCTTTCTAACTTTTCATTCAAAATAAATATACTTAAAGATGCACTGGTAGATGGTTAATAAAAGAATAATAATAAAACAAACATCTATGTAAATACCACCCAGGTTATAAAACAGAACAATGGCAACCCTTTAAAACCCTGAAATCCTCTTATCCAATCATATTATTTTTACTAACCAAAATCTAGAAACACTAGGACAACAACCCTTGCTATTTTCAATTTGTGATTATTTCTTAGATAAATATGACAACAAAATCATGATCTCTAAAAGAAAAACTAAATAAATTTGATTAATAATTTCTACTGCTTGAAAAATAGTATTAAGAGAATAGCCGAGAAAAGCATAGACTGCAAGAAAGCATCTGATAAAGGACTGTATCTAAAATATGGAAACAAGGAGAAAATAAATATTTGACCAAAAAAAGATATGGGTGGGCTGAAGTTGTGGCTCAGTGGTAGAGCACTTGCCTAACATGGGTGAGGCACTGGGTTTGATCCTCAGCATAAATAAATAAATAAATAAATAAATAAATAAATAAAAGTTAAAAAATGAGTTTAAAGTTAAACCCATTCCCAAATATTTACTCCAAGTGAAATACAAACTTGTGTTCATATAAAAATTATATGTGAATGTTTTCAGTGCCTTTATTTGTAATTGTCTCTAATTGGAAACAATCCCAGTATCTGAATTAGGTACTGGTTAAAAAGACTTGTGTACATTTATCCAACAAAACACTATCACAACAAAACTGGTGAGTGACTAACAAACAACAAACAGCCGGCCTGAATGCATCTTGGGTGCTTTAGTGTAAGCGAAAGAAGTCAGTCTCAAAGACTGCATCTTGTATTATTACACAGACATGACACTGTGGAAAAGTCAAAATTTTACAGACATAGAATGAATCAGTGATTGCCATCTGAATGGAAAAAATTGAACAACTCAAGATAGCAACCAAGGCATGTTTGGCAGAGGGCAGGGATAATGGAACTCTTGTTATCTTGACCGTGATAGTGATTAGAGATTGGTAGGTATTTGTCATAACCTGCAGAATTAATACTGTAAAATCATAGAGAATTTTGCTATATGTTTTTTACATATTAATATAAAATAATGAAAAAAGTCAACTTCATTTGATTTTAGTATAATATAAAAGTTTATATATAATAAACCTTATTTTGGTTACTATTTCTATTATGTATCTTCTTCCTTGTAAATAACATTTCTTTTAAACAGGACATGTCTACTTTTTTTCTTTTTATACAGCCTTATAATATATTTCACTTTCACTTAACATACTGAATGATCTAGTTTAGTTTAAATCTGCTTTCTAGCTATTTGTTTTCCATTTAGCCTATGTCTGTCTTTATTTTTCACTCCTTCTTTCTTACATTACTTAGATTATTCAATTACTTTTTATTGATTTCCCCCTAGGAAAATCAATGTATTTGTATTTTTCATATTTTCAACTGTTAGTCTCCAATTTACAGTATGCATCCCTGACACACTGCACTCTATTTAAAATATTAGCCTACCATTATTTGAGTGCAAAAAACCTACAACTGAATATTCCCATTTTCCCTCTCCTACCCTGTATGGCATTGACATACATTTCACTCCTGTATATACTCATAAAAATATTGCTTTTTGTTTTAAATTGTCAGTATTGATTTATATATACCCATGCATTGTCCTGGCCATTGTTTTTCTTTCCTTCCTACAGTTCTGTGCTACTTGGCATGATGGTCTTTTCTCCTGAAGAAATGCCCTTTAGCTTTGGGGTGGGTCAGAGGTGGGGGATACAATCAATTCATTCCATTTTTATTTGTCTCAATGTTAGTTTCTTTTCTTTTTCTTTTTGAAGGATATTTTTGCTGCATATAGAATTCTAGGTTGGCTTATTTATTTTTTATATGAGTGCACTGAATTTTTAATTTATACCTTTCATATTTTTATACCTTTAATATTTAATTTATACCTTTAATTTAATTTATACCTTTCATATTTTTCTATTGAAAATCAATTTGGTCTTATTCTTTTGAAGGTAATGTGTCTTTTTCCTCTGCCTGATTTTATGATATTTCTCTTTGATTTCATTTTTAGTGGTTTGATGAAGTGTCAGAGTATAATTTTCTCTGTATAAAATGTTTGGGTTTCCTAAGATTTTTAAATCTTACTTGATAACTTTAATCTGTATGGAAAACATTTTTGTCATTATTTCTTGAAATAGTTTTGTACCAATTTTTCTTATTTGATAACTCTCCTCCAAACATGTTAGACCTTTCAGTCTGTTCATGTTATATTTCTTGTTCTTTGTGAATCTCTTTTCTATTAATTTTTATTTTGTGCTTTAGTTTGTTTGCATTGAGCAATCTTCCTTTTCACTGGCTTTGTTCACTGTTTTGCCCCATCATTTGTTAAAGTCATCCAGTGAGTTCTGAATTTGAGACTCTATTTCTCAGTCCTAGATTGTCCTTTTCAACTTTTAAATAACTGGTCCAATAAAATATATTTTTCCTGGTTGACTGTTTCTTTGAAAATAGTAATCAAAATTATTTTTAAATCTGATAACTCTGAAACACGATCGCCTTCAGTTCTGCCTTTGCTATCTAGTTTTTCTCTTCATTTTCATTTATCCAATCTTGTTTTCAGCATATATTTAAATTTATAATCAGATGCTAGACATTTTGAATGAAGAGCTGTTGAGGATCTGGCTGGAGTCATCTTCTTCCAAGGAAAATTAATTTTTTCTTTGAGAGAAAAATCAGAAATTCAGAAATTTATGAAATATATTAATTTTGTTAATAATTTATTAAGGCTGGTCTATTTCAATTCTATCTTTGGGTGCAATCTTGATTCCTAAGGTCTGACTCTTGTTTTTGGAGCATAACACTTGCCTTGGCTCTTATTTGATAGCCCACGGTATTCAAATGCACATTAGACACTTTTACTATTCACTCTGCTTCTTACTTGTTTTTCTTTTTTTTTCTTTTCTTTTCTTTTCTTTTCTTTTTTGTCATTCATTCAGGATTTGAGCACAGTGAGATTTGAGTTTTAGCTGCATTTCCTTAGCACATGAAGATGGTGAAATCCTACTCAAGTTTTCTGCCTCCCACATGCTGTTTCCTTGGATTCTTAACATGGGTATGTTCAGGAAAGTTGACCCGTGCCTTGAAGTGACTTGAATACATATCTAGACATTATATCCTGCTCTTGAGGATTTTATTCTTAAGATCTCATCCATTTTCTCAGTTTCAAATTCTTTGTTCTGTCTTTTCAGATCAGTAGAACTGCTACTTTCTATAGAAAGTCTCTTTCTATGAGTTTGGTTTGGTGAATGCCCTTTAAAAAAAATATGAGGGGACTTAGAGTTTACTTCATGAGCTTCCATTCCCTTAAGGATCACATTCTCTTATATCATACCTCTGTTTTTTATCCATCAGTGCCTTCAGACTTTTTTCTGTTTTTTCAGTCTTTACGGTAATTTTTTTGTGTAAATGTGAGGACAGTACTACTTCATGGTGAGAGTTGGAAATGTATAGGAATTTTGTCCTCCTTGAACCTAAAGATTCATGTCTTTCATCTGATCCACTGAATATTTCATGTTCAGCAGCTTTAATATGATTCTCCATTCTTTCTATTCCTTCTTTAAATCCTTCTAAATATAAATGCTTGAACTAGTCATTCTACTGCTGACTTCTAATCTTATAATATTTCTATTCTTCATCTCCTTATACTTTTGGGTTCTATTCTGGATGACTCCTCAGCTCTTTCTTACAGAAAAGAATTTCTTTTGTTAGGTAGGTATGAATTGTGTTATTCCTTTGGTTTTTACTTTTTAACTTAAATCATTTTATTTCTATAAAAACTTTTTGGTTCTTTTTCCAAGTGTATGTTTTTTGATACAATATATGGTCTTATTATGTGATGATTTATGTGACTTCTTTTGTACCTTTTTATGGTCGCCTTTAGTTTTTATTATCTCAGGTTCTTGGAATTTAAATTATACTTGTGTTTTAGTTTGCTAACTCTTCCTGTAATGAATCATTATCTCAGAGAGCTTGGAATTTTTGTATGTTAACTCCTCTTCATTAATAATTTTTTATTGTTGTTGTTTTATTTTATGGTAATATCATTCCTCTCTCCTTAATGAGAAGTTTAATTCTCCAATCCAAGTACAAATTTAAATCTTAGAATTTCCTTTAGAATATAGATAAAGCAACTTTAGAATCTGTACCTGCTCATGCTGTAAACTTGGGATTTGTGCTTTGTTTTGTTTTCTAGTCTGAGCTTCAGACTAGAAAAAACTACCTTGTGGTCTGTTCGGTGGGTGGCTTCTTTTGAAATTTCACTGAAGGCATAGTCCACTCAGTGTCCTGGTTTTATGAAAATCTCTCAGTTCTGGCCCCAGGACTTACTTTGGATAAAGGCCACATCTGATCTCCTTTGTGGATAATTACACCTCATAATTGTCAAGGCCTATATCCAGGTCCACTATCCTCTTAAACTAGGAAGTCTTCAAGGAGTTTATATTTCTGACTTCAAATTATACTTAGATTCTGGTACTAAGAACATTCCTTTTTTTCTTTTTTCTTTCTTTTTATTAGTCCAACATGCATTAAAAAAAAGATTTTCAGCTATATTTTATCTATTGTTTCTCTCATTGATAATATGGGGTCTTGCTAGCTTAGTTCTCCACTGTGCAAGTTTGAGAAGTAAAAAAGAGCTTTAAAAGTCTGGTAGAACATTTAGGAAAGTTGAAATATTCTCTGTGGCCAGAGTATAGAGTTGATGATAGAGGGAAAATGGCAGGAAATAACAAGTTTGGCAAGAATTAGACTATGAAGGATCTTCGAGCCTCATTTAATATGCTCAGTAGGAAGACTTTTCTGGCAAAAGCAATAGAACACAAACAAAGAAAACAACAACAACAAAAAGACTAAACACGAAAATGAGATGACCAGAGTTGTATTGTAGATTATATTGGCTTCTTTGGAAGACTCTAAGTTATTGATTTTTGCATGAAACCAGGACCTATGTTACTTCTCTTTTAGACATTCTTATTTGTGGAGGAAGTTTCCTGGATCTTTACATTGTCCTCAAATTTTCTTTGTTGATTGATTCAATTACTATCAGCGCATGCCACTCATGTCATCAAAAGGAAAAAAATAAAGCTATTTCCAATTTGGGAAAAGAAAAAGAAATCCAAGGTAAAACAACAAGCACTGAGAAACCAAGTGGAACTATGTAACTGAAGCAGATAAACACTGGGGAAACAGGAGTGCCTTCGCAGGGTAATGCGCACAAAAGCAAGGTAATCTTTCATGCTTTGCTGCACTTTGCAAGGGAACACAGAGGCAACTGGTGAGCTCACATTAGCCCTTCCCTATGTGTGTGTGCCTCTTTAAGATTTTGCAGGACCCTTTTCTGGCACTGTGTGTTTGAATTAGACACAGGCATCTGGTAACAGCAGGCTAGAGGGTAGATAGAGGGGCCTCTCGGAGCTAACATGACTAGGAGTCATAGTTGCACCTTCTCACTGAAGCCTTCCCTTTTGACTCCCACCCACACCGGTCTGTCCTTTTTCTGAACTTATATTACACCAAGTACCTTGGCATTTGTTTTCTAATTATTAAAAAATAATATTGCTAATGAGTACAATTTATTAGACTTTTACTGGATTTCACAGATACATTATGCCCTGTGTACACAAACACAATATGAATGTGGTTTCACTTATTTTTAACAACAACTCCATGAGGTTAAGCAATTTAAAAAATTTTTTACAGATGAAGCAACAGAAGTTCATGAATAACTTGCCCAAGATCACCCAGTTTATTCGTTCATCAGCAAATATTTGTCTAGCACCTATATTTCAGGCTTTGCATTTCAGAGCCTGGCATATATATTTTATTTAATTCTCACCAAAGTTCTGGAAGTATGTATTATGATTCTTATATTTTTAGATCTCCCTGAGATGAAGAATCTGAGTGGCAGAGATATTTACTAACTTGCCTAAAAATGTTTGTGCGTGGAGTAATTAGGCCGTACCTGAACTCCTCCAATGCCCTGCTCTAAACCACTCCTTCTTAATCTGACTTTTGGTTCCGAAATTACTCAATATCTAGACCTATGCCTTACATTGTAGGTTTCCAGACTGCCCAACACATTGGATATGAGGAGAAAATATGTTGATGCAAGAAGCCATGCCAATAATACCTTTATTAATTAAGATCAAAGAAATCCAAGAGGACAAAATGTAATGATGTCTCATTATTGAACATCACTTGAAAATAAACGTTGGATATAAATTTATCTTTCCAAATACTTTAAACAACAGTGTTTTTATATTAACTGTTTTTAAATGGAAACCCTCTAACAGTCACTATGACCTTCCTTTCTACACAAGGTAATAAATGTTAATCTACTCTTGATAAGTCAGAATCAGTGTCAGAAAATAATTTTTGTTTACTTTAACATAGCAAAGTAATAATAAGGTGTATTTAAACAACTTGTCTCCCAACCAAAATCTGTAACTCTGAGCTGATGTCTTCAATTTAATTATTTTGGTAATACATGTGCCCGGGCACTAACGTTTTAAAGTTTTCTGCTTCTAATTTTTTTGAATTGGAAAAACCAGATGTAAGCACATAATAAGTTCTGAGTAATAGCATACTTAATTGGACAGCAGGATATATGCAATAGCTCTGTTTTCACTATCCAAGGGCCTTTTAATTTACTTTCAATGTTGTCTGCTTATTGTTGTCACTGGTGGTAGTGGTTTTATGCGGAAGAGTGGAGCCAGGTTAGAATTGCCAGATATCTGATTCTTGATAAGTAGGATATTTCTTTACTTATATTTCAGCCTGAGTGTCATGATAATGATAGCAAATATTTCCTATTAGACTTTATTCTTCTTTCTGCATGTCTCTTTTAATTCATTAAACTGCAGGATAGTGGGGACATACTAGGAAGGTTATAAGTAAAATGGAGTTGGTATTAAAAGAGATGTCAGACTTAAATTTCACAATTATCATTTTTATACCATCTCATATTTCAATTAAAGGCTCTGGAAATCTGAGGCCAAAAGATACTAGTAGTTTACATGGCTAATTAGAAGCAGGACTCAGAACTAGGTTTCTGAAAATTAATTTCCCTGTTCTTTCAACATTACCATTATTTGCATGATGAAGTCGCTGGGGATATTTTCCCCCTTTGGAATGACAGTGCAATAAGGATCTATAATTTATCATCATTACTTTACATCTTTAGATCACACTAATAGCCTAACTTCTAGGTGTTAAAAAAAAAAGAAAAAGAAAAAATCCAAAGAATCATAAAGCATAAAAAACAAGTATAAGTTATTGTTAGATTTTCTAATCACTTTGATGAACTTTTAAATCACAAATTATAGTTGATCCAATGATGGTGAGTAATTTAATTCATTAAACTGCAGGATAGTGGAGACATACTAGGAAGTCTTCATATTTTTTTAGTTTAAACCAGGATGTTCTTTCTGTGCATTAAAAATTTAGGTCTATGAACCATGAAATGTGGGATTAAGCTTGGTATTGGTCTCTCTGATAAATCATTTGCTCACTCATGACAGAGTTATTGAGCAATACTAGGCTTCCAGGCACTGTTCTAGGGATTTGAGCTATATCAGTAAACAAAAGAAAAAAATCCCCCTTTTGGTGGAGTTTAAGTTCTTGCAGAGAAAACAACAATATCAGATTTTTCATAGCTGTGACCAAAAGACTTTGTGAGAACAATTTTATAGGAGGAAAAGTTTATTTGGCCCAATGTTTCAGAGGTCTCAATCTCTAGAGGGCCAACTCCATCGTCCTAGGTCTCAGGTGAGGCAGAACATCATGGCAAAAGGGTGTGATAGAGGAAAGCAATTCAGGACATGGTAATCAGGAAGTAGAGAGAGCTCTGTTCACCAAGTACAAAATATAAACCTTAAAGGTAGAGTCCCAGTGACCTCCCTCCTCCAACTACACACTTCCTGCCTGTTGTTACCACTCAGTTAAGCCATATCAGTGGATTAATCCACTAACCAAGTTAAGGTCCTCATAACATAATCATTTCACCTCTAAAAATTCTTGTATTATCTAACACATGAGCTTTTGGAAGTCACCTCATATCTAAACTCTAACAAAATGAAACACATTCATAAATTTTCTAGCATATTGAAAGTATTATGGGAAAAAAGGAAATGAAAGAGTAAAGACAGGTGAATGAAAAGTTCTGCAGGGACAAGATGTGCAGGAGAGGTCCTGTGCAGGTTTTGTGGTACCCATAGCTAGTTCTGCCTATCTGAATATTGAATTGCCTAAAACTTTTTCATCTATGTGAGTATAATCTTCTTAGCTATATGCTAAGAAGTGTATGATGTATACACTATATATATATCCTGTATCATACACTGCTTATTAGTCCTCATAAAACAGCACAGTGCCAACCACATGGTAGGAGTTCTGTAAGTACTTGTTGATTTACAAGATGCTTATTCTATCTGATGGATATCTTCCTTTAAAACTATTTTTTTTTGTTAAAATTGGCTTTTAGAAGTGACACATTAAATGAATTTCAAATGTTCACTTAGAAGTTTAGCTTGCTTTTATTAGCTTTTAAGCTTAAAGCTAAAGCATTTGGGGAGTAAGTTTATCCCTTTATTAGGGAGCAAAAATTAAAAAGGTAAGATATTTCCATTAAGTCCAAATCACTCCTTAAGTAGGGTTCCTCACCCTTTACTCTGAGACTAGCATGAATGTCAAAAGTTCTTCATAATTGGACTCACAGCACTAGAAGTCAGAGGCACAAGGCAGTGAAATAGGTATCTTAAGTGTCTAGAAGTACACATAGAGGCCAAAAAGAAATGGAGAACTTTGCTTCTTAGAAGCCTAAGACTAAGTCATAAATCTGTGAAAGATGTCATGAAACTAGGGTCAGTTATCTAAGGAGTATATATTCTCCATTGTGGGATTGTCAGGCTTGGGAGAAGATGATATGTTTACATGGGAAATTAGAGGCAGTAATCAAAACTAGGTCTCTAGATATGCATCCTCATGTTCCTTTAGTGTTACCACTATTTGCATAATGAAGTCATTGTATATTTTATTTGCTTTGGAATTTTGCAAAACCTAGCAATGACTCTAGGCTGCAACTGGAGTTCTGTCGGGCAGTAAGCAGGGTAAACTGTGCCATTCTTGCTCAGTTGAGCTCAGATGAAAATCCAAAAAAGCTAAAGCTCTCTGGATTTCATAATTTCTTAGTTTCATAATAATGGTTACAATGATTAAGCTCAAATTCACTGAGTATTTACTAGGTTTCAGCTCTCTCCCAAGTTCTTTACATGTATTAATTCATTTAATTCTCCAAACATTGCTCCAAAGTAAAATATTTATTATTTCCAGCTGGCAAAAGAGAAAATCTGAAACTAAGAAAAGATAAGCAACCGATTCCATGATCATACAGAAAATGATGAAGTTGCAAAATAAATTATTCTGGATTCCTAGACTTAAAAATACCTTAGAACCTTGCCATGCCAAGTGTTGCCTATGGGCCAGCATTATTGGCTTTACCTGGATACTTCATTAAAGATGTAGAATCTTAGGTATCATATCAGAGCATCTGAACTAGAATCTGCATTTTAACATTGCCATCAAATGATTCATACACTGTGTAGTTTGAGTGGCACTGTCCTGCAACATCCCAGATAATTGTTTATGTAACTCTACTTGAATACTTCTAAGATGGTCATCTCACTAACCTATAGACATCTTACTTATCCTTTGTAAGGTGGCCTTTATTGATTTGAGAAATTTTCTCCATATTTCAATTACTCTATTACCTCCACCTTTTGGTCTTCACGTTATATTCTCAAACCATATCTAAGGCTAACCACTCTTCTAAGGATACCACTTTAAATATTCAAGCATAGCTATCAGTTTGGATCTGATCTACCACTTCTAGTGCCTGCCTGTATTCTCTCACTCCTTACTCCTATTTCATCTCTCCCACTTGCGAGTCAGACCCATCATTATTAGACAAACCATCCAGATTTTAGCAGAGGGAGGCCATTTTTTATGAGCCCTGATTTCTTCTCAGCACACGATTTGTTGTCAAAGTGAATTAAATTCCAAGCATGGTCAATTGCTGTTCTCATACTGGGAACATTTCTTCCAACCCATGCCTTCTTACTGCAATCTTGTCTTTAGTTTTATATTTGAGAAATAGTACTATGAGATCATGTTGACTTTAATTCTAAAATTCTTCCAACTATATCTTCCACACTGCTTGTGGTAGAGAACTAAAAATCCGTGTTCTTATCTTTTTCTTCTGGACTTCTCCATTACTGAACTGACTGAAAAACTGTGCTCACATAATCATTTTTTTTTCAGATGGTCAAAAACCCCAGATATTCCTCAAAAGACAGACATTTGCCATTGGAAGTATTTCTGTCTTCTTCTGTATTTTTTAGAATTTTGTAGGCAATAGTACTTTATGTAGCAGGTTGGTATTATTTTCACCACTGGAATAAAGAATTCAGATTCTAATATTGAAAGTATCTCCTTTGTACATTTCCCTTTCACCAATCTAAATAAAAATTACATCTATATAATTTTAAATATTATTTTAAGAACACAAGTATTGATGATTAATGATTATTGAACATTATAGTGCAGAGTCATCACCAAAGGCATTGTTAAAAATTAAGATTTCCAGGTCCCTAGGTTCTCAACCACAGTCTTATATATATCTAGGAAATGTTTTTCCTTTCTTTTCTTTTTCCTTTTGATACTGGAGATTTAACCAAGGGGTGCTTTACTACTGAACTACATCCCCAGCCCCTCTTTGTTTTGGTTTTGGTTTATTTTGAAACAGGGTCTCACTAAGTTGCTGAGGCTGGTCTTGAACTTACTGTCCTCCTCTCTCAGTCTCCGGAGCCCCTGGAATTACAGGCATGCACCACTGCATCCTGCTGGAATATTCATTTTTAACAAGCACCCCAGAAAGCAAATAGTTTGCAGAGTATAGTTTGAAAGATTTAGATATTTCACAAACACGAAAGATTTAGATCTTTCACAGTTTCTTCATCATATTTATCAGCGTCTACATTGTGCATTATATTTAATTTTATTAAGCAGGGAGTAATCATGGTTAACTAATATTCACTAAATGCCTTCTGTGCACAAGTCCCCACAATAGATACCTAATCAAAATTAGGTGTTAATGATTTCAAAAACAAGAAATTTCAGATTTATTGTCACTGTCACTAAATTGGTACCAAGAAAAATGACATCGACTGTATGGAGAAGCCCCAGGGTTCTTAGCATTCCGGGAAGCACTCAGGATATATGTCTCTTTGACCATTTTATGCACATGCACAGTGTCATTGTCAGTAGCTATGTCTTTAGCACAAATAAGGAGATACAGATGTAAAATGGGAGACTGAAAATCTTATGTACTATCTCCATGCTCATAATTTTCCATTTCCTTTCTAAGACATTTCCCTTGATAAGAAGCTTTATGAAAGAGCTTTACTGTATATATGAATAGTCAGAGTGTATAAACTAGACTCAAATTTATTACATATCTTTTCAGCTTTAAATGGGTTGAGAAATGGGTCAGTCATAAATACTGTTATGTATTTTACTATTACCTAGTTTTAGAGGTTGTGCTTAAGTAACTACTGCTTTACCTAACTCAGTAAAACTCTTGATTGAACTAAAATGAAAAAAAAAAAAATCTCTCACTGGTAAATTAGTTCTCAGAATAGGTGTACTCTGGGACTCTGAATTTATTCAGGTGTTATCCATTTATTTAATGTTGGTGAGCACAACAAAATGCACATGTGAAAGTTATGGTTTAATTGAAAAGCATACAACATAACTTAACTAGACCCTCCTGCATCGTGCTAAAAGTATCAGCATGTGGTGCTAAGTTAGAAAATCCAGTCATAAAAAAACTCTGGCAAAGTTCAGCCAAGGCCTCTGAGCCAATGTTTGGTCTTTTCAATAGGTCATGACTATATATTTGATAATTTATAAAACCTGGCACTGTACAGTATTGATACAGACAAGTTAAACACAATACACACACACACACACACACACACACACACATTTCAAGAGAACCTCCTTACAAATCAGCAGTCACTTGATTTACAAATTCTTCTGAATACATATAATCTAGTTCATGTATCCTTTGGCTCTCATTCAGGACTTTTTACCCTCAACCTAGGATAGATAAATAAGATTTTCACCTGGTAGAAATCACCTTCTGTTCACCACTGGAAGTCTAGTTGACCACTAGGTCAAAATGTAAAATCTCTTTTTAAAATTAAGAGATGGCCGTGATGTTAGCAAATTGGTGGACATATTGCACACTCACCCTGTTAAGCTATCATGACATATGCCAGTGGATTTTCATGATAGAATGATTGCTCTGTCCTGCTTATTTCCTACAGATCTGTATGTTTGTGGCAAATTGGCTAAATATGGGAGCTCAGAACAAGGAGAAAACTTTCCTCAGCTTTTCCTGGGCTCTGAGCAGATGGGACTAGCACATTAGGACTCAAAACTGGGAAGCTTTATCTTGAGCTTTTTTACTTATTTCCAGGCAGTTTGCTGATCTGAACTTTTGTCCAGACATGAGCCTCAAGAAGTCTGAAGCAAACAAACCCCTGTAGAGGCTAAGTACTCCTCAAAGTAGAACAGGCCCTTTTTGGCCTCTGGAGGAGGGTACTCTGGAGGAGTACCCTGTTTAACCATGGTGGTTCCTGGGCACTTATTATCATAAATATGCCTTTCCTTTTTAAAGAGTTTTCTCAACTATATCAAATATGCTAAAGGTTTGTATGAATATTTGTAAATTCTGTGAAAATCCAGTCTTGCAAGTGTTAACTCCAGACCTGAATTTTCAAAAGTATTCACCAACATTTTTCTACCTGAATGAAGAATCCTATACTTAGCAAATACTGATCTGGTTGATATTTATTCCATTTAGTTACCAAATATTTTTGTTTCAATTTAGAACCAAACTCAGTTCTAAATTGGCTACCAAAACTTTAGATATAGATATCAATATAGATATCACATGATGTACCAGGCAATTTTGCTACCATTGATTGGTAAAATCATTCTTAATTCTACCATGGAAATGTTCAAATAGAATTGAATTGAAACTTGTGAGAAGTGAGGAGGGTAATTTTGCTTCAATCATGTCCAATAGTCGTACCCTGGGGAATACAGAGATTAAATGGTGAATTGCTAGAATCTCCATTTTTGTCCATGTATCTCCCTTAAGTGCTTTGGATAAATCATGACCATTTGTAAACTGGCCTTTAAAGGAAGATCCAGTTTGATATTATAATAACCAGTGAAATCATCTTTTCATTTCTCAGGAATATTGATTCAAGAAAAATCTCATGCTGATATAACCAAAACATTTACTCAAAATAATGCACTTAAATAATTTAAAAATTTCACCCAGAACTTCTAACCATAGCCTTCATTCTACTAGCCTGTCTTTGTAGTTTTTAAATAAAGTTTATTAAATTAACCATTATAATTAGAAAAGAAAAAGAAATTAGACAAACAGATGCAAAAAGAGGGGATAAAATTATTTCAGTGACAGGATTGTGCACCTGAAAATCCCAAGAGAACCAGCTGAAAAACTACTATGAACAATAAGACTATCCAGTAAAGTACAGGAGTACAAAACAAAGAATCAAAAACTGTGAGCTTTCACATATTAAAAACCACTACCACTTTAAATATGTGAATTATGAGTCAATTTTTTGGAGTAGTAAAAAGTTTAAAACACCTAGCAATAAACTTTTGTGCTGCACCTATGTGAAGAAAATGGAACCACATTACTGAAATACAAGAGAGAGACTTGAGTAAGAAGAAAGAGACATCAGGTTTGGATTCAGGAAGACTTAACAACACCATAAAAGTTATCAATTCTTCCTATGTAAATTCATAAATTTTGAACAATCCAAATTAAAATGTCAACATTTTTGTTGTGTTTTTTGAGTTGGGATCTCATCATGTTGCCCAGCCTGATGTTGACCCCTCGGGCTCCAGTGATGATCCCAGCTCAGTATTGTCCATTATAGCTGGGAATAGGAGGGTGTGGCCATGCCCATCTTCAATATTTTAAAGCTAGGAAATCTGAATCTATTAAAGGCTTACCTTTAAAAATAGTTTTTTAAAAAGATGGAAAACTTCTAAAGAAAACAATAAGGCCATACTAAAACTATCAATTTTAAAGCATAAAATCTTAGTAATAAAACATGGGAGTGCATACATAGACAAACTAATGTAATAAATAGAAAGCTTAAATATATTGACAGAATTTAATTTGTCAACTGATAGCACCTCCACTCAATAGAGAAATGATAATCTATTCAGTGAATGGTATCAGAATAACTGTCATTTTTCATAATATGCTCCATAACAAACTATAAATGAATAAAGTATTTAATTATGAAAATCATACAAGTGATAAAATGACTAAAGCTAAAGACTTTTCAATGTATGAAAGATTGATAATGTGGGCTGAGTATTAAAAAAATTTATGGCACTAGGAGTCATAAATATACAAGGAAAGGAATACAATGAAAATCTTTCTTTAACCAAATCTATTCACTCAGACACCACATATAACCTTCTCTTCACCTTCAGAAAACTTTCTTACTACTTTCATCAGTTTTCTTTTATAAAATTGTAAAAGTAAATACAGAGATTGATTCTTATTTATCCCATTGTATATAAAAATATGTAGGATACATATGTAGAAAATAGTTTCTCATATAAAATAAGGGGATAAATAAAAATCAATCTGTATTTTTTGCAGTTTGCTCTTTTCAGTGCATAATTTTCCTTGCAAGTCATTCTGAATCAGTACATTGAGAATTTCCTCATTCTTTTTGTAAATATGTAATGTTACATGGATATTTCATTGTTAATTTATTTAAGTATATCTTTGATAGAACTTTATGCCATTTTTCAACAATTTTTCTCACAAAAATGTCAGAAACACAACTCCCAATTCACTTAGAATAATATTTGACACAGTTCTGAGAAATAAAACATTCTCATTCAGGAAACAGGCATCACAAGAGGTGTCATATAAATCCTAAAAGCATATCACAATTAAGCTAATAAAGGCATTGTTGATAAGATAGAATACTTTCCCTCCCCCCAAAAATCTTAAAAGCAAATTTGTTGTGATGTGACAGGCAGCATTAAAAGACTATCTCATATAAAGTGAATATGAAATTATAATCATTATAATGATCAAATTATAGTAATTAGTATATAGAACAGAGAATTCATCTATGCCAATTCCACATACTAAAATGGTTTAGGCAATAGTTACCTTATCAGTCACAATCCTTCCCTCATCCCCAAAATAATGACAACCTTTTACCATTCTATTTTCAACTTTGTGGTCCAGAATTTGTTAAATGTAATTTTTATTTTCAAATGATGATAGCAGACACAGGATTATGACAATACATTAATATCAATTCATGGACTCATTTTTGCATATCCACCTATTTTACCAATATGGTTAACTTGATTACCCAGCAGATATTAGAACCAATATTTCTTATGTATGGATTACAATTTTTTGTCCAAAGTTTCTCTAAGGTGTAAAAGAATTACATAGTGTGTTAAAAAACATATAAAAGAATTTGATCATGCTTCGCACAGAAATTTGGTGGTCACAAGAAATTCATCCTTTTGAAAGTATCTTTGAAGAACTCTCCTGGTGGTTATATAATTGTAATGTTTATTCTGTTTCTGAATTTTGGTTTTGAGACTACAGTGAGAGTCAGCTTGTCCGAAGATCACTGAAAAGTAAGTAATCTGCTGGTTGGAGACTTGCCTTGACTTTTTCATAGCCACCAAGAAAGACATTGTCACACATTTTCATATTGCATCCCAAACAGGTGTACACGATTTTCAATAGTGACTTCTCACTTGGACATTTGATGTGCTATCTTTGGAGGTTGCTATAACCAAACTCATTTACTAAAGCATGAGGCAGCATAACCCATTTTATATTTTCAGTTGATTCAGCATTAATACTGCTTTGACAACTTCCCAACTTCTCAGATATTGATAAGTTAAATTAGTAAAGGCTCTACATATCTAGGAAATGTGTTTTCAACACATTTAGGATTAGCCACATTTGAGCAGTGGCTAACAGCATGTTTATGGGTCTCAAGGAGGATGTTCCATTGGCTCACCAGAAAAAGGATTTTAGTGTCTGACCATCTCTTTCACAGGAGAGCTGAGCAGGAACATTGAGGTGGTTGTAACTCAGTGGGAAGGAACTGAACTACTAGGTATGCCTTTTCCAAAAAGAAAAATCATATTATTTTTTGAAAATGTATGCACATGCAGAATGAAGAGGGCTTCTTAAAAACTATTTGGTGAATTATTTAATGCTAGAAAGATTTCAAAATACCAACTACAATATTTAATGGGATTACACAAGTAAAAGTAATCACATCCTGTGTGATTTCTCCAGAACAGGAAGGAATGAAGCAAAAGATTAAATATAAGAATAATCACAGACAATCAAGGTGGAAGAACATAGTCCTCAGGTCAGGCTGACCTCAGCTAAAATCCCGGCTGTGCCATTTGCTAGCTATGTGAGTTTGGACCAGTTGCTTTATGTCTCCCAGCTTGTTTCCTCATGTGTAAAATGAGTATAATGTTAACTCCCCTAGGGAGGTTTGTGTAAGGATTAAAGGAGGTAATTGCCAAGCACAAGACTGGCATATACTAGGTAATTAAAATTTTTTGTTTCTTCTTTTCTCTTTACTAATTTCCCATGGAAACAGAAAACCATCAGTAGCACTCACTCATTTCTGGACTATATTGCTTATATTTATATGCAATAATAAGTCAACTTGATTAAATTTCATCCTCCAGCCTTATTCAGATCTAAATCATTCCAAACAGTTTTATATGTATCTCTTATTATCATAACACAAAAGATGACTGGGGAAGCACATTCCATCGTACTTATCAGCTGGACACAGTGTTTTACTACTTCCCTGTCATCATCATTTTCAATATTGTGAAACAGAAGTTCTTTTGTCTTCATTGAATCACAATTTTTCATCTTCTGTCATCAGGATGATGCTGGTCAATTGATTCTCAAACCACATAATCTTTCTCCATTTTTTAATAACAACTTTCTAATGAGAATGATAGGGCTTACCTCATTCCTAAGAGGGAACATGAGAGTATTTGTGGAATATTTGAAGTACTAACTTGATAGGCAACTGAAAATGATCTAGTTAAAAAGTATGTGGACTCGGCATTTAACCTTGTTTCAATAGGGAATAAAGTGAAATTCTAGCTATAGGAATAGTAAGTAGTGTTAGTGCTTTTGTGAATAGTGATAGTGATATACATGACTATTTCCAACTAGATACAAAAGATTAGCTATTCTGAAAACGCAAAAGGAAACATATATATATATATATATATATATATATATATATATATATATATATAATCTTGATTCCAAACTACAAAGATATACCGGGATCAAGGACCCAAAGAAGATTCTTGAACAAGGGAAATAAATGACCAGAATGTGGCTTCTTGAGTATAATTCTAAAAAATAGTTTGAAATCCTCAAGTAAGACAGAGCTAGTATGTTGTGAACTACACTAGGATCAACCTAAAATTGATTTGTAAATGTTGCAATTGTAGTTTGATAAAAAACTGGATTTATATATAGTGCAAAAGCAAAATTCTAATATATTGATGGAAATAAGTGTGGTAAGGTGTCAGTTTTCCCTTGGGTCCCTTCTCTTATCATTTAGCAACCTCTCCCTTCCTTTCCCGTCTTCTCTCCCCACCCTTCTTTCCTCTCCCTTTCTCTGTAAGATTGTTTATTAAAAATGTCATTTGACTTGCTGTTGCAGAGAATTTGAAAACTGTTCAAGAAATCAAATTCCACTGGCTGCTATTTGATGGGTGCCTGTACCTGGTTTGATGCCAAATCCACCAAACTTAGAAACACTGCAGTCTTAATTAGGGAGATACTACTTTTGTGTGGACACTGGAATGCAAATAATACCTGATGTCTGGAAAGGGAAAATAAACAGAGGTAAAGGACCAAGCTTATTTTGGCAAAATGTGCAAAAACACAGACCAAATGTCCAGCCAATCTGATAGAGTCAGAAGAAGTCCTACACATTTATACAGTGACCAAAAAGGAAATAAGAACCCAACATGCAGGAAGCAAGAAAGGAAAGAAAGAGTGGGTATCAAAACATGTATTGTCAGCAGTGCAGGAACATTGCTTTATGTGCACTTGTGGAGCCCCTACTTGATTAGTCCCTGCCCCAAAAGCTTCAGTTAGAAAGCAAAAACAAACTCTTTGCTAAGGATACATTATAATTTGACTGCAGTCCTATCCTATTAGAATAAGCCAGAACTGTTTACAAGATTCTTAGGCAAAGTTTTTTCTTTAACAATTATTGTATTAAAAGACAAAGTTAATGTGTGCATCAGACTCAGGGAGAACGCCTAAAAGTCCATCAGTTCAATCCATTCACCTTACAAATGAGAAAAACAAAGGTCAGAGACCACAGATTTTTCCAATACCGCTTTGCTAGCTGAAGTGGAACTAGTCAGAGAACCCAGGAACCTTGGTTCTCTATTTAGAGTACATTTCCCTATATGTGCCTTCCACTCAATTTATGTACAGTATCCTTCCTTCCCTCCTCTCTTTACTGAAATAGAAATTGAAGAGCATTGTCCAGGAACCTCCAGTTATTACTTATTACAAGTTCCTCACCATTCTGCACAGTCTTTCATTCCCAACTGGTGAACCTCAACTCACATGGAATCTATGCAAATTTTGGCATTTTGCAATCATTTATCGTCTTGTACCCTATACCCTCTACTTAGGAAAAAAGTTATCCTAGAGTTACATGCATCATTATTCATGTTTTCATATGCATAGATGCTATTCTGGCTTCCGTGTTCACCTATGCATTGTGATAAAAATAATACCACCTTAACAGCAAGAAAAGATATTCTAGACTTTTCATCAAGTCACAACTTTGGGAATTCTAGTCCTTTAGAAAATGTCTCTCCCTCTCCCAGGTATTCTGGAATTCTCTAGGAGTGCATAGGTGATGATGTATGGAGTTGACATTTTCCACTTTCCTTCACTGGATTCCTAACTGAAAGGTTGCATTCCAGTCTTTTAGTCTTTGGCTGTGCATCTTTGTGAGCTTTGGATTCCATTATATCTTGAGGATCCGTGAGATATGTCTGCCAGGAATCCGAAATGCTGAAGAAGCTGCTACTCAGCTGTTTTGAAACTATCTCAAAGCCTCTATCCCTTGCAGCTGAACTGCACTGAATCTTCTTGTGCTGCTGGATTAAACCTGCTGAAGCCATCCTAGCACCAAAATTATCACTCTGCCTTCCTTCACCTTTCTCTTTTCTAAAAAATTCTAAAAGAAAGATGCCAAGGACAAAGTGCTCTTTGTCCTCTTCATCTCCCACCAGAATCTATTTTTTTTACTAAGGCAGATTTCCGTTTGTTCATCACAGAGTAGCAAAAAGACCATAACTTATGTTTGGAGAAAAAAGACCATAACTTACGTTTCTTTTGTATATGCCTCAGCATATGACCCAGTAGAAAGCATAAAACCTACTCTATAGATATCTGCTAGATGAAATGTGTAAAGGGACAGATGGTTCATACTTAGGTAAATCTCTGTCCCCGGCAGCCTCAGGAAAAATTATGAAGGTGAAAAAGATAAAGGATTTTCTAAAGTGCAAAATGCTGGCCTTCTCTCAAGCTCTAGGATCAAATTCAATTAAGCCCCATGATATTTCCCTCCTGTTCATATACTGAAGACTTGATGTGCTGAGCTCAGGACCATACCAGCTACTATTTTATCAGATAATCTTAGTGCTCCAATCCTTGAATGTTCTAGACCAGCATTATGTAATGTTATCCTTTACTTTCTTCAACATATAATAATTTCACAAAATAAGGTATGTTTTACAGAATCCAATGTGTCATCTCATTGCAAAGACACTGAAATGCAAAGAGGTTCAATGACACTTAACCAAAACTCAGAATTTCAGAACACTGAGTTGCCTGGCTTCCATTTTCCTCTTCCCCCTTGGTCTGTGGAGCTATGCTAGCTAATGAGCGAGGACTGTCTGAATGTTCCATTGATTGTTAGATTCTAAACAGTGTCTTATGGCATGTGGTCAGCAAACCTTTGCTTTCTTCATCTTGCTTTTTACAAGTCTATGCTTCCTTCCAAAAAGTTGTTCAGTTTATCGTTAAAGTTCACCGGTTCAGCACTTACTCTTCACAAAAGTCTTGGAACCCACATACAAAGACTAAACTCTGCTCACAAAAAGTCAGACAATCCAGCCAAGGAACCAAAGTGGTTCCCACCCTTCACACTCGCCACACCCCGTCAGCCAACAATAAATCCCCTCCTGACATAAAAGTCCCTCTCCCCCACTCACCCCAGAGTAAATCCCCTGTTGGCAGGAAGCCAGATTGAACAGATGTGTCTGCCACCACTTCCTGGGGTGGGGTCAGGCTGCACCAGCTTTGATCAACCAAAAGAAGGAATTTCCAGTGTCAAGGGCCCGAGGCAAAGAATGCCCCATGGTCTACCCCAAGAGGGAAAGGGACCAGGGATTAAAAAGCAAGTAGGAGCATCCCAACTGGGGAGAATAGCACAAAAGACTCTCGCACCCAGAGAAGTGATGTCTTACTCATTCTTCTCATTTCTTCGGAAGTTACGCAAATGCAAATTAGCCCACTTTTCATGGCCAGAAGTTCTTTTTGAGGAAAGAAAAGGCCTTGGTAATGTTGAGTTTAGTCCTTTCTGTTAATCATTCTTGTTAGTAAACTGGACATCGTTAAAGATTATTAATCCTTTTGCAACTCAAGTGTAAATACTAATTTATGTCACCACAAGGACTATTGGGCCAGGCCTGGATAGTGAATCCTCCATGGATCACTCTGCTGGCTCACCTAGGGACAGTCAGTTTTCCCTGCCTCTTCCCAAAATCACATATCACAATTTCTTGATAAACTTTTGAAATCAGGCATATCTGAGTGCCTTGTTTGAAGCTGTGGTTACAAAACTTGAGATGCTTAAAAATCATGGCAACATTACTCACTGACATTGAAAGAAAGTTCCATGGTGAAGCAAAATAAAATATTTTTCTTAGTCAGCTGAGCTCTGCTATGCCCTGACACTCAGAAAACCCATCCATCACTGAACACTCTGATTTATTCCTAGTACGAATCCACATGGCGTTTGTGTTGGGAATCTTGTTAATCAAAACAGGCTAAGTATTATAATAAGCTGTACCAAATCTCAACATTCAAGTTCTGTTGCTTGCACAGTTCCTAGTCCTGTGCAGGTAAGGATGCGTATGAAGGGGAGGAGGAAACTATACCAAAAAAGACCCAATTCTTTCCTTCTAGTGGATATGCCATTAGGCTTTGTAATCCTGTAAAGAATTTTCTGCATGTGGTCAGTATATAAGAGAAGATAAGGAACTGGAGCATTGCTTGGAGGCAGCTGCTGTACCTCACTTTCAGCCATATTCCTTTGGTCTTATGAAACTGCAAGGGAGGCTGGAAAATGTAATTAAGTTTGGTGCCTAGAAGAAAAAACATGCTGGTTAATAATATCTGCAGAGTTAAAATATGTTTTAAGTCAAAGTTTTGTATAAGAATTTTTCCAATAAAAGAGAAAACCTTTATATTCTCAAGGAAAGAGTCAGTCTATTATAGGTTAGAAAATATGTACAGCCTTTTTTTGACAATATGGTTTTTCACCATTAATGCTTTCAGAATTTTGAAGGGGTAGAAACTCCAGTGCTACAGGCTAGATCTTGAATGTCCTCCAGAGATGCATGTATGGAAGGCTTGTCCACAGGGTGGTGTTACTGGCAAGTGGTGAAACCTTTAAGAGGTGGTGTCTTGTAAGAGGATCTTAGGTTACTGGGGTAACCTTAGAGGTGAAAGAATAAAAATAATCCTGAGGTAATGGATTAGAATTTGAAGTAGCAGTATAGTACTTCAGTATGGTGTGTTACATGAATAATATTATATGCATATACACATACATGTTTACACATACACATTTATATCTAGATATGTGTGAGAAATATGTACCCACAGAAAGATGTTGACATAAATACCTGAGTGACATTCACTAATGCCAATTAATAAATATTTTAATGTACATATATATACTTTTATTTCCTAGCTCTGTCCAATAAAAATGCCTAGAAGTAATGACACGCCAATTATAATGAGCACACTAAGCACCTAGATTTTAGCTTCTAAATATCCTTCTCTACCCAAATGAACAATGCCTCCTTTAAGAAATTCAAATAAACAAAGCTAGGACAGGAAAAATGCAAGATAAACCTAGAACATGTACATGTGCCAGAAATAAGAAAATAATCAATGGGCATATATCAAAAAGACATAGGAACCAAAATAAGTCATAAGAATCAACTGGAAGAGGCTTAAATCCAGAAGAACTTTGGTGTCAAAACAAATAATGATGTTAATACATTAGTCCATACTAGTAGTAATAGATGAATAAATCTTCTAATAGACGAATAAGTAAATCAATAGGGAAGAAAGGTAAGCTCTTCCATGGAGCAGAATATCAATTAATAAATGTAAAGAGAATGACAGAAATAGCAACTTACCAGGTGGCAAACATCCCAGTGGTGGATAATTGAGAAAGGAGCCTTTAGAGTATGCTAACACTGCTGGCTGGAGGTTGTATGAAGAACACTGATGGCATAACTCACAAGATCTCTCCAAAATCTAAAAATAGTAAATTAGAAAGAGTAAAAGTGTGCATTTAAGGTAGAGAAACTTGATAGACGCCAAAATAACCAGGTGACCACAATGAATGTCCCTAGGAATGAAATGAGTTGATCTGGTGTGCCTCTTGTTTTGATACACTGAGAACATAGCATCACTTCCACGATGTCCTGGTCATGAGGAAACAATGGCAGATGAACCCAGGTCCAGAGTCAAGATATAAATTGGGAGACCTATACCCTTAGACTTATAAGGGCATGAAAAACAGGAAAGACTAAGGAACTCTTCCAGGTTGAAGTAGTCTGACTACATAAAGAAATACTCAAGGAGTTTTGGATAGAATTGTGGGTCAGAGAAGGAAATGAGAGAGTCACTGTAATTTTAATGAGCTCATGATAGTGTTGAATCCATGTAGATTTCCTGACTTGGAGTATTGTATGATAGTTATTTAGGAGACTGTCCTTGGATGGAAAATGCATTCTGGTGTGTTTCGAGACTATCGAGCATCATTTTATAGTTTGCTCTCTAAAGCCTGGAGAAAAACACTAATGATAAAAGCAGTTTATAGGTGAACAACTATGTGAACTTGACAGTATGTTAACATTCACAGAGTCCAGGAAAGAGGGATACAGAAGTTTTCTGTACTATTATGGCAATTTTTTGTTAAGTTGGAAGTTATTTCAAAAGAAGTAACTAACAAAAAAGAAAAATTTTCACTGAAAATAGTATCTCTAGATATCAGATTAGATCCATTTGTTTGTTTTTAGTAACTCCAATAAAAATTTAAAATATTTTTAAATATTCTGTGGCTGAACTATGTTTTTGAAGTACAATTTCCATTTCAAGGCTGGATTTATGGAATCCCAGATTTCAGTTGGGTTATAAAAATCAAAATTTTATTAAGCATATCCTAAGCTTTTGTTTACTGATAGTATGCAACTTTTATTGAGCATATAAAAATTGCTTTACTTATATTGTTTAATTTTATCATTTTAATAACAGTACAGTTTAGGTTATCACTATTTTCCCCTTTTCTAATTAATAAACTAAAATATATCTAATTAATAAACAAATAAATATAGGATTAAGTTTGACTGTATACGACAGGAAAAACAAAATGACAGTAACTTGTACAAATTTGAAATTTATTTTACTTACATCTAAAGGACAACTGAAGGTATGCAGTTTGGGATACATTGTTTGGTCCTGGGCTCTTGTTTTTCTACTCTGTAATCTTTAACACATGATTGACATTTCTCAAATCAGTTCACACTCAAGGATGACTGCTGGAGCTCCAGCCTCTCATCTACTTTTCCAGATAGGAGTAAAAAAATGAAGTCAGAAGCAAGGACACTCTTACTGTTCTGTTTCCCTTTAATAGCTTTCCCACAAAGTCCCAAATGTTGCTTCCATTGTGGCTTAAATTGTTGCATGGCCACACTCAGCTGCCCAGAAACTTGGTAAATGTCATAATTTTGCTGGGCACATTGCTCTGAATTCTGTTAGTGAAAAATTCCCTTGATCGGAGGAGGCAATTAGCAATCTCTGCCAAAGAAAGTATTTATACAAGGTCACTCAGCTAGTAAGCTAAGGAAACTCAGTTGCCTAAATCCAAAGCTTGGGTGTCTGATATGATGATAAATTGTTCACACCTGCAGGAGCTAGCACTCTTGGTGCAGACATCAGTGATCTCTTGCCCCCACACCTGGCCACGTGGCTTCAAGGTCATCAAAGGTCTTAGACAAAGGTTAGCACGGGAGCCAGAATTAGAGTGGAAAAAAATGCATGAGCATGATGTTTTAACAGGGAGGGTTGAGTACCTGAGCACACATGAAATGTCCTCAGTAATCATTCGTCAAGCAATTCCCAATAGTGAGTGAGGCGTCAGAGTCATGTGGCTGTTGTTATGGCCTCTGTTTTTCCCATCCTGGGGAATAGCCTGTGAGACACAGAAGATCTGTAGATGTAGTGGGGACTTGCCGATGTTATTCCAGAGTCTGAGGACTGAAGGGAATTGTAGAAGCAGGTGGAAATATGGGGCAATTCTTCCTTTATACAGTTTTCCTGGCATACACCTGAAAACTCTTCCCATTACTACAATATTCTCACTTTGTACACACTAAGTATCAAACATCTGTACCTACTCCTGATCTGTAGAAAGTAAAGTGAAGGTCTTCACCTCCACTGTAAGGTCCTCCAGAAGTGCTTAGAGGCGTCTGCAAGGGAGGCTGCCAGATGTCGATTGTCTACAACTAGACACCAAGCCTCAGCCTATCAAATTACCTGGAGGCCTGTGAAGACCTGCTGAAGCTGCACTCCGCATGCCCCTTGCCTCACAAGAAACTGGAGAGGACTGAGAAGCTGCAAGCAATAGCAAAAGATCATTTTTACCACTCAAGCTTGGGGGAAAAAAAATTGACATGTTCTTTATTCACTCTCTGTACAATTTTACTTTCATAATGAAATCTTTTTAAGCCAGAGGAGGGAAAAATAAAGTCTCCCCAAATGGTCCAAAATAGAATTGCTTTTGGCTATTTCCAAATCTAAAAGAATGAGCCAAAACAATTTCAATCAAATCTTTTTTTAAAAGAAACAACAACAACAACAAATTTCCCCTGAGAGTGAGGTTGCGAAGGTCAAGGTCTAACCTGATGTAAACAAAAATGTCTCAGTAGAGCAGAGTTAGAGGTTAAATAAATGTTTCTGACAACAGGGATTAAAAACAGAACCATTAAAGATAGATTTTGCTGCCTGTGTAAAAAAAGAAAAGGTAATGACTGCTTTTAATCTTTTCTCTGAGTTCTGAGTGAGAAATACTGTTTTGTGAACACATTCCAGGAATAAAAAAGAATAGATTTATGATTTAACATGTGAATGAAAATAATCTAGACAAAAGTAAGAAAAATACTCCACCTAAAGTACAATAATATATCTTGCTCATTTTGGTAAGATATATGGTTCTTAAATTTTTATTTTTAAACTGTATTTATCTCTTTCTAAGTGACATGTGCCCATTGATGGCCAAAAAAACCCCAAAAGGATAAACAAAACTGAAAATCACTTCTAACCTAAATGCTCCTCCAACATAATTTATCTTAGCATTTTAGAGTATTTTCATGATTCTTTTCTATGTATATTTAAACATATTCCATAGTTTACTTTAGCATCATACTGTATATTCTATTCAGTAATATATCTTCTTACTCAGCAAGTCAAAATAAGCATTCTTTTCTGTATCAATTGATATTGTTCTAACGCAGTTTTTAATTAATTAATTTCTTTATTTTGTGGTACTAGGGATTGAACCCAGGGTTATCACGTGCTAGGTGAATGATCTACCCCAGCTCTTTCTTTTATTTTTGAGACAGGGTCTCACCAAGTTAGCCAAACTTCAAACTGCAGTGCTCCTGCTTCACTCTTCTGAGTAGCAGGGATTACAGGCATCCAAAGCATTATTTTTAAATTGCTCTTATTTTCATCTGAACATATGTAATTTTTAAGTTTTTGCTATTATCAGGCCTGCAATTTGCATTTTTGAATACCAGTGTAAATGATTATAATATAACTTATTTTCTTAGGATAGTTTTTAGAAGGGAAATTAGTGGACCAAATGGCACGAGCATATTTAGGAACTTGGAAATCTGTTTCCAAAATGGCATTTAGAAAAGGGTTCTAGTATAATTCCCATCAGCAGGGTGAGCACCCATATGCCTCTTTGCCCTCATAAATATACATATGGACCATATATAGCTATTTGAACATGTGAAATATTTTAATTGCTTTAATTTCTAGTAAACAGTTTTTTCCATGAACTTAGTATTTAGTAAACTCTCTTTTGAATGAATCTTTTCTGATTTATTGTCTCTTGATACCTTTGTTTGCTCATAATACATTTATCTTAGTAATTAGTATGTTAGAACTTATATATCCAAGTGACAAATATTTTCACTAGTTTTTCATTTATTTAATTTGTTTAAGGCTATTTCATTGTTAAATGTTATTATATAAAATACTCAAGTTTTTATGTAGTCAAATCTATTAATCTTTTCATTCATTTGCCATCATGTTTATAACTGCCTAGTCTATCCCCAATTGGATAAATGTTCAGTATTGCTCAGTTGTATCTTTTAAATTTAAGTTACATTATAGTTTAAGGAATTACAAAACAGCCTGGCTTGGGGATCTTTATGTGATAATTCAGTCTACTCAGAGGGGCCATTGTCAGGGGAAATAACCAACATGACCCAGGCTTCTGTAAACAGATGGATTTTCTGATACTATAATTCAGGAAATAGAAGGGAGTAAAAGATTTTTAAACAATGAGGGAAACTGTTCCTTTCAGGCAAAAGCCAAAGTGGTCTTGATGACTGTCCCAGAACCAACTTATAATATCTGAGAAAGAGAAACCATTTTCAGGTGACAGGCAACTATAATAGGCGTTGGAAGAAAATGAGTCTGCACATGTGTGAAAAGGCAAATAAAATCCTAGGATATGTAAAAGCTTGGTGAAACAACTATATTTACAAGTTAAGCTTTGAGTAATTGTTTCTGAAAAGGCAGAGATAGAAGAAGATGGCATTTGGATTAGTGTGGAGTCACAGGACAAGACCAATAGATAGCAAAAGACACAAGGAAAAAAACGCCAAACAAGAAGTTTTTTTGGTCTTGGTTTCCTTAAATAGGACCAAAGATGACCTCAAGATGTTTTTGTATCATGTTTGGTAGCAACTTGCACCAACTCAGTGTGTTCTATCTGTTCTGTCATTTCATCATGGTTGTTAAAATCACGCTTAAACTTCATGCCATAGTGTGGGTTCAGTCTCAATTTTTTTTTCTGTTGTTTTACAAAAACTAATTCCAATAACTCACTTAGATATAATTAAATGCAATATTATAATTCACATGATCTAGTGTGATTTCCATTGTTGAGACTTCAATCCCAAGAGTGGAAATGTTAAGTAGAGATTCCCCTTCAGGAAAGTAGAGAGGCAAACTGTTGACAATCTGGGGATGTCATGGTGACAACAGATCGGGAATCAACCATGGACTGGGTTGTAGTAAGGCAGAAACACTTGTGATGTGAGGATGATATTTTCAGAGGTAATTATGTAGACGGAATATGTATAATGTCGTTGTCAAGTGCTCAGGTGCTGATGTCAGAAATGGCTTCAAATAGAACTCTCCTACTTTCTGTTTGTAAACCATTGTGCAAACTGTGTTAATTTCTCTGAGTACCAGATTCCCATTCTGATGCATTAATGTTCTCAACATCACAGAGTTGAAGTGGAGATTAAATGAGATAATGTGTATCAGGCATTTAACAGTCATCCAGTCACGTAGCCACAATTATTTATTTGCTCCATAATGAGGTACTATTTTTGCTATTATAAATAGCAAATGAGGAAAACTAGTGTTTCCAAACTAGTTCCTATGTGAAAATTTAAGCAAAATTTGAATAAAATGATCAGTCTAATATCTGCCTATAATATCTCATAAATAATTGATTAATATCCCATCAATTATTATTGTTAATAAAATCTAAAAGAAAAAATATAAATAGTAAAAATAAGAGTAAAAATTCTCACTTAACATGACATTACCAAATTAGGGAGAAAATGAAAATATAGTCCTTAGCAATCTCATTTAAATTTTGGTCATTCATTTGACTGACAATAACCTTTTTCTTCACAGCCAAGCCAGATGTGGATTCACTATTCAACATTTACAGAGCCCATTTCATGTCTTTGGAGTTAAATTAACTGTTCTCACTTAAATTCTTATTGAATCTTAGCATCACCATGAGATGAGCACTATTATTAATCACAACTTATACAAAAGGAAATCACTACAGAGTTAAGAAAACTGTGAAATGAAATAGTAATTAAATGTTTGACCTGCAATTTTCACCTTTTGGTTTCAAAGTTGATACTCTGTCCGTGTAAGACAACAGAAAGGGCCCTAGTTCCCTAAACAAGGTTCTCTTCTGTGACTTAAGCAGTCTTGAAAAGATGTTTCCACCATTGACCAAGTTTGGGATCTGCTAACTCCTCACCCAAGCTTTACTTCGACCCCCGCGTGCGCAGAATGCCCAACCTTGATTGATGTATGACTTTCCAGGGATAGCAGCAGTAAACAGCTTCACCATCTTTTTTGAGCCCATTGCATATGGACCCCAATGTACAGGAGAAAGTCCTTGCTTTAAGTGCACGCCAGGTACCAAGACAAAGAACTGACAAGGCATGCAGAAATGCTGGGATCCTGTGCAACAGATGTGTGCCAACCAGAGCCCTTCATGAATTTTACTTCTCTAGTCCTCAGAAAACAGTCAGGGACCCTGTATTCTTTGCTATATGCCTATGCATGCACACAAGCTCCAGAAGAGCCTCATTTGGATGGTATTGCTTGCTTGCCTCTTAGCGATTTCTATCTCAAACTGAGCAAAAGAATTGAAGGCTGAACTGGTAATGCTGAGAGCTGGCAAGAGGGGTAATGTATACACCATGAAGTAAACAGGAATTAATTTGTTGTAAACTGTCAACTCAAAAGCAGCCTTCCTTACAAATGTAACTGAAAGAAAAAGAAAAGAAAGGAAGAAAATATAACCCTTCCCATGCAGGAGCACTCTCCATATCTTCAACCTCTCCCTTCCATCTTTCCCCATTCTATGCTAATGGACCGTGTGCTTGACAGACAGCACCCCTTTGTTTGTAACTTTGGGCCTTGATTGGTCCAGGAGTGTATATAAGCTTCTGTACTTTCTGGAATAAATGGTGGTTTTGTATCTAACTCTGGCAGAACTGTTTACCTACCCTGGAGTCTGGGTGGAGTGACTCTGGACCATCACCCCAAAACCTCGTCCTGAGACCCCACTTCATCCCCCGAGGGCCCCCTTTTCTTCATCTCTCAGGACCCCAACTCATCCAGTGGACCCACACAGCATGATTTAAAGCAAGATTCCCACATAATAAAGCTCCAGTAGAATCTTTGGGTAGTCAGAGGAGGAACCTTTAAGAGCTGGGTAGAAGTTTTCATTGTTTTTTTTTTTCTTGTGTTTCTGTGTGTATATTCACTAGAGACTTTTGGAGTGGGGGTTGGGAGTGAATCAAAATAAAATAATTGATTGTTATAATAATATAGTAACTTGCGGATGATAGGATGAATAAAGTATATAGATATATACATCTCTTTTTAAGAGTTTAGATTGAAAAATCTGAAAATTAAGGTTGGTCTTTAGAAGAAATGTGAGTTATACCTAAGAGCACCTGTTGTAATTTAATGACTAAAAAACATGTTGAAAACTTTTGCCAAAGGAGAGATCCCCCAGGGGCCTGGTCTTGGGAGTCCAGTGGCAACTTTGGCCATTCTGTAGGACCTTAGAGAGTCAAAGCCCACTGAGTACTTATTTCAGATTTGGGGAAAGGAACTATTGGGGGAGTGACACAGAAGTGGGCTAGATTATGTGTTGGGGTGAGGTTTCCTTAGTAAAGTAAGGAAGTCAGAGACCTGAAGCACAGCAAGGCTTAGGTGCATGCAGAAGAGGAGGCCAACAGATTACAACGGCTCTGCAGGTGCTGGCTCTGCTTCGTGAGCATCATAGTTTTATAGTCCTATATACTGTTATTTAGGTTGTAATGTTGTTATGGTTTGGATGTGAGGTGTCCCCCCAAAACTCACATGTGAGACAATGCAAGAAGGTTCAGAGGAGAAATGATTGGGTTGTAAGAGTCTTAACCAATCAGTGATTTAATCCCCTGATAGGGATTAACTGAATGGTAACTGAAGTGGTAGGGTGTGGCTGGAGGAGGTGGGAATTGGGGAATGGCTTTGGGTATATATTTGTATCTGGTTAGTGGAGTCTCTCTGCTCTCTGATCACCGTGTAAGCTGCTTCCCTCTGCCACACTCTTCTGCTATGATGTTCAGCCTCACCTTGATCCCCGGGGAATGGAGTTGGCTGTCCATGGACTTAGACCTCTGAAACTGTGAGCCCCCTAATAAACCTTTCCTCTTCTATAGTTGTGCCGGTTGGGTCTTACAGTCGCAGCATCAAAAAAGCTGACGAATACCAATGTCTAACATCATATTGTGGCATAGTGAGAGGAGGCAGGGATGAAGCTGTAAGAATAAACAGCCCACCCCATGTTTAGACACTTTATCTGAGGTCCTCCTACAGTCAGCAGCAACTCTTCACATAGTAGCTGTCACCTCAGCACCCTTCAGCTGAGACAGGAACCTTGAGGAGAAAGCCTAACAGAAGCAACTCTTCCCAGAATATTTTGAAAGAATTTGGGAGAAAGGATCAGTACAAACTGATTTAAAATACCTGAAAGAAAACTGAATAGTACCAATCACATATTATTCTTACCTGCTACAGATTTGAGAAATGCCATTCATCAGGAAATAATCTAGTGCCTCTGAGTTTTTACAGCAATTACTGTGAGTGGAAAATACAGTTCATTTTCAAAACTGCAAGCTAAAAGGAACACTTTAAAGCTGGATTCTGGTTTTCCTGAACTACACAGTGTTTTTCTCAACTATAAAAGACAACAAAGTTGACCCTCTGGTTACTCCCACTGAACCTAAAAGGCCATCTAAGGGAAAACAGGATGTGGCTAAGAACAATGACACCTCTGCAAACCACAAACAGAGCCAACAGATGGATAAAGCTCTGATGTTGTTCAGAAAGTAGGAAGAAAAGCATGAGTTGAAAAGGAGAACAATGATTGTGGAAATACTATTGTTAATTTTGCCCACAAACCAAACAGTTCTACCTTCCTAGCTTGCTAGTTCATTTTCACCTGAGAATAATGCCTGGAAATGATCGTCTATGTATCAAATGCCCTCTTACGTCTTCTTTGGCCACTGGTTTTCATGTTCATTGCCATTATTGTTATCTTGTAAATGACAAATTGCTAAATTATTCCTGGCAGAGAATCCACAATCATTTACACTACATAATGTCTGCGCGTGTGTTTGTGTATATACACGTATGTATAAATGTGTATACTCATTTAAATTCAATAAAGTCAAAAGTATGCATGTAAGAATACTGGTAAGGGATTATTACTAGCTTTCAAAAGCAATTCATATTTTAACATTGGGTAGCAAGAGATTTCTGCTAAGAATAGATAACAATAAATAATAAAAGTTCTTTGTGTAGAAGAAAATATATGTTGCAGTTTTCACTATTGCTGTCACCTATGAAAATGAACAGGGAAAAAAAATCGATTCCAATCAATAAAGCAATAGCCATGCATTAAGAGATGACTCGCTAGCACTCAGCTCTTTTTCTGGCCACATTTCCTTTAAATACTGTTAATCGAGGTACAGGGAGCTTTGGAATTTGAGGTGGCTGTAAAGGAAGACATAATCATTTAAACCTAACTAATTTAGAAGAACATTAGCTCAAGAGCAAAATATTAAGCACAATCTATTAAATTTACTATTTCTGCTATTCATCAATTTAACTGATCATTACAAATAAGTGCAATATAAAGCCTGTAGCCAGGGCACTTAAACTAAATGAAAGAGAAAAGTGAAACTATGTGATTTTTAAGAAGTTGATTTCAAATGTTCTTTCTTTCTCACCACCCCCAACTCTTTTCATATCACTTGTAAAAAATAATTGGAAATGGTAAACGCCAATATAAAGGTCCAGATCCCAGCATATGAATAGGCTATTCATGGAAAAGTAGACTTGCTCCTTCTAAGGGTCACAAAGTGCTTAACAGATATTGCCATTAAATTTGGGAGAAAAATGGTGGCAGAGGTATTTCTTCCTAGATCGTGGAGATGTTTAGGCTGGTGGTCCTCCTGTATAAACTATTGTATATAATGCACGTAATGGTTTCCTATCACTAACCTACACCTTCATTTGAATCTGTCCCTTTTTAAAGGTTATTTTTAATGCTTCTGATGTCAAAGCTACTAGCAAGTTGTTAAATTCCTTAAGGACAGGAACTAAGTCTCATTCATCTTGTTTTTAATCTCTAACAATTCACAAAGTACTGGTCCATATCATTGCAACTGCTCAACCAATGAAAGCTATAAAATTTATTCAAATAGTACTTTTATTTTTTTCTTATCCTCAGTTTTGGACTTGGCACTTGTTTCTTTACATTTTCAATGTAATTTGTCTTTACAAATTAAGCTGCTTATTAAGCCAAAAAGATATTTCTCAATAACTAATTTTGTTCTCCAAAATGCCCCTTATTTTAAATTCTGTTTTACTATTTACCTTATTTTTATTTTCCATCTTGGCACCTGAATAACTTGTCTGTATTTTGCTAAAATGATGTTGCTGATGTAGGAAAAAAACACTTGAAATTTATGTGTTCTGCAATTTCTTATATTTTGTTGCTGGAACACTTTGAAATTCTCCTGTTTTGTACAGAAACTGTCAACATAAGGGACAACTGATGATTTATAGATGGAAATGTAAGTCTAAATTTCTATGTTGCCAAGCTGCTCATTTTAAAAGCACAGTGAATTACAGGAGAAGTAAATCCACAGAACTGGAATGCTTCTGCTCATTTCTCAAAGTATGAGTGATAAGCAGAGGTCCCCTGAAATGAGAGATTTTTGTTTACCTCATTGATCATTTGCACTGAAAAATGTCTCAACCAAGTTCCTAGCCATCTCCTCTTAAAAAGAGAAATAATTACATTAATCTCTTGGGAATATTGAATATTAAATATCTGATTTTTTCTTTTGCATTTTTTGACAGCCTCCAAAATCATATGCCAGTTGGTACTGTGGTCATAGTTTGGAAGACTAATAGTTCAAAGAAAACATGAATTTATCCACACTGAAATGATTTCAAAAACTTCATTATAATAATAATGCTAGTGATGTAAGTGCCAATTGAAAAAAGAAAATAATGTCTACTTTATTGGTAAAATTTTTTTTTAATTATCTTGGGATAATGAATGAAAGATTCTTAGTTAAAGCAATAGACCAAAATCAGTTTTTGGATTACAAGGTAATAATGTGGGCCTCCAGAAAAGTGGAAACAATATTTGGGTCTCTTTTATAACATTCTTTTTCATATCTTGCCACAATCTCTTACCTTCCTTGTCCTTTTTCCATAAACAACACAAAATAAAGGCAGCGATATCACCAGTTTTGTCTCCATTATCTAAGACTCAGATTCATTCTTTCTTCTCCATGTCATTCTGGACTTCTGTGATCTATACTATTATTTTCTCAGCTTAGCACTAAATGCTGAATTCCTTTTTTAAAAATATTTTTCTCTCATTTTAATTAAAATGTTTCTAATATTAACAGCTAACACCGTGTAAATGTCTGTAATGGATTAGTCTCTGGTTTGGAAGTGTCAACTCCTTTCTTCCTCACACAACTCTGTTAGTATCTCCATTTTAGACATGAAAGAAAGCAGATGCAGAGAGGTTCAGTAACTTGTTCACAGCTTGTAAGAAGTAGCAACTAGGATTTGGGGACAGTCTATATCCTTTATCCAAATGCTATCCTGCCTCAGAAACATCTCTACCCAGAAGCAGCTTACCTCTTCCCTCATACCTAATACAATGCTTCTTGGTAGCAAAGAGCCATCCATCATCCCTAGGTTCTCAGTGTCTAGAGCCTGGTAAAGAGGAGATGCTCAGTTGGATTTAGTCACAGACAACAAATGTGTTCATTCCTCTGACCTAATTTTGGAAGGCAGAGTAATCCCTTAGAAAATATGCTGTTGTTCTGAGACACTTCTGTTGATCCAAAAAGAGCTGATACAGTACACCAGGAGCAGAGCACACTGAGTAAGAGGGTGGAAGGGCCACTGAGGGCAAAGATATCTACAGTCCCTGACAAATTATGATAGGCAGCCAGCTGCTACCTCTTTGGGGCCATATTTTATTTTACAACATTGACTTCTACGAATATCCTCTGGAATTAATGCTGTGTGGAACTGACTAAAAAAAGCTGTTCAATTCATAAATGAGATAAATGTTATAAAAATGCAATGAAGTAGCATTTAGAGGGAAGCTAAGACTTATTGAGCACCTGCTGTTTAGAAGGCCTTGTGTTAAGTGATTTTCATGTCTTATTCTAATATAATTATCAAAAAATAAAAATCTGCTAAGTATTGGGTATAGATTGAGTGTGTCCCCCAAAGACTCATGTGCTGGAAGTGTGGTCTCTGAGGTGGTGATGTTGATGCATAGTAGAACCTTTAAGAGGTGCGTCCTAGTGCAAGGTGATTGATTTATTGGGGTGCTGCCCTCAGAAGGGATTACTGTGATACTTGAAGGACTCTAATTTGTTCACATGAGGGTGGGTTGTTATATTGCAAGGCCATCGCACAAACTCACCTATTCTGCACAGGGCATGTCCCACTTACATTTTTCATTACGTTTTGTCACGGCCAAAAGTTCCCTCACCAGTTGTCAAACATATGGGGCCATGTTACGGTTTTGATATGAGCTGTCCCCTAAAAGCTCATGTATGAGATAATGCAAGAAAGGTTAGAGGTGAAATTATTTGGTATGAAAGCCTTAACTCAATCAGTGACTTAATCTACTTGAATGGATTAACTGGGTGCTAACTGTAGGCAGGTAGGGTGTAGCTGAAAGAGGTAGGTCACTGGGGCTGTGCCTTTGGGGTATATATTTTGTCCTTGGTGAGCAGAGTTCTCTCTGCTTCCTTATTGCCATGTTTGAATATGTCTTCCTCCTCCGTACCCTTCCACCATCATATTGTGCATTATCTCATTCCCAGAGCAATGGAGTCACCCATTTATGGACTGAGACCTCCAAAACCATGAGCTCCTCCTCTAAAATTGTTCTTATCAGGTCTTTTGATCACAGTGGGGAAAGCTAACTACAACAGGTCATTTGATGTGCAATTTCATCCTCTAAAACTGTGAATTAAATAAACTTCGCTCTTTTATAAAATAGTTAGCATCAGGTATTTTGTTGTAGCAATAGAAATAGACTAATAACAGAAGTCTATACAACAGATGTTATTATCCTCACTTCATAAATAAGGAAACTAAGGAGAAAATTTTACTCTCAAAGATTAGTATATGCTCATTATATGCATAGGATATCCATTAACTTCCACTTTTCAATTACTGTGCAAGATTGCTATTATTATCCTTATTTCAGGAGTTGCTGAAATTCAGGCTTAGTGAGGTTATGTATCTTAGTAAATGTAGCAGGTCAACCAAGGAGCCAGGATTCAAACCTACTTCTATCTCATTCTAACATCTGCGCTCTTAACCAAATGATTAAAATTCTTGAGGATAATTTAAGTACAAGCACATAAATCATTCAAGTTATATTTATAGTGTAGCAAAAGGTGTGATCATGGCTCAGGGCCATGTAGAAAAGAATGAAAATTAGCTTTGTGGTTATATCCAACCACCTATTTGACATCTCTGTTTATGTCTAAGTAATATACCCAAAATTGAACTTATTTCCCCTAAATCTATTCTACCTATAGCTTTCCCCATCTTCATTGGTAGCAAATTTATTTTTCTACTTCCCTAGACTAAAAATATCCTTTAAAATATTCTTTGCTCTTTCTTTACTACCCTTCAAATTGAGGAAATCAATCAGCTTCTTTCTTCATAATATATCCAGAAATTAGTCACCTCTCATCTCCTCCATTGCTCCTTCCCTGTTCTGAAAATTTCTTTCTTGCTTAATATAATATAATATAATATAATATAATATAATATAATATATTCCAATGTCTCTCGTTATTTCAATGCTAGCTTCGTATTAGTCTATTTGCAATACAGCAGCAATAGTGATTCTTCACTGTGGCCCATTCAGGAGAAAGGAATCACACCAATTTTTTATCAGAGAATTCAATATAAATAATTTCTAACTGAACAGAGTTGTGAACTGAATCACTGAATAAGCACAGAGACATAAGGGAGGTAGACACGGGAGGAAGCAGCTACCATGGCTGGTGAATAGAGGGAAAAATGTTGCAAATATTAGAACATAGTAGTTCAGGCCTCTAAGGCGAGGCATTGACTGGCAGGTGCTGGTGTTTCTGAGAGGCTGTGCTGAGGCTAGTTCTGGAGAGTAAAAGCACTGCTAACTCTGCTAAGGAAAGGACCTACTCCCACTGATTCCAAGAAGCACTGCTGGGAACAGTAAGCAATCAGGAAGCCCACAAGGAGCACACAAGAAGGGATAAGTCACTTCTCTCTCCTTCATTCCCGCAGTCCCCTACTCCTACCTCTGGTTGGCAGAACTGAACAAGGAGCAACTTACATAAGGAAGTGTGGTTTGCAGAGTTCCATTCCCAGGATCACAAAGTCAAGGTAAGAAGGATGAGTTTGGAGTTGAAAGAAAATAGTGTGATAACTGGTTCATCCATTTTTAAAGTTAAATTCCAGGAGGTCTCACTCTCCTCCTACGATTGAGGCAAGTCTTTACAGAGACCTCGCAGCCTCTTGTGACCTGGTCCCCAGATCTTGGACTTCCTCTGACTCCTCTTTTGCTCATACTGTCTGGTCCAGCTCCACTGAGTGCTCCTCTTGCTGCTCCTCAGACATCTTGGCCCTTTGCTCAAGTGGTTTCTTCTGCCACCTCTGGGATGTTCTTCTCCCGTTATCTATATGGCAAACTCCCCCACCTTCGTCAATCTTTTAAATCATAAACTGAAAAGTCATCCTTTCGAGAAGACTCATCCTGACAGCCCTATTTAATAGAGCAAGCTGTCCATCAGCCCCACCCTGCACTTTCACTTCTGTGATCCAACTGTTTTCTTTCTTCAACAGCACTCATCACTTCCTAGTGTGGTGTACAATTTATGAATATGTGATGTTGATTATTATGTCTTCCTTCTGTGCTACTATAGTGTAAGCTCCACAAAAGCATGGAGCTTTGTTTTGTTTTGTTTTGTTTTCAGCCATATGGCTCAAGCATCTACAGCAGTATCTAGCGCACAATAGATATACATTTGCAGAGGTGACAAAAATTTCACGTTAGTCATCTCTACAGTGTTGTTTATGGGAAGGGGAAGAATGACCATAAACTCAAAATGCTCTTTAAAAATAATTCATGTTAGATATCTAGATTCACTAGGATGTTTTGCAGTTACTTCACTTTATAAATACAAAGAATTGTGTTTTTCTCCTCTGATATACAGATTAATTTATTTTTCACAGGCTAAGCCTTGCAGAAGATGGTTCTGAAATATAGCAGTTTGATAAGAGGAGATAACCTGACATAAAATTTTGTCTCAAGATAACTACAAAGTGGTTTATCTACAGGCAAATAGTCAATTGTTCCACAAAATATATGAACATAAAACAATACTTGCACCATTAAGATATTAAAATCCAAATCAATATTTTCACTTCTATATTCCTATTTATTTTCTGTAAGTCAAAAGGGATCAAATTTTAAAGAGCTTTTTTATTCTGCCTTAAAAAACAGACTTTTAAATAAAGTGACAGTTACACATTTGTTTGCTTTTAACGTTTCCTTAACTGGAATGAACTTATGTGTTTTATGCATTTTTTTCTAAATGCATATTATATTTCACAATAGAGGAATAAAAAAATGTTCTAAAAACTATATACAGTGAAACTTTCATGAATATTGTGCTTTGAGACAACCTGATGAATTTACTTCAAAATTGCAAAACCCCTGCTGCTTCCACCTTTGTGAGTTCCTGGTGTGAATGTTTTGCTCTGCTGTAGAGAGGGTGGCTGGGGAATGCTGGGAAACCCCAGGCAGGAGGAGTCCCTGCTTTGGTGGGCAGGCAAGGAGGAGACAAAGGCTCCGCAGTGTTCTCTCTCAGACAGGACAGGATCAAACTCCCTCTGAGTGATTAGCCTCTGGGGTACCCAACAATAACAGACTCATGCAGGCTCTCAAAACAAAGCAACAGCCTTCATAAGCCAATAACTTCTGGCCTGTGTGAGCCCTGGGAATGAGCTCTCCTCCCTCAGAGAGGCCTCGCAAAGCCTGGTTCCCCACAACCTCAAAGAAGTTTTTCAAAAACCTCTTCCTCCAGCTTACAGAATAAGGAAAAGATGATTCCAGAAGGCAATGGGGATGCTCCTGGACACCCCCGGATGTATTCTGGGAAGTGAGAGGCAAGAGGAGAAACTGCTGCAGAGAAAAGAAGAGTTGATAACTTGCTGACTGAGCAGTGACAAAGCACTCAGGAAGGGAGAGGCCCTGTTCCACCCGAAGGCAAAATAAACTGACAACTGCAGGGATGATGCGACAGAGAGAAGTCAAATAGGCATACCAGGAGCTGTCTCAGCAGGCCTAGGCAGAGAAAACCCAGCCTTGTCTTAAGCCCATATGTGGGATAAAGACCGTACAATTTAAAAGGAGAAATGAATGAGAACCATAAAAATGCTGTACATAATCCTATCTGGGTCACCTATTATAGCATATCCTGTAAATATCGCACACGGATGTTGGCCTTAAAAAGAAGAAAATTGCACAGGGCATTCTCTTCCCCAGTAGGGACGATCTCTAAAGCATCCAGCTCATTGAAATTACTGACTTCTTTATTTCTGTGGACTCCGTGGTTCCCACCTTTCCTGTCTTTGGGTCTGAGATAAGTTAGAAACAGGACACGTGGAATAGTGCTGAGAGGCAAAATTATAAAGGAAAGCTAGCTGTTTCTGCCCTCCATAGCCTCCTTCCTTCCTCCATTACCTGGTCCTACCTTCATACACACACACACACACACACACACACACACACACACACACACACACATCTCCTCATTTCTGCTTTATTACTTGACTCCAAGGAAAAATTATTTTCCTGGAAGCAAGCAAGGAAGAAAAATTCTGCTAAGTACATTTTTGAACCTTCTAGCATGAGGTGCAAACCTGCCGTACATTTCAAGTTGGAAAGCCATGTCTAGGAAGAAAAGCTACTCATATCATAGACCAGCAGCAGGTTCCAGCCACTTCTTCCCTGATGGTAGATATGTCACTAAACTGACCTGCTTTCAGCCAAGAATTATTGCCCAAGAGAAATGTTCAGCATCTGTGATTTGGGGTACAAAATTTCTTGGGATCCCACCTCAAGGGCTGATCTGCTATAAATCTATTGTATATCCATTGGCCTCTAAGCATTCAATATGAACTACATTTTAGATATTTTTGCTTTTGAAATATCTCCTCTCCCAAATGCTCTTTTCTCAATTCTTGACATTTAAATTGTACCCCTTTTTTCAAATTTGAGTCCAAGGCTTATGAAGCTAGGTCATTTCAGCCACCCACCTAACATGATTAGGGAGCCAGCAGAGCTTCATCATCCACAATGCTCTTCTATGGTAAGTACATCACCCTTATCTCCCATTGAAGGAAAAGGATAGTTTGCTCCAAGTGATCCTTCTTTACAGCACAGTAAACCAGCCCAGAGATAGAAAATCTGCCCTGAGGCCAGTCAATTCATTGACTGGCAAAAGTTAGGCAATCTCGCGCTCTCTCTTAAATTTGAACTTGGACAGAGAGAATCAGTCAAGTGCATCTCTCAATTTTAACATTTTCTCCCATTCCCAAAGAATGTTCTGTAAAGTGATCCTTTCCAGAATTTGCATAATGAAATAATGGTTATATTTAACATTTCCAAATACAAAGTTATATTAAAATATGAAAAATGGATATTCAAGTTGCTCATGCCCCTCCTCTCCATAATTAAAGATGGAGAGAGGCACACTCCATCTGGAGTATTCATACTAGTTTGGTAGAGAATCAGGTCTGTAGTTGGCAAATGGGAGGATTGAACCTGTAAGATGAAATTAACTTGGGGTTATCATGTGAGACCATGTGGAAGCAATGGAAGCCAGCCCGTGAAACACACAGCTGGAGCTGAACTGAAACACACAGACTTAAGAAATGGAGCAGACACTGTGACCCTTGGGACACCTAGAACTAATTCTGGTTTGGTTTTTTTTTGGTACCAGGGATTGAACTCAGGGGTACTAGACCACTAAGCCACTTCCCAAGCCCTATTTTGTGTTTTATGTAGAGACAGGTTCTCACTGAGTTACTTAGCACCTTCTTATATTCACCTACCCATAGCTGACAGAAGAACTGACCTGACTTTCATTCATGCGTTTGAAAGCCTGCCTTACCTGAAACTCCCCTTCTCACCTGGTACTAAGCTGAAAGGTTTCTGTTTTTTAAAGCCAAATCAAGCTTAATTTAAAATACCAATAATAGGTGATCTGGCCTACAAATTATTATAGCCATAGAACTAAAAGCCGCTGTCCTTTCAATAGAAAAATTTCAGAATTTTGCTGATTTTAATTATGTATACTTTTAGTCTAAACATACTATAACTTAAAGTAATAGATTTTAATGTAATATGAAATGTCCAATGGACCACAGATTTGTTATAGTGTTTATTTTTTCTCCTACAAACATTTAACATAAGTAAAGCAGATAATGTGACAATGGATGTTTATGAACTTGAACTGTGCAGTCATCATGTGTGTGATTATAGCATTCCTGCACAGAGAATAAAAGATTATGACCTATTTTTTTAACAAGAGATAAGAAGCAATGAATTTCACTTATTTGCTGCACTCACACTAAAACTGTGAAACAATTACAAAAACTAATTATTCAGTATAATTTTGAAAATATACTCTAGAAAGAAAGCTAAAATGTGTTTAGGGCTTTTTCAGAAAAGCAAACATATAGTCAGTGAAAGGCCAAAATTTGAACTCAGCTATCCTTACTATAAATCTAATAATGACTTCAACAGTTCACAAAATAATCTTTATTTTTGACAAGGGCAAACTTGGCTAAATATGTCGTCTTATCTCCTTTATAATGTGATCTCTGTAACAGTGACTCATAAACTATTTTCCTAACAGACAGGTATCCGATAGTAAATACCAAGAGGCCAAGGAGAGATCCACAGACATCAAAGCAATGTTACTGCAGATGTTTCACTGAGCTCCTACCCAGGGGAGCATTCCGGCCACTAATACTTAGAGCAACAGGGTCTGTTCCCGAACTTGTGTCCTCTTCCCTTTCCTCTGAGTTCTCTTCTGAGGATGACACCGGTGTCTCAGAGGAGGTGGGCTTGCTCTTTGTTTTTCATGCCAGTCTCACCTCCCTTCAAGTCAATCCTCTCACCTCCATCATACGTATAATTATTTTTGATCCCTCATTCCCTTCTAAATGTTCTAATATCCATATCATGGTGGTGATTATTTCACTCTTTAATCTACTAAAACATCAAAATTAACCAGCACTTTCTGAATTTTTATTTTGGGTAAGTAAAAATTTTTTTGCTTTTGGGCTATCTGAAGGCTACTTCATCAAGGCAGTTGGGTTAAACCCAGATGAAATATCACATACCTGCATTCAAACCTTAGATCTCCCATTTATTTGACGTACGCTCTCGAGCAAATTATCAGCTTTCTCTAAATCTCAGTCTCCATCTCTGTAATATAGGTATTAAAATGGTATCTGCCTCATATGATTATTGTGAAGATTAAGTAAATTATTACATGTGGTTAATGTAGAACAGTTTTTGGCTAATGGCAGGAATTCATAAATACTTATTATTATATTACCAGATCTTAATTGAAAGCCTTGTAAAAATTTAAAAAAAGAAAAGAAGATATAAAATTAATATTTTAAATTTGGTTTTGATTTTTGAACCTCTCATTCAAATAATTTTGTCTTTTTGATAAGCTAAGCAAAGATCTATCTGCTATTGAGAAGCAAAATAGTGACAAGTCTTCCCTCTGACATTGATGTTTTTGTTATGTACGAGAAATATCCAAACTAGACAAAACAAAATCTGCTATCGAATTGTTAGCAGAAAAAAATAGCTTAAAATCCATTATGCTGAAACAAAAATAATTAGCTTTAAAGGTATTCTCTGGCACTTAGTTGACTTTTATTCAAAAATTTATATGAGGTCAAATCATTCAATTACCCAAAGGCAAGTTTTCCAATTAGCTAATTACAAAGGCCTCACAAATATCTAAATTGGTTAAAATTTGACATGGGCATATGTATCACTGATTTTCCCCCCTTTGCTAGTAACTGACAGTCATGCCTATTTTGAATATTTTATATATAGAATGTATTAAGATGATTTATTCAGTATGGAACAAAACTATAGTTTCAATCACTGTCCTTTCATGAAAAGGTTGGGTCTTCCTGTAAATTTGCCTTTGACATAGAGTGATCATCCACTCTGGCCATTTGGACTTAGGGTCCCTATTTTTTCTTATCTCTGCTGCTATTCAACTGACTACAAAATCATATGTATGGCATCTCAATTGTCAACAGAGTATACTTGTTAAGAGATTGCATGCATTGCTTGCATTTTCTGCAGATCCATTTGAGACAAATAATATTCCTCTAAAGGTTCTAAATGTTGTTCTTAGATCCAGCCAGATTATCAGAACTGCAGACCAGAGCTGCTTTTTCATTGTAATGCCTGCAGACTACACTGAGGAAGAGAGGTTTTAAATTACGGTCTTTGGAAGCAATAACACTTTGGGCGTTGGTGACGATCTCGTCTATTATATCCATTATAAACACAAAAAACCAAAAAAGAAAAAAATACCCAACCCTAGTTGTAATGTGATTATGTCCTCTGTGTCCCCTATGAGGTCACCAAATCATTGTAGACAATTTAATCATTCAGGGTCAGTCAAAACTCAGGATTTTTGGCTCCAGGTAAGGACTCTAAATAAAAATCCTTTCTTGTAAATGCTATTTTTTCTGCCAATCTCAATCTAATTTATCTAAAACATTTTTTAAAGCACAACTGTCAGTTGAGTACCATCTAATGGGTTTCACTGTTTGGTTACTTTGACTTATCATAAGTGCTGATAACTTCTTGTATACATTAACTAATAGGCCTCTTTCAAAGTATGCTGACATCTAGCTTAGTGTAAATGGTTTTTAATGAGCTCTAAACCATCCCCCTCTGTTGTGAGTTTCTGCAAATGAAATCTATTTTCCTTATAATCTGGAAAACTAATGGTACTCTGCATTCCAGTGAATGTGAACCCAGTCTGGACCCTAACTGGATAACTTCAAACCAAATAACAATTGTGAAGACAAAATATCTCATGGTTGACATTTTTTTTTTCTTCTTAGTCAGACACTTGGCAACTGATATAGCCCCTATGTCACACTATTTATTCCAAATCATGTGAAGATTTTACTGGCTACTGGAGAAATTTTGGGGAAATTTCAATTCAAAATATTATTTACTTGGAGGGCTGTGTAAATTAAAGATATAGGAGATCCGTGATGGTATCTATTCAGCCATATTTTAGTCAACCTTTGTGATCAAAAGATATGACAAGAATAATTAGAGATTTAAAGGTTTATTTGAAGTCTCATGGTTTCAGAGGTCTCAGTCCATAGATGGTTGATTCCATTACTTGAGGCCTGAGGTGAGGCAGAACACCATGGCAAAAGTGTGTGGCAGAGGAAAACAACTGAGGACCTGGTACCAGCAAGAAGAGAGAGAACTGTGCTCAACAAGGTCAACATACATACTCTAAAGGCATGCCCCCAGACCCACCTCCTCCAGTCAGTCATACCTACCTACCTATAGTTACCTATAGTTCATCCCTATTAGGGGATTAATGCATTGATTGGTTTAAGGGTCTTATAACCCAATGATTTCACCTCTAAATTTTCTTGCATTGTCTCCCACTTGAGCTTTTGGGGGAGACCTAATGTCTAAACTATGATAAGCCCCAATTTTTTCAGTGAATACTTTAGTTGTCCTATTTATATATCTGCCATATCTCAGGGAAATGTCTTTAAATCTAAACCAAATGAGGTGAGAGTATAGGAATTATTCAGTCAAGATGGAAAGTCTGAGGTCTATATTATAGCAGAGGCAATTCTGTTAGATAAGCGATTCATATTTGTTATGTCTTAGGTAGTGTGTGTACACGTGTGTTTTCCTTCATTGAAATTTGGATGTTGTATTAGTCACCTTTCTGTTACTATTACAAATACCTGATATAATCAACTTTTAAAGAGACTTTATAATCAACTTATAAGACCCATTTTTTTGGAAGTTTAAGCCCATGATTTGCTGTCCTTGTTGCTTTTGGAATTGTGGCAAGGCATCACATCATGAAGGCAGTGCACGGCAGAGCAAAACTGTTCATCTTGTAGCCAGAAATTGAAAGAGAAAGAGAAGAGACCAAGTCCTACAACCCCTTTTATGGATACACCTTCAGTTATCCTAAGACCTCCCACCAGGATCTACCTCTTAAAAGCTCTACAACCTCCCAGTAGTGCCATTCTGTGGAACAAGTATTTAGCACATGGACCTTTGGGGAGGCATTTAAGACCCAAATTATAGCAGATGGGTATATATTAAGTTTCTCAAAGTCAACTCAAAGCCCCTGATACCTGGTAATTTTCTGCTCCTTATGGTCCCTTGGTCCTTTTGTCAGCAAAGGTATGTAACGTGTAGGAAGGTGGAAGCAGGAACACCAAGAATAAGGGTTCATTGCAAGTTTTCTGAGGAATATCAATACCATTTGTACATATACACAACAGAATGCTACTCAGCCATAAAGAAGAATGAAATTATGGCATTTACAAGTAAATGAATGGAATTGGAGGCCATCACACTGAGTGAAATAAGCCAATCCCAAAAAACCAAAGGTCAAATGTTCTTTCTGATAGGCTGATGGTGATTCACAATGGGTGTGGGGCATGGGGGTTCACCAGATTGGACAGGGGGGATGGGGGAAAGGGAGGGAGGTTGGGAATGTGAAAGGCAGTAGAATGAATTGGACGTTACTTTCCTATGTTTATATATGAATACACGACCTGTGTAATTCCACATCATGTGCAACCACAGGAATGGAGAGTTATACTCCATGTATGATATGTCAAAATACATTCTATTGTCATGTATAACTAAAAAGAACAAATAAAATATATATTACAAAAACAAAAACAAAAACAAAGGTATCACCTCTCTCAGTTTTGTAGTGTCTGCTTCCTTGCTACTTTTCCTTGATTTCAAAAACATTTTCCCAGTTCATTGCATGCCTGCTAGGGGAGAAAAAAAGTGAGCAAAAATAACATACCATATACAGTATCTTTAGAGAAAATCACATAAATATTTTATAGACTGTACAGTAAATAATGTATATGTTTAGAAAGGCAATGTAAATATTTTATAGACTGCAGAGTAACTGTTAAGGTCGAAATGAAATCATTGCTTGGAGAAATATAGTTTGCCCTAAATTGTACCACACAATTTTACTGTAACTTAGTACAGTACCGTTCATAAATTACTTCATTCTCTGTATTACCTTGGAGTTCAAGAATTCCAGTTGCCAAGTGTGATCCTCCCTCCATTCCCTACTATTTTGAAAGATTCCTACTCCCATCTCACCACTCAAGGCCTTGCTTTGAACTATGGTGGTGATCAATACATGCTTCTTGAGAAATTGAACCAGGGCATGTGAATGAACTCACCCTGATCACCTACTCTTCAAGGGGAGTGTGGGGAGAAAACTGATCAGGAATGGACAAGAAAAACACCTAATGATTTCCATATGTAACCTGAATTCTGCATGTTTTTTCAGGTGACTGAGGACACATCATCTTGGTTTCTTAAAACCTACTCCTCCTGCATCTTGATTGGTCCATCCAGAGTCCAGTTCTGCATCAATGCCATTGTAAGGCTTAAATATAATATTTACCAGATTGTGTGAAAAAGACACAGGTGTGTTCTAATAAATGCATAATATCAATACAGTACTCAGAAGAAAGAACAGTGTTAGGCAGCTCTTTTTCCAGCCACTTGAAACAACTGGAATCAGAAATAATGTAGTAATCCACATACAACAAAAATATTTCTATGATTAGTTACCTGGAGATCAGCTCCCTTTCAATATTTTAAATGACTGTAGTAATGATGCCTTGGAGAGAGTAAAACTCTAACACCTAAAAGAAACAGAAACAAATTTATGTAAAGAAACCTGTAGCTTTAAAGATAGAGCCCCTTTAAAGTTACAGCCCCTTGATTAGTCAGTTGACAATAAAAAGAAAAGGAGATAGAAAAAAATAGGAAATAAGGAAAGAGAAGCGAGAACTTAGAAACCATGACAGGCTAAAACTGCTACTAGAGATTTTCAAAATCACACTGAAATGATTTATGTGTGTTGATAATGGGAAGGAGTAAAAAAAGCAAAGTGAGAAATATGTTAAAGATGGTAATTCAACTGTAAGATCATCTGGAAGCTTGTTTAAAATGGTGATTACTGAGCCCCACTCCCTGGGATTCTAATTCATGAGGTTTATGGGGCCAAGGAAGGTGCATGCTTTATAAGTCTCACAGGTGATTTTGATGCAAGAGGCTGTGAGGCACACTTTTGAAGTTCTTAAATATCACAGGAAGGTACAAGGGCAAGGAGAAACTGATGGAAGGAAAAGAAGATCTGTGAGGACAGAGAGGGACCAGCAAGGCATTTCTCCCTGTGCTGTCTATCAATGATGGCAAATATGTGGCAATAAAAATTACCCTCTTTGTCAATAAAGAATCCCATACATTTTCAAAAGAGTTTAATTGAGTTCAGTATTATCAAGAAAGCAAGGTCAAGAGGTAGGAGGTATTGCATTCAAAGCAAATTCTCCTCTAAGACAAGTTATGTAGGATAGACCTTACCTTCTCTCAGAAAGAAATTGTTTGGATACATTATGCCTTACCACAAGTAATGGGTGGTTCATTATCTGTTATATTTTTCTTATGACTCTGACTATATGAGGACTTTAGGAACAAAGAAAATACATTTGTTTTCTTTAGTGGCATGAAAAAATTGCAACAAGATAAATCAACAATGTGAGAAAAAGGAAGGCAAAAACAAAGAAGAAATATGCTCATGGGGCTGCTCTGGTTGTCAGTCACTACGTAACAAACAATCCCAAATGAGTGGCTTTGAACCACAATGATCTGATTATGTCTCACAGTTGTGTGGGCCAGGAGTTTGGATTGGGCTCAGCTGGATGGTTCTTTTGTTCCACATAATATTAATGGGAGTTACTTGGTAATATTCACCTAGTGGATGAGCTAGTCAAATGTGTAAATTCCTGGAGAAAAGGGATAGAAGACTGGGCTCAGCTAGGATGGTCAACTGGAATATCTAAGCAGCTTCTCCAGACTAGGGGCTCCTAGAAACCGAAAATAGAAGCTGCTTTTTTTGTTTGTTTGTTTTGGTTTTGGTTTTATTTTCTCCTGCCTTGCTTGGGATCACACCCAGGTCCTTGTGCATGCTAGTTGGCAAGCACTCTCTCACTGAGCCACATCCCCAACCCCAGCCCATAGCTGCTGTATCTTAAGGCCTAAGACTAGACAGTGGTGCAGGGCTACTTTTATCACTTTTAACCTTTTTATTTTTTATTTTTTGGTCAAAAATGTCACACAGCCTGCAGAGATTCAAGTGAAGATCTAGATCCTACTTTTCACAGAGAAAAGTGTCAATGATGTTGTACCCTGGTATCTTAAATCTACCACAGAAAGTGTTGTAGAAATGCATGTAAATATTTTTTTTATTTTTTATTTTTTGGTCAAAAATGTCACACAGCCTGCAGAGATTCAAGTGAAGATCTAGATCCTACTTTTCACAGAGAAAAGTGTCAATGATGTTGTACCCTGGTATCTTAAATCTACCACAGAAAGTGTTGTAGAAATGCATGTAAATATTTACTTGTTTGTTAGAACCTCAAGCACTTCAAGGGTGGCTAAACATGTAATCATTGCTTCCTCCTCTCTCCCAAAAGGAGGAATTCTGAAGTCTACCCTAAAATATCACCACTTCTCATCACCTCCACTGCATCCACCTCGGCCTAGCCAACACCAATTCTTCCCTGAACTATTACAATAGCCCCCAAGAATGCCTTCCCTCCTTTCAGTTTTGCTCTGCCACAGAACATTAGCCATATCATGGGCAGAGCTTTCCTCAAAAGGAAAAGTTTAAAGGAGAAATGTTACTCCTTCACTGGAAAGCATTCAATGAATTTGCATCTCACACAGTGAAATCCAAATCTTTTACCATGGCTCCACAGGCCCTATTTGATTTAACTCCTTATTGTTATTTTTTCTCATTTTAAATGCAATGCACATATTTTAAGTATATGGTTTGATAAGTTTGCAAACACCTATGTAACTTCCTCAAGTAAGTCTGAGAACATTTCCCCTGACTACTCAAAGCTCTCTGGTGTACTTTTGCAATCACTTATCCTCCATCTACTCTCAATTTTGCAGAGGTAGCCAGTGCATTCATATTTTAAAGGCCTTGCAGCAATTTAAAGGAACAATAAATAGAATTGGGTAAAGGTGTTTAATTTTTCTAGTAATAAACTAGATGATTTACCTCGCCTAGAAGGAGGCAGGGAGATCAAATCAGTAATATCCAGAACCACTTCTATCCAAAAGGAATACGTGTTCAACTTCTATAACCCATAATACCAATGTTTCACATAAGATGGTGCAGTAGTCATAATTAACAATTCACAATGGTCACAGAAAATTCAGGTTTGATTCCCTGGGTGAGCATATGTGCTCGACCTTGTGTATAAGCATCTTCTGGTTTGCATTTGCTTTGCTCATAAGAATGTAAATGTAAAAGCATTGAATGTATTCCTTTAATGACAATCACACTTCTAGAAGTCAACAAAATGTATGCCACTGCCCTTAATTGTGAGCTACAGGGATAACTTTAAAATGTATTATACTTCTACCCATTCAAAAATAATGGCTTTAAATGTGTGCAAGTGTTTAAGCAGTGTGTTGTCATCCTTGTTGGTGATTCCTCAGCATGAACCAAAATGCATTATTTCATAGACTGGTTTTGGCAAAGACATTTCCTTTTAGCTTTTGGTGTTTTTTAGAGGTGGGTTACAACTTAAAACTAAGAAGTTTCAAGTGCTTCAACCTTATCCCTCTGGATGTTTCTTCTACATTGAAAATCTTCATAAAATAAATGTGACTGCAATCAAGGATATGCATTAGTCAAGCTTTATGGCATTTATCTGGAGATCTCCAATGTAGCTTGAATAGGTTAGGAAGAAGAACCAAAAAGGGGAGGATGCTAGAACTGTTGGTGGCAGTGTTGAATTCTAGGTGCGTTAGCATCCTTGGGTATCTCACTAACTGAGCTTGGAGTATGATAGAGTAGGAAAAAGTGTTTATCTTCCTACTGTCTGTGAACTGGAGTCCAGTAGATGATTCTTCCTGGCAGGCAGCATATGAACTCACTCCTTTCAGATCTGTTGGAGATGATGGTTCAGACTGGATGGCTCCCTTCATGGGGAATTCTGAAAAGTTAAATAGCATCTTAGTTTTTTTTAAAGGTGAAGTTGTGCCAAGTCTATAAAGGAAACAAATAATGTTATCTATTTAAATACAAACTCATGTGAACAATTAAATTCATTATGTTTGAATAGTCAAACAGTTTCCACCAATATACAATTCAAACAAGTCCTTGTTAAAACATGACTGGGGTGCAGGGAGCACCAAACATGTTTGCAACTTTTGGGTCTGCTAATGATATCCTTAAACTATTGCTCAGAGGAAATGTATGCTTAATTTCTTCCTAGGAGTGTGGTGGGACTCAGATTGTTTCTCAGAATTGTGCAGAGGCATGGTCCTGAGAACAATACTTAAACTAATCTAGATGCTAATATTCAAATATCATTATTATACAGGTTAACTACATATCCATTAACTTAGTCACATAGAGACCTCGTATGAAACTTGTACTCCACTGGAGAATGTTCATAGGGAATTTGGGTATTGAGTGCCAGGAGGATGAACAAAATAATAATCTCTTTAGATATAAAATAATTGAGCTTCACATTTTACCTACTTTCCTCTCATGAAGATCAGATCATTAAACACTAAAAGAAAATTTCAACATTAGGGAGTTTCATAATTTCTACATTGCAAAGTATAAAAGGAAAATTATAAAATCTCATTAATCTGTAAAGCTTATGCTGCATAGAATATCATTTATTTATTTTACCACAGAGCCACCCTAAAAGTTAACCCATTTAGAGATTTTCTTAGTTGATAATACTGGTGGATGGGTCTTTTTCTGTTCCAGCTAACTCCTGATTGGGTCTGGGTTTACTCACATGTCTCCAGACATTTGGCAGGTCATCTGTTGCCAGATGACTCACAGGTCAGGTGGTTCCATTGCAGTGTGTCAGGTTGAGGACCATAGGAGTAAGCTGGTTATGTGGTTCTTATGATCCAATAGCTAACTCAGGCCTATTCCTGTGGTGGCACTGGCAGGCATTCCAAGACCCCCAGTGCAGAAAGATTTTTAAGTCTCGTTTTCAAGTTCTATTGTCCAAAATTTGTAGTTAAGCCCAGAGCAAGTCTGGTTGGGGACCACAAAGGTCATAGATGCAGAAAGAAGTGAAAAAATGAGGACCATTAATCTGTTACATATAAAAAATGAAAATTCATTTTTAATAACATATGGAAAAACATGGTATTAAAAGACTGAAGCAACAATTTGAAAGACTAATGTCTTTGAATGATAGAACTGCCTCTTAAAGATACAGCTTCTTTAAATAATGTCATAGTTTCGCTTCATATCTTTCTGTATTTTTAGGAATTTAGTCTTTTTCTACTCTTAGCTGTTTCTTTACATGTGGAAGGAGCATGACTAGGATAACATTCTTGGCTTCTCTACAGCCCTGCCTTGCTGCTCTTCTGGGGAAGGTGAAATGAATTCTCTTTGATAAATTTAAGAATACTTAGGATAGCTCTTCTCTTAGTCTTGCAAGTGAATCTGGCTGGAGACAGCACATGTGCTTTTTCATAAGCAAGAGTAAAGACCTGCCCATTGTGACTGATTAGGTAAGTGTTTAATTCTATAGTTTAATAATAGGAAGATCATCTGTTCACAAGCAGACACATCTTCCAATTTCAACTTTACACATAATGGAGATATCTGTATCTCCCATCTACCTTAATCGTTTTCTTATTTGTTATTGGATTGTAACTTGGGCCCTTTCATAGCTTAACACTGGCTGTAGAACATGTAAAATTTGTCATAGTCAGCTCAAAAAAGTAAATTGAAAACTTCTTATCTTTCAGTTTCTCTGATGAAATATCTACTGTGCCTACCACTTTGGGATCATCTGGCATTATGTATTAAAAATTCTCATTTCTGTAGCCACCCAAGATCTATTGAATTTCTGAGGCTGTTTCAAAGAACTGACCATCTTTAAGAAGCAACCAAGATGGTTATTTAGTTTAAATAGCTATTTATATTATTATTTAAATTATTTACACTTAAATAAAGATGCAATATTTTCAAAGTTTCACTGCCCTCTTCTCCATATATGCCTATATGACATTTCATCTTGTCTGCTATTCATTATACACACCATTTTTACTTTGATATGGATCCTTACAAATATTTTCCTTAGTTTTGGCATAGAGTGTATGTACCTATGTGGTTTTTGGAGAGAGACTTTCACTTTGCATGTGTTTCTGTGTGTTACCTCAGTGAGAGTGTGACATTCTGTAAATTAACTCTTCATTAAACCATTTTCTTTATGTCTCTATCCATCACACATTACATTATTTATATTATGCTATATATCATGCATTATAAATTATATATACTTTATATATATTTTATAACTTTATGCTATACGTTATTATATGTAAATCTACCTGATTATTTCTAATGGAAATAGTATTCCAGGTTATAATATAGATTTTTAGTGATTCTCCCTACTGATTGATGCATTGTTTTTAAGTGTTTCTTCTTTGAAATGGTGCTGCGATGAATACTCGCGCATAGGATTATTATGCACTATTAAGATAGTCAATAAAGTAGTGTAATTTCTAGATGATTATATGTTTTAAATGCCAACGTATATTGCTTTACAAAGTGTTAATTTATACTCCCCATCTAAATATCAAATCTGAAAAATCTCATGTTTTGATTTGCATTTCCTTGATTATTAGAAAGTTGAGTGCCTTTCCATTGGCCATTTATGTTTCCTATTTTGTGAATTTTCTGTTTATGCTCTTTACCCATTGTTTATACTCTTCTACCCAAAATAGGGTTATTTTTCTTTTGCTTCCTACTTCCTTCCTTTTTAATAAATGTTTTATTTTGGAATAATTTGGGATCTACAGAAAAGTTAGAAAGGCAGTACAGACAGTTCGTATGTTCCCTGCACCCACTTCTCCTATTGTTAACATCTTATATCGCTGTGGTACATGTATCAAAACTAAAAAAACAACCCTGGCATAACACTATTCATTAAGTTCTAGATGTTATTTGGCATTTACTAGTTATTTCACTCTCATAGCTTTATATTCTAGTCCAGGATACCATATTGAATTTGGTCACCATCTCTCTCTTTCAATTGCTCTGGCCTGTGATGTTTTCTCATTATTTCCCTGCTTTATGTGGCTTTGTCAGGTTAAAAGTATTGGTAAGGGACTTCATTAATGAACCTCAACTTGGGTATCTGATGTTTTTTCTCGGAAAAGACTTGTGTTATTTGTTTCACAAAGATGACGGGGCCCCTCATCACTTCCTATCAGGACATTCATAATATCAATCAACTTTTTGCTGCTACTGTTAAACATGATCATGTGACCGAGGTAGTACTTACCAGATTTTTCACCATAAAGTTATTTTCTCCTCTTTCCACATTTTATTCTTTGGAAACCAGTCACCAAATTCAACCACACAAAAGGAGAGGGGAGAAAGATGGGAAGGTGGGCAGGAGAGAGTCATAAGCTCTGCTTCTAATGGGATGCCATCTTCTGAAGTAGTTGGAATTCTGCAAGAACAACTTGCCTTTTCTCCCCTTCTAACTTATTTCCTCAGTCATGTATATCAGCACATTCTCATGTATTTTTTTTAATACTTCAGGTTATAGTATATGTCATTTATGTTATTGCTCAAATTGTTCCAGGTTTGGCAACTGGGAGCTCTTCCCAGTTGGTTCCTCTGTCTCTTAGACTTTTTTCTTAGAATTTGAGATATGACAAAATGCCCTGGACTCACTTTGAATTTTCTCTTTTGTTTTTGATGATATCTTCATATATTCCAGATAATATTTGAGAGTGGTATAAATATTGGAAAATATTTTTCCCTCTCTCTTTCTTGTCTTGAAAATTTTATATCAAAATTATGCCTATCTTTCTTAAAGATTTTTTTGTTGGTTTTTTGATTTTTAAGAAGAGGATCTTCTTTACCTCTTTGGTCATAGAATTGTGCTCATTTTTCTTCTAACAATTTTTTTTTACTTTTAGATTTTTTATTTTTACATTTTTAATCCATTGAGAATTTATTTTTGCAAGTGGTATGATGTAAAGATACAGCTCCAGCAACCTGACTTAGAAAGTTAATTATTTCCTCTATTTGTCTTTGGTTCTCTGATGCCACGTTTTTAGGTGAGAAAATATGAGGGGGGTGAAAATAATCTAGGCAAATTTCATTGGCAGGAACTTCTGTATTTGTTAATGCTTCCAGGTGCCCATGAAGGAACTGGGAACTAAAAGCTCTAGCGATATCAAAAAAGGATTCATTCTAGTCCCCATTTAGAATCAAAAGTTCAAGTTTCCTGCATCCATGTGATTGTTTCACTTCTGCAAAGATGGTTTATGAAATGTGATACCCTTCTAGAAACTTTATCCCTCAAATAATCCCAGAAATAACAGAGAGGTGTCAAAGGAAGATAGGTAAAAGACTGCATAATTTTCCTGGGGGAAAACAACAAAGAACTACTTTTAAACTTGAAATTGTCTGAATGTGGGCTCACTTCTACCAAGATTTTTTTATCAACACTTTTAAAAACATATCATGATTTAGTCATTAGATTTATCAAATGTGAGGTCTTGCTCAACTGCCATTATTCTAAAGCCTAGGAAATAAATCATGCTCAATAAAACAGTATGTTGACTTTTTCAGGGTCTTTCCTGGTAGAGGTGTACAGTATTTCTCTGCTCTCAGTGGAGCACTTCAAAGGCATGAATAATAGAATGTCTCCATTGAAAAGTTCAATGCTCTCTGCAAATCCTTCCCAAGGCCAGTGAGACAAATTCTAAGGAATTACGCTGAAGAGAGTTTGTATTATGCAAAGAGCCTCCAGCTCTTCACTTACCCTTTGGAGTCAATTCCCTGAAACAGAAACTCTCTCTTTAATTGTCTAAATTGGTTAGGTGTTTGCCGTTACTCACCAAGGAAACTTATTGCCTAAGAAAGAGGGAAAAAATGGAGTTGGCTCAATCCAGGTAGCACTCCAGCAGGTGTACAGCTTTCCTGCCCAGCTCCATCAGTTTTTCCTTTAGTTCTTGGCTATCTATTTTCCATAAGCTCTTTATTTACACTGCAACCAATCACAACATAGTTCCAGAACACCCTGCCAAGTAATGTCATTCTCATTTTAAGCAACTTTATTAAACAAGTGAACTCAGTTCTATGGCAGGAAAGTCATGGTACAAAATTCAAGTTGCTTGTTTCAATCTAGGCATTGGCACATTTTATCACTAATATTGAATAGGTCCTTCATGGATCAAAACATGGAGAGCATTTATACCAAGGAGTAAGATCATTTCTATTTTGAAGATATTCCAGGAACATTATGGTAACAAAAATGATTTTTTAATTGGACAGAGCCAAAGACTATTTTTCCAGACTCACTCAATGCAAGAGTGCCTGGCATGCAATTAGTTCTCAATAACCTTGAAGTGAAAACAGAGACCTAAAGTCTGTACAAAAGTGTCTACCCTGAGAGTGTGAGTAGTCCAAGTTCACTCTATGCTTTTCTGGAGTGTGTCAATACCATTGTTTAAAATAACCCTTCAGTTGGTCTTTCAGATGACAGTATGGAATGTGTACAAAAGGAAGTGTAGAAATGTGACTCTGCATACTTTTATTACAGTAAGTATGATAATAATAGCAAATTTATGGCGTGTTTACTATGTGCCAAGTGCTGCATGCTAAATGCTTTCCTGGATGAAGCACTTTAGGCTCCATGAAAGCAATACATAGCATTGTATTCCCAATGTCTAGAAACACACACTGCTTGGGACTTGGAAGTGTTTCAGAAGTACCTGTTGAATAAATGTATGGTTATAGAATCCTGCTTAATCTTTATGCTTGCATCAATTGGCAGATGAACAAATTAAGTTCAAAGGTCACACATCTCTAATAGATGGAGAAGTAGGATTTGAGATCAGGTTGTCCATCTATAAAGGCTATGTCCTTGACCTCTGTGGTATCCATTTACTCTTTCAGGTTTAACCTGCAGAAGAGCATAGCAAAATTCAGGGATGGCAGTTTCACAAGGATTCACTGTTTGTGAATTCCTAGTCCCTCACCCCTTATGCCACTAATTATAGAGGGGCCAGTACAAGTCTACTTTCCTGCCCATTCAGGAAAGAAATGTTAAGTGCAGTGTAAATAAAGAGTGTCATGTCTGGGGAACTAGGACATGGAGGATTAGAAAATTACAGACATCTTATGCAACTTCGATGGGATTTTACTTCTAGTATCACACCAATTATACAGGTCTTTCTATTCACATAAAGCGCTCTGTAATCGCTGACACTTACAACTGACCTCTTCTGGGAAGATGACAAAGAATTCATTGTACAGGGCTTTATTAGACAATTACAACAGGTGAAAACTTCTGCATTCCTTTTTCATTATGTCTTTGGCACTTCTGGGAACAGGAAAGGCACTGAGTTGCTTACATACCTAGCCAGGGCCATGTAGTTCGGAGCCGGCCAGGGTAGCTACTCTTGGGGTAAGCAGCAGAGAAGAATGCCTTCATTGTCAAATGAGAAGGAAAGGCTGCAGCTGCTCTGCTGAAAGGTAAATAGGAGGGGAGATTCTCTCCACATAAAAACCAATTCTAATGCACCCAACATTCCTTGGACCGTCACATCAAACCACACGTGGCATGAAAAAGTGCGGATTTCAATTTAGGTAATGTACACGCCGTTGAAGGTTAGCAGAAGACCATGACCAGGCCAATCCATCTTCAGTAGATTAATGTCTGGGTTAGGCAGGTATGTCATAAAACATGGCCAATGCAGGGAGGCGCTCAGGGCTGGCCTGCCTCTTTCCTAATGCACTGCGATGCTTGCCTGTAAGACAGCTTTGGTGCTTGTGGGCTACTGCTTTTAAATGTTCCCTCTGACCCAGATAATGTCAAAATGGCTGAATACATGTGATCCTCTTTTACCAAAAGAGCATCTCTAATGTAATGCAAATGCACATTGTAGGGGAAATTCCAGCTGAGAAAATGAGGCCTTATATTTCTAAAACCATATACATGTCAATAGCCCATTATTCTCCTGTTTTAAATGTAATTGCAGCCCAGCTTTGAATGAATTCCTAAAATAATAAAATACATTGAGGAGCAGTCACTGACTCTTGCAGTTATTTTATGTCTGCTCTTCCTCCCCTCAGTCCCTCCCCAGACCCCAAAAGCAGAAGACACTGTGGAGAAGGGAGGAGAAGAGAGATAAAACTGGAAGTCAGATCCCTTGTCTTGAACGTGTTATCAGAACACTATGTGCAAAGAAAATGTGCAGAATTACAACACTGTTGCCTCTAAACCGTTTATATAAATGTATGGTGCATGGGCCAATTTCACATGACAAATTATTTCCAGGCAATTAAGAATACTTATAATTGTTTTCTTTGGTAGGAACTTCCTTCTGTTTCCATCTTTCTTTTAAAGCTAATGTTTCCTGTGAAGGCTCAGCAGCAATCATTTTGAAAGAACCCTTCAAAATTGCTTTCTCTCTTAGTCATGTGAGCTGTCCTGCCTCCTTTTGATAAATTTAACATGTGTGTAGTACAACCTTTATCGCCAGACTGGTGAATTTAAAAGGCCCATTATTTCATTCAATTCCCCTTCTGACACTCCTCTTCTCCACCCTTTCTTCCTCCTTCTCACCCACTCCTTTTCCCAGGAATTTTCTAAGAAACACTTCTTATGGTGAAAGGTAACATAAATTAATGTTACAGCTGGGAGACACACAGTGGTCTTCCTAACATTTTTCTCCCTTCGGAAGGTAATTGAGACTATGTCTCTTTTATTAAGGAAAATTAAGATGTCCCAATTTCCTGGAACACAGGAAACTTATCAGAGATTTCAGAAATAGCAAATGAGACTATTTTAGAAAATTAAATAGAATTTTGCTGGGTGTATCCTACACTTTTGCAGGAATTCTGACCTCTCAATTCCTTTAACTTCCAAAATATGGGAGTAAAATAGAATTCATTCATCTTAAAAAGATCTTGAACCCAGCTATTCCTTTTCCTATGTTTTGGGTTAATTTTTACAAGGGAAATATTGCTCTGGTTCAAACTCTTCCCAGCATTTCCTGCGGTGGTGGTGGTGGGGGTTATCCTTTGGGTAACCATCATGGTTCTTTGGTCCAAGGACCTCAAATCTGTTTTCTAACATTTTTGGAATGTCTCAGTTCCATGATAAAGCACCCAGAAGGAAAGAGTCCATTGAGTCTGTCATTAAGTCTGCTTTTGGCTGCATGTACAAAATACTCAACAAGTCACTTGAACATAAAACATAAAACATTTATTATTTCCAGAACAAGAAGACCAGAATAGGTGATTCCTAGGTTGTACATGGAATTTAATGATATTTATAAAGACCCATTTCTTTCTAAGTTTCTGCTCTACATGTCTTTAATGAAGGGTTTAGATTTCCCCTGATGACCTAAAAATACCTGCAGATGCACCAATCATCATAGCTTTTTGAAACCACATCTCAAACAGAAGGGGATATGGGAAGTAATGGCAGAAAGAAAAAAGGGAAGGGCTTTCTTCACAATTCTCCTTATACCCCATTGGCCAGATCTGGCTCTACTATCAGGTTTATATGCTCAATAAGTGGCAAGTGAAAGGGATTATCCATGATCTACTTGTAACAGTCAGGAGAAGCCACCTCTTGGAACTGAGCACACTACCACCCAACAAGAGACATTTTCTCAAATACAGAAGAAAGATGAAAAAAGGGCAGATACCCACTAGTGGGTACAAAAGGAATAATACAGTTCCTTGTTACCATTTTGTCTTATTCTAGTCAAATATTTATATATTTACTGTGAAACCCAGGCCTTTTTAGATAGTACAAAAGTTCTTTATCCGATTTTTAAGAAAACCTGACAAGGTAGTCTGGTTGACAGGCATTTCAACCTTCAGTCAGAATTAACTTTCCACCCCATTGGGAGAGGCCTATAAAATGTTTGCATTAGGTAAAGCACTAGTGTGATTTCTCTAAATAAGTTTGCCATTGTAAAATGCACATTGTCTTAAAAAGCTAGATTTTAAGTTGGTTTATAGAACTTTGATTATATGTTCTGATAGAAATGATCAAACATCATGATCAGTCTTCAAGCTGGCCCCCAAAATCCCATGCCTCCCAGGAGGTCCCTGGCCTACAACGTTGACTGTACCCTTCACTTATATTTTAATTGTTTCCTGAACGATAGCTACAAGTTAAGCAGCTGTAAGTCTTGGGTCACCTCTATAAGTACTTGGAATTTACCCCCAAACTCTGGTGTTATGCCAAACAACTTGTGTCCTAAAGCAATCTAATCAGTCCTTTGCCATAGTTGAAACTTACTTCTTTGATGTCTCAATGAGCTCATCCTTAAGTATTTGAAAGAGATACAGTGCCCTTCCTGCAATTGTCACTTGGCTCAGAGCCATGCGGATTTGCTGCTTCTGATCATGTAATACACATAATCAAAAGTTTTTCCACCTCAAGAGTCAGCCCATTCTGCTTTATTATTTCATGTTGATTGCATCAACCTAGGTACAATCAATGCCATGTGGCATCCCTTGCTTCAGTAGCCTGCTATCTTTAGGTGGTCAAAAACATGAATTCTACTTCTTTCTTTGGGGGATCTGTCTTATTTTATGTAGTTTTAAAGACAACAGTTGGGTGTTTGCCTTGGCAGCACATATACTAGAATCAGCCTCTGCATAAATATGACATGTAAATTTGATGAGCATTCCATCATTTTATGTGTAACTTTTATGTTCTCAGAGATTAAAATAATTTCAAATTAAAAGAAGACAAAAATGGTAATAGTTGAAAGGCTTAAGGATACTGACCAGTTCCTTTTTGTTATTAAAATTCTTGATTGTTTAATAGGATGCTTTGAGCATCACTTAGAAACGTTTGGTTGCTGGTAATAGGCACCTGAAAACCAGTGGCCCCAACACTTTGGGGATTACTCTTCTCTGTTACAAAAGGTGTCATAGGCATTGAATGTCTGTGAATTTCTTCTCTTTCTTGTTTCTGCTTCAATATCACCAATTCCAAACTCTGGTAGCAGGCGAGAAGTGAGATATAATAAGAGTGGAGAATGAAGAGGTGCCATCAAAAAGGAAATAGGCGAAAAAAGAGGAATCCTTATGGGAACAACATGAAAGAATAAGGAGACATCTCTGGTAGTTACAGTTTGTAAACATATATTAACTAGTTCAGTGGGACTGCCTATGGTGGAATCCTTAAACATTATTTACTAAGGTGTCACCAAGGAACTTGGAGCTTTCATCTTTCTTTAATTTATGTCACAGATTGTATTCATATAAATTCCACCTCTTATCTGTTTCTCATCATGCTGAATTTCTATCAATGTTTGTTAACCCTGAGGATAGACAAAACTAAAATTAGCTCCACTTTAGTCTGAAGGGGGAAATTTTTTGCAGATAAAAACAGTCTCTTTAGGTCTTGAAGTCTATGGTAGTTGATTAGTCCCTGCAGTAGGGAAAATTAAATTTTGTGGTTGAGACCCAGCGTGCTTGGATGGTTTAATAATACTATGGCTATCGTCCAATGGCTGACAACCAAGAACCGAGGTACGCTCTGTACTTTACTCCCTCGTGCAACACCTGAAAATCCTGGGGCGAATCAAACAGCAAATTAAAGCTCAGACAACCCTCACCTGCAAACCATGCATGGTATAAGGAACTCATTTTAATGTTTTCTGGCTGAAGTCATAGGGGATCGAATACAAAAGAATGGTCACAAAGGAATCCTGGTAAGTTCTTAAAGCACCTTCATTTGTGATGTTTTTCCCCTTTCGAGTTACTTGTAACTTTAACTGTGCTTAAGTTGGTGATACTTTTTCCTCCAAATTCTATGCTGTACAAGGGCCTCCTTAAACACAGAATAACAACACAATGACAACAAAAAGAAGAACAAAAAAATCCAAAACTTAGGAATGGATATATTACATATGAAGGGTGGGAGTGTTCAGAGAGACCAACATTTGAAATTTAACTCTGTCCTAGAACTTTTCTAGTCCTAAGCAGAGACTACGTTACAACAGAGAATTCAGTGACTCCATGATTATAAATATTGTCCAGTTGATGAGGCCAACCAAGTACTTCAAAGGACCATTTGCAAATAGATCTTGGATTTTTTTAAGCATTAAATCTAAGCCTTATTTATTTATAGGATCTATTATTTATTGGCTCAATGATTTTCATTGCATTCCCAAAGAAATTCCAGGAGAAAAGTTTTGGCATTTTAATTTATTTATGATGCAAGTGATTTGTGGATAAGGACAGAGATTGAGAATAATAAACTGAAAACAACAGAGGATAAGGATATTTACTAGCTTTCAATTGCTGATAAGTATCATTCCCTAAACTGAGTGGCTTACAACACACAAATATATCATCTCACAGTCTGAAGGTCAGAGGTCCTAAAGTCAAGGTGTGGGCAGGGCTAAGTTCCTTCTGGAGGCTCTTGAGTGAAGCATCTTTCTCTCTGGTTTTCACACTTAGGCATTCCTCTTATCTGTACCTCCTGATTATACTGGGCCCACCTGGCTACCCCAGGATAACATTCCCATCCTGATACCCTAATTACACCTGCAATGTACTACTGCCCATATATATACTTACATATATATATCTATCTATTTATTTATTTATTTATTTATTTATTTATTTATTTATTTATTTATTTAGAAATATGGTTTTGCTAAGTTGCTTAGGGCCTCTGTAAGTTGCTGAGGCTGACTTTGAACTTGTAATACTCCTGCCTGTAGTTAGGGATGGTAAGCCTCCCGAGCCACTGGAATTACAGGCGTGTACCACCGTACCTGTTTTATATATATATGGTAACATATTCACACATTCTGGAGATTAGGGTGCACACATTATTCAGGCTACCCTGGTATGTGTGAAATCTAATTTCTAATTGAATTGATGATTCTGGGATGTGTGAAATACAATTCTTCTAAAATTCCCTATTCTATACTCCCTATACTACTGTGAGAATTCTTTTCTAAAATTTATTTGTGAAATGAAAGCAATTTTATCTCTGATTTCTAAAACTTCAAGAGCTTCCCATGATGTCAAATAAACTGCAAATACGGGGCTGGGATTACGGCGCACTGGTAGAGTGCTCGCCTAGCACGCATAAGGCACTGGGTTCGATCCTCAGCACTACATAAAAATAAAATAAAGATATGCTGTCACCTACAACTAAAAAATAAACATTTAAAAAAAAAACTGCAAATACATGCTCAGTTAGTCATCCATTCAAAGTCTTTCCCATGTGGACCCAACTCACGTTGAACTATTATTTCCATTTAAATCACTCACCTCAGGGTTCATTTTCTCTTACATGAATCTTTCCTTAAACCGTGCCCTCAGCCAATTCTAAAATATAGTCACCACCCAACTCATTCTACAAGGTCTATTTCATATCCCACCATTTTATATAGTTTCCCAGATAGTTAATTTTGAATTGTCATTATTTAAAAAATACAACATATGCACAGGATGTTACATTACAGAAAGAATCACATACATGATCTCCTTTTTTATTTTTGGGTAAACTCTATATGGAGGGAATATTAGTTCATCTTTTCATTCCAAATGAGGAAACTTGGGCTCAAACAAGTTAGGGTGCTTGGTGAAAGCTGGAGCTTCTTTTCACTCTTTTGTATCACCTTCTCATTCTGACATCTAGGCCATGATTTACACATCTCTTTCCTTGACCTTGTCCTCCAAACTTTGTTTCCCTATTGTGTATTAGTTGTAGCCTGGCCTCATAGCTCTGTCTATGCTAGTCTGCCATTCAGTAGACTCTTGGGAAAGAAATCATGTCTTTCATTTTAGACCCCATGAAAAAAGAATTAGCATTTATCAAGTGCCTATTGTATACAGAGCACTTTTCTTATTTATGTTATTGATGCCTCACAATTACTTTGTGAATTCATTTCATTTAATAGATGAAGACATTGGAATTTAGAAAATTACGTAAATTTCTTTGGATACACAGCAAGTCGGCACGATATTCAAACCCATATTCTTTCCATATGCCTCACAGCATACACACTCAATAAATTTTTCCTGAAGTGAAACAAATATCACTGTAGTGTAACTATTGTAAAATATGCTTCCCTTAGGGAGATGGTAAAGTGAGCATGGAATGTGCCTTGAGGTGACGCTCCAGGAATATATTCTGAATGCCAGCACCAGGGGGACAGGGCATTGGGAGAGAGGGTTTTGTGAATACACATATTTTGTGGCCATCAAAATACCCTCCCTTATCAGAAACTATGGATAGAGTCAAAGCTTGCTCGGGGGGGATGGATTTACCCTATGGTAAATAAAAAGTACCTTACACTCAGTTAGCCAGGAGAAATGATTTAGTTTTTATTTCTGGATAATAATTGAATAACACTTTGGTATGTGATTCATTGCCAAGTGGACACTGTTGGTTTCACACAGCTGTAGTTAGGGATGGTAAGCGCTATTTACTGGGAAAATGATAATGCAATTTGATGTTGTACTGAACCCAAGGGCGAGATAATTTCTGTTGTGCTGTATCGCAGGCCTGCAGTTAAAGCCTGTTTGGCCAGCCTGTTGGTAGGGCCTGTGTAGTTGATATTAATTCACAGTATTTCGTTAGAGAAAAGGAAAGTTTACCTTGTTTTTCTATTAAAGCAAATGGTGCAAAGATTTAGCCCAAGTGACTTAGTATTTTCCAGAATCATGGTTTACTTCCAAGCATATAGAATAAGTTCTTCCCCTTTGGACTTGTTCAACTGAAATGTTTACACTTTGATTCAGTCATCGTACTCCTGGGAATGCACACTAAGGAAATGACTTAAAACAAGAAAAGAAGCAGTGGACATATTTTTGCAACATTATTTATTATCACAAAACATTGGAAAAAACCGAAATGTCCAGCACTCAATGAATGCCTAACAGATTTTTGCACATTTCCTAAGGGAACCATCATGTTTCAATCAAATCATAATTATGAATACCATTCAATAAACAAATAGACAAAACCATGTAACAATATGGGAAATATTTAGGATGTGCAAGTCAGTGAAGAGACAGAATGCAAGTCTCGCTAAAGTACTCCATTTTATAGCTGAGGATATAATTCACAAAGCTGAACCAGGTCCCTCTCGCCAAGCATGTCATGTAGTCCAGGCCAGTTCACCAAATCCTCAATTTCCTCCCATTATATGACCAGGGATTTCTAAATGTTTCCCAGCAAGTGAGAGATAGAGGGAGGGTTCTGGTCCACTTGAATCATCTCTCCATGTGCTGCCAGTGGCTAAAGGTTGCTGACTGCTGAACATAGCATATTCTTTTCTAGTCATATCCAAGGAAAGTGGCTAAGGGGAAGTCAGCCCCAGTAGATTTTAAAGGAGTCAGGGTGATGTTTGGTCTCCTGTAATACTTGACCATGGGGATTACTCAGCAAAATAGAGGAAGCCAACTATCCCCGCAGAATATGAAGATGCCCCAGAATAGTAGAGCTATGAAGGTTTCCAGTATCAAGTGCTTTTGAGCCAATGTCAGTGGAGAAAGAGCTGCTAGTGGAATTGTGGCTATCTTAGCTAAAGCCCATTGGACACTATGGAGCTATATTCTCTCCAGTGGAAAAAGTAGGCTGTGGGAATTAAAGTTGCTTTGGGGACAGAGCTGATTAGAAATGGCCAAAAACTAAGGAACTTCTGGTAGAATCTCTAGGATTTTGTAAGATTTGGCTACATTCCCTCTGCTATGATCCTTAGCAAGAGGACCAGATTGGAGCCCTCTTCTGGGCATTGTGAAGTCCTCAGAGAAAGACATTCCTGATGGCCTACTCACTGAAGAGAATTCATTCATCAGTAGCCTGAGCCCCAGTTGCATGAGTCCCTTGTACACTCTACACTTTGTTCACACATACCCCTCCTAAGGTACAATACTGGTTCAGAATTAGTCCTTCTCTGATGTAGAACTAATGCTCCTCCTTCTTCTCCCCACCTTTACTAAGATCAGGCATGATCTTTTAGTTTCAACACTGCTATACTTTCTTCATTGTTTACCATCTTGGAAATAAGATTTCAGGAATTTATGGCTATTAGGCCTTCATGTAGCCAACCCAACCTACTCCCTCCCTTCAAATCTCAGGAGAAGGGCATGAATTTATGTTTCTTCCATCCTTACAAAATCTCCAAACATCACATGTAGGTTTGTCTACTAATTTTCCAGAATTTTCATACAGAAGAGGGAGCTAGTTTTGTTCAAACCTAAAGTTTCTCTTACTCTTTTTTGTTCAAGAAAAAGAGAAATCTGGAAGTTTTACTCCAAGATATCCCTGCCTGTATGGAGTAGTACCAAATGAACCTTGACAGAAGGAAGAGGAAGACAAGAAGTATGAAGAGGAGGAAGGAAAAAAAAGAAAGAGAGAAAAAAGTAGAGGGAAAAAAGAGAATGGGAGAAAGAAACTGAGTTGAAGAGAAAAAGGGGGATGGTTATAAAATTTGTAGTAACAACTATAAAAGTACAACTATAACAACTATAAAAGTCTTTCAAATGAAAGAGGTTATAGAAAAAGGGAGAGAGTAATTGGTGAGGACTTTGGTATGGATCTTGTTTTTTCTTTTCAACATTTCTTATGCTTCGTTATTATTTGTGTAATGGGGTGAAGAAGCATTGCTCAGAGTCTCAAATTCATTTGCTATGGTATTCAAAATGGTACACTAGAAAGTTTTGACTGAGAGAATGAGATCTATATTCCCACCCAGCTCTGTCATTGAATTATGTGACAGACAAGTTACTTAACTTGTCTATGCCCAAACTGATCATTTATAAAAGGTGAGATCTCTGACAGATCACATTTAAAGCACATTTTCATTAGCAACTGCCATGGATATTTACGATACTTATTTAAATTTAAAGTGAACCAAAGAATAGGTAGCAAATTTGGTTAGTATTATTGTTATATTTGTTGAAATGGAGATATCAAAAGCAAAATTTTAGTCATTCCAAGATATTAAAAGATTAAAGGATCACCAAACAGATGCTGAGTAAGAATTGGTATGTAGAGAGTAAACAGCCAAGAAGATAAAAAAGACTAGTACACTTTCGAAAACCAGAGAAACCAATCACTAATTTCAACACCCCACCCAGTGTTTGTGATATCCACAGAACCATTACCATGTACTCTTTTTTTAAAATATTTTTTTAGTTGTAAATGGACACAATGCCTTTATTTTATTTATTTTTATGTGGTGCTGAGGATCAAACCCAGTGCCTTACTCATGCTAGGCAATCACTGAACCACAACCCCAGCCCCCCTTACCATGTATTCTTTTGATGATTGCTTGCAAATTATTGTTCTGATGAACCCAAGGGGTTCCTCCAACTTGTAGCAGAAGCTACTTTAAAGGAGCGAAGGAGGAAGAGAAGAAGGAGCAGGACCTGAAGGAGAAGGAGGGCCCCCACCACACAAATTTTGAACTACTGTAAGGAGGGGGAAGGGAACCTTCAACTAGAGCAACTCCATTTTCAGCCTTCTTATATGTGGGTACTTTGGACAAAAGAAATTGCTCTGGGGGGCGGGGAAGAGTTTCATTACTTTAAAATAGCTTTTAAAAGCTCCAGTCAGTATTATGCTTGTACATTTTCATTACTTATTTATGCCTCCATGAAAATATGGCATCCAGGACAGAACAGAATGGTGTAACCCATCCAGAGAATAGTGAACCTTCAGATGACACTTTCCATACTTAATCCAAGAGGGAGATACTTTGATTTTCTTGTTTGTTTGATTATCTGTTAGGGCAGTCACAAAACTTGTCTTTCTACACTTGCAGGAACCATCCTCTGGGAAGAAGCATAAATCTGGGTGAAGCAGTTCCTGTAAGCTTCAAACAATGACAAAGAAGGGCCTTGGCTATGAGCCATCAGTGGGACCACTGCAGGTGGCTGAAGAGTGAGGGTCCTTGAAGGGGTCAAACCTCACTATAGTGAATGCCACCTCTTGCATCACCTAAGTTCTTTGTTTTACGTAGTAAAATTTACTGTATTTGAGATCAGCTTTACCAGGATTCTGGTTCATCTCTTTTCCTGGGGAAATTTATAAGAAAAAGGTCAGTGAAGTACTTGGGCCCAATCTTCAGCTTTTTCTGTCCTCTAGTTGCAGGAAATGAGAGTCTCTTTATATGCTGCCAAAGAAGCCCTCTGTTTTTCACATTTAGACTTAAATTTGTGATTAACCAGCCACAGGAATTTATTATATTTTTCCAATGCATTGATTGCCGAGCAACAGCCATCCAATTTCTTAGCTCTTATAAGAACTACCTCTTCTCTCTACCACACATCTAACTTATCCAATGCCAGTGCATTTCCTTCCATAGCATCCTTTCCAGTTCACTGCTTTTGAAAGCTTTAAACATTCTCTTGTTACCATATTCCAGTGTTGCACCTACTCCCAGTGACAGGTTCTCATTGCCAGCCAGACGGACACAGATCCAGCTCCAAAATCTCATTTGCTTCTGCTTCTCAGGAACACTGCTGGCACTAACTGTTGGAGGTTGGGAGCCCTGGAAACAGACTTTAGGATGAAGACTTGAATGTAAGACGTTTATTGTGGAATGCTCTTGGTAACAACACATTAAAGGCAGGAAGGGAAGCAGAACTGGGCATTAGGACAAATTGAACCATGAAGCGGTTCCAGCAGAGACTTGGACTAACCCCCCAGGAATGTTGAAGTGGAGATGATCCGTCAGAGATGTTCTTAAACGAGCTACCCCAAGGGAAAAAGCAACACTTTGCCCCTTTCAGTAAAGAGCCTAGGGCCTTACTTGATTGTAAGACATTAGCAGCCATAACTCCCAGCACCTGGGGAATGAGTAATTCTATTTGTACTAGAAGGATCCAGGCTGTACATAACACCATCTACTACAACACACATCTTATACTTTTTCTACAAGACTGTCATGTGTGACTCAAGTCACTTATGTTCTCTCCCTGTTAGGAGACAAAGACAAGGAATCATACTAGCCATGAAAAAAATCCTTCCAGTACACTGAACTGTAAGTAAATCTTCCTACACTTCACTATGGCTTTTCAGTCAATCAGTCAAAGCAGCATATAAAAAAAGTGAGAGAAGCTTCACTAAACAAGACTCAGAAATAATATTTATGAAAGATGCTTAGTTCAGAACACTTAAAGTATGGTTAGCTAAAGATCATCACAGGTATAAAGGATGCTTTCATTAAAGTTAATAAAAGTTCATTATCACCCTAAAGAAACTAACTAAAGAATAAGGAGTTTCAAGCCAGTGGCAAAAGCTAAAACTAGTAGTGAAGATTGGATAGCCTTATGGTTTATTACTGGGAAAAATGTGGGAAAGCTTTATTTGGAGACATTCAAAGACTAAGGTATATTTTTATTTTTATATGGTTTTAATATGGTAATAATAGTTACCCATCTGTTAAGTGCCTACTTAATAAATTGAGTAAAATATCATCTTAGGCATTTAGATATGCAATTTTCCTTTATATACTCTTCTGTATTTAGCACATGTAATCAATTTAATTCCTACACACTCCAGGATATGTATTATAACACTTCCTCTGTTGGATATAGGGGCATATTCCAGAGTTAATTAAGAATAAAAAGCTTTGAATACACAGCCAATTGGTAACTATTCCTCCAAGCTAAATGTGTCCTCACTTTATTATGTCCTTCAGGATTTGAGAATTACACACTTATGTGTACAGAGCATGAGGAATGCTATGAAGGAATAATGTTTCCAGATCCTGCCCTAAAGATCATTCTCAAGACCTTTTAGAAGGTCTATCATAGAAGAACCTATTTTAGAAGAACCTATCATAACTAATCTATGATAAGTTTTCACAAGCAGCATCATATATGATCACTAAGACCCTGCAATTTTATTGATTTATTTATTTTGTAGCACTGGGTATTGAACACCAGGCCTCATGCATGCTAGACAGGTGCTCCACCCCTGAACTATATCCCTAGCCCTAAACAAAGATATATTTCTGTAAGCTTTTATTATCATATGAATCCTGATTTCTATCTTCAGTAAACTTTTAGTAAATGCCTGCTAGTATTAGGCAAAATATTTTAAAATCTTAAAATCCCCTTCCCCCACCCCCCCAGATTAGTACATGCCTCAAATTGATTTGTTTTCTATTTCCTTTTGGCTGTTAGAAAGACCTTCTCTAATATCTCCACTAATGAAAATAATTAAAATAATACCATAAATAAAGTACAAAAGTCAAGAATTTCCTGCAGTTCCCTTTTAGGTAGAGAGGAAGTTTAAATTTCTCCTCCAATATTTAATGAAACACACGTGCACACACAAACAGCAAGACACTCCCACCTCCCTTGTCTTGAATGATATGCTGTAATTATTGGAATAAATCAATCTTCTTGAAAGAGAGATCCAGTCATGACTTAAATTCTCAGAGAAGAATCGCACAATTGTAATTTCAACAACTATCGTTGCCTGAAGGCTAATTTACTGAAGTTAATGTGTAGGATATAATTGGCAAGCTAAAAGATGCAGACCCAAATCTTCAGAAAACAACTAGTAAGTTTGTTGAGCACCTTTTTTCTGGTAGTCTTCATAGAGGGGATGATCAAGACAAATAAAAATGAAGTAGAAACAGAAAGAAGTGGTGGAGTTAGGAATCAACAATCCCAAATCTAAGCACAGAGGATATCCGCTTTACCTGACTGCCTAGAGCACAGGGTTGGGGCCTCTTCCTAAGTCCACATGGTTCTGGAGGAGCTGAAGTCATAGATGGCTCTAGAAGTGACTACAAGCCGCAGGCCTGATCAATTATAGTCTTCAACCATCCTAGTCACAGTGAAAGGCACAAGGAGGGAACTCGATCCTAGCCAGACCTTTGAAAAACCTCATTCTGGAACAAATTTCTGACTTCACTTGAACATCTGATTCTAACTATGCCTTAAGTTAGGCCAAGATAAGTCAGCGAATGAGCCTTCCATTCCACCCCCCCCCCAAAAAAAGACACACACACACACACATACACACCAGGGCTGCTTTGTGGACACTCAAGTCATGGAATATCTCTCTGTTGTCTTCTGGTTGTACAGTTAACATATTTTGGCCAAAAAGAATAATTTCTATGCTTTCCATTGCATGTATTTCTCAATTCCCAGCTACATCTGGAGCCTTCTTTTGCAAATTTGATTTGCACACAGGTTGGACCCATGTCTACTACGTGACTCTAACTTAATATGTGCTTGTTCTGAATAAAGTATCTCCTCAGCCTCTTAAGAATTTACCCAGTGTAATTAGATACACCCTGATTCATCCAAATACTATCCAAAGGCTAAATATCTGTAGCCTTAATTGAAAAAGCTCATTAACTTTAAATACAGCTAAAGTTACTGAGGGAAAAAAAAATCTCAGTAGAAATATTCTAATAGATTGTCTAGGAAGACAAAAAGGAAAGGTTTGTGTATTCTATGTCAATTAATCCTGACATTGCGTACATCATTCCACTTTGGATCTGAGTCTAAGTGCTTCAAAAGAAAACATATGCAGCCTTCTGGCTGAATTCAACCCACTCACTAGATATTTAATAGAACTCAATACTTTAAATCATCTTTCTGGTTAATCAAAGAGTAGATGAGGACAAGTTTCTGTTTATAAGAGTTTCCCAGCTAACAAATGAAGAAGGAATACTACAATTAGAATATTACCCTTTTGCAACTCCTAATGAATTAGGGATTCCAGGTGGTGACTCTATCCAGAATCACTTCTGTCACTAACAACCAGAATAAACAACACCACTACAGTAATCTTTCCCCAAAATGGGGAGCTGAATCAGATGAGGCCTCTGGATCATGGTCTCTCAACCTCAACACTTTTGAGGCCAGATAATTCTTTGCTTATAGATGTTCCCACAACTTCCCTGTATTCTCAGATATTTAGCTTCATCTCTGACCTCCACTTATTGGATACCAATAAAATTCTCATGTTATGAAAACCAAAAATGTCTCCTGGCATTGCCAAATGTCTTGTGGGAGGAGGAGATTTGGGGGCAAAATCACCCCCCTATTGAAGGGTCACTGCTGTGGGTTCAAGTACCAAATAGGAAGTCATACATAGGATAGTCAGACACGCAAGGTGATAGCACAGAGCAGCAATCCACAAGATCTGCACAGGGAGCAGATTCTAAAGGATGACATTTTTCTGTTTGCTTACAAGGAAAGAATAAAACAGTGATATGGAAGGGAAGCCCATAGATTTAAAAGTAATTTAAAAGATACAGCAACTAATCACAATGTGTGGACCTTGTTTGGATCTTGAATAAAACATACTATTAAAATAACAAATAAGGTATTTAAACACTGAATGTTTGATTATTTTAAGGAACTATTGGTATTTTTAGGTGTTGCTATATTTTATATACATATTTCAAAGAGTTCTTATCATTTAGAACCACATATCAAAATCACCTCTAATGGAATGTGAGGATGTCTAGGATTTGCTCCAAAAATTGGCTATGAATAGGTAGTTTTCAAAACTGGATAACCCATTCCTCAGGGATCATTGTTCAATTCTACTTATATTTGTACAATTTTTTAAAACTCTATAATAAAATTAAAGATAAAATGAATTATTTCTAGAAAAGGAGGTTTCTTTGGAGAAAGAACTGCAAAAATACTTAGGAGAACTACAGGCTTCAAAAAAGATATACATATGACTAGATAAATAGACAAATTCTTTGCCATGAAGGGAAGAAAAAGTAGCTCAAAATACTTTTTAAAATTCTTGCTGGGTACAGTGGCTCACGCCTGTAATCCTAGCGGAGGATCACTACATCAAAGCCAGTTTCAGCAAAAGCAAGAACGAGGCACTAAGCAATTCAATGAGACCCTGTCTCTAAATAAAATACAAAATAGGGCTGGGGATGTAACTCAATGATCGAGTGCTCCTGAGTTCAATCCCCAGTACCCCCCCCCCAAATTCTTTACCCCATATTTCTGGGGTGCCACTGTCCTATAATGTAATGAGGTAGGGAGGGCAGAACACATGCAGAAATAACAAACACTGCAAAATAGTTCAACAGGATAGCCATTAGAGCCAAATGCATCTTAGCTTCCTTACAATGAGATTGATTAAGACCACTATTTAATCAATTCAGCCAAAAATTTTTGCTAATTGAATTTCAATCTCTCTTGCCCAAATTCAAACTAATTTTTTAAATGTTCTTATTTCTCCCTGTTTCAACTCATACCTTGGCACTAGTCCTGAACTGCAGTAAATTCATGCCACCTGAATCACTGCCTTCGTCTCTCCATCGGTTTCATCTGCAGCCTCTTCCCTCATCAATTCTTCACACATGGATTACCTTTATAAAGCTGAGACATCAGAAATCACATCACCTCCTTTTTTAACACCTCAATGTCTTCTAAATTCATTCTGGTTAATTCCAAATGCCCAGACTGTCAGTCACAGCTCTCAATGATCTAGATGTTGGATTTTTCTAATATTCACTCACTATCTTAAATCTGACCCTTGGCCCATAACACACACATAAACCCTGTGTCTCTCCTTGATTCCACTCTGTAGTTTCTTCTCTACTACATTTATTCATTTTATACTTACATTGCTCATCTCCACTACTTTTACCTTCTGCATTCATATGCATATTGCAATGCTTATCCAAATAACAACTACTCTACAAATCTATTTTACCACTTGGAATTAATCCCACATGCTCATTCTTTTGTATTTATTTCTCCAGTAGACAATCCCTCAGTCCCTTTGGATTGAGGGGTATCTATTTGTTTTCACCAATTCACTGAGATTTCCAAGAAGATAGAAACTAGACTTTATCTAATTTTAAATATATTTACACTATAGGCTGCACAAAATGTTTAGTGAATTAAGTAAATTGGTGAATGAAGTAAATTAAGTGAATTGGTTGATTCCATAAAATACTAAAGTTATCCCCTAAAGTAGAAATGCATGCAAAATGATTTTGAAATAAAGAGTAAACCTGAAATCCCTGTGAAATAAATGTTCTTGTCACCAGAAGAAAGAAGTATATATAATGGGTTAGAAATTCAAGATAAGGTTTGAGTCCCAAATTTTACTATTCCTACCTCTCAAAGAAGTCACACCTATAATCAGCAGGAAAAGAATTGGAACTTGAATGTTACTTTACTAATAGCTGGATGAACCCTGACATTCTTGTCTTAGCTCGTATTTTTAGAAAACAGAAGGTGGAGAAAGATTTAGTACTAATGCTCTACTGAAACCTCAGTTAGTTGGAGCAAGGCAGCCAAAGTGAGGAAGAAGCAAAGTGAGGCCAAGAAGCTGGGAGGGTAAAGATAAGGTAGCTGCTCCACAAAGAGACACAGCTGCACAATGGGCTTCCTGAATGAAACACCTCTGCATAGGCCACTGAGAACCATACGTTAGTGTGGAATGGCCAGGGAAGTTTTTGGTTAGGAGTTATCTCTAGATTCCCAATTCTACTTCAATGATCTATGTTTTCTTTTACTTCAGTACAACATAGTCAAGATTGCTGTAGATTTGACTTGGCATGGTGGCACACGCCTGTAACCCCATCGTTACAGCATGGGAGGCTGAGGCAGGAGAATTGTGAGTTCAAAGCCAGCCTCAGCACCTTGGGTTATAAGCAACTTAATGTGACCCTGTCTCTAATAAAACATAAAAAATAGCTAGGGATGTGGCTCTGTGGCTAAGCACCACTGGGTTCAATCTCTGGTTCCAAAAAAAAAAATTGCTGGAGATTTGTAGTAAGCTTTGAAATTGAGAAGTGTGAGGCTTCCAACTTTATTCCTTATTTTTCAACATGATTTTGACTATTCTGGATCCCTTCTGTATCCATATGAATTTTAGAATCAACTTATTGATATCTGCAAAGAAAACAGCAAGGACTTTGATAGGGACTGCATTAAATCTATAGACCAATTTTGTAAGTGTGTATCTGTCACCTGAAAAATATAGGTCTTCTGCTCCAGGAACATAGGATGTCTTTGCATTTATTTGTGTCTTTTTAAATTTTGTCAAAAAGTTTTTGTAGTATTAAGTATTAGTTTTGCACTTCCCCTATTAAATTTACTCCTAATTCCACACTTTTTATTTAAAACAACACTCCATTAGTTTCTAGTTTTGGTTTGTTTTCCCCAGAGTATAATCTTCATATGTTGATACAGGAATTTGTAAAGCAATTGAACTAATAATGATATATTTAATCAAATATATCATGAAACCAAATCCATGAAGGCTACTTTGCAGATCTGATGTGGTAGAAAAAGCCTGAGCTTTTAGTGTTCCAGTTTCTATCTTTTCCCCAGTCTTAACTGTGTGTCCTTGGGTTAGTTATTTTCTGAGCCTTGGTTTTCCTATCAGCAAATTAACAATAACTAACACTTGTAGTGTACTGTTACACGTTCTGTTCTGAGTGTTTAACATGCCTTTACAAATTTAATATACACACAGTTCAGTGAAGTAGGTTACTCCATCTACATTTCACAGATGAGGATACTGAAACTCTTAACAGGCTGGTTTGTTCAAACACATGGTAAGTGCTAGAACCATAAATCATAAATCTGTTTGAAGCCATTTGGCCTCTCAGGTCATGCTGTTAACAACAATAGTATACTAATTCCTTTCTCATATGTAGAAAGAAAAATTAAATGAGAAAAAAATGTATAATGGCCTGGGTACAAAATAGACATTGTATAAATAATGTTGTTTATTAGATAGAGTTTTTCCTAATTTCACTAAAAAAATTTTTAAAAGCTTTACATAAGTAAATTATCTTTATTTTTAAGACAATAAATACAGATATGGATTAACTATGAAACTAACAAAATTTAGGCTTAAGTCCCCTCACTTCTACCAGTCCTTCCAAATCCATGTTCCTAATTTATATATTGGTAATATTTTTAAAAAGGCTCCCTCAAATTGTATGTTTTAGAGCCCACAAAAGCTGGATCTGCTCTTGAAATATATTATCAAAAGAATCAGAGGATAACCCAGGAATTTCTAGTTTGGAAGAGTAAAGAGTTTACGTATGACTGAAATAGGAAGAGGATGAAGAGGAGGAGATTTGAAGAAAGAAGGAAATTCAGTTTTTGCTATGTTCAATTATGAATGTGAGAGGAATACAGATCTCATATTAAAGAGGTACTGGGACAAGCATACAAGTGTTGGAACCATTAGCAAGGAAGATCATTAAAGTTACAAGAAGGGATATTATCAGCTCAGGAGAGTATGGAATAGTGTCTGCTACTTCTCAACCAAAGTCATAGTAACCAGTAGATGGCTAAAGATGCTACTGGCATCTAGCTGGTAGAGGTCAATGATGCTGTTGAACATCTCACAATGAACAAAACAATTCCCCAAAAGCAATGAGTTACCTGGTCCAAAATGTCAATAGTGCTGAAGTTGGAGAAAGCCTGTATAAGATTAGACCAAGGAAGAGACAAAGAAAATGATGTTGAGAAAGGATTGAGGAGAATCAATATTTCTGCAGGCAGAGTCCAGATGCTTTCTGAAGGGGACTGTCCAAATACAGGAAGTGTAAAATGCCTTATTATTCCCATTTTTCAAGGTCATCCCTAAAAGGCCACTGTCGGGTCCTGTCCATGGTCTCTACCATCTCCCTCGGCAACTGCTTTGTCAGGGTGATGATTCTCAGATGTAGTAACACAAGTTAATTATGTCCAGGATAAGAAGGGTGTGAATAGCATGCAGATGCTCAACATCTGCTAATCCCAAATTGAATAACTCTTCAAGTTAATGCCTTTTCATGGGTCCTGGAAAAGTTGCTGACAGATTGAGTCCCAAATGTGTATTCTGCAACTTTTGTTTTGCATCTAGTGCGAGGGTGTGTCTGGATTGGTATCATTCCATGACACTTATGGTTTATATTAGTTGTTTAGTTAAGAAATTGAAAATAAATTATTGATGAGCCAATTTTCACAGATAACAGCAGGGACTCTTCACATGAGTTTTGTGAATGGGCAAATTCTGCAAAAAGATGCATATAGTCACAAAACTCCTACATCCAAACATCTCTTTCTGTCTATACCTGAACAGTTCTTTTAAACTTCCTCTCACCATCTGCATTAAGCCCAAGAATGTGGGCAGGAGGATTGTAAGAGAAAGATATGGATAGGGAGATGCGAAAGCAATCCTTAAGCTTTCTCCCTGTACCTATTCTTTATCACAATTGTTTCTTGCACACTTTATAACCCTGCCCTCCTCTCTTTAATTGCTCTCTTTAATTCCTCTCTTTCTTAGCATCTTGCTGTCCATTTTCTACTCATACTATTGTCTTCCTTCTAACTATGACATTGCATCTTCTCAAATTTATTTCTGATCCTTACTATATGGGGATACCTAGCTGTCTTTGTTTTAGGGTTTGTTTGCTTGTTTTGTATGTCTGTTTGGATTTATGGCTAGAATTCATCACCCTTTTTTGTGAGAACACAACACTTGGATTGAGTGGGCTGCCTGTTCTCACATGCCAGAGTGGACCTTGAACCTAGGCCTCACCAGTTTGTACATCACATTCTCCTGGACATAGTGACTGGCTCATGGATGGCCTTGTTGCCCAAGTTAACAAAGAAAGGTTCAAGCCCAGGGCATTTTCTAAACCTCTGAAATGCTTTCTTTCAGGTAGATTTGTTCAGCTGTGAGGACTTCAATTTGAGTATCCCAGCAGTCATTTTCCTGGGACAGTTGGCTTGCAGATGAGGCTTATAAAGCAGATCCACAGGATGAAGAAAAGGAGAGAAGTAAAAGAGGAGATAAGAGAGAAAAAGGAAAAACACAAAGACCAGATAATAGAATTCTGATAACATCCTTTGACTTCCAAGATCCAGTCAAATCTACAGATCTGTCTTCTGACATTTTATTAATTAAACTAACAGCTGAGTATCTACTAATTATATACAAATCCAATCTAACTAATGCCTTTGCTTTTGCAATAAATAATTTTCAGGAGCACAGGGAATGGAGAGTGCACAGGAAGGAGGCAATCCTCATAGAGCTCATGGTCTAGTTAGAAAGGTAAATTTTAAATAGGAGAATGCAAGAGTCCTACATGTTAAGGAAGATTTACAAGGTGCCTTGAGTGTGCAAGGCATGGGGACTTAATCTTGTCAAAAAAGTTGGCGAGTTTTTAACTGAAACTCCAATAATACTGATTTAATACAAGTGTCTTAGTTTGCACACTAGTTATCTACTGCAATATGCCAATAACTTAGCAGCTCAAAACAGCAGATATTTTTTATTTCATAGTTATTGTAGGTCAGAAATCCAGAATAGTATAGCTGAGTAGTTCTGGTAAGAGTCTCTCATGAGGCTGCAATCAAGGTGTCAGCTAGGGTCAATCGCCTCAAGGTTCAAATGGGAAAGATTTTGCTTCTAAGCAACCTCAAAAGATTTGCTCCTAAGCTCACTGCCCTGAACTTACCACAGAGCTGCCTCTCAACATAGCTGTAGTCTTCCCTAGACTGAGCCATCCACAGAGAAGGAGAAAGGGCTCCCTAGACAAGTACCACCATTTTTTCATAACCTAAGCTTACAGATGACAAATCTCTTCATTTCTGCCATACTCCATGCATTTGAAGAAAGTCACCAGGTAACCCTTCTATTCTACACAAGAACATGAGTACCAGGAAGCAGTGATGTTTGAGGCCATCTCAGAGGTTGCCTATCACAATTTGGTTCTCCTAAAAGCAGATGGAATAATTCTTGAAAGAAGGACTTAGATATAAGCAGTTCATTAGGAAATTGATCCCAGGAAGTGTTGTGGAAGTTGAGAAGTGAGACAGGAAAGAGAGGGCAAACACTACATGGTCTTTATTGAGTGGGTTATAGCTCTATGTCTCTGAGCTCCATCCTTCTAAGGTGCTTCTGAACGATTGAATAGAACATAGTTCAGAATTATATCATCAAGAAGGAAGGAAGCTGTTTCAGTCAACATTGCACCACTATGATCAAAAGACCAAACAATGTCACAGTTTCATAGGGTTAGTTCATGGTTGGCTAACTCCATAACTCTGAGCCCGAGGTAGGGCGGAACATCAAGGCAGAAGGTTGTGGCATAGGAAAGCAGCCCAGGATATGGCTGCCAAGAAGCACAAACAGAATTCTCCTCACCAGGGACAAAATATAAACTCCAGAGCATGCCCCCAATGACGTAAATTTTCCAGTCTCACCCTACCTGACTACAGTTAATCCATACAGTTAATCCACATCAGTGGATTAATCCACTAATCAGGTTAAAACTCTCATAATCTAATTATTTTACCTCTGAAAATTCTCATGAGCATTTAGGGAATACCTCATATCTAAACCATAGCAGAAGCTGGAGTGTTTATTCACCATTTCCTGTCCATGTTACTTGAGGGGTACCTGGAGTTGTTTGCAAGGCTACAGGCAAACACCAACAAACACCAACAGGATCTGCTACAATTGCCATAGGAATATCCCCTGCCTATTTGACCTGGCTCCTGGAATTTACCCTCCTTAACTCTTGTACCCTGCTCACTTGAAGCTGGATGGGATCTAGTGACTTTTAGATACAAGGAATTGTATCCAATTCATATAGATATACAATACATCATCTATAATAGCCCTTTGTATCCACAGGATTCTCATCCATTCAACCAACCATGGGTCAAATAAGGAAAAATGATAGTATCTGTACTGACTATGTATATGCTTTATTTTGTCATTATTTCCTAAACAATACAGTCCAACAATTGTTTACATACTATTTATATTACATTAGTTGTTATACATAACCTAGATATTATTTAAAATATATAGGAGATATGCATGTTATATGCAAATACTATGTCATTTTATATAGGGGACTTCAGCATCTATGGATTTTGGTATCCACAATCCTCCTGATACTGAGAAATGATTATGTATAAATTCAACTCATTTGAAATTACAAAACTTTCAAAATATAATTTCAGCTATTATAACTACTTTTCTGGGGGAGATAATGTAAGTACAAAGTAGCCATGGCCCAAGAGAGTCTAACACTAGTAGTTCATCAAATATCTGGGAGAGAAATGGAAAGGCTTTATGGATAAAGAATTATTTGTCTGGATTTTGAAAAGTAAAACAAAGGTGATATTTATAAATAGGCAACTATATATTTGACAAGAGGTATGGAGAGAAGGATGGAAGTGAGATCTACGCACAGGAAAGCTTTAACTGCCCTATTAGAATTGAGCTTTCACTGGCAGTGGTAGATGGATGAAGGTGCCTGGGATGGGTGTAACGTAGTCAGATATTATAGGCAGGTGATTTCTCAATGAGTACTCACACTTTATACTTAGAGACAATGAAAAGGGTGAAAATGAGATTTGGGGGATTTGTTATTATTTGTAAATTCAAGCAGTTCGTGTACTCTAGATCAGAGACTAAAAAGTTTATTCTGTACAGGTTTAGATAGTAAATAGTTTAGGCTTTGTAGGCCATGTGGTCTCTGTCACAACCACTCCATTCCTCTGCTGTAGCACAAAAGCAGCCATAGACAATGCATAAATAAATGTTCCAGCAAAACCTCACTGACAAGAACAAGCCAGATTTGGCTTATTGGCCATAATTTGTTGATTCCTGCTCTAGATCAATTCTCCTCAAATTTTCCTGTGCAAAAATCACTAGAGATTGGTTAAAATGAAGATTCAGCTTCATTGGACTGAGATGGATCTTGACATTTCTACATGGCTCCTAGACAAAGCCAGTGCCGAGGGTCCTTGAACCACAAGTCAAGTCACTATGGGGATGATAGGGAATTTTCAACTAAAGATGTTGTTTCTACATGTGAAACTTGGCATATCTTCTCCCACTCATCCCTAGGAATTTATACCTCATATAAATTGAAGATAACTTGAGCCTGATTTCCCCAAACTTGCCTAATTAGGAAGAGTCACTTGAAATGCTATCTGTGCAAATCATCAGGCCCTTTGCCCTAGAAATCCTAATTCATCTAGAAATCTGGGAGTCCGGGCCACAAAAGTTCCACAGCACTGCGACAGAGTCTTCTCCATCTCCAGCAATTCCCCATCGCTCTCAGAAATGGCTAATGTTTTTGTAATCCTGAGATGAATTAGGTGCAGTGCAAGAATCTGGCCACAGAAGGACATGTAAGACACTATCTCCAGGCTACATGATCTTTGATCTCAGGCATAAGGGCTACAGGCAGTAATTTCCTTCAGAGAATTCAACGAATCATACCCTTAAGCACATACTATTTTTAGAAATATAGTTGCTCAAGCTGTTCCCCAGTGAATGTTGCTTTACTTTCTTCTTCAATTAAAGCCAACATAGACAGAATTGGGAGTGATATTTATACTCCCCTAAGGAAAATGGGGGTAAACACACCTACCCCTTTCACCTTAAGAAAAACACTTAACTAATAGAGCCAGGAATTATGGCTCACCCTGGGTACTTTGGGCAAGAGACTCCATGACCCACGTCCAAATAGAAAGCTTCCCTTAGAGAATGCCTCTTTCAGGCAAAGAAGGAGTTTTTTTGACTCATCAAAAATCAGTACTGAAAATTTTTTTAAAAATGAGTTTTAAAACAGGTCTTTCCAAGCAAAATGCTAGGGTCTTGCAGAAAAGAAAGAAATTTATTTAAGTTATCTGAAAATAATTTCTTTAAAACAGAGAGAAGAAAAAATGATTAATAATGGTACTTTCAAACAATGTAGGCTCAAACAGAGCCTAGGAGAAGTACTACTGCTGATATGGCTCAGAACTATTTGTCCTAGAATATTCTAAATTCCTCAGTGAAAGTGGGATCCTCTGCTCTTGCTTGAATTTATAATACCTCTTCAGGGGTCTCTGGTTCCTACCCCCTATTGCTTATTGCTTATTTATTTACATACTGTAAAGAATAGCCCAAATATCCACAACTGCCCCCAGAAGACTTTCTCAAACCATTTAGTTGTGATGATTATCCAAAGACTTATCATCGTCTACCTAAAAAAAAATCCCACCTCCACGGTATGGAGTACATGCTCCTTCTAGACCACATGGTTCCCAACTTACCCAGCCTCGGCTTTGGCTAGTTCCTCTCACCCCCCACATGTACGTGACAGTTTCTTTACAATCTCCTGACACAACATGCTTGATCATTCCTCAGCATCTTCAGATGTTTTCACAGTTAAGAAAACCTGCTCCCTGAACCTGTCTACTTCTTCTATACAGTCTCTCTGCCCAATAAACTCCAACCAATGCTTCAAAATCAGTGCAAGCACAATCTCCTCTGTGAAACCATCTCTGACTTAGGACTATGATTCTGTGTGCTTCCATTGGCCCTCATACCAACCCCCATGAGTAGAGTATAATGCTGCTTACATTCATAATTTGCTTTAAAACCAAAACCTCCTTCAGAGCAAGGACAATGCCTGTTCATCTTTCTATTTCCAATTCTATTCCCAACTTGATACAAAACATGGGCTTGGTGCATGTCTAAGAATACTGATCACAGTGCAAGAATGAATGGATCAACAGGGCAAAGATATTTACACAGAAATAGCTGTCAGAGTTGACTCTGGCTAATTGGATGATGAACAGTTAAGCTATTAGCCTCTAGTTCCTAAACTCCCCCTACTTAGGAATAAGGTCTGGTTTCCAGCCTTTTAATCCACTAAATCTATACTTGTACCAAGCAGCTGGCATCATATAAAAACAAGTTTCCAGTACCCTCTGATCAGACACAATCTTCGTCCTGAGCCACTTGTAACCTCTACACACTACACCCATGTGTTTCTGATCCTTCTGGCTTATAACCTCATTACATAATCTCCTGTTTATAACCCCACTACATTCTTTAGGCCTGAACTTCATGTTGCTTCCCGACTATGGCTTGGGTCCTTCTCCTTGACTAAAACTTGAATTCTCTCTCTGTATTATGTTTCCCTATGATTAGATAACTTTGGGTGCCAGCTCACCCTGAGGACTTACCCTAGCCTTCTGAATGAAACACAAATACACCAGGTGGCTTTACGCTGCTAGTTGAGAGAAACTGGTGTGTATTGCAAATATTAGGGGACAAGGGAGAAAGGAAATTTTTTTAAAAAATTCTGTTCACCATGTCAATTGGTGTATGTTTTAGAAAATAGAAGGAAAAGAAAATAGAAGGAAAGAGGTTTTAAAATAAATTACTGCAATAAGAAGAAAAAGAATTTAGGCTCCATCACTATGAAGCTCTGTTATCATTCTGATGTCCTTGTATTTCACTTTTACATGAGAGAACTACATTTCTGTGTTGTTAAAAGAGAGGGGAAAAAATAAAAGGGAAGAGGAGAAGGAGGAGAGGGGAAGAGAAGGAGGAAAAGAAGGATGAGGAGGAGGGGGAGAAGGTGTCACTCTCACATTGGCTGGCAGAGGTTTAGGAGTTAATGTTGGCAAGTCATTCTGATCAAGATGGGAGGGGAGGAGATCTGCTGGTCAACAGCAAAAGCAAGTTGAGTTAGGAAAATGTGGGCTTGAATCTCAGATCTGCCTTTCTAAGGCAGTGATCCCTTAGAGAAGTTATTTAGTCACACTCTGCCAATTTCACCATCTATAAAATAAAGACAAATACACCTAATTTTCAGGGTTAACAATAATAATTAATGAATAGTGGTTGATGCAATAAATGATTATTGTAAGTATCATTAAAGCTACTATATTATTTGAGAACAAGCCTATATTATGCTGATTTTGCTAGTGTAATGAAAAGATGAATAATTATTTGATTCTGGACAATACCCCTGTGTAGTTTAAAGGCTAAGAATGTCCACCTATCCAATGGCCCTATTAGGTTATTACTAAAGGACCAGAATAAGAATTAATTTGAGAGGGTCTGTTTTGTTTTGTTTTCTTTCTTTCTTTTTTTTTTTTTTTTTTGGTACCAGGGATTGAACTCAGGGGCACTCGACCATTGAGCCACATCCCCAGCCCTATTTTATGTTTTATGTAGAGACAGGGTCTCACTGAGTTGCTTAGCACCTCGCCATTGCTGAGGCTGGCTTTGAACTCATGATTCTCCTGTCTCAGCCTCCCAAAGTGCTGGGATTACAGGTGTGCGCCACTGCACCCAGCTAAGAGGGTCTGTTTTCTTAAAATCAGGTTTCCTCAGTTATTCTCAGTACTTCTCTCTGATGCATTTTCATAGGCAACTCCATTTGTTCCAGTTATTCAAACCTAAAATTTTGGAGTCATCCTTCTTTCCTCTCATTCACCCACATCCCATCCAAGGGCAAGTTCCATCAGTTTATCATGTCTGCTGCTACCATCATAGTCTAAGTTGCCTGAATTACTGCCAAAAGCTCCAAAATGTCCTACTGATTCTACACTTACTCTTGCCCCAAGTCCATTCTGAAAGAGGAGTTGGGATGATTCTTTAAAAACATCTTTCAGATTCAGACACATCCTCTATTCAAAAATCCCCCTGTCTTCCTCTTTGACTCAACAAAAACCAATATCCTTCCAATGGCCTCCCAGGTCCTATGTGATCCAGCACCTGCTTTCTCTTGTGCTGTGTCTCTTTCCACCCTCACTCTTTTATGCTCACCCCACTCATGCTACACTGACCTGCATGCTGATCTTGGAACATGACAGAAAATTCAATTCCTATCTCTCAGCATTTGTTCTTGGCTAGAACACTCTTCCAGATATTTTCATGACTTCCTCCCTCATGTTTCCTTGTTTCCCCAAATCAGAGCCTGAGAAAAAGACTTGAATTCAAGTGGTTTTCTAGGGAGCAGTATTGATCCAAGGAAAAGAGTCCTTCTAGGAAGTATATGGAACGCTCTTTATAATTTTATCTGCCTAAATGAGAAAGAAGACATTATTCACCAGCCCTTCTCTCTGATTGCTCGAGGTTTTCCCAATGGCATGTAGTCCTGCTTGATCAAGTGAGCATGTGCATGTACCAGGGTGGCCACAGAGAAAAACACTCAGTGGGGCAGGAAAGCCCCTGTGAAGAGCCTAGAGATACAATTATTGGGTAAGGTGATGCTTATATGAATCTGGCTGCTGAACAAAATGATGAAGTAGGAAAGAGGGCTGAGAAGACATGAGACAGGGCTCAAGAGCTATCTAACTTCCCTATCTACGTTATCCAAAATAGGTCCCCATTCCTACCATGTCATCCCCTAGCCTTCTAACCCCCTTATTACCACTTCAAGTATTCACTTGCTCATAGGCTTGAAGTTCTCCCCTAGTAGATTATAGGTAGCATGACATCAGGGGCTAAGACTATTATTCATTACAGTATTCTCAATTTCTGCAGTGGTGTCTAATGTTACAACTATTTGTTGTATAGTATCTATAAAATGTGTGTGTGCATGCATGTGTGAGTGTGAAATAATTATCAGGGTAGCATTACACAGTAAAAAGAAATTGACACTTATTTGCCATTGACTTTTCTGTCCACCCAACTTTTCTTAAAGTCAAGGAGGCTACAATTTCCTAAGTGCAGTTTAAAGCAGGCCTATACTGACAGTTGTCAACAGAACATTTGTTGATGTGCCAGACCAGTGGTTCTCAAATGCCCACATGCATTGTAGAAATCTGAAGAGCTTGCTAAAACAGAGTGCTGGATCCCATCCCAAGTCTGTCAGGAGCCTGAGAATGTGCATTTCTAACAAGTGATATTGATACTGCTGGTCTGAGGACCACAGTTTGGGAACCACCAGATTGGAACATTCTTTCAAACACTTTTTAGTCAGCATCTTGTCCATTACATAGCTTGACCTAGGATTAGTGAGACCCAAGGAAAAGAACAGGTTTGTTTCACTTAAGCAGCTACAAAGCTCAATATATCTCTACTTGTGGGAGACTTTACAAGGTCACCATTCAAGATGGGATTTACATACTACATTCAGCTAATCCTGATGAAGAGTTCAGGCCTGTTTAAGAGTTCTCTTTACAGTCAGTATCAGCATCATGTTTTTAAAATAAACCATATCTTTCTTTAATTGGCATGTCTAAGTGGAAGCAGGAAAACAGGATATGAAGACCAGAGTAACAATATCGCTCTATTTCCTGTGATCACAGACTTGCCTTTTTTGCATGTGTGGGAACTGAACTACCTTCAGTTCCAGAAGCAGATGTGCCATCAGAAGTTCTTACTGTGTTCCTTTATTTCCTTTCATTTCAAAACCTGTAACTGAGCTGTTTATGTTGTTCCAAGTAGGGAATGACAAAATGCAAACTTCCTTAGTTAACCAATTGGGAATGACCACCTCCAGTTTAAAGTGCATATTTAAAATTGAGAGTACTTTGAAAAATCTTAAAATAGGCTTGCATCGGCAAGGTGTCAATCCTTTGAGGTACTGCCAGGATTATGTGATGTCAAAGTCTCATCAGGCAGCCCCTCTTAGGCGATACAGGGTCCAAGATATGCCACCAACACAGTTTAGATCCCTGTTTGTACTGGGAATAAAATAAAATATGATAAGAATATGAACTTTGAACACAAATATTAGTCTCTGGCTAAATATATACAAGATCTTTTTCAATATTAAGCAAAATGCATGGACATTTAGTCTACACTGTAAACCCCCACATCTCAGCAGCATTAACTCTGAAGTGGTGTCTAAGGGCCTATTCAAAGCAACTCCGGAAAATGCTTCTTGTGCAAAAAAGCAACTCTCAAAGCAGGATAGCAGGGCTCTACCATTTCATTGTTGTTGGTGTTGTGCTCATTTTGGCAATAAATAAAAAGCAAATTGCAGACTGAACATTTTTACTGACTCAATTTTTTTCCACGTGCTTGAAGAAACTAAATAGCTTAAAACAAATTCAAATTTGTGTGTGTGTGTGTGTGTGTGTGTGTGTGTGTGAGAGAGATTTATTCAGTACATTCATAAATGCTTGCAGGCTCTTCGTTGCACATTTAGAAGCCATATGGCAAGGCTAGGTCCCAACACACTGTAACAGGTCCTGAGCCCTGTTGGTGCTCTGCACTGCCGAGCCCTTACAGCCAACATGCAATTCCACAGCAGTGCATGGCTGGTCCAGAGAGCTTCAGAGTTTCCTTCTGTACCCCTGGTGGGAAGGACTCTCTAGTGTGGCTGATTCTCACCCAGTTTAAAGGACTGTAGGGGAAGCAGTTCTAGTGAAAAATAAAGGGATAAAATTCAGAAGTAGCTTTTGTCTCCATGACATAGCATCTTCATGGAGCCAAACTATTGAAAATAAATGTAGAAATGTCCCTTTCTTTCAGGTTCTTCTATATATTTAAATAATTCCTAGGCTAAAAACAAGACTTCTTTGGAGACTTTTCAATGATAATTAAAATTCCCATAAGCAGAGGGAACTGGGTAGTATTGGGGAGTTTGGAAGCAGACACCTGAAGAACATTAGGTTTGGTTTAATAAACAAACACTCTATATAATATAATAAGGACACATTAAGTGTTATTTTTATTTAATAACATATATTAGGCCTTAATAAGTCAATGGGGTAGGTAAAGGGGAGAAAGCTGCAGGAATCTTATCTTAGATTTCAAATTTGAGATAACAACAAAGGGTAAATTTTTTAGTTTCTGAATTTGTCAACCATAATAAGGGAGATTAATTGGAACACTCCCAGTTTTCTCCCAGCTCTAAGATTTGATAATTACAATTCAAATGTATGATTCTGTTGCCAACATTTCAAGGCACAAATGAATACATGAATAGAAAACATGCATTGTATTTAATTTTTCTTTACTCTTTAATATTATTGTAGGACCATGACTAAGCATACTTACAGGATTTCCATTTATGTGTACAACCAACAAGCCAAGAGAAGTCTACAGAATCTACCTTTTTGCTTGTATTGCCACTTTGGGTTACTCTAGCTATAAAATATTATGTGGAAGGATAATATAAGATGAAATTTATTGACAAGATGAAAAGTTTCTTTGTCTAATCCAGGCCAAATTTCTATTATTTGGGGCACATAAACCACCCAGGCTCATAGCAGCTAGTGTCCCAAACTGACTATATCATTGCACCATCTTTTGCTTTCAACATTCACTGAAAAACTGGTCTTTGAATTTGAATATGAGCTGTCTATGCAGCAATAGTAATGAGCAAAAAGAGTCAGAGCCACAAGCTCATTTGTTGCTTATTATGATCAACTCTACACTCTATCATGTGCTTTACAAAAGTTATGGGAAAATGATAACATTACTCTTGAGCAGTACGATAATTGTGTATTTAAATGTACACATATAGTATGTATTATAGTGCACATATAGCATGTATTAACTGATTAAATATTAAATTTGACTACATTTAAAAGCATGAAACATTTTAAAATGTTACAACACTTTTCTTCACTTTCCACAAATATCAAGTTCTCATGGATTGGGAGAGAAAGGAAATATATTTTAAGATCATTTAATCAGGCAGCCATGGGTCTAATTGAATTCCAGACAAAGCCTTCTGACAACCTGCCATTTTATAAATCTCCTGATATATATAATGTAGGTTTTTTCCTATGAAGTGTACATAAACCTCTGAGTCCATGATATAGCATGCTTAAAGCCCATTGTAAGCATGTTTCTACTATTTAAAAGCAAAAATGTATGATATTAAAAACTATTCTGGTGTGTATACACACACACACACACACACACGCACCCACACTGCCAAGTCAACACCTTACCCTGAACATTTTACATCACTGGCATATTGCAGAACATGTCCAGATTCTCCACATTTTAATTTTGAGTTGCAGTTAATCGAAGCACATCCTTTCTCCTTGGCAGCAGCACACCCCAGATGCGCAGCCTCTCTGCAAGGAATTGCTCCAACAGTGTCAACTGGCTATCACCTTCCCTTGTCTGGTTTCCCCAGCAGATCCCAATGTGGTGATGCTGTGGATCCTGCCAGTTTCCCTGACTTTCACATTATTCTCTCATAAATGTGGAGAGTTGGGTGACTTCACAAGTTTCTAAACTGAGAAGGAACAAATCACAGGTACAGTGAAGTTTCATTTTTATGCAAATGAGAAGAGGAAAAATGTTGCTATACTCTTATGTGAGGTAGTATGTTGTATTCATACCAAATCAAGGGTTGGGCTGAGCACCTATAGACAGAGGAATGAACTGCTCTGGACCATAGCTGAATTCTTAATAATTCTGCTATACGTTGAGATCACACATGTTTGCATGTAAAAATCCAACTATGGGATCCTTTTAAACAAAGAACCATTGTTTGTGGTTTTGACCCCAGAGTCTCTTGGGCTTCTGTGGTTGTAGGCAGAAATAGTAATTCAATCATTTCAACTACACACAAAGTAGGAAATGATTCTGGCAAATTTCTCAGTTTCAAACATATTCAATCCATATTTGAAACAATTTTGCCCGATTTTCATGGAGGCTGAATTTTAATGGCTTGCATTACTTAGACATAAAGGCAAAATACTGATTTTCTCTAGTAGTTTTTATGTTAGAGGAGGCAATTCCCATCCAATCTTACCAAATCAACTGTCCTCCCTGGTTGCTATAGTTAATGTGAATAATTTGCTCCAAACATCTTTGAAAGTTCTTTGAAACAAGAAAGCAAAAGAAGGGAAAAAGAAGGATGTTTCAGAATTGGTACAGTAACTGAATGTCACTTTCTTAAAGGTACATTGGTATTATTCTTAACTACCTAAAAACAATTTCTCCTATTCTTTCACATGGTTTCCTAGGGCACAAATTCATCACACTAAAAGTATGATGTTGTTAAAGATGAAGTCTAGTCTTATTTTCCAAGTTCTTCACCTTTTAAGTGGATGATATTATTTACTCAACACTGAAGATGTGTATAGTCTGTTGGGTAGATTAAATGATGTGCACAGTATGTGTGGTATGTCTCAGCTCTTCTATTTCTATGTTTACTATTACATGTTTTTATGCATAAGAAACTGACTGTCCTAACAGTGGCATTGGCACAGATATGATCAAGTGCCTTAAATTCCCCCTCCTTTTCCTGTTAGAAGCTGCCTCTGGGGTCTCAAACAAAGTACTTCATTTCTCAGGGCACTCGTCTCATCTGTTGAAGAGATCAGCAGTTTCCCAACTTTTTAGCACCAAAATTCATTTGTTAAACAAATGACTATATATAAAGCAGATGAAAGTGCTTCAAATATTAGTGTTCATTTTTATAAGTTCAAATTCACAATAAGTCACCTCCCATAACCCCTAGGACCATACAGATGATAAAGCCTTACTCTACATATAACAGAAACTTCAAAAGACGCTAGTTCTCTGAAGATTTTTACACAACTGCCTTAGCATCCCTGAGTGTCCAACCTCTGGGATTTTTATGAGAAAATAAAATCCTCTGTGTTTAAGCCATAGTTATTTAGATTTCTTTCCATGCAGTCAAATCTAATTCTAACAAAACAAGTTGAATTCCCCTTCCCCTGCCCCCTAAAAATGCTGACTACTGTGCCTCTTTTCCATAACATGTGCTGAGAAAGGAGTCCTACATTGACAGGACTGGACCCAGAGGGATTGGACGATTTTCTGTGCAGTCTTCTTTCCCCACACTTCCTGCATCTTTGCAATAATAAAGAGCCAAACTCATATTCCCTTGTTTAGTGCTTAAAGAAGAAAGGGAAGATGGAGTTCTAGGAAAAGAAGAGGAAGAGATCAAATGCATACACAGGAAAGAAATCATGTGTCATCTGAGTTGGGACAGGAACTTTGAGATTGTACTGTGCCTAATTTTTTATAGAACTTCCATTCCACTAGCAGGTAGTACTAGACCGCAGAGTAAAGTACAATCCATGAATATAGAAACTGGTGGGGTAGACAGCATAAAACACATTAAATGCCTATATTTCATTTCTCCTCAAATTGGTTATCCAGTTTCTGCCAAAATATTTTCTGTAATGGGCTCTTGCTAGCCTCTGCCTCCAAAGCATTCCCTTCCACGTATGGATAGCATTGACTCCTCTATCTAAAATACCATTCCACTACTTTACTTCCTTTTCTCTATAGCACTTAGCACCTCCAAACATGGTGCATATATTTCTTTATTTACTGACTCCATCCCTGCCTCCCTTGAGTGAAAGCATAGTTAAGAGCAAAATCTCTACTTTATCCGCTATTTTAGTTTCAGTGCCTAGGAACGTACCTGGCACATAATAGATGTTCAGCAAATATTTATTGCATAGATGAATTTTAAGAAGGATTTTTTTTGTTTTCATTTGTTTGTTTTTCTATTGAGCCAAAACCCACCAGATCACTTGTTTATTTCAATTTATACCTGGAATTATTATTTTTTGTTACATTTAATTTCCTAATAGTTAAAGATAGTAATTCACATCTCATGCTAATATCTTGACAGTAAAATGAGATACCAAATGGCAATTTCCTTTGATTAATCCTTGATAAGTATTCTGGAATCACATCAAATATCTTTAATGTCTTTCCCGTATGACAGATCATCATTTACTGGGAGAGAGTTATCATATCAACCCTATTGCATCCTCACCAATATTCTCTTATTCAAACTAAAAGCCTGCAGTTTGTGAAACCACTTCTCATATGTTTTATTTTGTCTTCTTATCATTCTTGTTACCCTCCTCAGTCATGCCCTAAATGGTCAAAATTCATTGAAAAACACAGTCTTTAAAACTGAGTCTTCAATGCTTCAGGTAGACTTTGTGCAGGATCATGCAGAACAAGACTCTCAACTTTCTTTCCTAAATACCATGTTTTTATTAATGCCTCCAAAAAGACATTTATTTCTACCCTATTTTCCCTCTGATATTCTAAATATTATTAATATTTAGTGTGAATATCAAAATGACTATTTGATAGTTGGTTCAGTCTAATCCCTACCAACTAAGCCAAGAGGAGGCAACCTGACCCCTGAAGGGCAGAGAAAAACAAGCCTAAGGGAGGCAGGAAATAACTAGCCAACCCAGAAAAGTCTCCTGGTGGGAAGGAGGAAACTTGGTCTATTGCTCACAGTATAATCTTATGCAAATTATCATGTCTCCTACAAGCACATCTTGCAATAAGTAACTTGGCTTCTCATTCAATGCTGACAAGCATGTAAGGTTATCTCTATAAGACACCAAAACATCTGGAAGAAGAGAAGTTAGAATCACCCAGATGTTTGAGGAATGATAGGGTTGATATTGTAGCCAGACACAGCTGCCATAACTCTTCTACAAGACCTCATTGAACTTCTCATATTTCTCCATTATACCAGCTTTACACACACACAGAGAGAGAGAGAGGAGAGAGAATTGTGAAGGACTTCTGTAACGTTTCTAAGGAAAACAAATTGAGATTTTTATCTTCAAGTATACATTAATGAAACCTGTCAGTTTGAAACTACTATTTACATGTGAAAGTTTCAATGTAATTTGGATTTTCATTTTTCATTGTCTTTAAACCTTCAGATCTTTCTATGCCAGAAACATGTTGTTCTCCCTGATGACACACACCAAGTGCCTATTTCCAGCAGTATGAGCTTTTATTTTATTAGTTTTATCTACACCTACCTGATCTTCAAGATTCTCTTATGCTCCATGATTCTGGGAATCTATGAGGAGAGAGAAAACAATTGTGATCTAACAATACTGTGATTATTGCTTTCACATCTAGCACCTTGAGGCAGTTCATGTGATGGCATATTAAATAAAAATTCTGTTCTTCATGGCATTCCAATTAGTAGAAGGAAAAAAGAGAGAAAGAGGGACTACAGAAAAGTCTAAATGGGTCTGTTTCCATAAATATACTTTTCTGCCAAAAATTATATAGATTCTCTTTACACTCTGAGTTATAGTTGATTTTCCAAAGGAAAAAAATTATATCCTAGTGGCTAACTGCATGGGAAAGTCAATGAAGGACTTTTTTTTATTTTTGTCATGAAAAATCTTACTGTGATAATTAGGGAAATTTCTAACATCACTGAGGAATGGGAAAGTAAAACGGGCATATTGCTTTGAATGAAAAATTTAGAAATTTATAGCACCACCTATTGGTTTCAAAATAAATATTGAATTTTTTTTCTACTCATACTAATTAAAAAGAATAGTATAAAAAGACATTATTATTATTTTGAATCATATGAAGATGAAGATTAATTCTTTTTACTTCCCAATGAAGCCATGGAAACTTTTTAAACAAACACATATTCAGGAAATGTGCCAAAATGACTATTTAAAATGAATATAAATTAAAGCTATGATATGCCAGGAAAGTAAAATAGAGTTGAGTTTTATTCACACATTACTTGTATTGAGTTGCTTTAGGTTTTTAAAATCACCCTTTGGGTCTTATTTCTGAACTGACAAAGTGCCTTGGGCTGCATTTGCTCTATTGTCCAGCTGAAACAGAGGGGTTAAAATACATCTGGCCTTGAACTTCTCCCTCCATTTCTTCCCTAAAAGCTGGAAGCAATACTGGAAATGTCACACTAGAACCAACTTCTGAGCATTGGTGTTTCAGACTCTCCTCCAGATGGGCTCTACCTTTTCACTCAGTTCAGCTTCCATGGCAGGGAAGAAATCCTGGAAATGCTTCCTCTGCACTGGGCTTCAGCATGCAACCCACAACCCAGCTAGGGATCCAGGGAGGAAAGAAGCACTCTTCCCCTTTCCTACACATTGGGAAGCATGTGGACAATACTTTGTGGAAACTCCCTTTTTCAAAAACCGTAAGAACTGAGTTTATGAAGGATCACTGTAAGTCTATCCTAGAGCTTTTGAACACCTTTGTCTCTCTTACTCTAATCTTTTCACATGGATTATTTTTTAAATCTAGTTGATCATTTTTAAGACTTGAAGCAAAATAAAGGCACTGAGGTCATCAAAGGTAACATTCTGGTCCTAATATCTTTAGTGGGCAAAAGAATTGAAAAACTGAGCTCTAAACAGAGGACTTCAGGAAGGATTTGGAGGAAAAATTATCTCACTTAGACCCCACATTAAACACAGGTTTTACATGGTCCATTTTCATTCAACCCAATATCCACCTGTCCAAAATTTCAACAGGCATTAAATATGAAAAATGTCTAAATTTGAAAGCAGAGGAGAAAAAACAAAACAGCTCCAAAATAATATTGGTTTCCCAGTGGGTCAATCACAAGAAATTAGATTCAGATTTTTATAAGGGAAGGAATTGTTTGGCTAAACCGTGTAAAATTACATACATTTAGTTAAGTAAAAAATTGTCAAGCTATAAATTTTACATGATTCAGTTTAACATTAAATGAAGGAAAAACACAACCATATTTACGAACAAAAATGAAAGAAAGCGAAAAAGACCAATAATATCTCACATAATTCAGATAGTAATAATTAGCATTTTAGGCTTTCTTAACCAGAACTGTCAAAATGGCTCATCTTTCTTCCCCCTGTGACTGGTCTGGCTCTAACTCTAATGCAAGCATTTGCTCCTACCTTCATCCAAAAACACTGCTTCTCACCCAGTTAGTTTAAAATTTTCCATGTTTTGAACTACCTGTTTTAATATAGTAGAATTCAGGATAAGATCCATGACATATTTTTGAGATATTTTTTGAAAATTATTTTTTGGTCTTGTTTTTTAAGGTTTTAAAAAGGTTAGGGACATCCACAGCCTGATCAGACTCAGAATCCTTCAAGACTCATCTCTTTCATACTCCCCCGTATTCATAACAAGCTTCACACTAAGCAGCCTTCACACCCTCCCTGCGGGTCTTACTCAAAGAGCAAGCCATAATAACAAGCTTCCAGGCCCTGGCTGGCTTCTTGGCTCAATGGGGCAGTTTTGTTGCCAATTCCTGCTTCGAGGGCTTCATGGGTTTATCCTTACATGCACCTTAGTGACATGCTATATTTTGTCTCTTCCAAGCCTAGGTTCATTTTCTGTGTTCTTTGGTTGCTATTTGGGTGACAAAATATCTACATCTGGAAGGAAAAAGCCCCTGATATACATTCACTTTTTTCTCTGAAACATATCATCCTATTGTGCATGTAGAGAAAAACATGTTAGTAAGAAGAGAAGGAAGTTTGGGGGTCAGCTGGGACTGTTAGAGACAGTCCAGATGAAATTTAAAGAGGAAACTGAGGTGATGGTTTTTGAGAAAACTGGGTGACGTTCGTTTCGAAACCTACGGTCCTCAGCTGAAACATACCAAAAAGCTTAGCTCAGACTGACAAGGTTCACTTCTAAACATAAAACAAGGAAATGTGGAAAGTTCGCTCTTCCTTTCTTTTTAATAACGTACATTAACAAACTTCTTTGGGGAACACAAACCTTTTTATGAAGTAAGAAGCAGCACTTTTAAAATGAGAAATATGTGTGGGGATGGTGTTTATTTTTGTAGACATAAATATACGCACATGCAGTGATTATTAATATTTACATACACATACACGTATGGAAATCATTGTCTCAAAAAGTGGTTTCGATCTAGAAACAATTGGCAGACAAAGAAAGGAAAACAGAATGGTCCAGTCTACAAAACCATCCCAAAGGACACAGTTCCCAACAATGGGAAGGCTGATAGCATAATAATCGTCATAAAAATAACATGGGGAGACGGACTGGAGAATTCTTTAGTAGTTTTATGGATTCATATGAAAGGTTTTAGAAGCTAGATTCTTTTCAAACCAACTTTTATTTATATGTGCAAAGATGGATTGACAGCTTCAAATGAGGGGTAGGTGGGTGTCAGAGTCTTGGCAAGCAGTGATAACCACAGCTCTTGGGTGGGTGTTTGCTAGATGTAGGGAGAAAAATCAGACAAAAAGCTCTCCCTTCTGGAAAGATATCCCCACCACAAACATACCACTGACCACTACAGAGTGTGTATTTTATTGTGTCTCTGAAGGGTTCAGTGGATTTTTACCCTCTTCAACATACACTATGGGATATTTACATGTTTGGGTACATCAACAAAGGAAAAAACAAAACAAAAAGACGTACACACAACACATACACAAAATGGAATTGTGCTCCTTTGTTTTGCATTTTCTGTAACCCAGATTGCGGTAATTATCTCCCTGGCTTTACAAGCCTTTTCTTTCATTCTAAAGGCAGTTTTTGGAATCGCGTTACACTTAACTCAGTTTAACAAATAAGAGTAGTCTGGCAAAATGGCACCATGTGCTTTCCACAAATATTTGTGGTATAGGCAAGCTCTCAATGTTTTTATTATGCCCAAGGTTCTTTGGTTTTAAAGCAAGTGGAATAATGTAAAGAAAGGAGAAGCACGGATTTGGGAACTGGGTGTGTGTTGGATGCACTTTGTAGATCCTTCTGTGCCAGAGAGAGAAGGAGGGAAAAGATACATTTTAAAAATAACTAGGGGAATAAAAAGAGCAAAAAAGGTTTGGAGGCATTTAGCAGAGCACAGTTTACCCTGGCGTGAGCTACAGGCTAATGATAGAATAATAACATTTGGCGCTGGAGCCCCGAGAGGCTGACAATGCGCTCACTGTAGCTTGTGCGCTTCACAGGGTTGCCGGCTCTGTAGTCAGGACAAAGAATTGCAGAACAGAGGCAAAGTGAAGAAGGGGGTGAAAGAGAGAGTCTGCGCTCAAGTTTGCTGTAATATAAACATACATACACTGAGCTACAGATGTTCCTCATTGGCGAAGGCTGGCACATAATTACGCTATGTGCTTCATAATATTTTAATGAGCTTTTCCTCTAAATAGTAACGAAAATGAACAATAAGAAGCTCTTAGGGAGAGAAAGTTGGTGTTGTTTTTGTCCCTGGGAAAAAAATTCTCATAATAGGTTATATTAGCATGGCAGAAAAAAAATACTGGTCTGGGTTTAATAAAATTGAATTGAATCTAAAATATGGTTTCTGAAGCTAGTTTCTTTGTGTTTTCCCCCCTTCAACTTTAAACAGTTCATTCAGGCTAACGGAATAACAAAACGGGGTTATAGCGTAATTCTGGTTGACTAGTTCTCTCCTCTCCCCCTGTCTCTATTCCTCTCTTTTTAAGAGAAAAAAAATCCTTAAGTGGAACAACAGCAACAATGCTGTTAATATATTGTGCCAATTAAAGTCTTGAAATAAATAACAAACCACTTAATATGTGTTGTAAATGTCGTGCTGATTTAGGCATTGTTACGCATAGATTACATCTCTTCAGGGGATAGATGGCTGGATCCTTATAAAGGTTGTGTCGTGTGTGTGTGTGTGTGTGTGTGTGTGTGTGTGTGTGTGTGTGTGTGTTCCCTATTGTTCTTTTTAAAATTTTGCTGTAGGGCAAATTCCAAATTTAAAAAAAAAGCCAAATTTGATATCTACACTAATGCATCAGCTTTCATCATTATTGCACCTGCAAAGAAACTAATTATTTTTTACTATATTTAGTATGTCATTTTAACCCCCCCCCCAAAAAAAACAAACTCCATTGCAGAATTAGAGTATGCATCTTTGTTTGAGATATAACCCTTGGATGGGTTCTTTACGCAGACAGATTTTATTTGAGTGAATTGAATGAGACAATTTGGTCTGTGAACTTGTAAGTAAAAATATAGTGACAAAAATAAAGAAATACTAACCACTAGATGTTATTTAATCGGAAGAAGAGCAACATTTCCACTTTTAAAATATTACATACTCAGATGAGGAGCATAGAGATGATCTTCCTAATTTGTGGATGAGAGATCATTGGTTATTTTTCAGAATTTCCATTTCTCTTGTAAAAACCCTGTCATTCACTGAGTTTGATATTTTTATTACTGAGTGAATATTCCATACTCTACCTCTTTTATAAGTCCCATTGTGGTATACACCTAGATTAAAGTAGAGGTAAGGTAAATTCTCATTTTAGGGGGTCCATCAGATCACCAATAACTCAAATTTGTTTTTACTTATCTCATTTTAATGTAAGGAAGTGATAACAAAGTTAAAAAGTGGACCTCTAGGATATATTTATATGAAATAACTTTAGAAAACTTGCTGTAATATCATTTAAAGACAGCTTAATTGCCAATCCCTTCTATATCTATCCCTTTTTAGAATGTAAAATTATGTTAATGGGAAAGATTGGAGGCCACTACAAAATTTGCCGTGCCCTGAAAAAATCAGAATTTAAATGAAATCGAATTAAAACGAGTGCAGTTTTGGTGTCAAATTTATTTTAATTTTTAATGTTTTTACAAGTGGATACTTTATGCATGACAGTTTTGTTAACTTAATTGGCCAGAATATGTTCACAATCTGAATATCACTCACTGCTAACCCAGATAAATGCCCTATGTGTAGGTCTTAATATACATTTAGAAACTAATCTATTTTTAAAAGTTTTCTGTGATGTAGACAAACTAGATATGAAAGTTAGAAAATGCACATGTGGTTTTGATGCATTTTTTTGTTTCTACTCAATGACCTAAAGAAATAGATATTTTTTAAATAAAGAAGATTAATAAGAATGAATTTATGTACATGTGGGCAGAAACACTTAATTAAAGAAGATATAGTCTAGCTGTGTGCTTAAAAGCGTGGATTCAGTAGTTGGTTACATGAAAACAATCATAGCTCTGCCACTCGACAGCTGTGTGACCTTGGGCAGGTTCCTTTACTCAACCATGCTTCAGTTTATCCATGTGTTACACAGGAACATCAATAATGCTATTCTCAGAGTCTTGTGGGAAGGACTATGTGAATTCAAGCACTTAAAACAGTGTTTGATCCATACTAACTATCCAAAAAATATATTGCCTTGATTGTTATGGTTTAATGAAATCAGAATGCTATTATTGGATCTTTCTTCTTACCAGTTAAACCTGGAATTGGAAGTCCTGGCTCTCCAACTCAGTACCAACATAGACAGACTTTGTGATCTTCATTTAGTCTGTCATGATCTTCAATCTTTTTAGCTTCAAAATTAGGGAAAGTTGAAAGATCATTTATGAACCAGGTTATCTATTAAAACAATACACATTTTAAAATAATTCCAAAGTTCACTGGAGGTCTCTGATGATACTATAAAAGAAAAAGTAATGTGGGGAACTGAGCATGGGGACAGAGAAATCAGGATGCATCCTGCCTGAGAGAATTTACCTCCTCCACGCAGTGCCACTATGTCCTATGTCCAGACGAGGAACTGCAGCATAAATTGTTGGGGCCACTGGGTACAGCTGAGGGGCATGTGAAATCGATAGCCTCAACTCATCCTCTCAGAAGAAGAAGTGTTATTTAGAGTTCTGCAGTTCAAACCTGATACGCCACAGACCACAAATTTGTCTTCAGGGATACATGGCTTTCTCTCTCTGGACAATCAGCCTTTTTGACTCTCTGGAGTATTTTAATTCCTTCCATAAAATAAAATCAATGCTTTTTTAAAATCAACAAGTATGGAGTCCTCTTGGGAGCTGAAGCTGTGTTTTCTGTAAATAAGTCACACCTTTGCCCTGACCACTGTCCTCGACACCATTCAGAACAAAGCGCTTCTCAACTGAAGTCTGTATGGGAAAGAAAATGCCCATGAACTACCAAGTTTCTCTAGATATCAGCAAAACTGATTTTTATTGATACATATTGAAAATATTTAACATTCTGTTTAAAGGATAGTGACACCTAACTGGTCCTGAACAGATACTGAGTCACACAGCTTTCCAAGTGCTTATGTTTAGGAAGTGGCATCTTCTTCACCAAACCTTATGAGAGCATTTTTATCCCATGTCTCAGGTAGAAAACTCAAAAGAGCCCACTGAGGTCTCTCTGTGAGAACATGGCTCAGCCAATCCTGATTCTAAAAACCCAGGGCCCTAGTAGGCACACCACGACCTAATTCCAGCATTAAACACAAAACAGCACATTTTACAGGTAAAACCAAAAAAGATTCCTAACCAAATATTAGAATTTGAAACTTACCGATCAAGCTACAACATTCCTCTCTTTGCCACCAGTTAATTTAATGCTTTACGATCTGATTTGAATTCCCCACTGATAGACAGAGGTAAAGAAAACCCAGATTTAAAAACAAACAAACAAACATGTTAGAATTTTGTTCTCTTATCACTCCTGCTTTGCTTCATTTCTAAGAAAACTCACTTCCAGTACTTATATACTTAGGAAGTTTTAACAATAGAAAAAAATTTACTAGAATCTCAAAGGGTACCAAGTCTAGATCCCCAAATATGGGAAGAGAAAAAGAATCTTCCATGGGTATGGACCTCATGCCTCCCCTTGAGATCTATTAAAAGAATCTCTCTTATGCCACCACTGATACTTGCTAAACTGAAAAAAAAAAAAGTATGTCTATCCTCTTCAAATTTGACCAAGGAGAAAGTGATTGAGTCAACAGAGGGGACAGTCCTGCTGCACCTGAATTGTGATGTTGACCTGGTCATCCCGCCTGTGTTTCCACTCTTCCTGCATTGCCATTGGTAAAGGACTGACACTTTATTAAGCAAGGCAGGCAAGCATGCATCTCTATTTGACAAAAATGAAAGGAAACGGTGTGATTTGATATTGTGGATAAATTTTGAAGCAGTAAATGGAGTTGAATCTGAATTTTGAATATTTGCATCTTCATATTATCTTTCACAAGACAAGCAAAGAGAAAAGAATATAAATTTCTAAAAATATATTTAAATATTGCAATATCTTTTTTTTTAACCAAGGATTGAACCCAGGGGCACCTAACCACTGAGCCACATCTAAAAAACTTTTTAAAATGTTTTATCTAAAGACAGGGTCTTGGGGAGTTGCTTAGTGCTCCACTAAGTTGCTGAGACTGACTTTGAACTTGTGATCTTCCTGCCTCAGCCTCCCGAGCCGCTGGGATTACAGGCACGCGCCACTGTATTCGGCTCTATTTTAATATCTTTTAAGTCTTTGCTATAAGAAAAAAATTGACAATGACAACAGCATTAAGCAGAATTAGCAAAAATTATGATTCTCTGTTGCTTTTAACTATCATGCCTTTGCTACCCAGTTTGGAATGGCTTAAAGCAAAACATTTGTTATGGAAATTTTGATCACCATTACAATATTTCAGAAGCACAATATATAGCACAAGGAATTCCAGATTACTAGATTCAATGGGACATACACGTCATACCACCTCTTGTGACATAAGATGGTATAAGTCGCATGTGCAGCCAAGGCTAGATGGATCAAGAAAGGGACTTTGTATTCACTTTAATTGAAACATGAACGGTGGAGGTTAGGTAAAATGGTTGGGAGCCCTAGCTTCCTCATTTAAGGGCAGGTTGAATTGGGGAGACCCACTCAAATGCTTTTTGAGGCTCACTTTCCTTATCTTTAAAATGTGAATAATATTTTCTGCCTTACATAAATGTAGGATTAAATAAAATGTGTGTATCGTTCCCATCAGAAGGCATGGCTCATGGTAGGTCCTCTATAAACAGACCAGCTGCCTGCTTTGTCATTCGTTCTACCTTGCATTCTCTTTCTGTATCTGTTGCTGATGCTATCTCAATTCCAGTCAAACTCCTCGTGATTAGATTGTACAGTTCTACTTTGGCAAGGAATCCAATAACCAAGTGGAAAAAAAATATACAAAAGAAATTAGGGTATGGAGTGTGAGAAAGAGAAGGTCAAGGAAAGAAATTGGGGCTATTTTTATTGTATTCCTAAAACTGATACTCAATGGGTAGGGGAGTCTAATGTGAAAGTTTCAATTTCTGCATAAAGAGGTTTTTGCCATGCAATTAAAGAGGAGGACTCAGTTTTTGATTGTGGAAGAAACTGCTGGTCAATACAATTCTCTGGAAAATATCCAAGTATGGACAATTACCCTTCCCCTTTAGGCAATGAATACACGAAAAACATTCACTTGATTTCCCTATAATTTTGTAGGGAAAATGATCTTATTGTAGATTTAAAAGTATATGGACTCTAACACACCCATCTGAATACATGATACTCCTGTACATCACTGAAAAATGTCTTGCTAAAATGTGGGGGAAATATTGTAAAAGAAGATCTCACTCAAAAATCTAGTGCTGTGCGATGTGCCAATTGTTCCCATTGCCAGGGGATGGGAAATAGTGTGCATGGGTGTGTCCCCAGACAAGCAACCTAAGAACAGCTAGAGAAAGCTGAGAAAGCTGAGACACAGATGGCAAACGTATGGGCTGTCCTTCCTGGCACAAGTGTGTTTGTGACTGGCTCTGTCTCTCATGCAACGGCTTCAGCTGGATACAAGCCTAGTGCGTTACAAATGACAGAGGGAATAGAGAAAGTTGTTTCCCATGGAGAGTACAAAGTTCAGGAGGCAAAATGAATCTGCAGGAGAAACTTTCAGGTCTGTGCTCTTCTGGAAACATCACATAATCCTATTCAACCAATAGGATTCTCTCAGACCCCACCTGGGGTATATAGTTCACGAAGTGCTTGAAAGAGCTGTCTTTAAATGAAATTTTATTTTCCCCCATGCACTGGAATGGGCCCCAGGGCAAAAAAGAAAAAAGAAAATTCCTGTAATTAGAGAATATATTTTGAGTTTGCATGAGGAAGAGAAGTCAGACTTACTCTGGGTGACTCCAAAACACTTTTGGTAAACATTACAGAGAGGACCATCTTATTCCAACTTTTTGACAATTAAGTCCATCCAGAACTGGAATGAATTGGACATACTGCAGCAAATGCTAAAGAAGCCCTAGTTGGGCATATTAAGGGAATTCATGTCTTGTTAAAGAATTGAGCTTGAAACCTGAGATTCTGCAGAAATTTTTGATATAAGAATAAATGACGAAAAAGCAGAGTTGCATCAATAATAATATATGGAAGCAAATAAACTGCTCTGCTTTTTCTCCCCACCCCAGCCCATTCAAAAGCCCTGCCATAAACACATGAGCTCCATGCCAAGAACAGTGGATTCTACACTGGGGACAGCTCATGCCTCCAGTGATGCAGGAGGCAGCTGGTTAGAGGGAAGACACAGTTAAGCCACAGCTCCCAGTGGCCTGGGAGCACACTAGTTCATTTGGCTCTGGTAGGATTCTTTCCATGGCTCATGCAGGCCTCCTGTGCTGCTTTGTAATCTTGCGATCAGACTTCCAGATTGTTTTCCCAATCTGTAATCATAATTTCTTTGTTTTACAACTCTTAAAGAGGAAGGCTTTTAGATAAAAATTATGTCAAAATTATATTTATTATCTTTGATCATAAGAACTGTTGATGGCTTTTGCTTCTAGGTTTTTACTACTTGATGCCCTCATGCCCTTCTCCACTCAGCCATCTTTGACTGATTCTTAACCCTTATTCTTCGAACATTTTCCTGGACTGTTTGTGAATCTTGAATATTGTTCTACCTCCATGCTTCTACAGAATTGTGTGTGGATACCTACTACAGAATATATGACCAGGACCAGCTACAAAGTTTGTGCAACCCAATGGAAAATGAAGATGTGAAGTCCCTTGTTCACAAATTATTAAGCATTTCAAAATGGCACCATAGAGAATGAAACCAACTGTAAGGTCTACTAGGCACAGGGTCCTTTGTGATTGTTCAGATCTCAAGTTCACGAAGCTAACCATACCTACCACATTGTAATCAGATTCTGTTACCTGACTTTGAGCATGAATCATCTATTGCCCTTTTTTTCTAATGGTACCTGGAGTTCCATTCTCTTCCTCTCTACCCCTTCTCTCCTTCAAACTCCCTCTCTAGGACTTCGAATTGAAAACAAAGATGCAAGAACAATGGGAAAAATGGGAATGCATTTGTTCACAGGCAGTGCCCTCCAAGACTGTTGAGAAGTTCCTGGTACTCAAATCCTTATATGTATGCCCAGTTCTACTTCCATTTTCAAGCCTAATTCTCTAGCATTCTTGTCAATCCTGTGAGTTTCTGTTCCCTTCAATCATGTAACCCTGTAAGTGATAGATATAGTTGGTTCTCTTACTGGACTGTGGGTTCTTTGGTTTAATTAAAATTAGCATTTGGTTCCATCCCCAGCACTGCAAAAACAAAAATTAAAATTATAGCATACATGCAATATTTTTTTAGTATGCTATTGCATACTAAGAAAGCACAAAATACTTCATGTATAATATTTCATTTAATCTTCACAATGAAGTTTTAAGGTAGGTTTTGCTATTCTTTTTTCTCAGGTGACAAAAATAGGGTTCTAAGATATTAAATAATTTTCATAAAGTCTCCCAGTTAGTTTTGAGATCAAGACTTTTCAGACTGTTTTTTTTCTGACTCCCGAGACCACACCTTTACCCACAGTGAATGCCTTATTTCAGCTTTCTCATTGTCCAGCACAGTGCTTGGCACATCAGATTCCAATGAGTGAGTAAAAAATAGAAGAAGTAACACTTATGTCCATATCTCATCAAGCTGCACTTCCAATACACAACACTCTGTAATTATAAAGTCAAATTTCTCTTCTCATAAAGTTTTATTTGCCATTCACTACTATGAAAACATTGGAAGGTCCACCCTTTAGTTCTACAATTACCTTAGCATACCGAAAACCTCAGTATTTTTTATGATTTTTCCCCCCTGTGGCTGCCACCTTCAGATCAAAGCACAATTTCTGGCACAAATGCAAATCAAGAAGTGACTTTCAAGAAATAGGCTTACAATTTTAAATATGTTAGCTTCCACTTTAACAAAGACATTCTCAAATTATTGCCCTTTACTCAGAGATATTTGAGAAATCACTAAATAATAATAAGGTATAATAAAAAGATACCTATAGGCTGAGACAATTTAAAAACATAATTGTGCCATACTGTACAGCATTGAGGAGAAGACCAGAGAGACAGGTTAGTTAGAGCAGTTTAAAATTGTACATGGGGTCTATATAACTATAGTTTAAACAGATAAAATACATTTGGCAGATGAAAACAAAGCCCATTATTTTTCCCCTTATATATGTCTAAACAACTCAATGTAAATAAGATGTTACTGAGCAAAGAACTAATCTTTGCTATTCCATGTACAGGTTCAGAGGTAAAATAAATAAAATAAAATAAATTCAATTAATCACAAAAGCTTCCAAACAATGCAAACAGCATTAAGCACAGTAATTATAAGATAAGCATTCAAGCAATTTTCAGTTGATTGGGTGTGGGTGTGCAAAAGTAAACCTACGTTTGCCTGCTGGTGCAGGAATGGCTTACATGCCAATTAGTGGTATTGCTACTAATTATTAAAAAACATTTTAAAGAGTAATTAAAAATTAAATGCACCTGTATGATGGCTCATAACTGTGTTGTGGTAAATTGCTCAGATTTCCAATATCAATCACACAGGAAATGCCAGTGATCTGAAGCATCATGACACCAAGGAGCATAAACCAGGCTGTATATGCATGCATGCTCTGTGTGAAAGCATGTATGGGAGGCAGCTTTTCTGCTCAGAAGTTTCTATGAGTGAATGCTGCTAGGCTCGGCTAAAAAGGGTAGTTGTTAAGAACTTAATCCTTTCCTTCTGACATTAGTCATATCCTCATCACAAAATACTGCTGGAAAAACAAAGAGGGAAAAGCAAAATAAAGCATAGTATCTCAGAACCCACTGCCCCTTTTGAGAGCTACACTAAGGAGAGCAGCTCCAAAATTATAAAAGGAATACCAGGACCTTATTCCCACCATTAATTGTGGGATCATGGTCACTTTACTCATCTTCCTAATCTCAGCTTCCTTACCATTACCTCTGAGGCGTGAAGATGAATTAAGTGACCTGGAGGACTCACTACAATAATAAAATCCATTTCACGACAAAGCTAATATTCATATTACATTGACAAGAATTGGAGATTATTTAATAGGTGTTCATCGAGTTTCAGATTTTTCCATCAGTTGCTCAAGTCCTTGGCTGCACACTGGAATCATCTGAGAGCTTTTAAAAACTGTAATGCCAGAGCTGGGATTATAGCTCAGTGGTAGAGCGCTTGCCTCGCATGTGTGAGGCACTGAGTTCAAGCCTCAGCACCACATAAAAATAAATAAATAAAATAAAGATATTCTGTCCATCTACAACTAAAAAAATTTATAAAAAATCTATAATGCCAAGGGCCTTTTCCCCAGAGACTTGAGTTCGATTGGCTGGAATAAGGAACAGGCATCAGTAGCCTTTCTAAACTCTGGAGGTGATTCTAATGTGCTCAGAGGATTACAGCTAACCATGTTGGCTCTGCAAATATTAGATCCCTAGTTCTGAATTTTAGGAAATATTCTGAGTTATATATTTTTGTTCCCATTTTATAGACAAAGAATTACAGCCAGAGATGTTAAATGCCTATTGGTAGAACAAGTGTAGCAGAGACAGAACTCCAGTTCAAGTTTCTCTGGTCCAAATAGCCTGAGTTTCAACTTGAAGAATACCATCAGTTTCATAAGTTGTTGATCCATTTCCTGCCATTTTCTTTTATTGATCATTATTTGTGTTAGCATAGCACATAACCTTAAATACCTTGTGTTGAAATTCCCTTATCATTCTCAGATATTTAGAGTAATATACATATGTGTAAGCATGAATTTGCCTCTTGTTCCCAGAAAGGATTCTTTGACATACTGGAAGCAATATATTGTAAGGCCAGGTGATGATACTCCAGAAAATCATAGCAACTCTTTCAATGACCAGCTGAACCAAAAAATCATCAATGCTCAGGAGAGGAGATATTAGCAAATTCTGCAGTCTCGCGCTAAAATAAAGTACCCGGTGATAGCAGATGGAGTTGATTGTGGGAACAGTGAATGAAAGGCAAGGAAACTTCCAGTACCCCTTCCTTATAATGCTGTTTTTCTTTTTTTCCTCTTAACGCTATCACCTCTGTCCCTAATGATTATCTCACTGGTCCCAGGACATTGCTACCACTTATTTAGTTTTTATCTCCACTGGAAATCTATTATCCTTTCAAAAGGTAAGAAGTAATTTATGTACCATTATAATTTCTTTACAGTCTTAATTCTGCACAGCCCAAGTAACAAAAAGCAATCATGATCTGTACAGATGTAGTGACTCTACTATCAGTTACATCCTTAGAGCTTAAGGAAACAAATAACAACAAAAGATAGAAGAAAACAAAAACACATCACACCGTGTTCACTATTCCTGTTTTACTAGAAGTCCCACCACCTACTGATTCACACCCCAACTGCCAACACCCTCACCTGAAAGCAAGAGGGAATTGTATTTTCAATCCAACACATAATTGGCAGATCTATATTTTGTTTTGGCTTGTTTTTTTTTTCAGCAAAATCAATGTGCCTTTTTTCTGACTCTCCCTGCCAGACAGATCAGATTGTGTAAGGTTTATGGATACACAATAACTCATGGGCAACCTGAAAACTAGGAGTCTGCAAGGAGATACTGGGGAAGAAAAAAAAAAGTATATTGAGAAAGCATGAGTGAATAATAGGAGACAGATTTGAGATAATTATTGGAGAGATGACAGAGAACATCATTGTCATTTGTTTTGCCAGGTTGTCATTTAAAAGATAATGAAGAACTATTAAATCATCTTCTTTTTTTTCTTGAGGATATTAAAGAATAAATGAAATGAATGCACAGATACTAATTATAAATAACAATTATGATAACTTTGGGTAGCTAGCTGCTTTATATGCCACTCTCGAAATATTCATTAGGCGAATACATAAACTCTACCCAGTGGCTTTATAGATCCCTGGCATTAGGTCTGAAGCTATTGTGCAGGAATAGGATGGTGGCTTAACTCGGTTGGGGGTCATTTTATTGCCAATTTAACTGGTGTTAAATTAGTGGGTATTTAACTGTCACTAAAACAATTTAGGGCTCAATTCACTAAAGTATCATTTTTTACTAATATTTTAGTGAAAGTGAAGAATCGGTTCTCCCGATGCTGTAGCATTATGCTGGGGGCACTAATGGTTTCTAGTCACAGTGATGAAATTGGCATTAGCAAAAGTGGGCTGGTTGCCTACTAAGGGGGGGAAATAATCTCAAGAATGTGGTATCTTGCTGTAGTTTAAGGCAGTAAAATCATTTTAACATCCCTTTTCATTGCATTAGTTTTTTTCTTCTCTTTCTTTTTTTTCTTGTAGTTTCCTAAATCATAAGCCAAATTAAAATAACCCATTCAATATATTATGGAAGTCTTGTAAGAGTCTTTCATGTAAAATTCTTGTGTTGAACTCCCAACTTTTTATTTTAGAAAAGAAAACACACACACACACACACACACACACACAGACACATTTCTCCACCAACTCAAGAAACATGATCAACTCCAAATTCAGAAAGATTTACAAATGCCACAACACAGTTATCTACCAGCAAACATATCATTTCTTTGTTTCACAGGACACCAAGGATGCATTATTCATGAGACCCCATTTCACATGCTTATTGTGTCTGGTGGCAAAGTCCCCGCCTGCTCAGCCTGAGGAAAGCTCAGGCGCTTTGCTCAGAGCTCTGTGCCATCCAGGGACCAGCCGTGTGCTCTCGAGTTACTGGAGCAGTGCAGGCAGTTCCAGTGGCCTCAGCTGTGGAGACAGCTGTTTGCCCACCATCTGTGAGGGCAGAAATGTGTGGTAGGCTTCCCCCTAACAGCATGCCCCCCCAACACACCACACATGCATGCACACACACACGTAAACAACTCCCATGCTGTGCATCACACACATACCACCAAAGAGGTGAAGGAGCGCCATGATTTGGGGAGCATAATAGCAATGCACCACAGTCTAGAACAACTCTACATCTTATATGCAAAATGATGGAATGGAGTCTGAGGTCTCCAAATCTAAACATTCTTGTCATTCATGTATCAAAAAGTTTGTGCATGCATGAAATTTGAAATGATTTATTGTTTAGTTATTGCCTTATTTACTCACTTAATGGATTGATCAATGTGCCAGGATCCCACAGACAACAGAGGCTATTTCTAAAAAAAAGTTTCAAAGGAAATGGATTGCAAACAGGACTTTACTAGCACAGAAAGTCAGCCCTTCCTTACTGATACGTATTCATAAAGAGTTCCTTTTGATTCTCACTTGCTACCTGTCTCTGGCTATTCATTGACACAAAATACTGCACCTTGTACACTGTGGGAAGTGGCAGAGATGATAGAATAAAATATTAAGTGTGAAAAGGTAAAATGCAGGAACAAAATTTGAATCATACTCTAGAGCTTTAGCCAACATAAGCATCTATAGTAGGCAACTCTTTCATGGTGTCTGGGCTGGAAGCATTAGAGCCGCTCTGCAACAATGGGAGTTATTAGAATTCCATCTGGCATCATCTCATCTCTCACCAAAGAGGGAGGTGCAGACAGAGAAGTCCCAACAATTTGAATTCCTGTTGTGGCCCTAGCATCCTCTGTTTCTCTTGTGGACACTGAAGTTACTTTCATTTTGCAAGGACACACTGCACCTGAACTAGTCAATGTAATAAATGTAATTCTCTAAAAACATTGTAAAGACGGTTACAAGTAAAGTTCCATAAATCTCTTACTAGCTTGTCTCAAATTTTATTTGTTACTTTAATAGGAGTTTTCATTTTTTTGAATCAATCTTGGTGAATAGGGGCCAAATCAAGGAGGGGGGTTGCTTATAGAAATTGGATATTGAATTTGTGCAGAACTTGCACTCTACCAATGTTCCGTGCAAGCGACATTTATGTAGGATCTCTGTAACCTCTTTTCCAAACAAACTCTAATTTGACATAATGCAGCATAGAATGGCACCAGTCATCAGCTTGCATCAGAAATGCATTTTATTTGGATTCAATTCAGACTCTTAACGAACTGGTTCCCGTAAATGCAGCAGATGGGAGTGAGGCAAATGGAAGTGTGTGTGGGGCCTCACACCCAGCATCTACTGCTGCTCCACTGTACTTAAGCCTTGCCTGAGTTAGTTGGTTAGTTAGTTAGCTAATTAGTTAGCACATTCCAGCTGAAACTTTTAATTATAATTAGCATATTTATCTTACCAATCCACCAAATTGAGGCTTGAAGAGCTATAGTCCAGCCAAAGCGAGGACATTCTTTGCCTTCTCTTTCTCTCTCCTACTGATTAATGTGATGAATGCTGCCAGAAGATGGTCCAACGGCTTATAAACCTGGCAAAGCTGTAGCCAGACCTTCTTTTCTAAAGGTCAATTAAAAATGCTAGTTGTACTGTAAACAGAATTCTCCATAGAAGAATGCCACACAGTACCCAAAGTAGTCTCTTAATACAAAATATCAATTTGATTTTCCTCAGGAGATTCACTCTCCTTTTGCAATGCAAATATTTTCAAGTGTACTAAACACGTTTTAGCACCTCAACATAGGCACTAAAACTATTTGCATGCAAAATTACCCAGAGTAGGCAGACAGGCGCAAGCTTATGCTAGCACCATATGTGCTAAAGAATTTGAGCCAGGAAACAACTAGTATCTGGACGTTATTTACAATTTAAATTTAATTTTACATTATTATTCAAATGAGAGCTTATATAGAAAGTCTCTATTAAAATTAATGCTTCACATGGAACAAAATTCACCTAAAATTATATTTGTAATAGTGATGGGATTTTTTTGTCCCAGCTATCCAAACCATTCAAGAAATACATACAGCAACTTTTGTTCCTTGTCTTCTAACTCTACCTGCATGAGTGGTTCGTTTTTTCCTTTGAAATCTCCTAATAAAAGCAGCGAAATTAATCTTGATTGGAAAGCCCAGAACTCAACACAAAATATAGACGAAGCCCCACACATTAAAGAGTACAAGTGATTCGAGAAAATACATATTCCCTGAAGATTCCACAGAACATTGTCCACATTCAGATAAACATTCCAAGAAATTCCACGTGTTCTGTGAACATGGGAAGTAACTTGGGTTTAGTATTTAGTTTGCAAACTGCAATGCACCATACTGTCCTCAGAAAGTGGCATTTCTTTATATACACAAGAACACATGGGGCTGGGATTGTGGCTCAGTGGTAGAGCGCTTGCCTTGCATGCGTGAGGCCCTGGGTTCGATCCTCAGCACCACATAAAAATAAATCAATAAAGATATTGTGTCCACCTACAACTAAAATATATATATATATATAAAAAGAACACATGAACACTCTCTCTATCATACTTCCAGTGTAACCAAATGAAGAGATCTTAAATCTATTGGCAGCAGTTGCATGGTGTGCTTTAGGATCATGTGTTAATAAAGATCAAGCAGAAAACTGTTTTCATCATTCTCCTCTTGAATAATTTTCTATTTTAAGTTTGTTAAGATGTCAGGTCTTTAATGTACTTGGTTTAAATATTTAATATTTTACTTTATGTTCAGTTGAGGGGAAAATGCAGATGAATCAGAATGATTATTTCCAACTCTCTCCAACCTTCCTCTTACCTAGAAAGTATGACAAGTGGGTTCTCAGAGGCGGTTGGAGAAGTGGTACTATGAGTAATCCCTTCCCCAGCTCTTGCCCAGTCATCTGCAGGTTGTTACAATTGCAGTTTGTGTACACATAACACATTAGTGTCTCTTAGATAAAGAAAATACTTGAATGAGGTACTGAGTGAGAACTTGTTATTTAGTAATCTATTTTAACTACAAGCTAAGTACAAAAAGTAAAAGTATCTTTCAAATATTACACTGTGAAACAAATCCTTTAAAACCCACGGATATAGATATTAATTTGGGGTAGAAAGAATATTTTTTTAAAAATCAATTTAATCACAAAGACAGAATTAAATATACCCAGAACCTTAACTACAGAGACTTCTTCCCCCAGGATTTAAAATGCTTGAATTTATCATAAACCTAGCCTATATAATTCTTCTTTTGAAAATTTTAAGTATCACTCTAGGGTCACATATCCTTTTTTGCTTTCTTTTCTATTTTTCTTAAGAACCGAAGGAAGAATCTGCTTTCTTTTTTGACTTACAATCACTCTTAGAAATGTTGAATCATTGCCTAGGTGCATGAACTCAATTCTGAGCAGCTCTAATTTATAGCAGCCAACATTTCTATAACATAACTCTCTAAAAGGGTCCTGCAGAAGAACCAGAAACCTGTGGTTGTGTAGAAGGCTTAATGGGTATGGAAAATCTCCACGGTTACACATCTATTCTTGCATATTAATATCATTACATTTAAACGGTGGTTTGATTTCAAACATTGAATTAATTAAGAAGGAAACTTCCAGCTTGTTATAATGCTATATCAAATGCCAACAGCTCCCTCTACTGGATACTAAGAGAAAACATTTAGTCTGTTAAGAAAGAAATTTGCTCTTATTTACTTCAGCAGCATCTTCACCAAATTGAATATCTTGAAACACAGCAAACTTCTTGGTAAACCAGAAGAATGTTAACTTATAGCTAGCAAAAATACTAATAGTTATTTAAAAACTACCATCAATAAATAATTACTGCCCCCACTAAAAAACATCTAGTTACTTCTTAGCATCCTCTATTACAGAGAGTAGGGATTAAGTTTAAAATATAATTAGAGTTGGGTTTATGGTAACATTTCTCAAATTTGACCACAAATATCAAATTTGCTTTCTGGAAATTGAGAAATCTTAATTTCAAATATTTACATGAAAATTTATTTGAGTTCTAAAAAAGATCCAAGACCTATCTTTATTGTTAGTTCAATAAGAAATATTACATCACTTTTAAGTTGTATATGGTTTGAAAGTAAAGAAACACCGAGTATTTCATTTAAATTCAAACATTTAATATATTATCTTTTACTTAAGGCAATAAATGTAAAAAATATAAAATACATTTTCTTCCCAAAGTCCTTGTCCCAGCTCCATGGAGACCACTGTTCACCACCTAAAGCAATCTATTTGGTTTCACTCATTTGGAGCTGCTTCTCCTTCAATTCACTCACTCTCTTGGCCTCATTTTCTTGTAGCCACACTCCCTGAACATAAATGGAAAATGTAACAGCACACTCAAAAGTTTTCAAATCCCACTCATTTCAACAAGTGAGACTTGACACAGCTGATACGATAGGCTCATGTGAGAGATTGTAGAATTTCGATGTAAATGCACTGCGAAGGAAAACCTTTCTTCTGTAGAAAGGAAGAGTTTGCACAGGCAAGCCCTTGTTCTCCAGAGGATCCACTTTAGGAAAGCAGTCTATCCGCACAGCCCTTTACCTCTGTCTTGACATATGAACTTTGAAAACAAAGTTTTAATTTTTAAAACGTTTATCAAGTGCGAGAAATTCTTTCACTCCTTCTCTTTCTCCTTCCAGCAAACCACCTCCCCACTCATGAATGTGAGTATATATATATACACACACACACACATACACACACACACACACACACACTACAGAGTCTCAAAATATATGAATCCTTTATCTTTGGGGTTGAGCCATGTCTGTTAAAAGAACTATCCTCCATATTATACTAGACATCTTAATTTAGGAAATCATACCAATTTCCTAAAGCATCCATAATTGGTGTCAAAGCTGCAGAGAATGTTTTTTATGACAAGTTCTTTCTTGTTTAACAATATAACTGTTGTTAAATTATAGCCCATAATGGCATGCAAAATTTTTAGGGATTTTTCTTATCTCACTGATTTTCTCCAAACACCGATTCTCTTTTTTGAGTTAAAATTTTGAAACATGGAGTAAAAAATCTGCCTTTGGAGTCTAACTTGTTTCTTGGATGCAAACCTCACCTCTGTGTGACATAAGACAAGTCATTTAAACTTGATGGTCCTCAATTTCCTTATTTATAAAAAGGAAATAACATCTCCATCTCATGAGGTGGTTCGTGGAGGTTACCATGAGATCATATATGTAATATGCTTTAGCAGAAGGCCCAGTACATAAGAAACAACTAATGTTGTGATTCCTATTCAATAAACAAGAAAAAATCTTATGTGAATGAAACATTGTAGCTACCTATTTTATTTTGGGGTCAGATACCTTCAGAGTCATCCAAGGGAACTCTCAATACTGATATCTCTGATCAGAAAACTGAAAAGGAGATACTATCAGAAACAAATTTGATGGGTAAAACAGACAGATCACAGCAGGGTATCTTCCTCCACTGGTGTGCAGTTTGCAGTGGAGCAGTGACTTAGAACCTAGAACCACAGAATAAAAGCATCCTTCATGAGTCATTCACAGAGAACATCTACTGGAACATGCATCAATGTAGGATTGTGAATCACTGAAAGTCCAAGTCCTGAAGCAGATAAGTCTTATTCTAGCCTTAGCCCTGGCACCTACAAGCTCTTTGACTCTGGGCCATCCCCTTAGTTCACAGAGCTTGATTTTCTTGTTCCACAAAATGAAAGTGTTGAGACTGGGGCTGTAGCTCAGTGGTAGAGTGCTTGCCTTGCCTAGCATGCCTGAGGCACTGGGTTCAATCCTCAGCATCACATACAAATAATAAATGAATAAAATAAAGATCCATTAACAGCTAAAAAAATATTTTAAAAAACGAAGGTGTTGTCTAGTTTATAGAGCTGGGTGAAAACATGTGATGATGGATTCTAGTGAAAGATCTGTCTGACATAATTCCTTCCTTCTTGTGCACCCTATTCTGCTCAGCCCTCATCCTGGCTTCTTCTGCAATAGCCAAATTGACCTTCCTGGAAACTTGACTCTCATTCTTGCCTCCTTCCCTCACACTCTTATCTACTTAACACTTGCTCAGTCAGCACTTCCTCGTGCCAATGGTCTTGATTTTGCTAAACAGGCCAAACCTCTTCCATGTTCAACTCCCCCATAGTAATCTTCCATTGTGACAACTATGACAGGTTTGATATTACTTGACTGACTGTCTCCCTACTAGACTATGAGCCACTCAAAAGCATAGAGTGATTTTATTTTTGGTACCCGGGATTGAATCCAAGGATACTTAACCACTGAGCTACACATCCCCAACTCTTCTTTATATTTTATTTAGAGACAGGGTCTCGTTGAGTTGCTTAGGGTTTTGCTAAATTGCTGAGGATGGCTTTGAACTAGATCTTCCTGCCTCAGCCTCCCTGGGATTATAGATGTGCGCCACTGCACCTGGAAGCCATTTTTTTTTCACTATTGTATCACCCAATATCTGAAGAGTAGGTACCCAATATGATCTGTTGAATGAATAAATAAATGGGAATCTAGCACATAATAGATATTTGGAAAATGGTACTACAAGATCTTTAATTCAAGAAACCTTAGAGATCTTCTAGAAATTACTACAAACCACATGACCTTCAAACATGTCTTCAGAAAATTTACAACCACTTAAGATCAGTTAGTAGAGAATCAAGACCTCAAAATCAGTACACACCTATTAAAATCTTTTCCTATTATTCAATGGCTTCTATATTTCTTTTGGTTTTCCTCAATTGCACTCCATTCTATAATTAAAACAGTATCTCAGCTGCAAAAAGCTATGAATGTGATGACAGTAACTCTGAGCCATGCCCGCCAGTGGGGACATTTATGCAGTGACAGGACTGGAAATTATTTACTTTGGGAAGAGAATGCTGTTGGGATTTTTGCACAAGCCTTTGTGCACTGTAAGAGGCTGTGCATATTTGTGGGGGTAGGAGGTCCTAGAACTGCATTCTCAGATGGTCCTTGATCCTCTGTTTGCATATTTACTCCACCACCCACCCCCTTTAAAATTCTTTCACAGGATAGAAGTGTCAATAATGCCTGGGATATATTTTAATGCCATAATAAAAGTCACTGGAAGTGTGGCAACACAAGAAAGAAAGTGTAGTTGCAAAACTAGAACATTAAATTTTTTTTCCACTCATTAGAAAAAACAATCCTTAGAGACTTGAAGGGCAGGAAATGCTGCCACTTTATTACCTTTTTAGTCAAATGCCTTTATGGGCATATCCCTTTAACCTATATTATTAATATTGATCCCTCGAGGCCTAACGCCATTTCCAACTCCTCCCTGTTCTGACTACACCAGGACACTCTGACCCTTTTCAGAATTCCCATTATACCTCTTTTGCAAATGGTTTCAGGATTTTGTTTTGTTTTTTCCTCCCTCAACTACTTGGGACAGTAAGGACACTGAAGATAGGAAATACTCCTTTGTGGAGGGTACTTAAGTGGAGACTAGTAGAACACATATGGGTTTGGGAACAAGACACAGTTAGACTTTAATTTCTTGACCTTTACTTACAATGAGAATTTGGCCAAAGATCTAGACCTTTTATAAAATCAGGGGTGTGGGAGTGAATTAAAATAGATTAAAATGTGGTGAACCATCAAAAGCTTACGTATGGCCCATTCTCTTAGCATAGCACTGGTTAAAAATCTAGTTAAATTAATTCCAATACTTTTATATAATGCTTTTGCGGGGTTTTGTTTCTTTTTGTTGTTTTTTGTACCAGAGATTGAACTCAAGGGTGTTTAACCACTATAAATCAGCCCCCCTCCCAACCCCTTATTTTTTATTTTAAGACTGGATCTTGCTAAATTGCTGAGGCTGGCTTTGAACTTGCAATTCCCCTGCCTCAACCTCCCATGTCACTGGGATTACAGGTATGCACCACCATGCTCAAACTGTGTTTTTATTTCCTTGCCCTACTTAGAGGCAAGCAAATTTCTTCAGAAAATTGAATAATTCTGAAAAGTATAAAAGAAAGTAATATAATTAACAGCTGCCACATTTGAGGAATTACTATGTGCAATGACCTTGAGGCATGGGCACTTTAATGGCATGATATTTGCTCTATATTTTCATTATCCTCTTTAATTTTGACAGTAACCCAGGTGGCAGTTAGTAACATTGTTCCCATCTTATGTGTGAACCAACAAAGACAAAGGGCACCTAAGGGCACATGATAAGAGGTAAAATTGGCAAACAAAGTCAGCTCCACAGCTTAGCCACCATAGTAGAGGAGCTACCAAATTGCCCATCAATTAAACATGTCTCATCATAGAAAAACAATCCACATTATTAACATATTATGTTCCAGTATTTTCTTCCAATTATATAATCATAGACACACACACACACACACACACACACTTTACAGAACTATGTGGTATTTCTAAAATCAAAATTGGGATCATATTGTATATGTTTTTTTATTTTTCCACCAGCATTATATTTTGAGCATTGTAATGGCATAAAAATTCTTTGGATATGTGCTTTTTGAAGTGGCCACATATTATATTTTTTTCCCTCATCAAATCATTCTTCTCCTGAACTTCCAAATGAGTCCCAAATCTTAGTGTTTAATTTCTCTTCCCAGGTTAAATTTATCACAAATTAAAATTATGCATATCATAATATTCAATATAAAAACTTTATTATAGTAAGGAGATAATAATATAATACCCTAGATGTGCCACTTGTGATTCAGACTTTGTAAGAAAAAGAGTTTTATAATCATCTTCCTGGACATCCCAAAACACCACTTCATTTTTTAACAGTTTGAAAAAATATACAATGCAGTTAATTTAATTCAGTCTACTATACCAAAGCACTAATTCAGTCCACTATACCACTATTCCAAAGCACCTACTGGCTGAGAATAAACTCTCCTGTGTCATTTTAACTACTTTGGTGACTGGTCTAAGAAATACAATGTTAAGACGGTTGCACCTGGAAACCAAAGGTCTAGGACTTAACCACAGTCATCACTTATTACTTTGTGATTTTGAGCAAGTACATTGGTGGTTGTGAGACTCAGTTTCCTTACTGTTAATTAGAGTAGCAATATGTTCTCTACTGTCCTGCAGAGTGGTAATGAAAATTAAATGCTAGAATAATCTGTACACACTACATTTTTAAATTATTATTACCCTGTATTATTAACTATACTGGCCTAAACAACCATACATTTATGCAGAATTAGAAATCACAGAAAATTATTGGGTTCATCCTTTTTTTTTTTTTTTTTTTTCACTGAAAACATTTGTTGAGGCAAATAGAAAAAAATTGTTACAATCATAATTTTTCTAACTTTGCACAAAATTATAAGCAGATTACATTCTTCATATTAAACATCTTTATATGCACTTTCAATGAACAGTATATATATATAAATATATATATTTTTATATATATATTTTTATCAACCATCTTTACTAGAGGTTCTCTCTGTTCTGGAAGAAAAATAATGGTCCATTTTGCCCCCAAGGAAAGGAAGAATATTTAAAGAATGGGAATCCGTTTATTTTTAATTAGACATTTTTAAAGATGCCTGATTTTTTTTCTGGCTTTGAATTCTATTTGAAACTCAAAAATTGCTTCTGAATTTTTAATCATCTTTACTTTCCCTTTTCTTGGCTCTATAACACAAGGCCCCATGCTCCTTAGAATATACAATGTGCAAAAAATAGCCATGATTGGCTTCCTTATATGAAGGCTTGGTGCTTTCTCTGACTGTGGCCTTTACAGACTCTCTGGTACCTCAGAGCACAGTGGCTGGTCCAGCAAGCAGAAAACTTCAGCAGTCCTCTAACATGGGTGGCCTGGGATAAGTCTCACCCCAACATCACTTTTTTGTTCCCTCTGTGTTCTCTTGAAACCTTGGCACTGGCCTCCTGCATAAAAAGCCAGGCTGCAAGAAATCCTGCAAATGGTGAACTTTTCATTTGTGTGGGTTTGCACTTCTCTTCTCATAAAAACCTCTGGTCAGAAAATCATATCACAACTGGTATTTTAACTATAGTTTCTATTCTCAAGTTTTTCTGGAAAATTCCTTTTTCTGAAAATTATGTTTGTTCTGTTAGGTGTTCTTCGGAATTATATCCCTTAAGCAGTTGAAAGTTTGTTATCAGAATGCAAATCTGGGCCAACATGTTGTGCTTCGGGTTTGATTGCCTTTTTTATTGAACTTTTCCCTGTGTTTCATATGAATCAAGTTTGCTTCATGGTGGACAAGTTTCTACCAGGCACATAGATCCAAATAATGGAGTGATTAAAAAAAAAAAACAACAACTTACTTCCTTTCTTCCATCTTTTGTTCTTAAATAACTCACATTTCCTTCTTAGCAACCATAACTCTGAACAGCATCTGCCCCCGTTTATAGTAATGAGACTGTACTATTACTTTTTAACCCGATCCTGGAATCCCAGAGGTAATATTTTTCTTATACTTTGTGCTACATGAAGTATGATTGCTGCATCAAGAAGTAAATAATAATTAGGGTTCACTTTAGTATTATAAATGTTTCCATAAAATTAAAAGTAAAAAAATAATAATAAGAAGAAAATCTTGTTAGGTTTGTCTTTCCTTTTGGTTCCCAGTGAACATGGCAATTACAGGTCATAACCCTCCTCTTTAAGAGGATTTCAAATCCTGTGGTTACTTGCCCTCAATCTTCAAGGTATCACTATTCAGTCGCCGATTATGTTGAAATGAGGAGCTGGTCAAATAAAAACTGTTCAGACAATTTTATTTGAAGAGCAGATTTAAATATAATATACTACCTACCTCTTCTCCCTGACTTTAAAAAAAGGATGCAGATTGCTGCCATGCTTCTGCAATTGCAGCAAGACATTCTTGTGTTTTATGGACAAGAAAGGAGGAAAGTGGTAGGATGAAAACAGTAAGAGCTTTGCCAGGTCTAATCCTTTCTAATGAAATGACCCTGAGTAAGATCTCTGAGAACCTCAGTTTCCTCCCTCTTAAATGTGGACAGTAGCAGGACCAGACTCTGGGGTGTTTGCAGGAATGGAGAGTGCCAGTGCATAGCCTTTCTGGCCAGAGGCAGATTGAGCAGCAGTGTCCCTTCCCACTCCAGGCCTGGCAGTGCCTCTGATGTCTGCCACTCAAGGCTGCTTATGTTAAAGTGTCCTGTGCTGAGCAACAGAGTAAGAGAATTACAAAAGGAAGAGTTGAGCAAAAGGAAATGTAAATATAAACCAGGCCTTGCTGTTTCTTTACCTTTGGTAAAGTTAAGTAAAATCAAATGGCAAAGGTCCATGAGGGCTGCTTGGCCATACCTTGCTAAGCCACAAATGTGAGCAGAGGACCTAAAAGGCACTCACAAAGAATTAATCAGATTTTTTTGAGCAGTTGCTTCAAAAGATTTGATCATCTATTTTAATCCATATGATGTTTTTCCTCCCGTTAGTTTTAAGAGAGTATCTGGCAAATTGTATGTTCTCAATAAATAGTTTCTGAATAAATACATATTTTAAATATCTCAAGCAATCAGTCTTTTCAAAAAAAAACCCCACAGTTCATTTAAAACACAGTAATTAAGTTTTTGTTATGTGCAAACACTGGAATATAGTACTCAGTCAAATGTTGTTCATGAGCTAATGTATTTGGAGAGGAAAATACAGATGTTACCAGCAGTGTGTGGGACCAGACTTTAATCTGCTCATGAGAATCAATTGCTGAAACCTCAGAAACTTTGTATACCAGTTGTTAAAAGCAGCCATTACAAAACAAAAAAATATCAAATTAAATTTATACTGATAATATTCAAACATTGTGATAACTAACATTTACTATACTTGTTATCTATGCTTTGGAGGTCATTTGCATCTATTATATTTGTATGGTTAAAATATTATATAATCATGTGTACTGTGCATCTGTTCCCAAGTCTACATTCAGCCATGTCCCATTGGTGGTTTAAAATCTGTTACGTGAGCTTATTTGTACCAATGAAATCTGCAAATCCTATAAATCAGAACTTTTTTTTCCTGGAGAGCTGATGGTTAAACCAGTACACCATTGGCAAAACCTAAATAGATTAAAATAATGGTTTGAGGAGTGTTAACTGGCCTATTTATATACATTCCCATAGATAAATATTTTAAAAAAGTATTTCCAGAAAGTTACAAAGATCAACACTTCAATTTGCCATGCACTGTGCCAGTGCACTTTGTACACTGAATCCATGCAAATGAGGTGATGTGTTAATGTACCCTATAGTGGCTTCTGCCACGTCACAGATGCAATGTCCTCTAGTATTCCTCATTTGACTGTTGCTCTCGTCATGTCTCATTTGTGTGCTATAAAGTTAAGCTACTACCGTACTTTCACTGAACATGTACAGTAAACAACACAGTATATAACAACTACTTACATAGCATGGATTATGTACTCTAGAAAGGATTTGAAGTGTACAAGAGGATGCGTGTAGGTTACATACAAATATACACCATTCTATATAAGGGGCATGAGCATTCTCCGATTTTGGTATCCACAAGGAGTCTTGGAACAAATCCCTTCTGAATAGGGAAAAACAACTGTAAGTTCAAACATTTTAATATACTTTCATATACATTTGATCATTTCAAAAGAACAAGCAGAACCCTCAGTGAGTCCAACTCTAGGATGATGCAGCAGAAGTGGAACTGAAGTTTCCAGATTCAGATTGGACCACTCCATCACCTGGGGCACACTCCAATTGGGAGCAGAAGTCTTGAGAAGAAGCCTGCATTGTGTCCTGGCTCTGCACAAAGTCTGAAACAAATTGGGTACTGGCATCTTCAGGCGTCGGGAGCAGTAAAGAGGGCCTCCTTCTGCTCCCTGACCTTTTGACTTATTCCTCACTGTCTTCCATCAGACAATATATATCCAATTGCCTGGTGAATGGTATAAACAATAACTCTAAATAATACTTTGGATATATTTGATCCTGTCTATGTTTAACAGAATGAAAGAATTCTTGATAATTTAAGGACAGTGAGATTTGAATGGAATCCTGAAGAACGGAAAAGACCCATTTGGATGAGAGAAAGGGGGAAAATCTTAACAAACGCGTAAAGAGAAGGCAATGTAGTGGCCATTTGGAGCAAAGAAAAGAATCCAGTTTGATTGGAGAGCAGGGTTTATAGTTGGGAGTAGTGGGAAAACAGACTTGAAGGATAGATGGAAGCCTGACTACCCATGACCGAAATGATAATCTTAGATTTTTTTGCTAAATTGGAGCAGATTCAGGGTAGAACAGAAAAGCTGAAGAAGAAAAGGAATGTTAGTTCTCGCTTTTAAAAATTTATTTTTAATAAATATGTTTGTGTTATATACTTAACTGCAATATATAGCAATTTAACTTACTTTCCCCCATGCACTGGGCCAAAAATACATGTTGTCTTAAATTTATTATACTCTCTCAAATTCTGCTACATCAAGCATCAAGAACATGAAAAACGTATCTTTGGTTTACTTCACAGAAATATTAATAATACACATAAATTGTATCATAAAAGCTTAAAATGTAATGCCAGATATGCAATATTTCAATACCAGATTACAAAAATTTAGTATCTGTAATATTGTCTTTGGGGAAATAACATATGTGTACATTTGAAACAATTGCAAAAGCCTCCCAGATTCCATTAATATTGCATATAGACAGTAGATTTACACAAACCAGTACTCTTAGAAATTGAATCTGAGTGATACCAGCAGCTCAGTTTATCAGCTGACATAAATAAGGAAATTCAACATAACGGTGGTTGACTTTTCTGACTTTTATATTAAGTGAAATATACAGTTTCATCCTTAACATCCCAGAATTGAAAATTATACTACAGCCCAGTATTCCTTCTACACTGGTACATGAGGTAGCATGTCATTTGTCTCCCTGGCTTTAAGTTGACAAGCACTCAACTACAATATACATGTTAGAGAAACTCAAGGCAATCATTATCCTTTTAAAAGGAAGATGGTCCTCTTGGAAGATTCAAGAACACTTAGTTCTACTTTTAAGAGTTCTTATCATGAGAGTCATGCCTAAGAGAAAAAAAGCAGCTCTGACAACAGAGGAAAAAACAAGTAAGTTAAACATTTTGAAAACCACAGTACAATACAAAATTAAAAAACAATAAAAAGAGAAATATGTTTCTTGAAATTAATAAAAATGAGGCCTACAAGATTTCAAGAGTTTAGTGAGTATAAGCTTGAAAATACTGCATCTCATTTTCATTTCATTGTCATAATTAATTTTTAGGTTCTATCTAATAATGGAGGAATAAGGTAATTATTCAAGTATAATTTTATGCAAATATCACAGATTTGAAATGAAAGATAAAACTCAACAGGACCAAAAGATCCTAATACCGATATACTTTGCATTGATTCAATCTTCTATTAATAAAACTACTTGATGTTAGGATACAGAATCTTGATGTATATGCCATATTGTCATATCCTATTTTCTATAAGAACACTAAAATCTCGCCCAATTTCCAGGAAATGCAAAGGTACCTTATAGAAGAATTTAATGATGGAGGTAGTTTATGGATTTTATTTTTAATTTTTTTCGAAGACAGTTTTAGATAAGATGTAACATGATCCATATTCATATTTAGAATGAATTAACATTGGTTAGGGAGAGCAAAAGCCGGAAGGTCTGCTTATGTTTAGTCTCAAATTTTGTGCAAAGGAAATTTTGCTGACGGTGAGTGTTCAAATTTAGCTGAGACTTGCCCAGTATGCTGTGCGTATTTCATTTGTAACCATACCTCAGTCATTTTTAGTGGGAACTCACTGGGACATGACCAAGAAGAATGCAGTGGAATGGTTTAGAGCTCAGGCTCCAGGGTCAGCCTGTCTCGATTGAAATAAGGGCTCTACCAGATACCACCACTGTGACTATGTGGTATACTTAGCCTTAGCGCGCCTCTCTTTTCTGAAAGATATTGATAATAGTATCTACCTCAGAGAGTGAATGAGAGAAACAACTTGTGATAGTGTAAAGTGCTTAGCTCAGCACATACCTGAGCACATGGTGAGCAAACTGACTTTTAGTAGCGATATTTAGCTAACACTAGCGGCCAAAGAAAGTATGCTGTGAACAGTTTGACCTAACTTGTAAAAAAAAAAGCACTTGTATAAGTGATTGTAGAAATTAGTTGCACTTAGTGGCTTGCACCTACAATCCAAGCAATTCAGGAGGCTGAGGCAGGAGGACAGGAGTTTAAGAGGCCAGCTTGGGCAATTTAGCAATATCCTATCTCAAAATATAGGAAAAAAATTAAGTCATTGAGGCTGAGTTGATTGGTGCGTGCAACTGAGTGAGTGTGTGTGCACGCATGCTCCCACATAGGCCCACCCTATGTGTGAACCTGCAATGGTTATGAACTTTTCTATTCCACAGCTCCAATCCTGCTCATTTCTCACCTCTCTGAGGGAAACATCTTTTGTGGGAAATTGGAGCCTTATCAGCTTCAGCCTTTCTTTCTTTTTTCAAAGTTCCCCATGTGGGCTCTTATTTTGCCAGGATGTGGGAAGAGAAGTGCTAAGAAGCTCTGGGTACAAGGATGGCCATCCCAACAGAACAAGGCAGAGCAAAGCCAGGAGAGCTCTGAGGGCAAGAACAGAGAGAACCCGGAGGGTATTCTTGAGTAGTGTTTATCCAATTGTGAGAGGAAGAGGAGGATGAAACCAAAGCCCTTCTGAAAAGAAGGTGATTATTTTTCGACTCTACTTCACCTCCACCTTAGACTATATTGACAAACTAAAGCATTCTTTTTCTTTCAGATAATTTGCCTGGATCAGAGGGTTTAAAAAAGAAGGAAAAAAAAAAAAAAAAAACAACACTCGCCTCCAGTGTTTGATCCAGTGAATCTTCATGAGAAGGTTGATGAAATGTGAAATATTTAGATTCCCAGGGCAGCTATGGCTTAGGTATTTACCTGCCTATTGTCCAAGAACTTATATGTACCTGCCTCCCGCCAAGATCAAAGTATCACCATCTATACTTCAAAACTGAGTTACTGTGGAAATCAACTTTACTTGACAAAAGTTTCATGAGAGAAATAAAGCCTTCTTTGCAAATATGTTTATGTGGGTTTACTTTCCTAATTTTACCTCTTTTATGTCACAGCTGGTTAATTTGCTCATCAACATTTATGTTGAAGACACCAGAAGGAGAGTTTTCTTTGTTTCCCTCATTTTTACAGTTCTTCGACTTTTATATTATTGATAAGTATCAATAAATACAATAGTTATTATTACTTATGATTCTACACTATGCCTATAATTACATACATTTTACTGCTAAACTTTATAGCAATTCTGCAAATATGTTATTTCCCTCACTGTATAGATGAGGAATCAGTTCAATGATGAGGCCAAAGCTGTCTAGCTGGTAATTGATGAATGTGGATCTTCATCCCATGTTGCCCAGATTTTAATGATATCCATTTACCTCTAAGAAACATTGTAGAAACATACCTTCTGTCCCTGTTCTCTCCTGCAGTGGATATTAAGCACTTCTCAGAGCCAAGATAGCATGTAGAGTGTAATGAAAGCCATATCATGCCATTCATATTCATTCTTCAACATGAACTTACCGAAAGCTCTTATTCCTGATTGTTGCGATAACATTGCTTCATATTTCCAATCCTAACTCCCCATTCCTTGTGAATCCAAAGAGAAATTCCTCTGACAGCTGTAAAATGTGAGTCTTATTAGAACTCATAGGTGATATGAGATTCGAAAAGTTTATGTGGTTCATTCCTCTAGTAAAAATTATTTACCTTCCCAAACTTAAGAACAAATGTTAACTTATTTCCAAGTTGCTGCTGTTGAACTATAGTTATTTTTACCATAATAAATAAATGAACAATGGTTGATGAGTGTTTTTTATTGTTGTATTTATTGTTCAAATTCTGTAATATTCCTTTTTATTCTATATATTTTTTTACTTCAGCAAATTAAGTATCATTTTAAGTTATATGGTATTTAAAAATCTAAAACTTGCTTCCAGAAAGTCAGATTTGGTTGTGGGTTTTTTTTTTTTTTTCATTTACTATATTTATGTGTCTAGGCCCATGTCCCATCTCCACCTCCCACATGGTTCCTATGTTCACTGCCAATTTTTAGGAGTAAATATATGATGTAATTTTTCTCTTAACAAGCTGCTGTGACTGTCTGCAGTAGAAATAAATAAGACTTGAACACAAAGGAAATAATGGTGGGAAGAGTTGAAGAGGCCCAAAGTCTCCTGTTGGGTGATAATTAAGAAAGTGTGTTTGAGCACACATCGCACCTCTTGGGTTGCCGGCTCCAAATATTTTGGATGCAAAATAACTTCATTCAAAAGCAGTTGTGAGTTTGAGGGAATTTTACTTTACCTGATGAAATCTAAAGGCATGAAAAAAACAAAAGCAAACCTTTGTCAGCACCTATGCTGGATTAGGGCATAAAGTGTTTCAGCCAGATAAGGGGCAGTTCTTCATTTTGTCCAAAACAACATTCATTGTGAATGATGGATGCTGGTGTACGTGCATTGTTAAATATTTTTAATAGACCCCTGTCTAACACTCTATAAACACAATTTAATTTAATCCCTACTATAAACCATTAGATAGGTCTTATTATGTCAATATACAGATGAAGAGACTGTGGAATGAGGAAAATGGTTCATGTCTACATGGTTTGAGAATGTTTCCTCTGAGATCAGCTCTTATTTCTAAACAAAAATGGGCTGTACTTTTTCATTTTTGTATCTTAGTGCCCAAGAGAGTGTTGCCATTAACTTGATGTTCAAAAATACTTTACTCAATTGAGCAATTATTCATTTCACTGGGATGAGGAATCTCTTACCCACTTGTCCAAGTTTGATGCGGGGCTCAACTTAGAATTTAACAGTCATATCTTCTGTTCCAGGCTACAACTGTATGTATTTGAGGTTTCTACCAGTTTTCTCAATCAATAAGTGCAACTGTGAAAAATTCATTTACATTAATTCCTTTCTCTCATTATAATGTATTTTTTTCTCAAGAAAGGGGCAATACTTCTAGAATTCTATCCTAAGTGAATATAAGGCAGATGTGTAAATACCAATGTATTCCTAGCCATATTCTGATAATAGTGATAAACAAACTAAATAGTTAAGATGAGACAATGGCCTAATTAATCATAGTAGAGATATAAAATGGAACATTACACAGTCTTCGTCAGTTTTCAATTAATGTTTGATTTTTCAAAAATAAACTTTTCACTGAAATATAACATAAAGAACTAAAAAGCCAGCAGTGGTTATATCTTAGCAATCAGATTAGGAGTGATTTCTACTTTCTTCTTTCACAGAAAAATATGCATTATGCTAATAAAAATCATCAGGATCAGTGTTACTTAAAGGGAGTAAAATACATCATAACCAATTTTAAACATAACTTTTCATATTTGTTAGGAGGCGGTGGTGGTGTTGTTTCCTACAAGATGAAAGAGTTCACTATTGCCTAGAAAGTTAGACTATTTTATGTACATCAATATTTAAAACAATGTATCTCCTATCAGATAAAATCATGACATAATTTGATGACACCATGAAGCCCAGTTGCTGTGAAACCTGAGCACAAACCATGGAACCACACATGGCCTGGTTACCTCTCCCAGTCAGTGTGACCTCTGCATTGCTGCTAGTACAGATCTCATAAGATTCCTATTGTACTAACTTTGTCACATTCCAGAGAATTTCCTTTCCAATCCTTATAGCTCTGCCTGGAAAAGAAAGACTAGAAAATGGTGCTGGCAATCATAAAGTCAGACTAGTAGCAGCAATTATACTGAAAAAGCAGCAGAAGTTTCTGGAAACAGATCTAAAGTTCCAGAAATTGACATTTAAGTGTATATACATGACATTTTCTGCATTTTGGTTAAAATTAACAAGAAAATTTGTATCTGTTTGCCTTGTTTTTACAGAAATCAGATAATATATTGATGTAGGAGTAGAGATGTAAAGAAAGATTTAGCTCCTAAATAAGCCTTAAATATACAATTGAGGTTAGCTGGATTCTTTTTCATTCTGCCCTTCCTCCTAATATTTCTTTCTTCTCTTGAATATTTATTTTGAAAACAGATAAGAATTTACTATGAGCAGAGATGTATGAGACCTAGAAGGAATGAAGCAAGAACTAAATAGAAAACAAATGGAAAGAAATTCAACAAAAGTAATTCACAGTATGATTTATCTAGGGAGAGAGAAGCTGAAAAACTTTCCTAATTGGAAAAGCTTCCCTCTTGGGAAGTCAGTTTTCTCAGAAGAAGTTGGAAAAAGGAACAAATATTTGAATCATCAATGGTAAAAACTTAATCTTCCATCCAAGCAGAGGGTCCTGTTTCTGCTCTAAACCATGGACAATAGCCTTAACTCAGCTGCCTAGGTAGCAATGAAATTATAAACTTTGAGTTGGGTGAAGGGAGTGGAAATTGTAAAGAGTTACTATGGCTCAAACTTCATAAATAGCAAAAAGTTTGCAAACTTTAGGCCCCAAACTGCTCTTTTTATCATCCAGAAAGCTACCATTTTTCCTGGAAAGAAAAGCCTGAGGATAGTGGAATGTCTTTAAAAAAACAACAAAAAAAATCACTTGTCTTATAGCCAGACTATACAATTTAGGGGCCAGCAGTGACCCAAAGTGACAATTTTTCAAGTTCTGACATTTATTTAATGACTTTAATATGGTTATGTAAAAGCATTTTATATATACACTATTAATATTTAGGTGCAAGATGGCTGCTATGCATAGTGTTTTATTATTTGAGTCTGTTTCGTATGGTTCACAGTGAGATAAGTGTTTGCCATTGACCCAAGAAGGATTCTTTTAATATTAATCTATTAATTTCATCAGAGAAAAAAATAACATTATGTTATAGCTTCATGGTAGGGCAACATATACCAGACCAAGAGTCAAGAGATTCCAGGTGGGCATCTCTATATGGTGAGGATTGTAAGCTTGTGCACAGTGCTTAGCTTCCCTGAGACTCAGTCTTGTCATCTGTCAAATGAAAATATTAACAACCTTTTTGGAAGGACCACATGGCACATACATGTCAAAGTGACTCAAAAATAGAAAATGCCTAGAATTTGTTTCCTACCTCCCCCTCTATGGGTCTCAGTTTCCTCCGGTAAAAAATAACAGCTATTTAAGAGGGGAATGTCAATTTCATTTCATTTCATATGATTGATACGAATCACATAGAGTGTATCATGAAAGCAATTTGAAACCCATGAGGGAATTATCGTGAAAATGCTAGGTAGGTTACCCAAGTCTGTCTTAATTAAAGGAGGAAGAGCAACTGCACATGTACTGTCTATTTCTTGGCCCTCCCAGATACAAAATTCCTTGGTTTTGAACTTCGTCTTTGTGTTTATGAACCACCTTGCGTAGAACTAAGGGAACCTAATTAAGACCTTTGTTGCCAGCACTTTAAAGTGGTGCTAATAAAATTCGAACACAGCCTAGCAATTTCCCTAGGCAGTTAGGGACCTTCATTCACAGGCCTAGTACAGAAGCTACCTTGCCAGCTTTCAGCTAGGGATACTTTAAGTCAAAGGCTGGTATTTGAATATTTGCCAATGAAAACAGCTCTGTGGAGTTTTATTACCTTATGTATTCCTAAAGGAGTCATGATAATATCTCTGCTTATCTTATTTAAACCATTCCACACACCTTAGTTCACTCCTCTGAATTTCGTAGGAGAACAGGGAATGATATGCTTGGAAGGAATGAGATGTAGTCAATTATTCAATTGTTAATAAATATAACTAAGAAAGCAACTTCAGAAAAAATGCATTATGATGCATAATTACTAAATTTCTTGAGACCAGTTTTTTAAATATTAAGTATGATTTTTATTTTTTAAATTTTTTGTTAGAAGTTTTTTGAATTGTTTTACTTTTGTGACCAGATTACAAAATGGCCTCCAGTCTGGTCTCCAACTCCTGGCACAAACGGCCTGTCCACCTCAGCCTCCAGAGTGCTGGGAATATAGGCCTGTGCCACTGCATCTGACTTAAAAAATACTGTTTTAATGACCTACTCTAAAATCTGAAAACCCTAACTCAGCTATTATGATTCCATTTCACTTTTCATGTATATACATGTACACTGATACTTCTAGTGGTTTTAAATTTGTTACATGTGCAATTTTGAATTCTGATCATTTGTGAAGACATATTTTTCATCTCATTTTAATTACATTATAGTACATCACTGATGTTTGAACAATAATTGATTAGCCATTTAATTTTCACAGGATTTTTAGATTGTCAGAGCTGTATTATATTTGAACCTAGCTTTGTTTCTAAGTACCAGCAATTGTACATGTGTATAAATAAGGTTTTGATGGATTCTATTATAACAAAGGACTCCCCACCACCACCAAATCTTACTGATTTATAACAAGAAATGTCATTCCTCACTCATTGTGCAGGTCTCTCATGGGTCAACAGAAACTGCCCTATCATCACCTTCTCTGGGAGACCCAACTGAATTGAGGAACTTCAAGTTGATTTTATATATATATATATATATATATATATATATATATTTGGTACCAGGGATTGAACTCAGGGGCACTCAACCACTGAGCCACATCCTCAGCCCTATTTTGTATTTTATTTGAGACAGGGTCTCACTGAGTTGCTTAGTGCCTCTCAGTATTACTGAGGCTGGCTTTGAACTTACTATCCTCCTGTTTCAGCCTCCCAATCTGCTGGGATAACAGGCATGCACTACTGTGCCCAGCTGATTATCTTTTGATAGAAAAGAAAATGGTGAACCAAGCTCTGATCTTAAAACTTCTGCACCAAAGTACTAACATGTCACTTCCTCTAAGATCATTCCTGTATTCAACAGAATGGGGAATCATAACCTCTTACTGAGTGTGACACACAGGGAGAAATCTGAATATTTGGCAGGTAGTAACATGATGTTGTTGTGGTGTTTTGTTTTTTGAGGTACTAAGGATTTGAGTTGAGGCATGCTTTACTACTAAACTACATCCCCAGCCTTTTATTTATTTATTTATTTTGAAACAAAAAAAGGTCTCCCTAAGTTACCCAGCCTGCTTTTGAACTTTCAATCCTCCTGTCTCAGTCTTCTGAGTAGCTGAGTTTGCAAGCATACACCACCATACCCACCTGGCTAATGGACTCTTCCCTCAGTGGTCTTATAATTTGGTAGCATTTTATTTAGTTATAGTAGCCTTAAATATGAGTAAATAGTCAAATATCAGTAAAAGTAAAAGTGGGATAAAACAGGGTGTGCTTTTAAGTTTTAGTTGCTTAAGGCTATTTGGAAATGAGGATCACATGAGTTCAGGGCCCTGGGATTCAGAAATGACTCCAGATTCTTTCATCATTTCCCAAAGGAAAAGCAATAATAAGTAGAATACCAGACATTTATGCAATCCTCCTGAGATCATAAAGGCTAACAAAGAAAAAGTTTTCAAAAGGCAAAAAAGCTTCACCACCTCTTTGCAATAGACATTATCTAGTAAGTACACACAACAGCATTCATGGCCTGGAGTCATACCACCTTGAGTTGTGATCCTGGCAGATATCATAAACTCGACAAGGTTGGACAGGTTGGATTTTGACACGGAAGACCTTTCCGGAACACCCAGGGATTACAGAAAGTATGGTTGTCTTTCAGATGAAATTTCATTCTGAGTTTACTTGTTCAGTTGCCCTTCTTAACTACACATAGGATACTTTGCATTCAGTTGCCTCAGTCAGTTTTAACTCTAACAATTCCAGCTTAAGTAACTGAATCTACCTTGTCTTTTACTACATCCAGGAAGATGGAATGGTTTTTGCTTTCAACTTCTGAAACTATTTGTAGAACTTTGCCTTCACATTTTTGAAATAAATGTAAAGCATTAATTTTATTCAGACAACACCGAGTCCAAATCCCTTGGGAAAATGCATCTCAATGTGTAATTCATCACCTAGGGTTTGACCACTAGTCCGCTACTCCCTGGGAGTAAATTAAGAACTTTGAAAGGTGCATTAAACTCTGTTTGGCTACTAGGTACTATTTAGGGCAGTGGGGCAATAATTTACCTTGGTGACTTCAAAAAGTTTATGTTGTTTGGAAAGTTCTTGATTTTCTTCCACAAGGTAATTTATGCACTAGGAGGTTGACTATGGTTATAAATATGTTTCCACACAGACAACAGCTATTGAATTGAATAAATAAGATAAAATTGTCATGCCAATGCAGAAATTTAAAAGTTCACTCAAAACTATTCATAGAATAGATATATAGTTCATAAAACAAATATTTATTTGGATAGCTTTTATTTTATTTACAGGACTGTTAACATTTTATTGTAATAATTCATGATTATAAGGATTTCCAAATTTACATGGCTACATTTTCCATAGTACAAAATACTTTTATTCAATGTTAAAGTCATGTACAGCAACTTACATTTCATTTCTTTCTTTCATTGACAGCAGTTTCATCCATATTAAATAAATTTGTTATCATGTTGTGATATCTCCTACTTCAATCAACTGTCTTATTAAAAAAAATCAAATTAAGCTTCACCTACCAAATAAAAGTAATAACTCTGAGTTTTACTTTCATATGGGGAAATTATTGATAAAAATAAATATTGTGCTCTTCAATTCTAAAATGCAAAGATAGTTACATTTACATGTCTCTAAAATCAGAATGTATCTTATAATTCATGGTGTCTGTAAGTTTTTGGAGAATTTTTTCTCTCTCATTGTCATAAAATGATGTTACATTTCACAAATGATGGTGGTGTTGACTTTTTAAATACTACAGGAAAAAATACTTTGAAATAGTGAGGATAAAGGTCTGAATGAAAATCGCGAGAGTAGTGATAAGTCAAAGAACATGAACCCATTGTCCCTTAAAGGGCAGAATCGGATAATGTTTTGTTTTCATATACATCTATTTCAGTCACCACTATTCCTCTGAAGATAAGTTTATCCCAACCAGACAGTTTTGAAAATGTTTGAATAGGGAATACTGACCATTTTATGGATGTAAAATCTATGATAAATTTTAAAGATCTCTCTCTCTCTCTCTCTCTCTATATATATATATACACACACACACATATATAATATATACATATTCACATATATAATAAAAGAATAAAAATATTTGATTAATGTTAACATAGCAATTAAAAATTAATCTTAATATTTTTCCAAGTAATGAAGGGTAAAAGAGTGATTTAACAATGAAGCACAGCTCTGAGGAGAAGGACAGACCCAATAAGAATATTGTTTATAGCTATTATTTTGTTCACATTTTTTATTGGTGAATTACAGTTGTACACAATGGTGGGATTTGTTGTTAAGTATTTGTACATGCACCTAGTGTAACAATATCATCTGGCCAATCTCATTCCCCAGTATTTCCTCTTTCCCTTTCTTCTTCCCTCCCCTTGGATTCTTGCTCTACTCCACTAATCTCTCTTTAATTTTTATGAGACTTAATATCCTACCTTTCTTTTCCTTTGTTCTCTCTAGCTTCCACATAGGAGAGAAAACATACAACCCTTGACCTTCTGAGTTTATCTTGTTTAGTTTAACATAATGAACCAGGCGCGGTGGCACAAGCCTGTAATCCCAGCACTTAGGGAGGATGAGACAGGAGAATCACAAGATCTCAAGTAACGTCCCTTTTTCTGCAAATGACATCATTTCAGTGTTCTTTATGGCTGAATAAAACTCCACTGTGTATATAGATGACTTTTTTATGCATTCATGAGTTGGGGGACACTTAAGTTGGTTCTAAAATTTGGCTATTGTAAATTGTGCTGCTATAAACATAGATATGCATGTATCACTATAGTATGATGACTTTAGTTCTTTAGGATAAATACCAGGGAGTGATAAAGATGGCTAATATATTTTCAGGATAATTTTTATCTGTATGCATTCAAGTAGTCTCATTTGCATCTACTATTGACCTCTTTGGATAGGACAACAGGTTCACATGTCGATGACAACAGAGAAGAGAGATTTTTTTAATAGGAATAGCTAAGAAGGAGGAGGAGGAAGAGGAAGAAGAAGAAATTTTAGAATCTAACAAGATACAGAATTTCTGAACTTATATTCTTAAAGTCAATCTGAATAATATTTCCCTAATATTCTATACATCTTCATTACCAAGTTATAATAAATGGGACAAGTATGCTTCATTCTTTGCATAAAATGTGATGTCTAGTGGAGTTTGCTTGCTTTATTATTACCAAACCACAACTGGGAGTCCCACCTCTAATTTACGAAGTGCAGAGATTAAAAAATATGATTACATGATTACATAATAAGCAAGCTCTCTGGATGGGGCAATTTCTAAAAGGGATTTGATTCAAATTTAAACAATTTATACCACTATTAAATATTCAAAGAAATATAAACAGTTGAATATCATTTGAATTTAAGCTCTGGAGTCCAACAAGTCTATAAACTATCCTGGAATACCTCTAAAGAATAAACTCAATTTTCTATATCTGTGAATGGAAGTGTTAAGGTGGCAGATATAATATGATAAATGGAGGTTCGGAGGCCTTCAGCACTACTGCTAGCAAACATTGCAACATAAAAATTCATTAAGCATGAATTTAAATGTAGTAAATGTTCAATATATGTTAAGACTCTGAAATTGTTAATACTTAGGCATCTACAAGTTCTGCATTTGTCTGAAATTGCTCTTCAAAATAGCTTATTTTTATAATCTTTATAAATATAGAAATAACTAACATGATTAACAAACTTTCAACTTCACTGGAAATTAAATACAATGACACAATTTCTTCTTAGGATTCACTTCTGTTGACTTCATCAATCTGTTTATAACCTATGTAATAGTTAAGTTCTGATAGCAGATACAAAAGACCATTAAGTCCGAAAAAACACAATATTTGAACCCTCTTTGCTCCTTATTACCTAACATTCAGCAATTACATTACTTCTTTCAGCCTCAGCCTCCATATCCACAAAATCATAATAACATTTACCTTCGTAGTTATTGATAGGTTAAATAAGTTCATATGTGTAAAGCAACTGACACATAAAATATGTTCCAGGATTGATTGCTTAAAATAAGTCTCATAGTAACTGAAGAACAGTAGTTGCTTACTTACTCTATTTCAGTTTTGTATAAGTGGAATACACTTGGTAGGTTAGCTTTAATTTTTCAGTAAGTCTTATAACATAATGTTATGGTTTGAGTACGGTTTTTCTTCTCTGAAACTCATAGGGAAATTTAATACCCAGTATCAGATATTAAAAGTGGGGCTGGGAGGATTTTAAGAGGTTATTGGGGGCTCTGCCCGTATGAATGGATGAAATTCATTTGTGGTATTAATGGCTTAATGGGTTATTTGAAGAGTGGGTCTGTTGTGAAAGCCAGTTTGGCTGGATCTCCTGTGTGCTCCCTGTCTCACCGTGTGATTCCCTATGACAACCCAGGATCCCACCAACAAGAGGTTCATCACCATATCCAAAACTGCAATTTTGGATTAGAACCATGAGCTAAAATAAATCTCTTATCTTTATCACTTACTCTGTCAGTAGTTTTGTGTTATTAGCTACAGAAAAATATTAAGACACGTAAGTCTCAAAAGCCTTCAGTAATTCAACATAATAAATATTTATTGATCACTGTGATAGGTAGAGAAATTATAATTACGAGCACTCTTATTAGATTACTCATAGAGCAAGTAGACAAAACCAATAAAGGATCACAATGGAATAGCCCCATACATACCTGCTATGCAAAGTCTTAGCAAGCAACATGGAACTCGTCATGACAGATCTGTGGTGCTGCAGATTATAATGATAGCATAAGTCATGAAACCACTGAAGAAACGCCCAGATGCTGAATGTGAAAATACTACCTTACAAAAACTGAAACAGCAACCAAAGAAAGATGGGAAAGATTGGGAGATAAATGTAAAAAGACAAATTAACACCCAGATGACATTTAAGATAGCTTGGAGACAAGAAGAATAAGCAAATATTATCTGACAGAAATAGAATGCAATGAGAATTTTGGTCGCGTTGCTAATTTTATACATATATTAAAAGACATGCTAATATCCATATTATCTTTACCACAAAAAAGAGCTAATTAGGTGCCAATTTTCACTTATTTTGTAGATTAGGGTAAATGGATCTTTGAGAATGAGAAACTATCGTTTCTTGCTTGAAGCCTATAGTCCATAAAGCATGCATGATTTATTTCCCTGGCAAGGAAAAGTGAATGGGACAGAGATTGAAAAATAATCCAAGAACTTGTGGGTCACAAAGGGACTCTGATCTCGCTAGCCCTGCACCCCTGCCTCTTTTCTTCATCTTTGCCCTCCAGAATCACCAAGTCTTTTAATCTCATACAAAATAGATGATCTTTCAAGTTTGGCTATTTGGAATTCAGAATTACAGGTCTAATCAAAACAGACATATTAACAGCTTTTCAAAAAAAAGTCAGTTTTCATTCATGTAAAAGGAACTCTTGTGCAAACTCTCAGAAGAATAATATATTTTCTATTTCAACGCACAGAATATTAGAAATTCTTGGGATTCACAGGCCTTCCTCTGTCTGCTCCCACAGTCGTAAAGCTTTAGGGCGTAGAGCAATCGAAACTCAGCCACAAATCTTGTGCCATCTTAAAATCAACTGGTAGTCAACGTCAAATTGAGAAATGTCACTTAGCGACAGTATCCTTGACAATGATGCTCAGGAGAGTTAGTTAACTAACCAGCCTTTCCAAAGGCCTTTCATTGCCTCTTATCTAAGATTCCTTCATTTTTTACTCAGCATTATGTTTGTTGCAAATAGAAAGAAAAGTTTCATAAGATTCTAGAAAATGTTCAGGAAGACGAGAAGGCCAATTTTAACCTCCCCCTAAAAAGCTGTCACTATCAAGATTTCTTTCATTATTATTTTTAATGAAAAAATACACTCGGTGGGGAAGGCAGTGATGAAGAAGAGAGTACAGAGGTCCTGTAGGAGATGTGTGGGTGGGAGAGATGAAGAGAGGGACTGCCTCCTGATGTATATTCATACACTGTTTAAAACCTCTTTATGGAATCTCTAAGACTCGAGTTTTCTTCAAAGCCAGTAGATACTGCTGTTCCTTTATATGTTATACCACATAGTGTTTGGACCATATGGAGCCTCAGGTGTTATATGTGATGTAAATTTACATATAAGCAAGGAATATATACATATATATGTATTTCTAAAAAATATATGATATATATTTCTTTAAAGGCCAAGCTCTTATTTATCTTCACACTTTCCACACCTCTAAGTATTGTGTACCATTCGGCACATGGCAGGCATTCAGTATTCACTAAAGTCAAACAAAGAAGCATGGTTCTCAAATTAGTGTTTACTAAGATGGAAATATTGTAAAGTATTGGAAAGTGCATGGGACTGGGTAAGGTGAAAAATCTCAGCTATATTCCTGGCTTATTAAACTCAACAGCACTGGAATCTTTGGTAAGTTCCTTCTCCTTCCTGGGCATCAGAGTCCTTCCCTGAAGAGACTGGGTTGTCTCTTGCTGCCCTTCCAACCTTCTAAGTCTAAGTGCTTTCATCCTCCAAATTCCTGAATGATTTTATTTGGCATTGATGGATTAAGCACCATTCAGCCAAAAATTCCATCAATTCTGCTCTGGGGTTCTTTAAGATTATTTTGCTTTACTATTGTTACAGCTAGAAGATAAACAGGCGAGAGAATATTCTTAAAGAAGGGCATTAGAGGGGCTGAGGCTATGGCTCAGCGGTTGAGCGCTTGCCTCGCATACGTGAGGCACTGGGTTCGATCCTCAGCACCACATAAAATAAATAAAGATATTGTATTCATCTACAACAAAACAAAATATTAAAAAAAAAAAAAAGAAGAAGGGCATTAGAAAGCACTCATTTTGGGCTGGGGGTTGTGGCTCAGTGGTAGAGCACTCCCCTAGCATGTGGAAGGCACTGGGTTTGATTCTGAGCACGACATATAAATAAATAAATAAAGATCCATTGACAACTAAAAAATTTATTTAAAAAAAAAAGAAAGCACTCATATACAACTCCTGCCACTATTGTCTAAATTACTTGGGATGATAAAGTAGCCCCTATAATAGCAGCCCCATACTCATGGTATATTCCAGGCACTGCACTAGTCACTTAATAGATTTACATGCAATAGCCCTGCTAAGCAGGCCTCCTGGTTTTCCCTGTGTAGCTGTCTTTGTGAGACAATACTTCTTGAAATCACTTCAACAGTTCCCAGTAAGAGTAGTCAATTAAGTCTGGGGATTCAGAAGGAGCCCAGCTCTGCCTTAGATGATAATCCAAGGTGTTACAGGAAACATTTGCATGAATTTACACTTACAATTTTGGTTTTGGAATATATTCTTATAAGCAACTTTTTTAAAAAAAAATGAAATTGCTATCTCTAAAGGAGATAGTTTAGGAACATTTGATTGGATACTACTCATGCTAAAGAATTTTGCTAGAAATTTCCTTTGTCATATTTTCAGCTGTTTCTATTGGAACTGGTTCTTCCTTTAAGTAGATGAAGTAAAGATTTATGGTCCTTAGAACATGGGGAAATTAGAAAATGGACTAATGGAAGCCATTAATATCCTCTCACCAATTAGATGAATTGTAGATCAATAAAGTGTACTAATAGAGTCAAACTGTTACATATAAATATCTCATTGGGACAGTTGCAGGAAGATAGGGCTAGTCTCAATCGTCTTAAAAAGGACAAAAAAAAATCACACTTGCAACGCAAAGGCTTCCTTCTCACCTTGGATCTTAATAAAGTTAAAATAATATAAATTGGTCTATATTGCTTAAAGGTAACATGCCACTTTCTGATTGTAAAGTAAACAACCAATTGTAACAGTAACAAAATGAACATTCTTGCAACAATAAATACATTCCAATAAATTCACAGTTAAATGTTTGTATCCTTGAGAAAAAGGTGTTAGACAATAATTGTTATTTTAGTTTATATTTCCTTTTCAGTTTTAGTATGCAAGTACATCTGAAAAAAAAAGACTGATTAAATATGATGGATATAACAGTTGCCCTCCTGTACAGATTCTCCATGAACCTCAAAGTTCAACCTCAATGATAAAAAATAGAATTCCAAAGGAAAATTACTGCAAAAATACTTTGAGCTACCCTGGCATCAGACATAAAAATAATATAATGTCTGTTAAGCTTCAGGGAGTAATTAAGATTTTAATGTGGTCTCATTCTTAGGAAAATATTAGGAATTGTGATTCAAGAAGCCTGTGTTTCACAAATTAAAACAAAAACAATTGAGGCCGTTTATTAAAATGTTCCAGGATTGAGGTTTAATGAAAATCTTTAATTAATTTATATTGGGATCACATTTTATCATTATCAGTGAGAATCATAGGAAAATAGAGAATGGTATGAACTGCCCACATTTCCATTTAAAAAAAAGAAGGTCAAAAGGTAGAGCATGGAAGTTCAGCAAGAAAAAGAAAACAAACTATAAATTACCTCTGCAGAAGGACAGCATGTTCAGTCAGACATTACAGTTTTTCATTTTTTTCATAGCTCATTACACTCTGACACCCTTGCTTCTGAGCTCAGATTTAACAAATGCATGCCTAGGCTACTGGGTACTCAGCTCCAAATAAGGGTTAGGACACATACATTCATACACTCCTTAAAGGAGAGTGGCACTATTGGAGTAGACATTAGACCCTGTACAATTGTGAGCAAGATGCAGAATAAAGAAGTAAGCATTAATTTTGGGGGGAAAGGTGGAGAAAAGCCCTAACATTCTTTTCTATTTATGTTGACAGCATACAGAAATAAAGAGCAAAAAGGCAGTATGAAAACCAAAATCTGTTTCTTATTATTGTGAGTCTTAAAAGGAAAAACAATGCATCTTGGGCTAACATGAGGTACTGATTGTCATATCAGTGATTATAAATTTACTTTCCATTAACACAGAGGCTAGAAGCACTTCCATTGGCATGCAATAACAATTCACTCTTACTTAAATGCATCTTACATTTCCATGCTTCTTTCAAAGTCGAGGCTACATAATTTTAACTATAGTGTGAGGATTAGATGAAAGATGCTGACTTGTCAATAAGAAAATGAGTTTTTCCTCCCCAATTGTCACACCATTCTAAGGCCATTCCTATTAACACAATTCAGTACTCCACAACAGCTCTGTCCCTTTGCTGTGGAAGGATGGGATTGAGCAGAAATCAGAAAGTTCAAATGCAAGATTTTTTTTTCCAAAAAATGACCTGCAAAGGTGGTTGCTGTTCAGAGGACTGACATTTGAAGTTTTCTCCATAGAAGTCTGCTCATTTCCACAAATACCTTCTGGGAACATGAAGTTAAACCCGGAAGTAATTCAATCACTGCCAACTAAACGTTCTGTGAAGAGCTTCCACATTTTTAAATGTTTAACAATAACATAAAATGAAATGGAAAGAAAGAAAGCTTATTCCTGAGAAGGAATAAATACTGACTTTGGGAGTAAATACTAACTTTAGGAAACTGAGGTCCTTGATTTGAAAGTTCACTCAGGAAGTATTTTCTACTCCCTCAGTCCCTCTGGAACTGATGTTCCTGGGAACGGTACATGAAAGGAAGGCTCACCTTTAGGTTCTGAATACATTATTTGAACTCTCTGATAAAAATATCCTAATCATCTCTCTCAAAATAAATAATTAAACTAATATCTAACATAACATGGATCATGTAAAAGGCACCATGTCAAATGTTTTTTGTCTTGTCTCATTTTCACCACAATAGTCCTAAGAAGCAGGAATGATTACTGTCCTTATGTTATCAAGGTGAGATAAAATACAAAATTTTCTCTAGTAATATAGTTAGGAAATGATAAAAAACAAGTCTATAGGTTCAACTCTTAACCTGTCTCTGAGCCCCAGGTCTAGTCACATCACTTCCTGTGACTATGCTGTGAGTATGGCAGCCACTAGCCACATGTGGCTATTTTAGTTTAAGTTAGTACCAGTTTAAAAAAAAAAAAAGAAAAAAAAAATCTCTTCTCCTTAGTCACAGTAGCTACAGTACAAGTGCTTGATAGCCACTGTGTGCCATAGCACAGATAGAGCTTCATTGCATGAAATCCTATTGGATGTCAGCTCTGCCTCCAGGAAACTGTCAACTTTCTCTTCCCTCCCCCATAATGTTCTAAACCAGAACTGAGTCCACAGGGACTATGTGGGCTGCGATGAATCTTTTCTTCCCACTCCCCAAGAAAGGGCTACCATTCTCTCATCTGGAGAAAATTGTGTCTATGCCACTTCTGAAAACAAAGCTGTTTTAATAATAAAAATTGATTAGGGATAAAAAGTTAAAAATTATCATCAAGTAGAAATGTGGAGGGTACTCTGTGGGAATAAATGCAGACTTTTCACCAAACCATCTGTATGATCTTTGACAACTGAGAAAGAAAAGCAAGTAAGATTATTATGAGGCATATTTCATGGTGCTGATGTTATTTTGGCATCACATAAAGTACTGATGAAATTTCACTAGGGAATGCTGCTATGTGCAGTTCTGCATAGAAGGCTATAGAAGGACATTCTAAGTCTAAGAACGCACATCAGAGAATAATCAAAATGATTCAGTGCTAAATCATGACAAAGAATCAGGTCATCTTAGCTTGAGTCCTATAGATGAAAAGAAGATGTTAAGGAATACCATGGAGGTAAATGGGGTCCAGAAGGGAGAAGAACAAGTTATTGTCAATAATCTCCTCATAATGATGATTCAATGTAGTATTAATTAAGTCTTTAAAATTGCTGATCACTAAACTATGAATTAAAATGTTAGGCAGTAAACTCAAAATCAAATTTCAAATGTAGTAAAGAAATCAATTCAGGTAGAACTTTAATTGTGTTTTTTAAAGTAGAAAAAGAAAGCTTCCAAACGACTAATGGAGCTAAGATAATGATTTCAGCTGGTTTTGAAAAATGCATGAAAAATACTCTGTCTCACTACCTAATACACAGTCTGGCTAATTTAGTTTTTATTCCTCGAGTGAAGATGTACTCTGTTCTGAAATAATATGCTTCATTATTTTTATCCTGTCTTTGAATACTAATACAACTTTGAATATTAACATTTTCTTATTAAAATAAGTCATGTAGAGTCCTCTAGCCCCTCCCCTTGTGAGGATACAGAGACCCAGAAATAGTGAATAACTCAACTGAGGTCACACCTTTTGTGGGCAACAGAATTGGGACTGAAATGTTGGGGCCAGGTGAAAAGTTATAACCAATAAAGTAGCCAGCAGCAATGACTCTCCCAAATGTGTCTGATGACCCAAGAAGTCTGAATGAGGTAACTTCTAGGGTCCTCTCAACTCTAACATTTTGAGAATTCTTCTTTTCAATAAAAACATAATAACTTTTATTTTAGAATAAAAATTCAAAATGCAGAAAAGAAAAAAAAAGTCTTTCAAAGCCATCATCCAAGGACTACTATGTCCATCATAAACTTGGCTGTAGAAAGCACAGATATTAAAATGTTCTGTATAGAACACAGAGCATCCATCACTTTAAGACTAGCACCTGTGTTTCACAGGCCTTGGAATAATGCCTAAAGCATAAAAGTGTTTATTGAATTGAATTGAATTTTTAATTTTAGAGATAAGGAAAATAAGGTTCAACCTGGTTAGGGACTTGTCTTCCTGTCAGCCTAACCCATGCATTCTCAACAGGGGCAATATTATCCCCAAAGGCTCAAAATTTGTTCTTGAAGGGTAGGGAGGTGAAAGTAAAAATCTTACTTTTATTGTGTATAAAGCACATCTATATGAAGACTGCATAAATAGACAGTATAGCTGGAGTATTAAGAGTTCATGAGGGAAGAGATAATCAGAAAAACTTCTATAAAGGCTCCTAAGGGGACAATAATAAAGAAAAAATTTAAGAAACATTGACCTACACCCATGGAAATTCCATGAAATGAAGAAAAGAGACAACATGAATTTATAGGAAAAATATCACAATTTTAGATTTGGAATGTAAAACTGTTTAAAATATTCTGCATTCTGTTTACAGGCTCCAAGATGGCATTAATAACATTTAGCAAATTCCTCTTTTCCTTAGTAGGAAGTTCCATTAGTAGGTCTATACAATTTCATGATCAGTTGTTAAAATGGCCTTAATTTGTTCTTATGATTCAGTCATTCATTTTAGAGCTTTGCTGTCATATTCTTTTCAAAGCTACCTCCTCTCTAAGTATTTTCAGTTCATTGGGAAACTCCCCCATTCTTCTGGAGCACCCTAATTTTTCCAGTGATCTCCCCTGCATTATGGGACCCCTAAACTCATCTGACTCATGAGTGCATTCTCCCATTTAGGGTATGCAATTCCTACAGATTTCCTCTTCAAGTGTAGATCTTCCTGTTAGTGCTAGACGGGCCTGTGATAGCCTCCCAAGGTACTGAGGCCACTCTGAATTGGCTTCAATGAGAGGAAGCTTTTCTGTCCTCTTTTCACAAGAAAGTCAGGTTAGGAAGTAGTTTTTCCTTACCAGCACTGCACTTCCATAAAACAGCCTCTTCTCCCATTCATCCCCTTCTTCCCTCAGCTCCACTGCCATATGGCTGGCTTTTCCCACTGCCCTGCAGAGAGGTGATAGGCCCATACAAATGATGCTTCTCTAACTTCAAATGTGCAGTATTTACTTTATTCTCAGAGATAAGCCTATTTGCTAAACCAAACCCCCAAATTCTAAGATCATGCTGTAAAAATGGCTGCCTACTAGCTTGGGGATGTTGCTAACATTTTTTTTAATTAGTTTATTTAATTGCATTTCAAGTCATAGCACATATATAGAGCTCAGTTTTTCCATTTTTCTGGTTGCAAACCAGATAAAGTCACACCAATTGTGTCTTCATACATGAACCAAGAGTAGTGACATTATCTCACTTAGTTCTCATAGTGAATCAGCAAGGTAAGTATTGTTTTGCTTTTTATACAGGTAAGGAAAGTAAGTCTTCAAAGTTAAACAGCTTGTCTGAGGAACATATCAAATAAGTGGTTAAGCTACTATTGAAAGCCCAAGCTCTTAAGCCAATATTTTTCTTTAAGTGAAATTGCACAAAAGTAACTTAATTTGAGTTCTGCTTGATAGATATCATTTGAGACACCTAGCTCATGACCAGGAAAACAATGTCTAAAGTTGGGGTTCAGAAAAATATTAATAATTTTTACCATCATTTTTTGCTTCTTGGTTATATTATGTCTTATTCTTTTAGATGGAACTGAAAGAAGTATTTCATTTGGAAGGCTGATTAACAGAAAATAACATGATAGCACTCAGGCATTTTGGAGAAGACTCAAGGAACTAAAGCTATTTTCTTATTATTGATTTTCTTCATAAGTATTATGTAAAGAAGCAGAAAGAAGATAGAGGCTCTGTTAAAGTAATTTTTTGGTCACCATAACTGAATCAGAACACTACATCATCTCCAGTTGATAGATGAACAATTTGTTGTAAGGCTGGCCAAGAATTCTGGACCCTTGTGCCATCTCTGATTCATCTCTGTCACCAAGGCCTGAATCACAGCTGTGTGACCTCAATGGATTGATGAAAAACAGAGGAGAGAAAAGAGGAAAAGATTAGGTAGAAATTTAACTTAGAAGTTGGTGTGCTTTATTTTTTACTTACAAATCCCTGTAATCCTATCTGTATGAGTACAGTTTTCAAATTTCATTATTAATCTTACAGATGTTTATGAGGTGAACATTGCAGATCTTATTGTCTGTTCTCTGAATATCAGTTTCCTGAGGATATGCTTTGAGCTCTCCAGTCCCCCATAGATCATCTCAGAGCTGAATGGTTGGTTCTAGGGATCTAGCCCAATGACTTCTTTTGTTGTTGTTCTTTTTTTTTTTTTTTTTTTTTGGTTTAGGGGATAGAACTCCTTACACATGCTAGGCAAAGGCTCCACAACTGAGCTACTCCAAGCCCCTCTGATGACATTCTGTTTGGAATTATAGTGAAGTGTGAGGAGTAGCTGCTTGACTGGTCACTAAAACTTCATTCCTATATTTCTGTAGTTGCTCTTAACAGTGGCATTTGATGCCCTCTGCCACAGGATTTCTCCTTTTTTGTGCAGAGATTTTAAGACTCTGATTCCCCTGGATTACTATCATAAAAACCTCTATGGGACTCATTTGGGCACATTGAGATTTTAGTTATTAGGATGGTTGCTTTCCCTGAGAAGGCTATTATGTTGCCATCTTTCTCCGAAGTGAGCAAATGACAGTGGAAAAGTCAGAGATGAGATCTGGGCTCCAGCATAGGGGAGGCAACACAGCAGACAGGGCCCTTTAAATTTTAGCACAGCAGTCAGCAGAGTTGTTGAGAATGCCAAGTTCTTAAACATTCTCAGTGAATTACACCAAATTCAAATTCTTGTTGGCAACGTGCTACAGCTTAGCCTGTACAGACTTTAGAGAAATTCCTCGGCAAGCCCTTTTAATTTAGAAAACTATCAGATTAGATTAGTCTCTGGGGAGAATTAACAGTTCAGTTCAGGAAAGAAAAACACAAAAACAAAATGGTGAATCCACTGGAGGAGGACAGGATACGGAAAGAGTGGGGGAAGAAGAGGCAAGGCAGCACTGGGACCTGTGGTCGTGCTCTTTGCCACAATGTAGCCAGGCTATCAAATGACTCTCAGTTCCAGCAGTTATTCCCAAATAGTTAAACAGGGAGACTCTGCAGTCAACTGTGAGGAGACCACTAGTAGTGTATGGGCTCTGCACTCGGTTTTGGTGCTTCTCTGCTGCTCTCCATTTTCCTTATCCAGGGAATACAGCACAAATACCTTAGAGGTGTGGTATCCACGGCCTGCATCTGGACCCAGAGCCTAAGCTGATAGAGGTTTCTCTCTTGGGTGCTATGGAGGAGCACCCAGATAACCCCATCCCCAAGGGCCCTACTATCCCCCACTTGTGAGCACCACCAGAAAAATTCTCTTAGAGTCAGAATTCTTAGAAGCAAATGTGCCTCTGAAATAATAGGCTATTTCAGTTTACTTCTTCATCAGTCATGTTTGAAGACTGAATGGGAATGAATAGAGACTTTATCATATTTTACTGACCTTAATTATGCCTCACTCAACTTTTAAGATACACTTCCAAGTACATTTTTATTCCTTCCTGATTTCCACTTATTAATCTATTTAGTGAGCACCATCTATTTTCTAAGAACTCATTCTGGCATTTAATTAATTTACTTGTTAAATTTACTGGTTTAATTAAATTAATGATAATTTGCATAGCAATTTGTTTACACATTAAATCTTAACATAGTAGTTTCCCATTTTGTAGGCAAGAAAATGGATACTCAGGGACTAAATGACCTGCTGAAGCTCACCCTGCTACTAAGTGGAGGGGGAAATATTTGGATCTAATATTTACTTCATGCCTTTGTGACCTAATATATATATGGGATAATAATGATGTAATTGCCAAGATGCTTTAAATATAACAAATAATATATAAAAGGTTACTATGACAATAAATATCTAGCACATAAAATACTGCATAATGTCTGATAACTGTTATACTATTACATCATACAGGTCAATCAGAGACCTCCATTCCCAAAATTCATAGACAATGGTATGAAAACTGCATAATTTTCCATATGGGAAACTCAAGTTCCTGCCCAATATTGCCACAGTTAACCAGTGGTTAATATTTCCTTCCTATGATTTCCCAATTCTAGTAAACTTTTATTTTTCACTCTATAGTTTATAGTTGTTTCATTATTGGAAGAGCATAAAGGCAGATATTAAACTTCCTCTTCTTATAATCCACTTGTCCATGTCAGCCCTATAGGCCCAGCTCCCAGGCCTTATAATCCATGACCTTTTGTTACAACTTCCAGAGTTACTCTCTCCCTGTCTAACCACTATCACCCCAAAGTTCCAACCTCAGTCCAAGAGGTTTTCATGGCATTTTCCCAAGGCAAATCAATTTCTTCCTTACAAAGACCCCTGACGTCAGCTGATAATAGTTTTTCACTCATTATTATTACATATTCAGGAATCTAACATACCTCTCATTTATATATGATTGGTCTGAGTTTTTAGCCTGATCTTTGATACTTGCTAGGTGAGACTATCATTCGAAGAAATTGTACCAGCATTTAATTCTCTCAAGTATAAAATAACAAAGTGGGACTGGATGGTCAACAAATCCCTTTTTGCTTGGTAATTTTACTCTATTCAAAACTTTCACATAATTCCTTTTCTCATAAATTTCAGCATACAGGGTGGGGTTTGGAGTGGAATTTGAGACTATTTCAAAACCAATTGCAAGATGAAAGATACTTTATACATATGGAAAGATCATCAATTTTGTTTTTGCTGGTTTACCAAAATTGAAATGAAAGCCACAAAGTCTCCTTCAAAACTTTCAATCATGATGTACTGTATGAACACACTAATAAAAACGGACAAAGGAAATATAATGTTTTGAAAATGATGGAGAAGTGCAGAAAAGTAACTGTTCAGGATAAAATGTGTTACAATAATATTGATGAGACCCGGAAATGTTTTCCTTTCTAGCCACTGAAATTCAGGGAAATAACTGTTTTGTTATGCTGAAACATTTAACAGTGCCAACAGCACCTTGCAGGAATATATTGACTATATTTTTCTGGCTAAAAAACAAATATATATTCATTTTAAAAGAACTGAAACTTAGAAGGGTAAAAGACACAATGTGTATTACTTATTATATTTTCAGCCAGAAATATTCATTGTTAATACTTTTATTTAGGGGCTGGGGATGTAGCTCAGTTGGTAGAGTACTTGCCTTGCATGCCAAGGCCCTGGGTTCAATCTCAAGCACTACCAAAAAAAAAATGTTATTGAATGTTGTATACCATGAACATGTTCTATTGAAAATTTTTTTTATTTCTTCCTATTGAAATTTAATTAGTATGTAATTTTATATTCTTCCTGCATTTTCTTAGCATGGGTGACAATTATATTTTCATATCAACTTCAGTTTGTTTTATGAAGTCCTGAGTCATGACTAAGGCCATATTATTCAGAATCAGGATGGGTTGATGCTAAATCCTTAGAATTAGGATTATGATTTCACTTTGAAATGAAATGGCAGGGTTGAATCCTTGCTTTCAGAAATTCAGAAGGACGGTAAAGGTTATGTCAATATTCAAAGATCATGTTCATTTATACTCATCATGTCTATTTTATGTCTCAGGCAGATATATTGATATATTGATATCTGCCTGAGTACTTCATAGCAGACCCTAAGAAAAGTCTATTTCTGGGTTTGGAGGCAGAGATACTGAAGTTCAGAAATGAGATAGAGGCAGGAAACTGCCATGGTGAGCTTGGGAATCTGTAGACCTCCTCAGTCATCTACTGGTTCAAACTCCAGCTCTTGCTAGCTGAGAAGCCTTATGCATGTTATTTCAATGGGCCTCAGTTTCCTGATTGCTAATGGTTTATCCCCTACCTCACTGGGACTTGTGGGAACTCATTAGTGTAATGCATGAAAATCACTCGAGAATACATTTTAAAGTACACATCATTGTTGTATATGTAGTATTACTTTTGTTATTATTGTTACTAGTTTTGGATACACTTTACTATGCATAAGTCTCAGTGGAATATAATCCTGAAATATGCATTTTTTTTCCTGGCCACAAATTTTCACTGATTTTTGTTTTTACTCATCTCCTTTTTTCATCCTTAAATAATATCCTGAGTAAATACTGAAACATTCTGGCCTCCTTGGATGATTAAAATTTTATACTATTTAAAACTCTTATCTCCAGTAATTTAAATGCCATCTCTTCCTTGCCTACCATCCTCACTCCCAACAACCTTGAATTGGAACTCTGATGCCTGGATTAGGGGGCAAGTCATGAGCTCTGGCTCCAGCAACTCTTTCCTGCTCCCTTTTCAAGACCTCAGCAAGTGCAACCAGGAGAAGCTAGCAGCAAGGAAAAGACAAGTGTTTATCTATTTACTTCCATGGGACCTACATATCCCCAATGAGTGTTGCTTCTTCTCTGGATGATTGTGAAGGGTCTTCCGTGCGTCATCACTGTCAGTTCTCTCAGGAGACACAGGCTTATGTTCTCAGGGAGGGGGCCCTGTGGGGCTTCTCCCATAGCCCAATTATTTTGCATGGTAATCTAAGCCAGTGTATTAACTGGCTAGGGTTGCCGTAACAAAGTACCACAGACTGTGTGGCTTAAATACCACTAATTTAATGCCTCTCATTTCTGGAGGTTAGAAGTCTGGTACCAAGGTGTTACTAAGATTGGTTCCTGGCTTGTGGAAGTGCTACCTCATCTTCACATGATGTTCACCCTATGTCCATATATTTCTTCAGTATTCAAATGTCCCTTTTTATAAGGATACCAGTGATATTAAACTAGTGTCCACTCTCATAAGTGTATCCTAACTATTGTATCTACAATAATCCTACTTCCAAATAAAGTCATATTCTGAGATACTAGGAGCTAGAACTTCCATATATGAATTGGGGAAGAGGACATAATTCAACTCCTGCCAACACAAACACTACCATGCTAGTCACCCCACTCCCTTGTCAACCAGGCCTTGTCTTAGTTCTTGCCTCTGTAAGGGCACCCATTGCAGGCAATGAGGGAGTGCCTCAGGTTTATCCCACTCTTTGACCCAGCCAGATTATGCTCATGTTTATCAAAGGAAATCAAAATCCAGTCTCTGTAACCCACACATTCCTAGTCTTCTCAGTTCAAGGACATGCCTTGTATATGCCCAGCTTGAACTCATAGACTGTATGATTCTAAACCATGGAGGCTGTACCAGTCCTTAAGACAATGTCTGGTAGGAAGTCTGCTCAAGGAAGTCCATAAACTTGGATTACTATTTCACATTCATTAACTCTTTCTTCTAAAGCTGGTTTTCCAGGTGATTGTGATGAAGTGAATATATGACTGCTTCTCTCCATAGTCTTTGTGTGTAAGATAGAAGTGCATGGGAAAAGATATAAAGGCAAAGGGCAGCGTAGTGATGCTTTGGTTAATGTCACTAAGGGCTAATGCTGGTCTTCTCCTGCTTTAGGTTGCTCAGCATGATCCATGGATTATACTTCACACTTGAAAATCCTATTAGATTGGATTATTTGTTCATTTTAAAGGAAGTCTTCTATTTAACATATTGTCCCAATGTTCTTATAATTTACAAAATTGGATTCAGAATAATTGTTTGTCCAATAAAACATTGTGGTAGATTTAGGGCTAGATGTTTGATGAGATGGGAAACCATAACCCAAAACCACAATGCCTGCCTCCAGATGATTGATTAATGTCTTCCATGACAGTACTTCTGGACATAAGGATTATATTTTGCAAGTAAAAGAAAGGGGTGGGTAATAAAATAGCAAACCCAATAGAAGCTGATTTCTTCTCAGATCCTAGCAGATGGGATCTAATCCTATCTAGTTTCACCATTTCTTCAAAGCAATGGTTCTCAGAAATATGTTCCCTGGACCAGCAACAGCAGCATCACCTGGGGTCTTGTTAGAAATACAAATGCTGGGGTCTCACTCCAGACACACAAATATTTTAACAAATTCCCATGTGGTTTGGAAACACGAACTTGAGAAGCACTCGTTTTTTTGGCTATACATTAGAAAATTAGAAAGTCCTGAAAAAAATACACAAACAATTCTCTGAGCCCTTAACCCATGTCAATCTGATCACTATCTCCAAAATGGGGTCTGGGGAGGGGTATTTTTAAGAAGCTTCCCAGATGATTTTAAAGGCAGCCAGAACTGAGTTCCACTGCTCTACATCAACAGATTCCACACGCTGTTCTTTGAAATCCCCTGTGGGGCCACTGTCAAGGGGAATAGGCCCAACTTGGGCTTCTGGCCCCCACCCTAATTCTCCTGGAGCAGCTGCACACTTATCTGTTTCCCACATTTGGCCATAGTGTAATGTTTTGTTTGAACAAAGGTTTCTGTGGCTAAAAAGTACAAACATTAATTCTCTGAAGGATAATAAATTGTAAAAACCAAGAGCCTCTTATTTCCTTCTAATTCCATTTTGTGGGGAAGGTGTAACAGTAAAATAAATATATCTGCAGCTTATCAGAAAAGAATAGTGGCAGGAGGCTCCTCTTGAGGTGATAGGAAGTTGGAGGTTTTGGAACGGATTGAAGTGCATGGAAACATTTGTGTGGGAAGTTCGGGAACGTGGTGTGCTGTTCCAGTGGCTTGGTATTTCACAGATTGGATCCTCTAAAACTCCTTGCTCATCAGAGCATAAATTATACTATCACAGAGTACAACAAGTTCACCTTTTGAGAAATAATTTATGGTACAAAAGTATAAAGTAGAGATTTATTTCCTGGGTTTAGTCACCCATTGTCAAATCTATGAACAAAAGATAAAATACAAAATACAGAGCTGTTTAAAATAATAAGACAATCAAAGAAGGTTGCATAGACAACCCACTTTAGAATTTTTTAAAGGAAATATAAATGCAATTGAAAGTATTTTAGAATTCATATCTGTTTTAAAATATTTATTTTAGTAGTGGTCATTAAATTACATAAAATGCCAACATATATAAGAAGGAAGACATATAATAGATGAATTGTTTTATTAATCAAGGAAAAGTCCCTTAGAAATCAGTTTGACAGTCTCTCTCTGTCTCTCTCTCTTTTTCTCTCACTGTGTGACACACACTCTCTCTCTCTCTCTTTCTCTCTCTCTCTCTCTCTCTCTCTCTCACACACACACACACACACACACACAGACTTTGCCAACATTCATGATTAGGAGGGTTCCAATATCCGCTAGGTCCTGGAAAAGGAAACCTTACTAAGGATAAAGTCGAGCAGTTACCACACTGATAATGGATATGAATTCTGAGTAAGCACAAAAACAATGAACAATATTTAAATTTGGAGAGGTATGAAAACAAATGCCTGATGAGTGTTATGAATGTCAATTGAACAGATGGAGAGGGGAATGAACCTGCACTGTGGGAAGGCAGAGGTGGCTGTCAAAGGTGGCGAAAACAGGAAGCTCCAGTTGGTGGGATACGTGGTTAGAATTATAATAACAACAGTGATCATCTCATCAGAGCCACCTCCTTTCTCCCCTCATCCCAACTATATAAATGAGGAATTAAAGTCTGGCAAGAACAGAACACTCTTAGAGTCAGTCACTGTTCTAATTCTCTTTATGTGCACCCCTACTCTAGAAACCCAAAAGGCCAGAGTTCTCCCGGCAGAGAAGAGACTTGAAGCAAGATTTTCCTTTATAGGGAAACGAGGAGTCAGGACTGACAGGCAAAACTGAAAACACAACCCTTCTTCATCCTGAATCTTTAATATTAGAAGATAAGAAACACTTTGGCTTGACTCAAGGGGTCTTTTTTCATTACCTTTAAGTTACAAAAGGACAAGGACTATACGCATTCATGTTTGCAACACCCAACAGCAAGCACAAGACCTTTAGTTTTAAATGAATTATGAAGAGAATAAAACATACTTCAAATTTTCTGTTTCTCAGGAATACTTACTAGAAAGGTACAATTTATGGACTTCATAAATATGTTCAAATACTATGTATAATTTTTTAAATGAACATTAGAGTAAGAAAATTTTCAATATCACTGTTTTGTTTGTTTCTTTCTTTCTTTCTTTTTTTTTTTTTTTTTGGTACTGGGGATTGAACTCAGGGGTACTCGACCACTGAGCCACATCTCCAGCCCTATTTTGTGTTTTATTTAGAGACAGGGTCTCACTGAGTTGTTTAGCGCCTCATCAGTGCTGAGGCTAGCTTTGAACTCATGATTCTCCTGTCCCAGCCTCCCTAAGTGCTGGGATTACAGGCATGCACCACCACGCCCAGCACTGTTTTGTTTCTTAAATGAACTTTTAGATTCCACTTAGTCTATGTATGCTTTCTTATATATTTTCAAACAATTTTGATAGTGGAATTTTGTTTATGTACTCTTATAACCATACCATAATTTACAAAACTGAATAAGTTAGAGCTTCACTGAATGGTATCAGGATGGGGAAAGGCAAGAAGCTCAGGCTGCTAGGACCCAGAGCATCTATAATGAACTACTGGAATACCTAGAAAGCATTTTGACAATAATTGATCTAATACATGTAAGGCTATATATCATGAATACATGTGAAGTGTGTTTGTCAGCTTTCCAAAACTATGACAAAATACCTGAGATAATCAGCTTAAAAGGCATGAAATATTTATTTTAGCTCTTGGTTTCAGAAGTTTCTGGCCATGGTCTCTTGGCCTCATTTCTTTAGGTCTGTCGGGAGGTAGTATTTCATGGTAGGAGTGTATGACAAAACAAAGCTGCTCAGCTCATAGTGACCAGAAGGCAGAAAGAGAAAGGAAGGGCCTAGGGTTACAGTGCCTTTAAGGGCATGCTGTCCATGACCTAACTTTCTTCCACTAGGCACTAAGCCCCACCTCCTAAAGTTTCCACCACTTCCCTATAGCACCATCAGCTTTGGGAGGGATATTTAAGATCCAAACTATAACATGGAGTATATATATATAAAGTTACTATAAATCATGTAAAGTTCAATAATGGAAACTATTTGACATCCAAATCAATTAACCTATCCATTTATTTTGCTATCATTGATCAGGGTATCATCTCAACTAAAATTAACTTGTTCCAACTTCTCACCCTAATATTCCTTTAGGGTAGATGTTTTCTACTTTATAAAAAAGAATTGCAACTTTCACTTTTTTCTTTTAGGTGGAGATTTAGATAACAAAAAATTGCACAAATCTTAAGTGTATGACTCCATTTCTTTGACTTATGCACATGCCTGCATAATCACCATCCAACTCAAGATAGAGACCACTTTAGCAACCCCAAAATGTTCCCTCCAAGTTAGTACCACTTGCAGAAAGTAACAGTGGTTCTGACTTCAGCACACAGTTTTGCCTATTTTTGATCCTCATATGCACAGAACTATATAGCATAAGGTTCTTATGTCTGACTTCCAATACTCAGCAGGTGAGATTCATCCATGTACCTATGTGTGATATTGGTTCATTCATTTTTATTAACATATAGAAATGATTTTGCCTTTTATTTTCATAAATTTGGCACACACACACATATATGTCCAATAACCCAAATTTATACATATATATATTTGTGTACATTTATATGTATATAATATATGTGTATTATATACATATATATGTGTATATATGTGTGTGTGTATGTGTGTGTGTGTATTTATATATATATATATATATATATATATATATATATGAACTACCCATCTTTCATCTTGACATAAATCATCATCATTATTAGAATTCAAAGATGGAAAGAACCTTAGGACCTTAGAAATCCTCTATCTCAGTAATGTTGAGGGGGGTCTGGCCTAAGATCACAGTGTGGGTTCTTGGGAGAGCCAAAGACAGAAGCTCTTGGTATCTTGACTTCCTAGCCAGCAGCTTCTCCGCTACTTCCTTCTACCTGTCTTTCTTTCTCTTCTCTCATTCATCACCCTCACCTTTTTTTAGAAAGCCATGGAAGAGCTTTTCTCTATTGATAATCTCCTGAGGAATTGGCATAAACTCTTTGGTTCTCTCCAGAGTGCAATAGTTCCTCTCTATGGGCTATTTGTTCTCCTCTTTCCATCTCATATTCATTTCCAATATCCTCACAAAGTTGCCCCTCTCTGCTCTTTCTTGTTCTATATTTCTGCTGCAACTTTCCCCCTACTTTCATCTATCTAGTTTTTGGTGCTTTGAAATCCCCCTTCCAAAGCAGCACTCCATGAAGCACTCCATCTTTATGCCAGGCATTGATATTTTCCAGCTTCCTTGTCCAGTACATATGTCTAGTTATCTCTTCTCAGATTTCTGAGGCTTTTGACTTTCATTTACTGGAAATATTGTTCCACATATTTTTCTAAAACTTACCAATGTCATCATAGCTCTTTTGTTTTTTCTGTAACTCTCTGTCTATATTTGTTCCCACCATTATTTTGTTCTTCACACTATCTAGTTTATTAGAAAGACCAAATTATGAGTAGATCAGACAGTGTCAGCAACCTAGGGTCAAATATTACAAATGAATAGTAACACTAGTAAAAAATATTTATATAGCATGTATTACAAGTCAAGCACCATTTGAAGCATTTCATACATATCTAGTCATTTAATCATCCCCAAAACTTGTTTTACAGGTGATGAAATGGAAGCCACAAGGGATAACTTGCCTGAAGTCATACAGTCCATTAGGAGTTGAATTCAGGGACTCTGGCTCCAGAATCTTTGATCTTAACTATCTTTCAAGGATGATAATGGTTTGTGTATAAAATGTGTTAGGGGAGCCAATTTAGGGTGTCTGGGATGAATTTGGGGGAAGAAATTTGGAAAGACTACCAGGATAAGAAACAATAACAGACATAGCCATGTATGAGGCAAAGCCACACAGAAGGAAATGGCAGGTGAATAAAATGCAGAAGATTCCAAAGGGCTTGCATTCATGTAATGAATAGAAGAAATGAAGTTAAGCCTTTAACTAGTGTTACAAGGATAAATTGCTAATGTAAACATGATGAGTCAAAGTTATAATGCTTGGGGTTAGTCCAGAACAATTACTTAGACCAAGTGGATTTTTCTAGATTAAAATGTAGTAATAGTTTATACATTGTTAAAAGTGAAAATGCTAGTTCATTACTTTGTATAATATAGCAAATTAGATAAACTAAATGAGTACAATGATTTATTTGGCAGAAATTAAAACATGTAATTTCTTCAAGGAGAAGTAGTATTTAATTATTTTCTATATCATTCATAGTGCCCAGGATATCATTTTCACATTTTCAAAATGAGAATTGCTGTGTTCATACAAAATAGGAGAACTAAAAAACTGGATGATGATTGCAATTCCTGATATTTAATAAATACCCAGTATTTATTAAATCTTGAGGCCCTATTCTAAGTGCTTTATGCTACTTTGTTCTCAAAAACACTTGCATAAAAAGTGCTATTTCCATTTTTAAATTAAGAAATTGAGGCTCAAGAGGTTATAAAACAGGCTTAATATGGCTTCATGGAGTGGTAAAACTGGGACTCAAATTATATATTATCCACTAAGAGAGAGAGATTAAAATTTGTGCCTAATATGTATAAGCAATATTAATTTAATTGTAGCTAATTAAAAGACATTAAAGAGCAGTGAAATGTTTCATTTGAGGCTTCCAGAGTGTGGATCTGCTTTTCCCTCTACATCCCTTCCATTGTGAGGCACAAGCACTGTGTGAAGGGATCTTTAATCAATGATTGCACTTATCTCAGGTCCACTAGAAATGAATAATGTCAAATATATCTATTGTTGCCTATGCTTTAAAAATTACCTTACTTAATCTCATTTTATAAAGTATAGAGATTATCGTGTAGAAATCTAGTCCCAGAGTGGAGGTGGATTGTGGAATGATGTGTTCACATCTTACAGCAAGACAGTACTAGCAAGACCCTGCACCAGAAACCAGATCTGCTAGTTCTTGCACTGGACTCAGGGATTACTCCTTGGTTTCAGTTAGGTTTGATCCCTCTCCCTCTTTACATGCCTCCAATGCATACTCATCTCTGTACCTGCCCGTACTCCACGCTGCTCCAAATCTAGCAAGTACAAATTGAAGAAAGATAAGTTATTTTGCCTGAATAGGCTGACACTTTACAGAAATTTAGATGAGATTTGCCATCTAATGATGACACTAATCCAACGTTATCTTCAGTGAGAGTGCCATGGAGAGATGACAAGAGATTACAAACACAGGCTTTTGGATGAATGTGGATATGAGATTTTATCCCTGTGCAACTCTTAACAGATCTAGCTTTGATACCAGACATACTCAAATCCAAATCCTAACATTTACAATTAGTGCATAGACAATTTATGCTCCAAGCTGCACTTTCCTAATCTGTACACATTATCTCATAATAACTACTATATAATGTAGTTGTGAATATTAAATAAGGTACTAAACATGCTTCAGACAGCCCCAGAGATAGTTTCAACAACAAATGGTAGTCATCTTCATCATCATCATCATCCCATATTTCATCTGAAATAAAACTTGTAAAACTCTTCATATTTTAATGACAAATAATACTAATACTAGTAATTCAATTATGTCTTCAATTATATGATACATATAATTTCCATAATGTTGGACGTTGCATCTAAAATACTTAAAGTACAGCAAGGGCGTGCATATATGTGTTCAAAGATTTAGACTGCAGAGGCTGTTGAATCAAGTTTTAAGAGTGGAAAGTTTTAACTAAATTTCCCTGAAGAGAGTTTAAAAGCAGTTCTCTTTTCAACCAAGTAGGATTCTTTCAACAATACAATGAAAATGTTCTGAGGTAGAGAGCTATGTAGGCTTCTCTAGTTAGTATATTTTTAAACTCAGGAATGATGTTTTAATTATGTGCATGGTTCACAGATTTCTGTGATGGGCGAATAACGTACATCACAAATACAAATAAATACTTCTGATAGGTCATTTGCAAAAATAAGTATTTTTGCTTATAACCAGATAAATACACTTGCAGATGTTTTCCTGTAAAAGAGGCAATATCCAGTGAATTTCAGGAACTTTATTGGAATGACAAAGTTCAAACTGCTGCCAAAGCCAACACATGAGGTTTATATATAGAGAGAAAAGAACAGATTTCACTGTGTTGATGAGATTTTTACTTCTCAGTTCCCGTTTTCCATTACTGCTTGGTCAACAGCCATGGAGGGTTCAGGGTGGATATGCTCAATAAACATCTAAGTCTCATAACTTCTTTCCCAATTTTATTAGAAAACCAAGCACAAATATTAATAAAGATTATACATTTAGAGAGCCTAGCAAATCAGTGGAGAGCTATACTAAGATCTCTGTGCATTTTTGAAGATAGCCTAATGTATAAGCTGTCTTTGGAACATGGACTTTCTTTAATAATAGTATGATTTCAGTAAAACTAAGTCATGACACGGTTAAGAATTTCAGAAAATTGTGGTAATTGATCATATTGAATGCATCCATCCAATGCAGTGTGCATTTATTTTGGAAGTGAAGATTAATGAGATTAATGATACTTCAGCTGTTATTTGACTACCATGGCTTACCATATGCAAATGGAGACCTCATTTATTATGGACACTTGAAGTGGGCTTGAAAGAAAAAGTACTCTGAGACCAATAGCTGACAGTAAATGATAATAAGTTGAAGTGTTATGTCTTAGAAATATTTTTGCTTCTCCTTAATGTATTTTATGTTAAGTCATTTTACATTTTTGTTCTTTGTAGAACAGAGTAGACATGACCAGGGTTATGATTCCTATTGAATTCTAGATTTGAAAGATAAGAATCTTTTGAAGATGCACTTACAAAGGAATATTATAACTCTGAATCTAAAACTACTTTGATTGTAAAATGGAAAACTGATTTGATATAGCACTAAGAACAAAAAAATTACTGGCAATCAAACTGTGATATATGATCAATCATAAAACATATTGCAACTTTGGACAAGTTAAAATGTGATGACTTAGAATTGATAAAATATGATAGTTTTCATGCTAAAATGTAATCATACCATCTCAAGACCATTCAAAGAAGACCACACATCAATGATACTGAAAAAAGGAGAGAACTTGATCACTTTAGGAGGCATAACGATGCTCTGCAATCACCCAATGGAATAGACTTCTACTGCTGTACTCTAGAAACTCCCAGGATCTCTACTATCCACCACCAGCAGCCAGTGCAAATGTGAGCACAGCCAATATTCAGAGCATGCAAGGTCACTGTTTGAATATGTCTTGCCGATTTTGTTCAAGAAAGATTCAAGAAAGATTTACAATTATCATTCAAAATAATTTGCTGATAAATGCACTGCAGTAGGAGGTCTAGAGATCAAGAATTGGCAAAAGTCTCAGAATGACCTGCAGCTTCTCATATCCTGAGAGGTTTGAGAGGTTTATTCCTCCAAGGCAAACAATTCTTCATATTTCTCTTCTCCTCAACAACCCCATTTTATTTCACTGAGACACATTGTGATAAATATGATGTGCTACTGGGGACATGAAAATGAAGGACAAGTATCGTCAAGGTGTGACAGAAGAAATAAAAAAAATAAGTAAAAAGGAGATATAAAAGAAACACAAGGAAATATAATTTATTTCTGAGGTTCTACATACCTTTTCAAGCCTGTCACTTCCCAAGCCATTGTCTATCCCAGGCTTGTTATCCCCAACTTTCTAGAAAATCAATAAATCTTAAAGTTACCTAAACTCATCCAGTTATGGAGATTACCTTATGCACTGATAATTAGTCCACCAACAAATAGATTAAGTAAAGAGAGATTCAAATTTTTGAGAAATCTACAATTCAGGAAACTCTCCTACATTATCTGTGGATCAGATACTGAACACTGCATCAGCCTAAGAATCTTGAAAAATGACCAGACCATTATAAACTGTCTTGTAATCACCAAACTGAGGTCATCCACATACCTTCCCCATGCTCACCCATCATCAAATTTCTTTTAAAATGAGAGCCTAAAAACTCAAAAAGCATCTCTTGAAATGACCTGCTTTCTCTCTTGAATATGTATTCCTTGCTTTCCTTAATAAATCCCTGTGGGTCTTCTGATGTGGTGCTGAAATTCTTTCCCTCATATATGCCAAGGACCCCACTTGTCCTAAGTTGAGTTTCCCCTTTCCAGGCACTCCTTGGACCCTCTTCTAGTGACATCTCTTCTCCAGTGACACTGGAAGTCACGTTCTAAAGGGTTACTGAGGTTAAATAAGGAGAGCAAAGCTCAATAAACAAGGGTTAGATTGAAAAGACAAAATAAAATCAGGAAAACAGGAAAATTAACAAGTAGTGATATAGGAAGTCAACTAAGTTTAACTGAGTAAATTTTCAAGATGAAATACAAATGTATCAGAGCCTTTTCAGATACTGCTATCATGTTCTGGGTTGGATTAATCCTGATGGTCTACAGGCTGAGAAGAAAGCAGTCAACACCATTGTCCTTCTCTAGATCCTTCTTCAATCCCAGTGATAAATGTGGTCTTCCACCACTGCTTCCTAAGGGAAAGAAATTCTAGGAGACTTTTTTCTCCAGAGTTTCCAGAATTTTTTTTAAACCATTCTAAATCTTGTAGACGTTTTAGAGATGCCTAGACATTTTCATAACCGGATACTTCAATTAAGGAGTTAAAAAAAGGCTTGGAGATGAAATCTATTCTTATATTTACATAGTCTACCAAGTCTCTGTAAACCTATTTTAGTAAGAAAATAAAAAAATTTTCCCCCAAACTGTGCAAGATTCTTTTTTATTTCTTTTTAGTCTCATTTAGCATTGTTCTCCCTTTTAAAAAGAGGGAAAGAATCAAGAGAAAATGTACAGGAATGGTGTGCCTACGTGGCAACCTCTATGAACAACATTACAATGAAACCCAACTCCAAGTGTGTCTAACTACACAAAACTGTGACATAACTGAAGCCAAACTATGAGGTGAAAAGGTTCAGGCTGCATTTAAGTTTTATTTTCAGGAAGTGCATGAACCTAAGGAAAAGAATTAAATGTTGTGCACTTTTATTTTTCAATTTATTTAAAGGTATTTTAATTCCAAAATATTTTATATATATGATTCTACAATTTTTGATAGATTTCAGGAAATTAATTAGGCTTTGGACCCTGAGGATTTCCCATGTATGTGGAATGTCTGTCCTTTAGCTCAGTGGGTGCTCCATAGAGCAGAGCAGCTGCAACAACTTGAAAGGCATTTCTATTGTGCATGGCTCACTGTGGTCCTGAGAACCGGAACTGAGAAAGGTTTACCAACGCTGTTCTCTGCCTCTAATGCTGTGCAGTGCACCTTTCTTTATGGAAGGGCTATACTCTAAATAGTCACTGAAAACGAATTTCTCCCACTGTCTTCCATTTCATAGTAATAAATTAGTGCTATGTTCCCATGTAAAGAATTTTAGTTCTATGTAAAATAAAATACTTCTTAAGATTGGAGCAACTTTCTTTTTCTCTTTTCATAAGTAACATAATGAAAAGAACAAGATTTCTTGCAATTCCCTAATGGCAATCCTCCTAAAAACTATTTGTGCAGATAAAAATGAAACTGATGATTCTTACTTTAAAAAACAAAACAAAACAAACAAACAAACAAACAAAAACAGATCCCTCCTGGAGCTTGTTGCACATAAAAACAATTGCCTTAGTCTTTAAATATAGAAGATATTGCTTTAAATACAGTTTGTAACTCATGGAGTTCTATGAGGGGCAGACGTTGTACCTCACTCCTTTAAATGTAATTGTTTTTCTGCCAAAGATACCTTAACATAATAGGAAATTTCCTCTCATGAGTCAGGATTTGTTTGTTTTGCATTTATTGAACACTTATTATGTAATATGTATTACAGGTACTTTCTCATACCTTTGTTTTATTAGGTCCTCTCAACCCTGAGATATACTTATTAATATCACAATTTCTAAAGACAAGATAATGAAGGTTCAGAAATGTTGAATAGATCATTTGGAGAAAAAATTTAAGAGATAGAGTTAGCATTCAGACTGAGTTTTGTCTGATTCCATGTCTATCTGCTTTCGTAAACTGTTGCCTAGTGATTAGGCAGGTTGTGACATTCTTTGCTGGCATTTACTCTCTTCATTTCTTTTATCAAGGCAGGCTGCACTGAAATTTTGCTTAGATCCATAGGGCACTACCGTCTTTGGACAGATCCAATAAAATCCTTTAAGAAATAAATGTAGATGAGGGAGAAAGAGGTTTACACAGGGTGGGGTATGGGGGAGTACTGATTGGTTCATACTAGAGACAAACTCAGAGCCAGGCCTGACTTGGCCCCTAGGTAGCATGCCTGACAAGCAGGAGTAGAAGTGTATTGAAAACCAGCCTCACCTTAGGACACAAGAGGTCTCTCACGCAAAATCACATGCAAGGAGTCTTCACTGTCCTTCCACTTAGTAGCAGTTTGATTAGGCAGTGATGTGTACAGCAGCCCTTCTCAACTTTAATGAGTTTAGGAATCACGAGGGAATTTGTTCAAATGTAGATTGTGGCTCTCTGGACATGGAATGGTTCCAAGATTCTGCATTTCTAACAAATAACCAGATGACACTGATGCTGTTGATTCATTGACCATATTTTGAATGGCAAAGGTATAGAGGAAATCATTGCCTAGGGCTTCAGACAAAACAGTACCAGGAACTCAGCTCCACTACTTAATACACATAAAAATTCAACCAAGTGTCTTTATGCCTGAGCTTCTGTTTCCTTATCAGTAAAGTGGAAATAATAGCAATATTTAATTAGTATTATATGTGAGGCACTGTATTAAATTCATGCACTAGGACAGACCCCAGGCAGCTTAGCTCAAGGGCCTATACTTAAACCTCTGCACCTTATACCGCAAGGGTCTTGCTATCATGCATATGAATACTATATGTGGGTGCTCAATAAATCCTAATTTCACTTTTCTTCTCCTACACCATGTTTGCTTGTCTTCAAGTAAACTCTATATATAACCTAAAATTTAGAAACTGATACCGCTGTCTCCTATGTGCTTTTCACCACAATCCTCTCTTGTGGACTTTTCTTTAGCTAGAGGAAGCCTTTGGTGTTTAGAGATTTGCATGAATTGCTACTGTTGACAGAAGGAATTGCTTTGATCTCTCTTGCATTATTACTTGATCCATTTGTTTCTTTTCTTTCTAGAAGTGCCAAAAAAAGATAGATAGAAAAGAACAATAGATAGAAAAGAACATTTGCTACAACTGTGATCTAACCCTGCCTTTAGCAAAACATAAATCTAGATTTATTAAATATAAAATGGTGGCAGTTCATTTTTAATACACTTAGAGAAATCTCTTTTTAAATAGTAAGCTCTCTGACATTTAAAAACTTTGACTAAAGGATTTTTTTATTAAAAATAACTCTTTTTAAAAATTATCACTATTGTGTTAAAAATAAGAAGCAATAGCAAAAATACTTTACATACACTGGTTTGCAGATAAACTTGTCCTATCAGGAGAAAAATTATACTGGAAAGATAAATGAATGAAAATTATTATATAATCCATAGTGGTATAATAGTTTGCTTCAAAATGTAGCCTTTAAGTATTTTATATTTAAATTTAATTAGGAACATACCCTAAAACATTACATTATTTCCCCTTTTATTTTATTTCTGCCTATTATAGTTCTCTTCCTAATATCCATGCTGACAAGAGTTGTAGCACTTCTGATATGGAACTTAGCCTATATGTCTGGAAATATGATGTGCTGGATAGGTTTTGTTTCTTATTTCTCCAAATTCATCTGCCTCTTGCTATGATTTGCTAAATACACTATGGATTTGATTCTTGGCCCTTTATAATAAACATGTTACAGGTAACATTTATGGGATGAAGAGATGATAAGGATGAATCAGTCTATCCTATTATTTGATTGGCCCTAGAGGAAAGGATGGAAAATAATAAAGAATTTGTCTTTTAAGAGTAAGGAAGGAAGATGACAGGCTAGAACCTAGCAATACTTTATTTAAAATACATGTCTTTTAAATTCTCAGTGATTCAAACAGGATGATGCTGGTATATGATTGAACAGTCAGATAATGGGGTAAATGGAGAGCCCATAGATAAGTTAAAATACATAAAGAAATTTGGAGTAGGAGCATCTCAATGTAGTTGAGAAAATACATATAATTCAACAAATAATATTGGAACAACTGAGTTCAAAATAAAATTGGACCCATGGAAGACACCTTACACCAAGTGGAAACTTCTCAATAGTTAAAGATTTAAATGTAAAACAAACAAACAAACAAAAACCCATAACATGTAAAGAGAAAATAATGGAGAAGTCATTAATACACTTGGCATAGGAATATAGCACGGCGGCCTGTTGATTTATGAGAAAGGACATCATTCCCTTTATATGCTTAGCTTCACCACCGTCCCACTCTCACCCCACTACAACCGTGGGTTAGAGGGCTTCAGTAGCAGATATCATAGGCCCTAAAGTCTTTCACTACCATTCCAGAGTCAGTCTCAACTGAAGCAGAGCATATTAAAAAGGCCTGTCTCCAGCTCTAACTGGCTATATATGGAATAAACACTGATTTCCCTAGGTCCTCGCAAATGTAGCTTTCCATTTAATTTTGCTGCATTTGACAACCTTATATATTTATTCTGCCAGTCTTTCAAAGTGAAGTCCTTTCTTAGATTAAAATTGTTAAAAAGTAAACAAACGTTCATCATCACTATCATTAGTACATATAAACAGAATAGGAATTTGAATACCTATCTAATTTTCCAGGTCAATGTTAGTCTTACTCATCATTGTTTCCAGAAAGAAATGGACTTTTCTCAACAACAAAATAATGTCCATCTTAATAAGTTCAATCAGAAGACCACAAACTGCAGCTGGCTATTCACTTGTTCATATAAATGATGTTTGTGCAAATACTTGGGTCATTACAACATGGGCTGTTTGATAGACATATAGATAGTTATGAGATTGCACATGGAATTCTTCTACATTTTTGTTTTCCAGAAAATAAAATTTCAGTCCAAACGATCCTTGGTTTTCTTAATGAGTTCCCTCTGAGAGTCACTCTGGCCTGAAGTTGTTTGATTAAAAGAACTAAATTGCGGTGCTTGAAATTTCAGAGGCATTTCTTATTGTAAGTTAAATAAAGCAGTCTTGGGGTAGTGGACAATCCTGATGAAATTTAAAATGGGATTAGTAAAGTTTCATGAGTGAACTCAAATTCACCAACTATCCAAAATGTTTATATATGTCTAAACACCACTGATAAAATGTACTCTTTTTCAAGAATAAACGTGTATGGGCTAGAGAGTGCTTAAAAATTTTTTTTTAAAAAGTGTATCAAAAAAGTAAAATTAACAACAGTAAAAGAAGTTATTGGTTTGAAAAAAAAATCACTGTACACATAAAAAAAAAAAACCTCCACAGTTCATAGTAAGTCTAAATTACAGTTGGAAGGCTGCCAGCTAGTTACAGAGCACAGAAAAGGTGAAAATCTCCCAAACTAGAGTACAATTAATGCTGCCTGGGCTCTCTGGAATCCTTTCCAAATGTATTTCCAAATAAAAGTACTCTGCTTCTCTGTTGGATGCCAATAAATGGTAAAACTTAAACTTGGGAACTTACAACCCAGCAATAGCCAAGAGCTCATTTACAAAACACTATGGAAGGATCCACTTCTCCACATGATGTGAAAAAGTTCTTTTTCTTAAAAGAGCCTTCTACTCATTAGACATTCTGCCCTTTACCATCAACAACATTTTACCTTCACCCCATTGTAGCAAAATGATTAATAGACTTATTTGGTTATGAAACTACATGATAAAGTTTCCATGTTGCCTGACTAAATTGTGTTTCCTCTTCGGTGGGTTTTAGACTTTCCCCCCCTTTTCTTCAAACCACTGCATCATACTCAGGGATAAGTAATAAGCAAAGTTAGGAATCTGAACTTTAAAGCTGTAAGCAAATATAGGTTCTAGCATATCTGCCTCCTTCAACACAGATAAAAAATGAGACCCAGGAAGTTGAATATCTTAGCCAAAATCACACAGCTAGCTGGTGAAAAAAAGTATACTTTAATTTCAGTTAAGCAATATATAATTATTAATAACTCACATTTGTTGAATACTTTCTTTGAGTGACATTGCCTATATCCTTTACACGATTTCCACATTTTACTCACACAAACACAAATAATCATGCATAACCTTCAAGACAGTTATTAGTAAGCCCTCCCAAATAAATGAGGAAAACTTGGCCAAGTCAAACTAGTCCTAAATAGTAGAGAAAGAATTTGAATCTAGGTCTTATGAGAGATATAATAAAACTAACATACCTGCCCTAAGGGGGAAATTAAAAAAAAAACACTAAGACATGCTTTCTAATAATTGTAGCCTAACTTATGCAAGACTATCCCTATTCTTTACTCTGAGATGGAAATTGACCCATAGCTGGAAACGGACCTATAAAGGAGCAAAAATATCTTTCCCTCACCCTCCTTGGTCCATGGTTAAGTCCTCTGTAGCAAAAGACAGACTAATAAGAGAACAACAAACTTGTTTAGGTTTTATGTGACATAGGAGGCTTCATAAGGAAATGAAGACACAAAGAAGCATTTTAACTTATGTATTTTGATTCTAGGTCTGAAAAAGAAGTGGATAGTCATGGAGAAATAAGATAAGACACGACCTAATGATAACAAACTGGGGCGGGAGAGGGTCTCAGCAAGGCCTTTTTGTTCAGAATCTCTGTATCCCTATATCCTAAGAGATGAGGATGTTTCTCTATTGTGGGCTGAAGGAGGGCACCTCTCACATGAGGACCTTATGACCTGCTTTAGGAGAAAGGTTTGGGGAAAGGTGAGAGTGACCTTTCTAAAGCAGTTTTTCCAAAATCTCCAGCTTAAAATATTTGGCGGCAGCATGTTCCTAGCCTATCATATCTTTAAATTTAGCTTTATAAATATCGAGCATACAATAATCCCAGAATCATACACAGATGCCCTGTGGGCAACTGAAACCCTAGACACACAAATACAAATTATTTTGTTATAACATCTGACACAATCATCTAATTTTTCACTTGACACTTGGAAATTATCTACATTGTCAGTTGGCTTAAATTGAAAATTCATCGTTCTTGATTCAAAAGAGGAATAAACGTTTCTTCAAGTCTGTTGTGTTACCTACAACAGCCTTGGAAAGAGAAAGAAGTTGGAAAGAACTTACACTATCTATAATTTACATAATAAACATTAAGTAGAATGTGTTATATAGAATTTACATATGTGGAACTAAAGGAATTATTATCATATCATTATAGGAGTCTTTAGTTGGTTTCAAAAACTATATCTAGGGTTTCAGATACTGTAGGTTACCCTCTCCATATAGACATATAATACAGCTTAAAAATATCAGGTTCTCATTTTCCAATCTCTTTGCACGGAGGAAAACCACATGATTTCTGGGTAACAGAAGTAGGACAGATGACCAAGGACAGGTCCAAGTTAAAAGATTGATGGGAAGAATGATTTGGACTTTGTGTCAGTTAGCATTCTGTTATTACTACAAAATACTATGAATTGACTTATAAGGTATAAAAGTTTATTTTGACTCACAGTTTCAGAGGTTTTACTCTATGGTTTCAAGACCCTGTTGCCTTTGGGACCTGTGGTGACACAGTACATCATAGTGAGAGCGTGTAGTGTAGGATCCACTCACCTCAAAGAGGCCAACAAGCAAAGAGAAAAGAAGAGCTGGGGCCAGGTTGCCAACATCCCCTTCAAGGGAACACCACCAATGACCTCTCTTCCTTCCAGCTGGCCCCATTTCCTAAAAGTTCCATCACCTCCTAACAACATGTTGGGCTAGAGACCAAGCTTCTAATACATGGGCCTTTAAGGCACACTTACCCAAATTATAGTAAACAGATGGCAGAATGATATGCACTAGAGAAATATGCAAGAGAATGAGCACTGCAGCTTTCTGTAGTCTGTATGAAGGTCAGTGCTCAGTACAACCTACACACAATGAGAAACCTAGGAGTTCTTAGGAGCTAAGAAACTGCAGGCTCACACTCTTCAAATGATCAGACTGGGAGAGAAACCACATTGGTCTCAGAAGCTCTTCCTATTACTCTGTAAGGCAATTCCCTTCTGTATTATTATTACATGTCCAGGTTCTATTTTTAACTGCATCATATAGCCTATAAACGATCAGGTGGGGCTGGAGCGGTGGCTCAGTGGTAGAGCGCTTGCCTCGCATGCGTGAGTCACTGGGTTCGATCCTCAGCACCACATAAAAATAAATAAATAAAGATATTGCGTCCATCTACAACTAAAAAAATATTTAAAAAAAAAAAAAAACGATCAGGTGATGGTCTTCCATAGAAGAGAAAATATTCTTAGAGATGGAGTAGAGAATGAATTGCTTCTGGGAATGGGTTTTTTTCCCTAATGAAAAGAGATTCATGTTAAGTGACCTCTACTCTCCATTTCCTTCCTTGCTTCCTTTGGAAATAGACCATAAATCCTAAGTTCAAGCAGAAATCTTATGACTGTATAAATCTGAGAAGGAAGGCCAACCTGATAAGCATGGTTGAGAAGGATAAAACATCCTTGATCCTGGATCATTTTGGTAAACTGTTAAGATCATCAAACTTGGGATCTCCTGCTTCTTAACTTCTCAAGACAATAAAAGCCACATTTGCATGCATTAATTTTGAGACGTGTTTAAAACATCTGAAGTGATGCCATTGACATGCTAATGCACAAAGAAAATCAGATCTCAGAAAAGAAAAAATATATTTCAGGGAAATATTCTCTAAAACAAATGTCTTCTAAAGAGCTGGTTATGTCAGGCACTACCTTCTTTACCTCATGAATAGCACTTCTTCCAAAAATCTTCTATAGTTAGGATTCTTAGTGAAGATCCTATCTGTATGTGTCCTTTCAGCACTCATTTAATCTGTAATGATCTCTTAAATGTCTGTGTTCTATGACAAGCAGTGCAATAGCAAGCTCCAGAAAAGCAGCAGCTCTGAATGACAATCTGTACTGTATTTGTCACATCATGCCCAGCATTTAGCTTTTGTTGAATTAGTACTCTAATTGGACTACTTGAATCTCTAAAAGCCAACCTTAAGTATAAGCCATTAATTATGTGAAACTTCATTTCAGTTCTGTGACTTTCCCTTATAAAAGTCCGTTGCTTTCTTTCATTTCATTCTACCTTGACTTCCTCAAAATTTTATGCTGCCCAAGGATTATAATTCTGTTTCCTAAACCATGTTTGGTGCTGAAGAAATATATATGAATTCTCAACCTTCCATTAATTATTTATAACTGGTGGATAATAGGTGCTTAATAACTATTGAATAAATAAATAGATAAATGAGTCAACTGTGTGACTGTCACGAAGTGGATGATATCTTTGAGCCTTATTCATTTAATATGTCAAATGGGGATTTAACCAAAAAATCTTCATTTAGCAGCTCATATATTCCAGACAACTGATCATTGACTTTATCTTTCCACATCGATTTAATTGATTTTTATTTAAATGGTAGACTTACATGTTCTTTTTGTCATTACTTGAAAATGTCCTAAGTTTATGAGATAAAACTGATTAGTACATTAGTATATATTCATTTATTATAGCAATTAGGTGGACTCTCGGTCTCTAAAGGACCTAAGATAGCAATTTTGTCCCTGGAAAAGAGCTAGAAAATTTTACATTCCAATGTCCTCAATTTATGGTCATTTTAGTAAACTCTGGAATTTGAACTGAGGCGTATTATTTTCTATTGCTGCTCTAACAATTTACCAGAAGTTTAGTAGTTTAAACAACACAAAATTATTACCTGACCAGAAGTCAGACAGATGTCACTGGAATAAAATCAGGCTGTCACCTGGGCTTTGCTCCTATCTAAAGAGGGTGGTGAGGGGTGTCCATTTGGGACTTTCAGAGTTCATTAATCCTCATTAAAGCTTTCCTTGGATTTAAAACTTGCAAAATCATGTCTCTCTGACTTTTTTTCCCCCCTGTCATTCTATCTCTTTCTCTCTGACTGCAGCTGGAAAAGATTCTTCACTTTTAAGAACCCATGAAATTAGATTGGGCCCATCCTCATAATTCAGCATAATCTCTCCATCTCAAAAGTCTTCATTGTTGTCTTCTTCTTCTTCTTCTTGGATATATTTGAATCTTTATTTTTTTATTTTTAATTTGTTTTAATTAGTTATACATGACAGTAGAATGTATTCTTAATCACATCTGCAAAGTCCTTTGCCATATAGGGGAATGTATTGCTAGATTCCAGGGATAACGATGTGCATATCATTGGAAGGTTGTTATTCTGTCTACTGCAGCAGGATATCTAATCATATGTTAGTTTGCATGCATGAATTGTTTACAGAAAGAATTAGTTGTTGTGAAGTTACTGGAAAGAAGATATTGGAGGTAGGCCATCTAGAGACACCTCTACTGAGAGAAAGGTTCGGGGCAGTGGTGGTGAATATGGCGGGAATGAGATGGTGGATGAATTAATAGAACTAAGTGGTCCTGGCAGTTAGATTTAAGACACCTAAATTTGTGAAAACTCAGCTTTGTGGTGAGGGCCCTCTCTAGAGCATTAAATTGACAACTCACATCTGAGTGTAATTTGTGTATGCCATATTTTGGGGGGAAATAATATAGAATATTTTTCTTACCTGTCATGTTCTTTAGCTCCCGGATACTTTGGGTTTGGGGACCTGTGTTAATGATAAGAGAAATGAGGTCCAACCAACTATGGGAAAGAATTAACAAATTGTAAAAGCTTTTATAACTGGGAGCTATACCAATGTGAAGATTTCTCTGGAGGAGTATCATGTGATCTTTTGGGGTAAAAGGATGGTCTAGGGTGGGGAATAAAATGAATATCATAGAAGAAAGAAGAGATGAGAGATTGGTAGACTAGTCCAGCAAACACAAATGCCATTTTCTAAAATTTAAGAAAGGCTCTTAAAACAGTCTGCAAGTAGGAAAACAGAACCCCGAATAAAGATGCCCTCTGTTGAAAGAGGTCACATGAATTAGATTGCCTGCAAAAAAAAATTAGTTTAGCGAAGACCAGGGCCACTATGGCACTGCTTCTGACTGGGACCCTAGAATATAATTATATCTTAGAGTCTTTGGCTCTCTGGAATATGTTCTGACATTGTGTTACTCTCCTGACTTGATATTTCAGAGTTAATTTATCCAGAGAAAAGCTGGCCTGACTCTTTGTGAGCCTTGGCAAGTTCTTAGTCTGTTGGTGGTATGGCTGTAGGCCCAATTCTCATCCAGCGAATGTAGTCAGTGACTACATGTTTTTGGTATGCAGGGCTGTTTATGTGTACCAGAAAAAGAACTTCGACATACATAAAGGAAAAAGCCTTTAAGGTATTTGAGCCTTACAACTACTGTTAAGTGTGAAGTGGCCTACCTCCTGATTAATGACCAGGTTTCTCTAATTTTGTTAATAAAAGCCAGATTCTTATTTCTATAGTTAGGTTATAACAACAATGAGGAAGAAGTGAAGAAAGATGAGCAAAAATTCAACAACAGATAATGATACCAGTACTGGCATTAGAGTTTGCAGTGAAAACATAATAAAAAGTGGCTAAAATTTTTTCCAATTTGTTAATTCTGCAAGACTCAGGTAAATAGTATTGTTTAGAGTGCAGTTGATATTAATATTCTAGTTTCTAGAATGAAATCAAATCAGATGCAGACAGTATCTTCAAAAGAATTAAGCACCTTTAAAAATGAAAAAATTTTAGTTCAACTATCCAGATGTTTGACCATATGGTGCCAAACATCTGCATATTCATTCTACATTGATTCAACTAGCTATTGTGGAAATGTTTGAAAAATTATGTATAGGTGAACCAACTCATAAAGATATTAAATTTGGAAGGAGGCCTGGAGGTCATCTAGTTTCTACATTTTAGAGATGACAGGAGAGTGGAAAGAGCAGTTCAGTGGTGGAAGAAAGAGTTGTGTTGGGGTGCTGGTGATGAAGCTCCAAGAAGTAATCTTTATTACATTTTGTTCATTTTCATCATGTTTGTTGTCAGATTGATAGTTCCTTGATTTTTAATAGTTGACTGGCTATTGGAGGTGGGTGAAAAAATAAAAAGACACTGACCTAAGTTCCCAGAGTCATCAGTTTGCCTCAGAAAGGAAAAGATAAAAGTCTTTTTTTCATTTGCTACTAAAGTTCTACTACTTTCCAAGGGCAAACGTTCATTTCCAGAGTGTACATATAAAAGCGATTTAGAGTACCTATCCATGGAAAATGTATTAGCTATATTCCTTGGGCTTGAAATTAATAGGAAAGCTTTAAAATTAATGGGACTAGAAATATCATTGCTTTCACTCACCACAATCTTTATGGCATCTTTATATTCTTAAAATACAATGTGTTGCTGAGTCTACTATCTCTTTTCTTTAGATGATTTTGTGAATTCTAAAGATCATGAAATGACCAAATGAAACTGAATCTAATCATATTCCTTTAAACACACTGAGAAACCAGAAGGCAAAGTTTATGGTAGTTATAGAGATGTTTCTTAAAATTTCAAAATAGAATCAAATAATCTAGAAAAAATATATGTTGTTCTTCTAAACACATTATCAGCTTCAATGCTATTAAGTCTAATAATTAAATTCTTATATAATCAGTAATCATGGGTTTATTGAGGATAAATATAACTATAAATCCTTTGAAGGATGTGAAATACGTTATTTTCCCCCTTTCTCTAACAACTATCTAGATAAGCTAGAGTCCAATGACATTAAGAACAATAAAAAGTCTTATAATTATGTTCTAGATTGTATATTTGAATTCAAGAAAACTTCAGTTTTGGAACCAAAATAAAATACTGTGGGTATATTTTTTATTCCAAGTTTGTAAATGTTTGATGAGTCTCAATTTAAAATGGAAGGTTCACTGTGGCAATATAGTTGGAAAAGTAACAGAAAAAAAATGACTATTGGTTTACCATTTAAAATTACCAGGCCTTCCCCATAAGTTTTCTCATTTGGTTCTCACAATAGCCTGTGAAGAGAGAACTGAAATCCAGAGGAAGAAAGTCATTTTCTCAATATTACTAAGTGGAGAGTCAAAATCCAAATCCAGATTTGTCTAATTCCAGATCCTACGTTCTATCATAGCTAACTCATGGTTAATTTTCACGTATCCTGTTGTGGATACATGCGTGTTTAAAAGCATAATCACCTCGTAGTAGAAATGAGCTTGTGAGACTGAGAGCCAAGATGAGTAGAACAAGCTTAACTTGGCCAATGATTCAGTGAATAATTGTGTCTTGGCCACTTAACTAGAATGGAGTCCTCTTTCTCATTTATAAAACAGAAAATTTAGGTTGGTCATTTGGAAAATGCATAGCTTCCAAATCAAATGAGTGTTTGCCTCGCCTTTGAGATGACAAATTATAATGACTAACCTCATCCATATGCCAAAGGGATAAACATATTTCAAGCCAAACCTAATTTTAAAATATTTGTCCTGTAATGCATTTGATAGTTAAGTGTAAATAACAAATATGTGTTTTTATCCATATTCAACAGTACTACATCTGGGAAATTAAACAAGTAGGGGCATCTTATTTCAGAAGAAATTCTGGAATCTTCACATAGCCCCTTTTCCTTAATGTTTTAGAATTTGAGTTTTTAAAGGTCCATTTAATTTTTTTGTTACTTTTTATAAAGAAATGTACTAGGCTGGGTTAAAGATTTTGAGGGAATTTATAAAATAAAGGCAAAAAGAATTAAAAAATTGGGATTTAGGAAATACATAAATCCTTCTATAGAATGAAGACCTCTATTAATCAACCATTCAATGTGTCAACGGAGCCATGAATATTAAATGAGGACTCAATTTTAAGAGCTCCCTTACTCATTGTTCTTACTATTCATTCTATTACTCAAATGAAAGAAATCTTTTAATTCTATTTTTAAAATATCTTTCCCATTTCAAACACCGTCCAAATGCTTTATAAATGAAGACTAATTTCCTGTCTCAGCTTTACAAAATTTTGCCAAAATACCCTGAGTCCAAAATTAAATAGCAAAACCATGAATCTGTAAGGGACACCAATGAGTCACCTTTTCCCTGCCCTAACTCTGTCTTGTCTTTCTCCTCCCAGGCTAGTTTTTGTCTCCCCTCTTCAGAGGTTTTCCCAGTTCACCAGCAAGTCATAATCTGAACCTAGCAAAGTAGTTCTTTCTGGTTCAATAATGTTCTTTGCTTTTATAATTCAAAAATGGCTCAAATTCTAGTCTTAATCACCATTTCTGTTCATTGGTCCCAAATTCATTTAAAGTATTTATACCTACTTCTTGAATGCCCACAATGAATTATTATTCCCATATCAAGAGCTCCCTTGCTAGTTTTAACCCATGCTCTTCTTTTGAATTGAGAAGTCCCTAATGCTGTGTCTTTTAAATCACTAGGAAAATATAATTAATGTATAGTCTCATTTCCTTAGCATACCTACAAATTGAAGTCTTACCATAATATTCTATAGCATGAAATACATGTTTAGTGGTGGATCTTAGTATCATTTATTCTTCCTTTTATTATCAGGGTAGTATCTCCTCATGCTTTTGTTATCAACGTTAGGGGTTAGGATGTGATTAGCTATGCAAACTTTAAGTATGTATGTGTCTATTCTGAAAATCTGTTCTTTTTTATGGAGGATGTGAAACATAACAATTACTTTCTACGAAATCCTTACTCTGAATACATTGAGTTCCCAAGAAAACTATTTCCAATGGGGATCCATAATAAAGGCCAAAGGCCTTCTAACAGAATTAATTGAAGTAAAAAGAATGGTAGTAGGTACAACAATGTTATGAGCAATGTAAATTGATTTCTGAATTCCAATTTAATACAGACATAAGATTTAGAATACCTACAAATCTGGTCTTTGACAACTACTGTCTGCATCAGACTTCACACATAAGTGCTATTCAAAACCACAAGCACAGTAATTTCTGCCATGCAGTTGATTGATAAATGTTTGTCTATTTCTTATTTCTCCATTATATGTCTATTTGTTGTTTCTCCATTATAAGATCATAGAACTGTCTATATCTTACAACCAATACAGACACCTTGTTTTGTGTGAAGAGGATGTACACATTCGATGTTACTATTTTTTAATCATCTTGACTTTTTGCTCACAATATTATATCTTTTTGAAAGACCCTTTTCACATTATGACAGTTCAGGAGACTAACAATCCAAAAGACTCTCCTGTCTATGAACACAGACAACGGTAAAAGGCTTACACAGTTTCTGTTAGCATGCACAAGAAAAAAGGCAAAGTGATGTTCCTAAAATACTCGAGATGTTACAGAGACATGTCAAAACAGAGTATCTAGGATTGTCTCCTCTTTCCTGGTGAAATCAATGGAGGTAGGCCAGAGCAGAACAACCCTCATGGCCTCCAGATATGTAATGTGTGCTATTTCTGATTTGAAAACTGAAATAGATTTTTAATTTATGATTGCAAAGATTTAGTTCACCTTTGAACAGCTTAGGTAGATTAGATTGCCCCCAAGTCACCCTTGAAAAACTCCATCATCACCACCATCAGTTTCAATTTGCAAAATGGAGCCAATGAAAGAGTCGCTAAGGGCACATTCATACTCCTTGCCCTTAAATTATGCATAAATAAGAATCACCAACACCTCCAGCAGGCAAATGAATTTCAAAATGCAGGGATTTCTATCAAGAATGCCTTGTGCAAAAGTTCAGCTCAGCAATGCCGCCGGCAGGACTACACTAATGAATCAACTCTGAACCCACCATGGAAATGGAACAAAGATCACTGCTTTGTTATGATCAATATTTCTCTGTGTAAGAGACTGGGATGCCACTGAAGTGTGCTTCTCTGAAAGACCTAGTGAATTTAGATACTATATGTTTAAAAGAACAGAGAAATTTTTTTAAAAAAAAAAGGATAGATAATGCAATTTCAGCTAAAGTTCTCAATTTCCTTCTCTTCTCCAACAAAACTTGTAAGATTACAATGAAAAATGTCAATTTGCACAAAGATTTAGAAGGTAGCATTCGGGTCTATGAATTCTCATTAAATTAGTCCTATAAATCAGTTTCTATAGAATGACTCTGAAAAGCAAACCTTATCTTATCCAGGAAAACTCACTGTATATATTTAAAACCTCATAAGTTTCTATTACTTGTGCTATATATTGTATTAAGTAAGCCCATTTAAAGCATACACTTCAACTTCCTTAAGCCAATGTTTTTACAAGTTCATGACCATGATAAAATATATTGCTTTTCAGAATAAATATCCTTTATGCCTATCATAACTATGTTCTACCATTTAAATTACATCAACATTTATGGGACAAGTTCCCTAGAAATAGACTGTGTTTAATGCCTGCAGTGACACCTACTGGTAATGAAGGACACCTAATTCTTGAAGGTATTTGAAAATAATGGTGGTATCCTGGGTTCAGACTTTGATTCTAAGGTCCTGAGTTCACTACCTACACCAAATTATTTCCTTTTTTCAGCTGATTCATTGCAATTTTTGGCCAAAAAATACATACATAATGATTTATTTTAGTAAATAAATATTTGTCATGTGGTAGTTTGCATTATTATATAGAATATGGTAAAGAAATGCCTTTTCAGTTGGTAACAGATTGTTATAAATCATTCCATTTACACTTATGCAAAAGCAAATGTCTCTTCCTAGCCAAGATTCCCATGAAAGATTGTGGTTCTAACAAAATGAGGAAGAAAAGAAGAGGAAATAAACCTTTTGCAACAATTGTAGATTAATAGAATGATCACCACTACCATTATCTTTGAAAGCCCTTGGATATATTCTACATTGAATAGGGTCTTGTTCAGGGTCTTGTTCACCTAGCTGCAAATTTCCTTTATTAATCCTCAGGACTACACTCCTCAAATATGCCACATACCTCTTCTCTGATCATATTAAAATCCAGCTCCCTATGGCTGTGTCTCCCATCAAATACGCCAATCACATCCTCTTCTCCCTTACTCCTCTATAAAATTACACAGATTATTAGAAATCCTATGAAAATTTTCCTGACCACTCCAATATCCATGTGCTTTTGAATTCTCATTATTCATTGGTCTGTATTACACCACTAAAAACTGTTTCTATGCTCTTTTTTAGTCACTAGTAACAGCAATTATGAATCATCCACAAAATGTTTGGAATATGTTAACCTGGATGTAACACATTTCATTCTCATAATGACCTTCCAAGTTAGATACTGTCTTCTCCACTTCTCAGACAGAGAAGACAGGAAGCTGGATATCTTGCTCAAGGTAATAGATTGACAAAAGTTGAAATTCTACACCAAATCCATCTTGAATTACAAATAGTTTCTGCTTCCACTATGACACATAAGTGTGTTTCAGTGAGATCTTTCCATTGGAATTCCAGATCTAGTGGCTGTTGGGAACATTTCATCTCTAAGGGCTACCTCTATTCTTCCCCTCAAACACTGACAGCATTCTAGAAAGTTAGCACTTCCTCTACTAAACATCATAGTTTCAGACTTTTCTGTTTTTGCCCAAAAGTTAGTTTCTGAAGGAGGAGACCTAAAGTAATTTTTGTGAACAATATCATATATTAGGTTCTGGATATCATGCTAGTGCTGTGGCTCACCAGGGAGCATTTAAAAAATATGACTGCTGTAATGTATACTACAATGTCATATCCATGTCATTAGACATTTGTGCAAACCCACAAAACGTACAATTACAAGAGTGAACCCTCATCTCAACCATGGACTGGGGATGATAATGATGTGTCAATGTAAGTTCATCAATTATAACAAATGCACTATTGTAATGCTGGAGTTGACAGTAGAGGAAGTTGTACATGTGTGGGGATGAGACCTTTGCATTGGTATGTATTTCGTTCCCAAGTAACTTTTTTTTTTTTTTTTGGTACTAGGGACTGAACTCAGGGATGTTTAACTGAGCCACATCCCCAGATTTTTTTTGCATTTTATTTAGAGACAGGGTCTCACTAAGTTGCTTAGCGCCTTGCTAAGTTGCTGAAGCTGGCTTTGAACTTGTGATCCTCCTGTTTCAGCTTCCCAAGTGGCTGAGATTACAGGCATGAGCTACCACACCCGGGCCCCTCAGGTAACTTTAATGTGCAGCTGGAGTTGAAAACTGCTGTGCTAGTATCTCTTGTATATCTGGAGTGCCTATAGGTCCCAGGTTGCCTGGGGATAGAAGAGGCCATGCTTTATAACTAAGTCATATGAATTTGCTCATCTTGCAGACATTCCAGAGCTATCTTCATGAGGAGTCCTCAGCTTCAGTCTCCTTTATTATAATATTGATTGTAGTATATGTTACATAATATATATATATAATGTTTATAAAATAATGAACCCATGTTGCTACAAACAGATTGCATGTGCACCTGATACAGCATACCACCACCCAACTCATTTGAATCTTTGTCCCAACATCTGACTTCTTTCTTCTGTGTCTTTGATTGCTAACTACTCCTGTGACTTTGATTTCTGCAGCCAGATTCAGCTCTGAACTCTTGTATTTCTCTCCTTCTCCCTGCCATCATCTTTCATTAAGTCTATATCCAGCTGTGTTTATTGAGATCATGAACTTCTTCCAACATTATTATCCTGCCCATGGGCAACACTGGCATACAGCTTCTTATACTGTTAACCTGACAAATGTTACATCTAGTTCAGCATTCATGACTTTTAACAGACCCTAATACCAAAGGCACCCCAAGACCTCTGTGCTTCCTCCATACATATACATGCAGTTCCTAGGTGTGAATGAACGTATTCAGTCACACTTCACTTTACTAGATTACAAGGTCTTTGAGGGCAGGAAATAGACCTCATTCATCTCAACCAGCTAGCATAGTGCTTGATAAACCTCAGTAGATAACATTGTAAATGAATAAATTAATTGTTCACTTATCTTCCTGAGACTATGAAATATGTCTGGAGAGTTAACAGTATCTACTGCCCTTACTAAAAATATGCACTTGATCTATTTTCTCATGTGGCAGTGAGAGCTTCTACTAAATCATTCAAGTACTTCTTCGGAAAACTCTTGACCAAAGTCAAATTGCAAGAGAATTACTATAAACTATTTACCAACTTTGTGGTCATTTGTTCCTCATTCTAAGAAATCAAAAGGTGCACCTAAGGGTCATATATGTAATTTTAATAAGCATTTTATTTAAATTTGGAATAATAAGTTACCTTCCAATTGGAAAACAGGTTCAGTTTCTTAAGGCAAAACTTGAAACCTGCTATTAAGTCCCAACTACTTAGTGTTCTGACCAACTCCAGATTACTTAAAGATGCAAACTACTTGTGGGGTTCATTATTATGTATATTTTATAATAACGTTTTTGTGCCAGATATATGGGGCACATAATAAAGATAATAATTTTTGTTATTATTACTATTGACATTTTCATTACTTCTCCATAAAAAAATTTTTTTTAAGAGGATTTACTCTCCAATTGAAATACGATAACTGTCATCAATCTGCATTGTATTTGGAAAAGTTTACAATGTTATAGATCGGCCAATAGTCTTAAAATACAGTCTTTCATTCCCAAAAATACATTATTTAAATATGCATTGGCCTCCATAGTTCAAAAAATGTTTTGGTTATATCAGGGAAGTTTTAACATGGAAAATTGTTTATATTTATCACTTATGCCAATCAAGTGATATCTAAATGTTCTACAGATGTTTTATGAGGAATGGACAATCTTAGTTTGGCTACCAGATCTCGATAATTGACACCTACATCCTAATTCTAACAAAGATTTCTAATATCTGCATTAGTAGTACAGAAGGATCAGATCAGCTCTACTTGATACAAAAACAGTCAGACTTTGGATCCAACTATGGCATATTTAATAGGCCCAAGATTGTTTTGATGCCCTGAAAGTAAAATATTAATATTTTGGAGAAGGAATGAGGCAGCCAGACAGACCAGATGTTTATATCTGTCTGTTTTTGGCTGTGATTATCTAAGGACAACCTAAAGAAAGGTCTAATGAATACTTGCTGTGGTGGTGAAAGTTCCTGCAGTGCTTCCAGGGTTGTGACAGTTGATTTGCATCTCTGCCTGATGTTAGGATGCTGGTGGGGCCTATTAGTGCTATTTTATAATACATTTTCTATGTGCCTTATTTGGTATACATTTGAATGTGTATATGTACACACATAAATGTTTGTGCTTGTTAAGATATTCCAAGTAAGGTTTAAAACATTGAAACCATCTGATTTGCATTTTTCAACAAGAACCAACATTTGTATGTATTTATGGAAACATTTTTGGCATAAGACTTTCTACTAAATTATAATAAAAAGCTTTCTCTATCACCCTGGGGAATCTGGCAATCAGCCTACCTCCTACCCAGATCAGTCTTCCCCACCTACTCCTGCTTTCTCCCACCCACTGTATGCATAACTCAAAGCTGTGGTCTTGCCTGGAGCTGGAGTTGAGGAAAAACAGAAATTAAGTGAGGCAGTCTGTAGTAACATGGCTGTGAATCCACTGCTCTCTGGGGTGCCCTAGGAACCCAGAGAGTGACCAACTATCATTAGGTTGCTCGATTTTCACTGTCTGCAAAATGGACACGAAAATATTTCACATTTATATTTTATATTTCAAAATTTAGTTATACCCCAGAAACTAATTGAATACAATGGCCTAAGGCTGGGAGAGCCACATTCCTGTCAATTTTAAAATTTTTTCAATAGCATTCAACATATCTTTCCAGTCTAAACTGCATTTATGACTGTTCTTCCAACTAAACACCATGATTTTAAAATTGTGATATCATGAATTACTACCATTAAGATAATAATAATAATACACTTGTTGTTTTCTAGGTAACAAAATGATTTAGATGTATACATTGTTTATATACATGATTTCATTTAATTATCAAAATTCTATGATGTCCAGTCTGTAGATGGTAAATCCTAAAATCCAAAAGGATAAAGTGACTTTCCAAATTCACACAATTAGAAAGTGGTAAAAAAAAAAAAGAAAGAAAGAAAGAAAGAAAGAAAAGAAAAGAAAAAAAGGAAAAAAAATCTAACCTAAGCATGCCTTTTTAAATTAATTTAATTTTATTTATTTAATATATATTCATTTTCTATTTTAATAAATGAATGAATCCCAAAGTCTGTATTCTTAGCTATTCTCCAGCATCCTCTGCTACTAATAAATTTTTTATTAATAATGAACACAAAAGTGTATATATTTTCCCCATTAGTTGAGCATTTATTGTGTCCCAGTTGTTGTATTAAGTGCTTTAATTTCTCAGTGAATCTTTACATCTCTGAGAGTTGAGCATTATTAACTGCAATGGGGCCTTTTCTCTGCCAATACTGACATTCACCTGGAAGTTTTATTACAATATACTTCTTTGTTTAACTACATCCATTTATTTGATAGCCCCCTCCTCCAAAAAGGATCAGATGAACTATATTGCAACATAACATCCAAAAGAGTTGTGGCTAGAATACATATGGACTACAATAAGTTTTTTTAAACTCAGTAGAGAAATTCAGAGAAAAGGAAACCTATAAATATACAGAGAATCTCATCTTCACAAGTAATGATGTTTGCCATACTCATCTGGCTGATAAATATTAAAAAGTCAACAATACTTAGTGCTGAAGAAGATGAGGAAAATTGTAAGCTGTCATATACTTCAGTAAAAGCACAAATGATTCAATCATTTTAAATGTACCACTGTCTGATAAAGAAAAACAAATTTTGTATAAGCAAGTTGGATTCTACACAAATATGTTCCAGAAACAAAGAACTATATCTAAGAAAACTGATCACAGCATTGTTTGTAGTGGTAAAATGTGAAGACAACTTAAATTTCTAATAATATAAACCAGCATAAATTATAAACAAATTTATCACAATTAAAAGCAAAAACTATTCTACATATATCTCTAAATTTGTTTCATATAAAAACAAATTACAAAATGAGATATACATGAATATACAAAACCAGAGCCTGGATTTCTCTGAAATCATAACAGGGGTTGGCTTTGGGGCAGAACAGGAATTGTGTCAGTAGGAAAAATAGACTTCATTCAAAAGTAATATTGAATTATTTATACATATAAAAGGTAAAGCAAAATGACAAAAATATCATGATTTGGTAATTCTAGGTACAACTACAAAAAAACTAGATTGAACTTTTTTAAAAAGGAGAAAAATCGATCTTTTCTGAGTTTATCTTTTTTAATTTTATTTTTCAGTAGGCTCTACTTCTGGGTAAGTAATTTTAATATTTTGGTTTTCAAATCAGTGAACTGAAGTCAATTCTGCTGAGACTAATGGCTAAACTCAGGGATAATTGGAGAAACAGAGGCTAGATTTCATCAGTTTAGATATTATATTAAGCTTTTTAATCAAGTTTTTGAATGTCAGTACAAGAAATTTAAGTAGTCTATGCATATAGGATACCAGAGATTGAACTCAGGGGCACTCAGCTACTGAGCCACATCCCCAGACCTGTTTTATATTTTATTTAGAGACAGGCTCTAACTGAGTTGCTTAGTGCCTCAATTTTGCAGAGGCTGGATTTGAACTCAACCATCCTCCTGTCTCAGTCTCCCAAGCCACTGGGATTACAGGCATACACCTTTAAAAATATGCACATTTTCAAAGATATATGTCTTCTATCTATAATAGAAAGGCTTTTTAATGCCTTGGTTAAAAACATAACAATAATAATGTATATGGAATTATTGCCAAACAATGCTAATTATTGTAATTGTACTTTATCATTGGTATAACATCTTATAAAATGGTGTCCACATCACAGTTTAAAAGATATAGAAACTATTTTTCACATCTGTGAAGTGAAAATACTAGTAGCTAGTTTATAGGGTTGTTCTAAAGATTTAATCAACATATGTAATGGTACTTACGTCTAGCAAGCTAATTGTATTGATTTGAAATCAAGGTAACCAAGGCTCAGAGAAGTAAAATAACCAGCCTTAAGTCACAGATCTAATGACTCTTTGCTTACCTACTGTCTGAAATATCAGTTTGTTCTCTTAGAGCATAACCATGAAATATCAATTTTCATCTACTAGAGTCACAGTGATCCAAATTTTTCATGAAAAAAAATATAGATAATATTGGTGAGTTTGAGAGAAGCCAGGCACTCTGATACATGATTGTGAGGAGTTAAAAATGAATAGCATTTCTTGGGGCAAAGCACAATCTTTATCAAAATTTAAAATACACATATCTTTTTATCCTGGAACTTCCCTTCTAATTTTATGCTTTCACTGCATAGACAAATGCACAATAATACCTACCACATCACTTTAGTAGCAAGACGAAACAACACGTGTGATCATCAAAAGTGGATTGTTTTTAAAATGTATGTTCATCCAACAAAATACTCAGAAACCATTAAAAAGAATAAGATAGACCCATGATATTGATATGGAATTTTCTGTACTATATTTCACTAATTAAAAAAAAGCAAGACATAGATGAATATATATTACATACTAGCCTTTGTATAAAAACAATCATAAATATCTATGCTTGAACATGCATATCTTCTTATCTCTCTGGACATGTTCTCAAGAAACCAAGAGCAAGAGCTTTCTCTGGGGTGAAGAACAAATAAACAGAAATCAAGGATGAGAGGGAAAAAATTAACTCTGCACCCTTTTGTACCACTTTTAGTTTTTCCCACATGCATGCACTAACTTTCTAAAATTTAAATTTTCTTTTTTTTTACTTATAGAGATCTCTCCTATTCAAATGTTACATGAAAATATCATGTATCTAAAGTCAGTGTCTGCTGTATTATTTCCTTTCCCAAAGGAAGATAAGAGCTGGGAAAATTTTACAAGAAGGAGGCTGGAGCTGGGATATGCTGGGAGGAAGTAATGGGAGAAAACAAAGGGGGACTTGTGGAAGAGAAGATAAAAATGGCTGAAACACTGAAATTCCACAAAAGTTTAATCTCAACCCCTGGCCAGAGTCTGTGTCTCAAAAATGGCAGCACAGATGCCAACACTGGAACTTGCCACTGGAAAGGCAAAAGGCATGGAAACAGCATCTGCGTAAAAGTGAACGGAGTGGAGGTGTCCACACAAAAAGCTGCCTCTCATGGCTTGAAGGTTTTTGTGTTTATGTTTCCAGATGGTTTCCAGAAAAATACCAGACACACTTGATAAATCTCTATCTGGGAGCTCAAAAAACAGATGGCTTAAAACTGGACACCAGACACCCTTATTTGCAGTATCTAATATCATGGAGAGAGAAAAAAAAAACAGGTCAAGGAGAATTTTGTAATCATCCCTCCACCGTTCAGTTCTCTGCTAGAGATGAAAGTATAGTGATAGGGTTGGGTAGATGTGGAGTTGATATTTCAAGACCTCAGCTTGTGGGGACCAGCCATACAGGTGTACCACCTATGCTAGTGTGGCTTATGGAAACAGCAGCTTCAGTAATGGAATTACATTGCCTAACACAAAGTATGCAGAACTGATCATGATTTTTTTTCTTATTCTTTTTTTAATTTACTGCCATATGAAAAAACTAAGAATTTCTTGAATGGGATGATAAAGAAATCACACTTCTATTTGGATGCTATAGAGAGAACATTAATAAATAATTATAACAGAATTAGGAATTTAACCATTCCTAGACAGTTAGAGCTAAATGTACTGCTTACAGTAACCTTGGAATATGTGATGTTTATTAGAATGTGCATCATATATATTCTATAGAAACCTGGCACTTTGATAAATCTTACCAAGATTTCATTTTGCTATTTTGAGAAAAAAATCAACTACATAAAACATTTTTTAAAAAAAGGAAAGAGAGAGAGAGAGAGAATAAAAAACAATTTCATGAGGATTGTTCTTAGAACTGAGGAAAAAGCACTTCATAAGAAATGAAGCTTAAGTAAATAAATGACTTAAAATACAATTAAAAACAAACTTTTAACTTTCCTAATAATAAAATATTTGCTGATAAATACATGCCAGTTGACTTTCTTTTATTCACAAATAAGTTAATTGGTTTTATACTTTCCATCTCTTCTTATATTATTAGTAAGTGTAATTCCTCCATGTCACTATACAGTTGCTTGGGAATTTTCTTGATTTATATTTACTTTTCAAAATACATTAAGGAAAGCTTCCAAGAATTGTCCCAGATCCTAACTTATTGAACCATCTGCCAAATTAATTTTACTTATCAAGCTCCTTTGTTTATTCTTTTGAGATGCTACACCAAGAGTCAATCAGATTTATTATTTTTTCAAAGAAGAAACAGACTGAGTTTTAACAGATGTTCACATGTTTTAATTTTTGGAGTCTGCAATTCCCATTTGACTTTAATGAGTTCATTCAGTAACGCTGGCTTTTACTACATACTATATATTCTCACGCTTGCTTTTTTAGCTCTAAACCACAAAAGAATACTGAAAAAGAGAGCCTGTAAAGCAAGCTTATTGTGGGAATGGAATTCTCACATGCCAGTGGGTCTGGAGTGAGGGAGCATCCTTAGATGGGGAGTAGGAAATGAGGAAGAATGATAAATAAGAAGCACTTCATAGAAAAACACAATGTATTTGGAAAATAAATCTGTTTTGTCACTTGTCTTCAAAAAAAAAAAAAAGCAAATTCTCCACCATGGAATTAAGTAACTTGCCTCTTCAATTCTAAATATTTAATATGTATAACTGCATATAATAATAAACAAAATTTTATCTTTGCTAGATAGTGACTGTCAAAATTTTTAATGAAATGTAAAGTTTAATATTTTCAGATTTTGTCCTTAAATCACATCAATGACAGAGATAAATAGTGTTTATTTTCATATGTCAATGTCTCAGCAATTACATGTTATGATTCTAACATTTCAAGTGCTTGGCACTAAATATATAATCACTCATAAAAATATTAAGTAAGATGATTCTCATCCCTAGGGGATATTGTGCTCATGAATCTGCTCTGATGGAACTGATTCATGAGAATCAAAATGAAAATCCATACTTGATCTAATATAGTATTGCATTGTATAATGGGTATAAAATATTGAAATTACTAATTGCTATAAATTGATGTTCTAGGCTTTAAGATGTAATATACATTATAATCACATAGGAAAGATTTTTATTGTGCAGGCTTCAAGCTATTGCCAGTTCTAAATCCAAGATTTATTGAGTTGGAATAAGAAAGAAGGGAGTAATTTTTTTCAGAAAAAATAAGGGAACAGACACTTCATTCATTTTCCATTTTCTCTCCTCCAGCTCAGACATAATTCTTAGACATTATTCTGTGTTTTGCTTTATTTTTTCCTTTCTGTTCTTTTGCTTTCACCGTTCCCTGAAAAAACATTACTTCTTGAAAATGAATAAAATCATTTCTTCTGGAAGACAAATTGCAGTAAACAGCACAAAGCAGGAACTTTGAGTAATAAAGATACACTAAGATTTCTCATTGTTCAAAGTGATTCATGCTTAAGCAATGACAGGTTAAAGGTGTTACTTTTCCAGTTTAGGTCTATTGGTTTAGATGCCCTCGAGTTATCTGCCATTTGGTTGAAAGCAACCTTAAAAATTTTTAACATTAGCCTGCAAATGCCATAATTTTATTCTCTTTTATTGCTGAATAATATTCCATTGTGTATATGTACCACAGTTTCTTTATCCATTCATCTATTGAAGGATGGAACTGGAAAGCATTATGCTAAGTGAAGTAAGCCAATCCCAAAAAATCAAATGCCGAATGGTCTCTCTGATTAATGGATACTGATGAATAAGGGAGGTGGGAATGGGAAACATAAGAGAAATAGAGAAACACTGGACACGACATGGGGAAGGTGGGAGGCAGGAAAGGGGAATGGGTATAGTAAAGATGGTTGATAAAAATAA
>CM053399.1:133543866-133573079 GCA_028644305.1 Xerus rutilus | reverse complement strand
GAAGAATGTAATCTGCTTATAATTTTGTGCAAAGTTAGAAAAATTATGATTGTAACAATATTTTTTTCTATTTGCCTCAACAAATGTTTTCAGTGAATAGTGTGTACAGCTTCTGAAAATTTGTTTTTTTTCTGTTATGTTTGATAACATGTATTAAAATGCAACTTTTGAGGAAAAAAAATAAAGTATAAAAAAAAAATTTTTAACATTAAATATTAGCAAAGTGAATTTAATTTGGATTTTTCCAAGATTGAAAGGATAGCTTATAAATAGTAAACTTCAGAAGACAATAAATCCAATTTTAAAACAAAGAGTATGCATATGTTAAAAAGCAGAAGATAAAATTCATCAAACCTTCCTAATAAGACTCAGAAAATCACAAAGAGAATAATACTTCCAGAGCATAGTATAGAATATCAATCTTACATAAATTGTCGAAAGCAAAATTATAGTGAAAGCCAAGAGGCATTCTCAGTAACATGAGAAAAATGACAAGAATATGTACAATTCCTGTGTGCTGTTTACTTTTAGTCAAGAACCTGAGAGGAAGCAGATGATACACACAAGCTGGGTGTGAGGGGCATTACTCAGGCATGAGCATTGGTAAGAGAATCCTCAAAGGATCCTGCAGCATCTTAGACTAGCAAGAGCAGAGAAACCACAGGCAGGCCTGAAGGGCAGCTACGTGTAGAGGATTCCAACAGGAGTGGCAGCCTTTGGCAGGACACAAGCCCCCAGTAACAAGGAAGCAGGAACAGACTCCTAGAAATAAACACACTCTCATCCGCCTTCCTTCCAGTGCCCTCACTAGCTGACTCAGCAAGGTGCAGAACAAGGAGAAAGCTGGGAGCAAACCAGCTTCCCTAAGACACTGCTAAGAGTTAATTCCAAGTACAGAAGGGAAAGCCAAGCTACAGGACCTGAGCTTTTAATTACCACATTATGCCACTTCTCCCTAATCTTCAATTAGTTTAGATTAGATCCAAAGGGAAAGGACATTTTAATCTCAGTGGCAGCTAAAATTATAGAATGTCTCATTACATAAAAAATAATAAAATGCTTAGGAATATCTTAATAATATATAGGGGCTATGTAAAGAAAATATTTACTAAGGAATGTAAAATATAGTTTGAATAAATAATAAGGGATAATATTCTCCTTAGTGAAAATATGAAATATTTTCAAGATATCATTTCCTCTCAAGTCAATTTTACACTTAACCTAATCCCATTTTTTTTCTTTTAGTACTGGAGTTTGAATGCAAAGGCATTTTACCACTGAGCTACATACACTCCCAGCCCTATTTATTTATTTATGTATTTTAATTTTAAGACAGAGTCGCACTAAATTGACTAGGGCCTCACTAATTTGCTGAGGCTGGCCTTGAACTCACAATCTTCCAGCTTTTGCCTTCAGAATCACAGGATTACAGGTGTGCATTACCATGCCCAATTCCCAATTAAGTTTTTGGTAATATTATTAAATTAAGTTTCTTTGAAGGCTGAATTGAAAGAAAACTGGCAAAAGAGAAAGCTAAGATTGTTTTCCTGAAGGTTATTGAGGGGGTACTCGCCCATTCAATTGAAGAACTTAGTAATGTTTCAATTATAAAATATACTTTTATCAGTAAAATTGGCAGATTTATTATTCCCTCTGTTTTGCTTTGGACATCCACTACAGAGTAGGATGAGATGAAAAGGACTTTCTCACTGATGTTGGGAGCATAAATTAGTGGAAACTCATGCAATACAACTGGTAATATGGATAAGAATGCTAGGTATGTTCATACCCTTTGTCTACTAAATCAATTTTTAATAAGTTTTCTTTAACAGGTGATTAGATTCCACCAGTCTAGCTAGACAAATATTCATAGCATTATAACAGTTTTTTAAGTAAACAACATAAATGTTCAATATATGGAATTCATTAAATAATTGAAAAGTGATGTGCTAAAATACCACGTGGATTTTTAGGGCATTTTTGGGAAAATTTTGAATAGCATAAAAATACTCTATATGTTTATGTACATATGTAAGTATTTAACAGAAAAAAATGCAAATTCTATATACATTTATTTATAAAACTTACGTCTTCCTAAGCCTGCACAGGGAAATGGGGAAATATACACCAAAATGTTAACATGGTTTTCTTTGATGATCTGTTTAGAATGATGCTAAATTTTCTTCTGTGTCTCTATATTTTGTAGACTTTCTATGATCAAGAGTAACCTCTAGGGGCTGGGGCTGGAGCTCCACTGCAAAGTATTTGCCTAGCATGTGTGAGGCACTGGGTTCTATCTCTAGCACCACATAAAAATAAACAAACAAAATAAAGGTGTACTGGGGTGGGGCTGTAGCTCAGTGGCAGAGCACTTGCCTAACACATGTGAGGCACTGGGTTCGATCCTCAGCAGTACCATATAAAAATAAATAAATAAAAGTATTCTGTCCATGTACAATGACAACAACAAAAATTAAATAAATAAAGGCATACTGTCCATCTACAACTACTAAAATATTTTTAAAGAAGAAGAACTTCTATAACCAGAAGGAGAGCTATGTGAATACATGTGTGTATGTGTATACACATGTGTATATGTACATATGTGTATATATATGATTTAGGAAAGATTGCATTTTTAAAAATCAAATAAAATGCTAAAATTGATACTCATTCAGTGTCAAGTACAATGTACTTATACACTGCTATTATCCAAGATATATTTTATCATTAATAGAAAATTAATAATTATGTATATTTATGCTTTTTTCAGCATTATTCACAATAACTGAAATATGGAACCAATCTAACTGTCCATCAATGGATAAATGGATAAAGAAAATATGGTTTGTATATACCATAGAATACTATATAACCTTTAAAAAGAAGGAAATTCTGTTATCTGTGACAACATGGATAGAATGGGAGGACATTATGCTAACTGAAACAAACCAGACACATAAAGATAAAAGCTATGACCTCACTAATATGTAGACTCTAAAATAGTCTATCTGAAACAGAGTACAGAGGTACTTATTCGAAACTGGGGGAAAGGGGGATGGATGGGAAAAGGGGAGATGTTGAGTAAAGAGTACAAAGATTCGACTGCATTAGAGGAATAAATTTTAGTGATATTTTGCACTGAATAGTGACCACAATTAATAATAATATATTGCACATTTTAAAATTGTTAAAATAAAGGATTTTTATGTTCTCATCAAGAAAAAGTGATGTCACTGAGATGACAGATATGTTAATTATTTTGATTGATTCTTTCTACAATGTATACATAAAAACATTGTGGTTGGGCAAGGTGTGCAACTGTAATCCCAGCTACACTAGAGACTGAGGCAGGAGGATTGCTTGAGCCCAAGAGTTTTAGGACAGCCTGAACAACAAGGAGACTTCAACTAAAATAAAATAAAATAATATTTTTATGAGATGACACTTCACACCTGCCATTATCAAAAGAACAAATGATAAGTGTTGGAGAAGATGTGGGGGAAAAAAAGAAACTCTTGCATACTTGGTAGGAATAGAATATAAAGTTTCCCCCAAAAGCTTATACTTGAAGTACCATAAGATTCAGCAATCCACTTCTGGGCATATATTTAAAGAAATTGAAATTGTATATTCAGAAGATATCACTCTTGTGTTCATGTTAACACGTTTTTTATAGAAGTAAGAAACTAAAGTGAATCCCACAATGAAGAAAATTTGTAAGGAGAAAAATGATACAGAAGACAAATTTACAGTATCTTTCCAAATTAGATCAGTTCTGTTAACTACCACCTAAGTAATAGAACAGTTATTTTATCAAACAAAATTTTGGAAATATAGGACTACAACTCCTGCAAATATTTTTCCAACAGATAATATAGAATTGACTAATTAATAAGGAAATTTTGTAACAAGAAGTACCACTCTCCTGATACCTGAACCTGGGAACAAGTAATAAAACTATATTTTCCTAAAGTATATTTTTATACATATGATTTACTTAGCTAAAATTTAACAAATGGCACAATGAAGCACAATATGAAAGATTAAGGGAATATCAGTCAGAAAATAAGATTACTAAACAAATAACAAGAGATAATCTATTTTTAAATATCTAATTACTTTTATTAATATATACTTTATGTGTGCAAGTACTACATAGATACAATAGAAAACTAATACCTATATTGAAAAATTTATGGAAAGAAATTTGAAAGTTTTCCTTTAATGATACTTCAACTCCTATTTGCCTCAATCAACATAAGGACTATTAGTAGTAGACTGAAGCCCAATTATTTATTTTTTTGGAGGTGGGTACGGGATTGAACTCAAGGGCACTCAACCACTGAGCCACATCCCCAGCCCTATTTTGTATTTTATTTAAAGACAGAGTCTCACAGAGTTGCTTTGCTCCTCACTTTTGCTGAGGTTGGCTTTAAACTCATGATTCTCCTGACTCAGCCTCCTGAGCTGAAAAACCTATTCAGTTTTAAAAAGCAAAAATGTGATCAAACAAAAAGTTATTCTATGCTTTAATTATTCACCTAAATGTCATAGAGATCTTTCCATGTCAGTATATGGAACTTTACCCCATTTATTTTGATGGCAACACAGTATTCCATGGAAAGGTAATGTTCTGTAGTTTTTTTAACCATACCTTCCTCTTCCTACCTACTATCTCAGTTGAAGGACTTTTAACTTGTATAGACTTATTTGAAACCATCTTGCCTATGAATGTCATCATAAAGGAATTTAAGGCATATATAAGAATATCAATTTGGGTGAGAATCAAAAAAAATAAAATCGATAGATCAAGGCATATGACCATTTAAAACTGTAACAGATATTATTAAATTTGCCCTACAAAGTAATTCACTTGCTTACATTTCAACAGCAAATGCTGTTTTTGTATACCTTCACCAATGTTTAAATTGTCTTTTAACTAAAAATTTAAAAATTATGTATTTGTGGTGTATAACATTATGTTTTGAATATGTATACATAGTGGGATGGCTAAATTTAACTAATGAATATATGAATTACCTCACATCATTATAATTTTTTGTGCTGAGAGCATATAAAATCTACTCTTAGCAGTTTTCAAATATACAATACATTCTTATTAACTATAGTCATCATTTTGTATAATAGATCTCCTAAATTCATTCTCCTGGCTAAAACTGAAATTTCTTATACTTCAATCAACATCCTCATAATCCCTCTTTCTTGACCCCCAACCCCTGGTAACTACCATTCTATTCTCTGCTTCTGCTTTTGTAAGTTCTACTTTTTTAGTTTTGGGCAGTGGTGGGAATTGTTTTGCTTTTTCTTTTTTGCAGTGCTAAGGATGGATCTCAGGGTCTCACTCCTGTAAAGCAAGTGCTCTATCACTGAATTATACCCCTAGTCCACATTTTTAGATTCCAAATGTGAGAACATGCAGTATTTATCTTTTTGGGCTTGGATTATTTCACTTAACATAATGTCGTCCAGGTATCACAAATGACAGGATTTCCTATGCTTTTTAAAAACACTGTTTAGTATTCCATTGTGTATCTGAACCACATTTTCTTTATCCATTTACCCATTGATGGACACAGTTTGCTTCCTTATCTTTGCTATTGTGAATAATGCTGCAATGAATAGAGAGTGCAGATATATCTTAGCTATACCAATTTCATTTCCTTTAGGTATATACCCAAGAGTAGGATTTTTGGATGTTAGGAACTTTGGTACTGTTTTCCATTATGGCTCTACCAACTTACATTCCCACCAACAGTGAACAAAGATTACTTCCATGGCCTCCCCATCTTCTCAACACTCATCTTTCAGTTTTTGATAGTAGTTTTTCTAGCAGGTTAGAGGTGATATCTCATTGTGGCATTAATCTGCATTTCCCTGATAATTAGTAATGTCAAGCATTTTTTTTTACATACCCCTTGGTCATTTGTATCTATTATTTTATCTATTTGTATATGTTCAGGTCCTTTGTCTATCTTTTAATTGGTTTCTTACTTTTGAGTAGATTGAGTACATTATATATTTTGTAAATTGATTCCTTATCAAATGTGTAGTATGGAAACATTGCCTTCCAATCCAAAGGGTTTCTCTTCACTCTATTGGTTTCTTTTCTGTAGAAGCTTTTCAGTTTGATTTAATTCCAATTATCTCTTTTTGCTTTAGTTTCCCGTATGTTGGGGTTCATATCCAAAAAACAGAGCCGTGGGTTTTCCTGTATGTTTCTTTTGGTAGTTTCACAATGTCAGATTTCACATTTAAGTTGTTGATCCATTTCAAGTTTATTTTTATGTATAGTGTGAAATAGTAGTCTCATTTCATTTTTCTTTATGATGATATTGTTCCCCAGAGTATTTATGAAAGAGATTGTCCTTTTCCCACTGTGTATTCTTGAGCCTTTGTTGAAAATCAGTTGACACAAATGCATGGATTTATTTCTGGGTTCTCTATTCTGTTCTACTGCTCTATGTGTCTGATCTTTTTTGATTACTACAGTAGATTTTGAAATATCATAGTATGATGCCTCCAGTTTTTTTGTGGTTGTTTCTTAGGATTACTTTAGCTGTTTGATATATTTTGACTTTCCATATGATTTTAAGACTGACTTTTCTATTTCTCGGAAAACCATCATTGAGATTTTAATAGGGATTGCATGGAATTTGTACATTGCTTTAAGAAGTAAGGGCATTTTAACAATATTAATTCTTCTAATCCATGGACACTGGATATCCACCCATTTTTCCATTTACTTGAGTCTTCTTTGATCACTTTCATGAATATAGTTTTCAGCATGCAGATCTTTTAACTTACTTATTAAATTTACTCCTATTTTATTTTTTATTCTACTATAAGTGGGATTGTTCTTAGTTTCTTTTCCAGTTAATTTGTTGCTTGTGTCTAGAAATCCTATTGATTTTTATGTTGATTTGTATCCTGCGATCTTATAGAATAAGTCTATCCGTTAGACTTCTTCCTTTACTTCTTTCTTTTGTCTAATCGCTCTGACTAGGTCTTCCAGCACTATGTTGAATGACAGTGACCAACATGTGCATCCTTGTCTATTCCTGATCTTAAAGGAAAAGCCTTTAACTTTTCACCATGGAGTACAATGTTGGTTTTGAGTTTGTCCTATACAGCCTTTCTTGTATTAAGGAACATTTCTTCTATAACTAATTTGTTGAATGTTCTTATCATGAGAGTGTGTTGAACTTTGTCACATGCTATTTCTGTAACTATTGAGATAATCACATGGTTATTGTCCTTTATTCTATTAATATGATGCATCATATTTATGAGTTTGCATATGTTGAACTATTCTATTAATATGATGCATCATATTTATGAGTTTGCATATGTTGAACTATCTCTGGTATCAAAGTAATTTTGTCCTCATAAAATGAATTTCAAAGAGTTTTCTCCTCTTCAATTTTTGGAAGAGGTTGAGAAGGGCTGAAATTAATTCTTTAAATATTTGGTAGGATTCAGTATTAAAGCCATCAGATCCTGTTTCAGGATCTATGCTTGAAATATCATAGTATGATGCCTCCAGTTTTTTTGTGCTGCTGTGGTCAAAAGACCAGACAAGAACAATTTAAAGAAGTTTATTTGGGGCTCATGGTTTCAGAGGGCTCAGTTCATAAATGGCTGACTCCATTCCTTGGTGCCTAAGGTGAGGCAGAGCATCATGGCCGAAGTGCACGGTGGAGGAAAGCAGCTAGGAACATAGCACCAGGAAGCAGTAAGAGAGATTCCCCTCACTACAGACAAAATATATAACAGCACAAGTCCCCAGAAACTCACCTCCTCCATCCACACCTGACCTGCCTACAGTCACCACCCAGTTAATCTCTACCAGGGGATTAATGCACTGATTAGATTTAACTCTCATAACCCAATCATTTCACCTCTTAACTTTCTTGTATTGTCTCACTCATGTGCTTTTGGGGGATACCTCAAATCTAAACCATAACGGCTCCTTTTTTTTTTCAAAGAAATAGACTTATTAGCTTGGAAATTAGCAATAATTCAAAGTATATACAGCAATGTAACAGCTAAATGAATTATAATATTTTCACATATTAGATAATTATGTAGACATTAAATTAAACCAATTATACTTAGAATTTTGGGCGGGGATTACTGGGGATTGAACTCAGGGGCACTTAACCACTGAGCCATATCCCCAGCCCTTCTTTGTATTTTATTTAGAGACAGGGTCTCACTGAGTTGCTTAGCATCTCAGAAAGTTACTGAGGCTGACTTTGAACTCATGATCCTCCTGTCTCAGCCTCCTGAGCCACTGGGATTACAGGCGTGCGCCACCACACTCAACTATACCAAGAATTTTTTATGTCATAAAATGTTAAGTTAAAATGTTAGTTTGGGGTGAAAAATATGTGTGCAGCAGAAGTGGTTCCATTTTACACATTTGTGTGCACATGTAATTGAAATATTAGAGCTAACATATTTTTGAGAACACGCTATAACAAGGTAATCCTTTAAGTGTTTCAAAAGGTCTGTCAATTTTTTTTCCTCACTCTAAATTCAACCTTTTTGCCTAAATGGTGAAAATGGAACTAGGGCCCTTTAAATATTTTTCATTTGCCATCTGATGCATTGTTAAACTGTGTCAGTAGAGAGTGCTGCAGAGAGATTGTGGAAGGAAAGGAATTACTTCCTGTTTCTGTGGCTTTTCCAACACCTGACTCCAGGAATACTAAGTGACCAGCAGCTTCTCTGGTCATAGCCAGGCCATCTTTAGTGAGATCTGGATGAGGAGAGGGGGAGGATTCTTCATTGGGCTCTATAATGAGGATTACATTGTTTAATGCCCATAAGAACCCTGATACTGGCCAAGTTGTTGCATGCTGGATCCCCTGCCCTCACTGGCTCCCCAACAACCCACACGAGACTCTCCCTACTGCTTCCAGCTGGACACTCCTCCTACTTCCATAGTACCCTTCATGTGGTAGCCTGCATCTGGGCACACTGGCAGGGTCTGGAGATAGTTGCCCACCCCAGCATAACACAACACAGTACTACACCTCCAAACATGCCACACAACACCACCACACTGCCTGCCCTCCATGCCCCATCTCTGAAAGTGGTCACCTCCATCTTAGGAAACCTTCATCGCCATCTTGGATTACCCCCACTCCTGGCATCACCATCTTTAGTTGGAGCAACTCCCATCTTGGAACACTGGCTGGGGCCTAGAAGCAATATCAAGGTACCTATAGTCCCCTAACCAGCCCCCTTGCAGCTACTAGTCTGACTCACCACTTGCAGCTTCATGGCCAGCCCATAGCTCTCAAAGCCTAGTTCTAATCTGCCTGACACAGAACAGCTCTTCTAACAGACACACAGGCCCCAGAGCTCAGCCCACAGGACTTCCAGAAAGAGAAAGTTTCCTGATGGGAAAGTAGAAAGGGAGGGAGGCATGAGAGATATAGTTTAGAGACTAAATTAGAGACCAGACATTGAGGGGTCTATAGACAATCTAAGGAGCTATGACCAGGTGCCCATATCACACGAGTAGAACCCAAAGGATCCTTGGGGTGCAGTCTTTCTTTCTTTCTTTTTTTAAATATTTATTTTTTAGTTATAGGTGGACAGAATATCTTTATTTTATTTTTATGTGGTGCTGATGATCGAACCCAGTGCCTCCCGCGTGCTAGGCGAGCACGCTACCACTGCGCCATAACCCCAGCCCCTGGGGTGCAGTCTTTCAACAGGGTCTCACAAGTGCTATACCTCCAGGAGAGTTCCACCTCAAAGACCAATGCTCCCACACTAATAACCTTCACCATCCTGTGGGTGGAGATACCAGCAAACACCTGACAACCCCATCTATCAGATAAGAAGGGAAGCAGGGAAGATACTGAACTCCAACAGAAACAATCATGCAATTTTTCTTTAAGATTTTTTCTCTTTCTTTTTCTTTTCTTTTTTAATTTTTTCCTCTCTTTTTTCCTGCCCTCACATCCCCAATAGTTTGTGAAACTAAGTACTCTCTATATATTACGCTACTGAGGACTGGGATATCTGAATAGTATATTACAGTTTTGTTGTATATTCTTTTATCTTCTATTGTTACACTTTTTTCTTTTTATTATTAATTTTTTGTTTATATGTTTTTTGTACTCTCTCTATATATATTCTGTTCCCACTTATCTGTCTCCCTAGAATCTCTTTTCTCCTACTTTCAGCCAACTTCTTTTGATTCCTCATACACACTCCCTAAGATCAAACACCTCTGTTTCCTCACCTCTTACCTCCTTAATGTCTCATCCTACACCCCCTGGTTCTCTCTTTATCTACCATCAGAAACTGTAGACTCTTTCACAAACCTACTGTTTATATTGTAGATAATAATTAAACATTTCTGTCTATTGTGACAAAACTGTAAACTTCTTTTAATTTTTTTTTAATTGTTGATTGGCCTTTATTTATTCATTTATTTATATGTGCTGCTGAGGATCGAGCCCAGTGCCTCCCACATGTGAGGCAAGTGCTCTACCACTGAGTCACAATCCCAGCGCCTTGTAAACATCTTAATAGGAGCTATTTGGTTTAAGGCCACATATTGTTTGCATTGATACTTGTAAATATTGATGTTCCTCTTAAAGGAGAGGTACTGGAAACCATCAGGGACACTATAAGACTATAGGGTAGAAACTGAAATACCTCAGATCTGCACTGCTAGAAGGGAAGACACACAAACAACATGAAAAAACAAGGGAAGAAAGTACCCCAGATAAGCTAAGATACTACATTATTAGAATCCATGACCAGCACAGTAGAAGAAATGTCAGAGAAAAAGTTCAGGATGTACATGATTAAAATGTTTTGCAAACTAAAGGAGGATATAAGAAAGCAAACACAGAAAACAAAAATCACTTCAATAAAGAGCTATGTGAACAAATACAGGAAGCAAAAGATTACTTCAATAAATAGAGATTCTGAAAAAAATAAACCAAACATCAATCCTTGAAATGAAGGAAACAATGAACCAAATTAAAAACTCAATAGCAAGTATCACCTACAGACTAATTCACTTGGAAGAAAGAACCTCAGACAATGAAGATAAAATATATAACCCTGAAAATAAAATTTACCAAACAGTAAAGATGGTAAGAAACCATGAACAGAACATCCAAGAATTATGGGATAATATAAAAAGACCAAATTTAAGAATTATTGGGATTAGAAGAAGTCATGGAGATGCAAACCAAAAGAATGAACAATCTATCCAACGAAGTAATATCAGAAAATTTCCTCAAACTGAAGAATAAATTGGAAAATCAAATACAAGAGGCTTACAGGACACCAAAAGTAAAAAATCACAAAGGACCTACAACAAGGCACATTATAATGAAAATGCCTAGATTACAGAATAAGGATAGAAATTTAAAGGCTGCAAAAGAAAGGAATCAGATTACTTATAGGGGGAAACCAATTTGGATCTCAGCATATTTTTAAAAACCAATCCTCAAAGATAGAAGGTCCTGGAATAACATATATCAAGCATATTTTTAAACACCGACCCTCAAAGCTAGAAGGTCCTGGAATAACATATATCAAGAACTGAAAGAAAATGGATGCCTACCAAGAATCTTTTATCCAGCAAAATTAAGCTTTAGATTTGATGATGAAATAAAAACCTTCCATGACAAATAAAAGTTAAAAAAAATTCACAACAAGAAAGCCTACACTACAGAATATCCTCAGCAAAATATTCCATGAGAAGAAAATGAAAAATAACAATGAAAATCAACAAATGGAGCAACTACACTAAAGGAAAAGCTAATCAAAGGAAAAACCAAATTAAAAACCAAGAATGAACCAAAATGACAAGGAATACACACCATAATACAAACAATAATAACTCTGAATATTAATAACCTAAACTCATCAATCAAAAGACATAGATCGACAGATTGGATTTTTAAAAAAGATCCAACAATATGCTGCCTACAAGAGACTCATCTCATAGGAAAAGACATCCACAGACTGAAGGTGAAAGGTTGGGAAGAAAAAACATATCACTCACATAGACTACATAGCAGGGTTTCCATCCTCATATCAGATAAAGTAGACTTCAAACCAAACTTAGTCAGAAAGGATAAAGAAGGTCATTTTCATATGGCTTATGGGAACCATACATCAGCAAGACATAAGAATTGTAAATATATAGCCAGGCGTAGTGGCGCATGCCTGTAATCCCTGCACTTTGGGAGGCTGAGACAGGAGAATCGCAAGTTCAAAGCTAGCTTCAGCAAGGGTGAGGCACTAAGCAACTCAGTGAGACCTTGTCTCTAAATAAAACACAAAATAGGGTTTGGGGTGTGGCTCAGTGGTTGAGTATCCCTGAGTTCAATCCTCAGTACCAAAAAAAAAAAAAAAAAAAAGAATCACAAATATATGTGCCCCAAACAATGGAGCATCTACGTACATCAAACAAACTCTTCTCAATTTCAAGAATCAAATAGACCACAACACAATAAAACTAGGTGATGTTAACACACCTCTTTCACCACTGGATAGATCTTCCAAGCAGAAACTAAACAAAGAAACTATAGAACTCAATAATACAATCAATAATTTAGACTTAAAAGACATATAGAGAATATTTCATCCATCAATGAGTGAATACACTTTCTTTCAGCAGCACATGGATCCTTCTCTAAAACAGATCATATATTATGCCAGCAAATATCAAAAAAATAGAGATACTACTCTGCATTCTATCTGATCATAATGGAATGAAATTAGAAATCAATTATAAAATAAATAATAGAAGCTACTCTAACACCTGGAGACCAAATAACATGCTATTGAATGAACAATGGATAACAGAAGACATCAGAGTGGAGATTAAAAAATTCTTAGAGGTAAATGAGAACACTGATACAACATATCAAAATCTCTGGGACATTATAAAGGCAGTGCTAAGAGAAAAGTTCATTACATTGAGTTCATTCCTTAACAGAACAAGAAGTCAACAAATAAATGATCTAACATTACATCTTAAAGCACTAGAAAAAGAAATCAACACCAAAAGTAGCAGAATGCAGAAAATAATTAAAATCAGAGCTTAAATCAATGACATTGAAACAAACAATTTAAGAAACTGACAAAACAAAAAGTAGGTTCTTTGAAAAAAATAAATAAAATTGATAAACCCTTAGCTACACTAATGAAGAGAAGGTGAGAGGAAACTTAAATTACTAAAATTCATGATGAAAAAGGAAATACTACAACAGATACCACTGAAATACAGAAGACAATTAGAAACTATTTTAAAAATTTATACTCCAATAAAATAGAAAATCTTGAAGATATTGACAAATTTCTAGAGTCATATGATCTACCCAAACTGAACCAAGAGGATATAAAAAATTTAAACAGGGCAAAATTTCAAGCAATGACATAGAAGAGACCATCAAAAGCCTACCAACAAAGAAAAGCCCAGGACCAGACAGATTCACAGCCAAGTTCTACAAGACCTTCAAAGAACTAATACCAATACTTCTCAAATTATTCCATGAGATAGAAAAAGAGGGAACCTTTCCAAACTCATTCTATGAAGCCAATTTCACCCTAACACCAAAACCAGACAAAGATAAATCAAGGAAAGAAAACTCCAGACCAATATCTCTAAAGAACATAGATGTAAAAATTCTCAATAAAATTCTGTCAAATTAAATACAAAACATATTAAAAAGATAGTGCACCACAATCAAGTGGGGTTCATCCCAGGGATGTAAGGCTGGTTCAACATACCAAAATCAATAAATGTAATTCATCACATCAATAGACTTAAAGATAAGAATCACATGATCATCTCAATTGATGCAGAAAAAGCATTCAACAAAATATAACACCCCTTCATGTTCAAAACACTAGAAAAACTAGGGATAGTAGGAACATATCTCAACATTGTAAAAGCTATCTATGCTAAGCCCAATGCCAATATCATTCTAAATGGAGAAAAAGCATTCCCCCTAAAACTTGGAACAAGGCAGGGATGCCTTCTTTCACCCATTCTATTTACCTTAGTCCTGGAAACTAGCCAGAGCAACTAGACAGACAAGAAATTAAAGGGATATGAATAGGAAAAGAACTCAAACTATCACGATTTGCTGACGATATAATTCTATACTTAGAGGATCCACAAAATTCCACTAGAAAACTTCTAGAACTAATAAATTAATTCAGCACAGTAGCAGGATATAAAATCAATACCCATAAATCAAATGCATTTCTGTACATCAGTGACAAATCTTCTGAAAGAGAAATTAGGAAAACTACCCCATTCACAATAGCCTCAATAAAATAAAATACTTAAAAATCAACCTAACAAGAGGTGAAAAACTTCTACAATGAAAACTACAGAACAAAAGAAAAAAATTTAAAAATACCTTAGAAGATGGAAAGATCTTGTTCTTGGATAGGCAAAATTAATACTGTCAAAATGAACATACTACCAAAAGTGTTATACAGATTTAATACAATTCCAATAAAAAATCCTAATGACATTCCTCATATAAATATAAAAAGAAATCATGAAATTCATTTGGAAAAATAACAGACCCAGAATACCCAAAGAAATCCTTAGCAAGAAGAGTGAAGCAGGAGGCATCACAATACCAGAACTTAAACTATACTACAAAGCTATAGTAACAAAAACAGCATGATATTGACACCAAAACAGACATGTAGACCAATGGTACAGAATAGAGGACATGGAGACAACCCACATAAATACAGCTATCTTATGCTAGACAAAGGTGCCAAAAACATACACTGAAGCAAAGATAACTTCTTCAACAAATGGTGTTTGGAAAACTGGAAATCCATATGCAGCAAAATGAAAATGAAACTGTATCTCTCCCTGCACAAAAATAAAGTCAAAGTGAATCAAAGACCTAGAAATCAGGCCAGAGATTCTGTACCTAATAGAAGAAAAAGCAGGCCTAAATCTTAATCATGTCAGCTTAGGATCTGACTTCCCTATCAAGACTCCTAAAGCACAAGAAATAAAATCAAGAATCAATAAATGGAATGCATTCAAACTAAAAATGTTCTTCCCAGCAAAAGAAACAATTAATGAAGTGAAGAAAGCCTACAGAATGGGAGCAAATTTTTACCACAGCACATCAGATAGAGCACTGATCTCCAGGATATATAAAGAGCTCAAAAAACTTAACACCAAAAAACCAAAAAAATCCAATCAATAAATGGGCTAAGGAAATGAGCATACACTTCACAGAAGATATACAATAGATCAATAAATGTATGAAAAAATGTTCAACATCTCTAGCAATTAGAGAAATGGAAATCAAAACCACTCTAAGATTTCATCTCACCCCAGTCAGAATGGCAACTGTCAAGAATTCAAGCAACAATAAATGCTGGTGAGGACATGGGGGAAAAGGTATGCTGATTCATTGCTGGTAGATTGCAAAATAGTGCAACCACTTTGGAAAGTAGTATGAAAATTCCTTAGAAAAGTTGGAATGAAACCACCATTTGACCCAGCTATCCCCCTCCTCAGTCTATACCCAAAGGACTTAAAATTAGCACACTAAACCTCACTGTTTGTAGCAGCTCAATTCATAATAGCTAAACTGTGGAAGCAGCCTCTATGCCCTTCAATAGATGCATTGATAAAGAAACTGTGATATATATACACAATGGAATATTACTCAGCCTTAAACAATGAAATCATGGCATTTATGGTTAAGTGGACAGAGTTGAAGAATATCATGCTAAATGAAGTAACGCATGCCAAAAAACCAAAGGCCAAATGTTTTCTCCGATAAATGCCTGCTGATCCATAATGGGGATGGGGGCAAGGGAAGAATGGAGGAACTTTGGATTGAGCAGAGGGGAGGGAGGGGATAAAAAGGGATACAGGGGAGGAAGGTGGAATGAGATGGACATTATTACCCATATGTATGGGTATGATTGCACGAATGTTGTGACTCTATATCATGTACAACCAGAGAAACGAACAGTTGTGCTCCATTTGTGTAACAGATAAAATTAATTAATAATAAAAAAGAGAATCCTGATACCTAGGGGAATCTATTAAATAATAGATTATAATCTCTATGTTACAAAGGGGGAAACCCAGTAATTACATGAGATCACATAGAGATAAACTGATGAAATCAGAATTTAATCTAAGCACCATAACTCCCAAGTACATACTTACAACTATATTATCCTGAATGAATTCTGAAATATTGAGTAGGTACACACAGATACATAAAAAGACACTGGGAAGATAAAACAGGTACATGTAAATGGTTGTTGGCTTGATGTCATGAAAATTAGAGGAGCCTTATTGTGCAATTTCCAAATTTCTTTCAATATGCAAATACTAATTTTAAAATCAGAAATGCACACATATTTAAGCTAAGAAAGAAATTCTGAGGAATCCTCTGTAGATGATGTACTTACATGCAGCCATGCTGCCAATTTAATAAAGTGCAAACTCACCAAAGTCTCCTTTCATTTCTACAGCCTTTACTTCATGTTCTTCCCTGATATACAGGTGCAATATACATCGCTAAGAGCTTAATTCCAAATTTCAGTAAGAGCTATGGCTACAATCTATTCAACACTGAAGCAAGAATAACTACATTTAAATTTAATTTGCATAATTGCAATACCACACAAATAAAAAGCATTCATTATAGCTGTGTCTGGCTCCAATTTGTATCATTCCCCAGACTATACAGCTAGTATTATTAACAGTGAAAATTTAAAATAAATTTCAAGAAGCTAAACTATGAACATTACTTCCCAATTTCAAGTTTGTAAAGTTCTCCATCATTTGCCAGGAAAGTAGACGTGTCTCTCTCTCTCTCTTTCTCTTTTATAATCTATTTGCCTTGAATTCTTTATATCACAAGCAGATAGCTTGCTCTGTTTTCCCATTGATTATAGTATAAGCAGTGTTATTTTTCCATATCTTATTCCTAAAATATGATTCTTTTATGGGGCACCCTGACAATCTTGGGAAAATGAATTTTCTAGCATTACTGAGAGTTTTAACCCCAGAAGTTTAAGTATCAATAGCAAGACCCTTATTTTTTATTTTATAAGGGGAAAAGAAAAGAGAAAATGGAATCTACTTTTCTTTTCTGTGATGCTGTGGTGAATTGAATCCAGGGCCCTGTGTCTGCTAAACACATACTCCATTACTGACCTGCACCCCCAGCCCCACCTGTACAATTCTACACACTTTCTATAACACTTTTGACATAATTACCTATACGTTAAAAACAAAACATAGGTCTGAGGTTGTAGCTCAGTGGTAGCGTGCTTGCCTTGCATGTGTGAGGCACTGGGTTCGATCCTCAGCACTACATTAAAAAAAATCAATAAAATAAAGGTATTATGTCCATGTACAACTAAAAAAGTATTAGGAAAAAACATAAACAGATATCTTACAGAAATCTGCAACCACTTCAAAGGCCTTCAGGTCAAAGTCTGAAACAGTGGGGATTTTTAAGTTGTAAATTATATACCCAAAACCAGAAATGTTAGCATTTTCTATTCTAATTTAAAATATTGTTTTCAGCTGTCGCATAGACTATGAAGTTTATGGGAATCATGTCATCATAGAGGATCCTACTGTTATTCATGGCTATTCTTTCTTTGTTATTATTTTTTATTTATACCAGTATCATACATTCCATTCAACAAATATTTACTGAATCACAATTGATGCCCAGAAAAGAGCAATGTATATTTTATTAGATGGTTAATACCAGAATAATTTGTATACAACAAACATGAAAACAATATAATATGGTTTTTATGGTACAAGCTTATCCTCCATACTAACAAACTGCTCAAACCATGTAGTTATGTGTGACTAAGAGGATTGATTTATTTCTTCTCTATTCACACTTCTCTTCTTTTTTCGTTATCTGGATTCTGCTTTTGTGAGATCATCATTGCTCTTGACTTTCGCCACCTGAGCTGGGAAATTTTTCATACATAAGGTCCTTACTACTCTGCAGGAAATTCTTACCATTCACTAAGTCTGCAGTTATATGTAAATGCAAAGTATATTTCAATTATATTAGTATAAAGATTTGACTTTTTCTGAAATGCTCTTTGCTAACACTGGATTCTTATTACCAGTAAAGGTTTAGTTTTCTAATTGTTAATGTTGTTTTATTATAGGCCATGTCTTCTTTGTTGTTCCTTCTGCTAAGGTTTTGAATGGTGTGTTATTTATTATTCTACTTATCCATAGGAAGGTGGTCACAAATTCTTTGCTACAATCTTTTCATTATAAAATAATGATTCCGAATCTCTTCTTAATCAATACAACACAGAAGTGATGTTCTATGACTTCTGAAGCTAGGTCACAAAGAGCCCTGCATCTGTAGCCCAGATCTCTTGGAGTATTCTATCTGGGAACCCCAGTGGGGCACATGATCAGTTCAGCTAACTTGAGGCCAGGCACTGCTGAGACACCTTGCTTAAGTGCTCTGGTCAAAAGTCCCAGTTAAGCTCAGCCTTCCATCCATCCCTGCTGAGGTGGTAGAAATGCAAGTGAAACCACCGTGGACCCTCCAAACCAGCCTATGCATTGGTGGAATGCCACCAAGTGACTTCTATGTGTGCCAAACAGAATCAAATAATTGGCCAGAGAAAGTCAAATCCCTGACTTACAAAATCATAAGACATCAAACATTGGTTATTGTTTAAGCCACAAAGCTTGGGAGCATTTTGTTATGCAGCAATTGATAACTGGAATTTTCTTGCCAGGTCATACAAGTTTGGTGATTTCATTCTTTAAGCACTTCATACCAACTTTTACGTCAGCAACACTAATATGGTAAAGATCGTGAAAATTCTGTTTTCTGCAGAATGAACTGGAATGCAGAAACTACTTCATCAGGCAAAATAGTATTAAAGAATGTCCACTTGATCACTTTATTAAAGGAATTTAAAATTCAGTTCAATTAGAAAAATATATCCTGGCAGAAGAAATGGATTCTTTATGGAAGGAAGGTGCTAACTTTGCTAAGTTTTGTTTTTAAAGGATAAAACACTAAAACATTTTCCAGAGCAAGCCAAGGGGGTCACTGATGAAAGAACAGAAGAAAAGCAGAAAGGTTCAAAGCATATGTGTTTATCAGATAAGAAAATTCCTGATTTCTTAAAGCCCTTTGTTTCTGGTATTTTGCGTGTGTGTATGTGTGTGTGTGTGTGTGTGTGTGTGTGTTTTCCCTCTAGTCAAGCAATGTCTTTCTTCCTGCCCCATCATCACTATTTCATACTTGCATGTGAAAGATAAAATTTTCCCTCCTAAATGGAAGATAAGAAAACTGAGGAGTTGTACTGGAAACTGCACTGTCATCTCACCTGAATTTGAAAGATGAGCTCATTAGAATCCACGTAGGACACAGCTTACTGCTAAGTTCATTGCTCCTCAGAGTAGTAATTCCCAGACCAGGGTAAGCATTAGAATCACCTAGGAAATATTTCAAAATACTTTTTTCTAAAGATTCTGGTGTGAGATCACAGAATATGTATAATTTAAACAAAATTATTTCAGTGTTAAATAAAAAACAAAACATCAAAACAAACACCTCAAATTGACAAGCAAAGGGAAATTATTAATTCATTTAACTAAATAGTCTACTTTTTAACACCCTCCACATCCAAATTAGTCTATTTTGTGCTGTTATAACAGGATATTTGGGACTAGGTGATGTACTAAAAAAAAAAAAAATACAGGTTTGTTTCATATAATTTGGGAAGCTGGAAGTGCAAAATCCAGAGACCTGCATCTGGAAGAGACTTTCTTGTTGTGTTAACCCATGATAGAAGGCCGAAGGGCAAAAAGTACAGGCTTGAGAGAGAGAATGGAAGGGAGTGAACTCATCCTTTTATCAGAACCCAGTCCCTAGACAACTGACTCCCTTCCACAATAACAATCCTTTCATGAGAACAGAGCCCTAAAGACTTAGGCACTTGGTAAAGGTTAGAACTTTTAACATTGCATTGGGAATTAAGTTTCCAACAGTGAACACTGGGAGACATATTCAAACCATAGCACCATCCATCTTCCCTCTCCCATACCTTCCAATACAGCTCAATATTCAGGTTTATATTTCTGCAAGTGTGTATCTGCCATTGATAGATGAGCCATGTAAATATTCATATTTTTAATTCAAATACAAACTCTCCAGATGTATTCAACTTCTCTCAGTTTTTTTTTCAACTAAAGTCTTCAATGAATTTCCTCTTTTTTCATCTGGACCAAATTGAACCTTGAACACAGTTATCATCCTAGGAGGTCCTTTCTTCTCTCACTTCCAGTCTCTCTAGCTTGCATGTCTTTCTCTTTCCTGATTAACTCTCTTCTTTTGGTAAATGACAGATAATATTTAGAGATACTGCCTGTCTAAAAAATGTTGTTAGACATCCTTAGTGATGATGTATAGCTAACTGGGTTCAGAATTATTAACTGGAAATCTTTTGCACTTGAAATTTAAAAGCAAATCTCCTTTGTCATCTAACTCCCAGAATTGTTAATGCTAAGTCCAATAACACTGTGATTCATTATCTTTTATGTGAAATCATCTTTTCCCTTTAGTGCTCATAAGCGCTTATCTTTTTTTCCAAATGTTTAAAATGTCATGATTATGTTCCTTAGTTTAGATTTATTTTGATCCATTTTGCTATCAGGAGACTTTGAAGTCTGACAACTAATGATCTTTTGTTCTGAAAAGTTTCCGAGATTATTTACACAGCAATTTTCTTCACTCTGTTTCCTTTGTTCTCTGTGTGTCACCAAAAATTTGAGCTTCCCAGACTGACCCTCTTTTGTTTTCTCTATTATAGCCCATATTTTGTAATGTGCCTTATCTCCTGGAAAATTTCGATCTAATAATCTAAGTTTTTTAAAACTCAAAAAAAATTATGCCATTACTTTTATTTTCAAAACATTTTTTTCTCTTTTTTAAAAGTCATGTTATTTTTTTAAGGAACTGAATCTATTTTTTTTTCTTCTGGACCTTGTTTTGTGGGGGTTTGTTTGATTTTACTGGCATGTACTCCCCACTTGGTTTCTTCCAACTCACTTCTTATTCTGGATAATTAAGTTTCTCTTGCATGTTCATGACTTCCTCAAACATCAATGTTTCTTAACTTCTCAGTAGTAGATTGTATGACCATTCACCCAAAATCCTATTTTCCCTCCTTAATTGATAATGATAGATAGCTTCCAAAGACAGCTATCAGCAATTTCTACCATCCCTGGCTACTTCCCCTGCCTTAAATATGCTCTGGTTTTACAGTTGGCTTTGACCAATAAAATGCATCAGAAGTGATGCTATGCCAGTTCTAAGCATTGTCCTTAAGAAGCCTGGCAACTAGATTTTAACTCTCTTAAGAAGCTCTCACTACCATGCAAGGAAGCCCAGACTGCACTGTTAAATGGGAGACTACATGGAGAGAGAAGCCACATGGAGGAGAACCAAAGTAACCTAATTAGGAGCTGACATCAGCTGTCATATATGCAAGAGGCCATATCTTGCATGTTTTAGTCTGGTTGAGCTCTAGGCTGAATGCACTCACCTTGGTGACTGTGATTGACACCAAAGAGAGCAGAAGAATTACCTTGCTGAGCCTAACCAACCTTTAGATAACATGAAAAATAATATATCAATACATACTGAGGTAGGTCACCAACCTTTAGAGGAATAGATAACTGATATAAGGGATATTATATATCCCTGCTTCATAGTATTAGGCTTAACCATGTGACTAATTTTATAGATTGAATCTTTTCTTCCATTATATTTACTATGTTTGCTTGTAAATAAGGAAGAAATTGAGGTTGGATTATTAATTTTGAAATTGGTATATTACTGATCAGTATTTGTTCCATAACTGAAGTGTTTACATTTGAAAAATGGTAGCTCCTATCTTGGAGACAATATAAATGACATCTAAATAGCCACAGACAATTCACTGGGGTTGCATTAGACGTTTTCCTGTGTGATACTCCTTCAACACCTTACCTAAGATACTAGACTCAACCACAGGTTTCTACTGTGGTCCCTTGATCTTTATTGACTCTAGTGACTGTGGTCTGGGATTTCTTGCGTCTTTGTGGGGCATCTTAAAGCTCAAGTGGAATCTAATGAGTCCCTAATACATCCACCAGAAAGAAAAAAAAGAGAAAGAAAAAGAAAAAAGAAAAAAGAAAGAAAAGAAAGTATTTGCTTTCTCCTCCTAGCATATCCATAAGAGACTTCTAATACTGAAAAATGAACCAATTGGAGCAACCAGAAATAATAAGGAATTTGTAAGTTTTTTCTGAAGGTGGTCACAAATATCCCTCCAATATAACATGACCTGGTGACTTTTCCATTATTCTCATAAAGAGGATCTCTTTACCACCTCTCCCCAGTACCTATGCCTTCCAGTTGTTAAACATTTGTTGTTAACAGGCCCCTGCTCAAACTATTGTTCCTCTCATTCAGTGGTGATTCTGGATCATTGTGCTACATAATCTTACTTTACTGTAAGGAAATGGAACAACTGGGACTGGCTCATGAAAGCATCTATTTTGGTAGCTACATAGATAATATTATCACTACTAAAGAATTCTACCAGAGTAACTTTGAAACATCTTTATAATTTTGAAAAATATCTTTTACTCAGAAGACATCTAGATGCTCTAAGTTTAAGACCAGTTCTTATATTTATAACTGTTTCACACTTCTCATTACTACATACTAGATCTGAATTAAAAGGAAATAGATATTTGACTATTTAAAAACAAAATAGAACCAAGCCACATTTTACTACAGAAAGTTAGCATATAAAAAATCTTTTGTGTTTGTTTAGCCTTCTATGTATTTTATCAGAAGTTTTGTCATATTTACTGTGGTAAAACCTGAAGCAATTGTTTTAAGATCATTTTTGCATAATAGTAAAAAGTATGTTAATGGTTGTAATTGCAGCATCCTCTTAGTAGTTGTTAAAAAAAATCTCAAAGATGATAACAGTGTAATCCCTGCTTCTACATTAAGGAGCATATTTCCCCCAAGATACTAATACATAAAGTAGAATAGTAATAATAGGTATGTGAAAATGTGTACTCAGGGAAGAATATAACCTTTTAAAATTACTTACAAATGGAAATTCATGCACTAGGGCTGCCAAAATACATTTCATCACAACTAAAACTAATTTTATTCTTGAAAATACAATTACAAAAATATCAAATGTATTACAAGTAGTAAACTTAAGATAAAGTTTCCTAATTTCAAGTTCACATACTAACATGGATCATGATTCATAAACTATTTCTCTAACACAATAGTTTTCAAACTATCTTATTTCTTCAAATGAATCTTATCCAAAACACCAACTGATACAAAACAGAATAAAAAAGAAGCCTCTATTAGAATGATGCGGGAAAAGTATTAAAATGCACAATAGACCTGCTGACCCCAAATTTCACCAACTGGTTTTTCAGAGGAATCAATTAAGCACTTCCGAGAAATTACTAATGCCCTGATATCTCATTTAATAGATACTTATGATATATAAAAATTATTTAATTATTCTGAAAATAGGGACGCTCATGATATAACCAAGGTGTAACAGTTTAATCTTTCACCAAAAGTACCTGTCTACAGACAGGCAAGTAGACAAACATAAGTATAAAAACTCCACAATGTTCAACAAGGACCTACCTTCTTCTTTCTTCTCTGCCATCCTTGATATAGGCTTCTATTTTAAAGGTCATTGCATGGTCCAACATGGATAGTAGAGATCCATAAATCTTTATTCCAATAACAGAAAAGATGAAAATAAAAAGGTTAATTGATGAAAAGTAACCTTGAAAAATAGCCAGATCCAAAAGCAGTTAGAACCTTGCATTGGCAAGCTCAGCAAGACTGCATAAATGCTCAGGCCCCTGGTATGTCGTCTCTCCCAACACGCATTGCCATCCCAAACAAATTCAGAGTTCTATTACTAGGAAGAAGGGAGAGAAGAAATCACATATAAATACAATAGTCTATGTGACATAAGCTTGCTGTGTTTTCTGATATTTCTCTGTTATGTAATAATTTTATTTTGATGAATATTTAAATAACAATATATTCTAAAGTATTATAATAATATATTTTATTATGATCTCACATTCTGAAGAGGTTACTTTTAAAACATAAATACAGAGCTGGGCGTGGTGGGGCACAACTGTAATCCCAGCGCACTTTGGGAGGCTGAGACAGGAGAACTGCGAGTTCAAAAGCCAGCCTCAGCAACGGCGAGGCGCTAAGCAGCTCAGTGAGACTCTGTCTCTACATAAAACACAAAATAGGGCTGGAGATGTGGCTCAGTGGTTGAGTACCCCTGAATTCAATCCCTGGTACCAAAAAAAAAAAAAAAAACCCCAAAACATAAATACAGTAATTATGGCAAAGGTACATGTCTTCTAAAAGCTTTTGATTCATGATGTCTTTGATTTGGGAGAAGAAGTAGAAGTTTTTTTGTGTTGATATTCCCTTTATTTTATGAGAAGGGATTATTTTGTTGATGTCTTCGAGGTGAGCAAAAAAAGATGAATATCATGGAAAAACTCACAAATCCAGCCTAATTGGCTTAGTGTCTCTGTAAGAGAGTTGAGAATAACCTCAAGAATTTATGTGCTTCAAAGACTTTCTTAGACTAGTACTCAATATACTTTACATAATTGCCACAGAGAAAGTAAGAATATTAGAATGGTCTGCAGAAAACAGATGAAACTGCCCACAGCAGAGGACACGATTCCAGGAATTCTCACTGCCTCCAGGCCCTGCCCAGCCACCCAGAGTGCTTAGGAGATAAATCTCCCATCTCATGTGGCATATCTTTATATCTTAGGCCACCTGCATAAGCAACCATTCTGAGAAGACCTGGGATGAGGGAGGGTCATTCTTTCTTCCCACACAGTGCAGCCAGGCAAGTGAAGCCATAAAGGCTCAGGTGGCCACAGCAGAGAAAACAGTCCTACAGATTATCAGGAGCAGAAGGAGTACTCAAGACCATTGATAAGACATGGTGAAAGAAGATTGCAAGCAGTTATGTTCCTGTGCACAAATGACTCACCACCAGACTGGAAACAACCTGTGAAAATGGGAGAGGCTGTGTTCCTGGATAAGTAGGTCGGTTCTAAGATCCATTACATTGTGATATTGTCTATGTTTTAGAATGTGCTTACAGTAGAGTGAGGACAACCTATGCTTTCACAGATTCATTATTCTACATTAGCAGTGACATAACAAAGATTGAAATAATGTTATTTTGTCTTATTTGTGAGTATTCCCATGTGGTTAAGTTTTACTGTATTGCAATTGTTCTGATTTGCACTAATATGTACACACACACACACACACAAGATCTTGAAGATCTATTTTAGCCTTTAAACTTGGTTTGTATTTGGCATCTCTAAAGGTCTTTATAAAATGAGGAATGAAGTACTTTGATAACCTACAATAACTTACAAAAGCTTAACTTGGAATTGGATTCAAATTCAATTTTTACTTCATTTTAAATTACTGTAGAGCCATTCAATATGACACAGACTTAGGTTGTTGAAAAATAAAGACATTTGTATTTTACAAGTGTCACCTCAGGAAATAATATTGAATTATTAAATACTAAGTATGATTAATCCATTCAATAAAATAACTGAGCTTCAAAGAAGATATTCTAACTTATAAACTTAGAAGTTATTTATACATATCAACACATTAACCATAAAATAATCAACATTAAAGTTCATAAATTATTCAATGTTCTGTGAGAAGCTATAAAGTTTTTACATATTAAGATTATATATTCTGACAAAGAATATTATCTAGATTATTACTGTTTGAAAACCAGTTACTCCATTCAATAAAAGTATGAATGAGGAAGAAGATCAATTAATCAGTAGGAAATCCATCACTTATTTTAATTCTATATGGACTAAGACAAGAAACTCAATGTCTTTGAAACAGTTTCTTTATCCATGAATGTAGGTATTGATTACTATTATAAGAGTTATTGAAAGATTAAAGATGTTGTCTGGGATCTGCTGACCTGTGTTGATCTATGTATGATTAGATCAAGTCCCAGTTTCATGGCATGTGAATGTCCAAAGCCCTCTTGGGAATTTCTGTAAATTCCTGGATGACATTTGGTCTTCTAATCCCATTCGGAAGGGCTTGCCGCCCTTCCACATCATGATAGTAGATCTTTAAGAACTATACCCTTTCTCAGTCTGCATGTGTTCACAGCCATGGCACATACAGAAAGTATTCACAGCTGTAAGTCTACTAAGAATTTGCAGTTGGGGAGAGGTTGGAAAACATTATATCAAAACAAGGCAAGTGGTTCAAAATGAACATGAGCCATCCCTGGAACACCTACAAGAGGTAAATTTATTTATTTTATACCTTGAGTTTTACCTCAGCTAATGCTACCTAATTGACTCTTCTTTTTCTCCTCCTTCTCTATTCTGCTCTCCTCCTTTCACTTCCTTTTCTGCAGTAAAAGAGAGGACAGACAGGAGTTGAGAGAAGCAGGTGCATGCTGTCAGGTTTTGTGTGCCCCCATTAAAGTGCTCAGTTGCTGCCAGGCATTTCATTCCACACAGCTCTTTGTACAAAAGTTCTGGAAACTTCTCCTTTCCCTTGCTTCTTCAGACCAAAAGATTATAAAAGACTCACAGTTAGGGGCTGGGTTGTGGCTCAGTGGTAGAGCGTCTTGCCTAGCACACGTGAGGCACTGGGTTGGATTCTCAGCACCACATATAAATAAATAAAATAAAGGTCCATTGACAACTAAAAAATATTTAAAAAAAAAAAAAAAGACTCACAGTTACTAACCTGAACGTAGTACTTTGTCCTTCAGGGTATTTCCACTCCTTGCCTACCCCTTATTACACTATCTAGTTGTTAGAACCACAAGGGATTTCAAATACATTTAAGCTTCAGAACCTTATTTTGGTTGGTCTCCTAATGTAGATATCTGCAGTGTTTGTTTCCTAACTTCATTCAGGTCTTTGCTCAATATAACTTCATCTAAAAGGTCTTTCAGACCACACTATCAAATCAGAAACCTCACCATATACTTGAGCTTCCATTTTCCTTATCCTGCTTTATTTTTCCTCATTGTACTTTTTACCACTTAAGTTTATTTAAAAATTATTTTTCTTTATCTTCCCACACTAGAGTAAACAACTTTTCTTAATTTTGCTGGGACTTTACCAGTTATAGTACAGAAAGTTCTGTGCCCAGAGACCTCCCTCCATCCTACTCAACCTGGGACAGTTGTTTACAGCACAGAAACCAAGCTCTGAGACAAGACACTTTATCACCATTGCACGTATCTTCTGTAATTAGAATAGAGCCTAGCACTTGATAGTAGCTCAATAAATGTTTGCTGAATGAACAAATGAATGAATAGTTGGGCAAGATCATCAGGTAAATGCATCAGAATATAGTCTCCAATGTTTAAGAGCTGAAAGAAAACTTGGAATTTCATATAATGCTCCACTTTACACAGAGGACACAGCAAGTTAATGGATATATCAGGGTCCAGGCAGAAAAACAGGGTTTATATAAGCTATTTTTATAGAATGAATTTAATACGAGGAGCAAAGGTACAAAGGTATTGCCAAAGTGGGAAAACTAAGATAATGATGGTGAAGCCTCCCAGATACTACTAGTTATTGCAGGAAACATCTAGTACTCCTGGATGAAGTGACAAAGGGTGGGTCAGGGTTTCCAGAGATTGAGATCAAGGTTGATGGAGGTTTCTACATCTATACAAAGGGAGAACGGATTACCAAGGAACAAGGCACTGCCAGAGGCTACCCAAAGCAGAGAAACAGAGCAAAAACTGTTTCCAACTCTTTTTCTGCTACCCCTCTACTGATTGCAAGCTAGTCAGAAGCTAGTTAGTCAAGAAACCTAAATATAGTATTTGCAGATATAGTTAAGAAATACATCTTGGAGAATACAACTAAATGGAAGAAAAAACCTATATATTGCCGTATACGTATTTAACTAGCACACTTAAAATTGTGGTTATAATTGCAATATGGATGAAAATTAATTAGTCTGGATTATTAAGGCCATTAGATTCCCTGAAATTTGATTAAAAACAAACTAGTTTCTGCCTTCCTTGCCTCCTGCAAAACGAAAAACAAAACCCCCCAAAACAATAAAAACAAAAAAACTTCCCTGCAAGCGAACTGTTAGTTTACTAAGATATTTAAATTTCAGTTATCTATATGATATCTGTTTTTTAATGTCTATTGGGTTCTGTTTTGAGAACTAAATTAGGAAATGTTTGGGCAAGTATTATTAAATGCTAATTATTATCACTATTGTATAGAAAAATTAATTTATGGAGTACCCTCAACTTTTAAATACATTTCACCCAGGGCACTATTTGTATACCTCAATCTATTTTTCCAACATGGACTTTTTCACTAGTTTTTCCAAAGCTTAAATGATGCAAGAATGAACAAATATAGTAATAAAAATGTATTTTTGTTGTTACAATAGTTTTGAATTGATCCATAAGCTTTTTTTTATTTCGATCACCATAGTTTAATTTTGATATTATAAAATTTCATATAAATGGAGAATACAATACATACGCTTTTGTATCAGGCCTCTCTTGCTTAATACAGTTGTTAAGATTCCTTCTATACCAAATACTTTTTAATTTCTGCATGGGATGAATGTCCATATTTGTTTATCCATTCACCAGTTAATAGACATTAATTTTTCTCTGTTTTAGGCCATTATGAATAAAGTTGCTATGAATATTCTCACATATGACCTTTTATATAAATATGCTTCAATTTGTCTTGGTTAAAATGTATGAGAAAAGATTAATGGATCATTATGTGGTCTTCTCTTTAACTTTATGAGAAAATAGCACTTTCTGTTAATGTTGTAATATTTTTAAAATTCACCAACAGTCCTATTATTTTTTTTTTCATATTTAATTTATTTATTGGTTCTGTTTAGGCTTACATGATAACAGAGTGCAATTTGATTCATTGTACACAGATAGAGGATAACATATCAATTCTCTAGTTGTAAGTTGTATAGAATCACAACATATATGCAGTCATACATAAAGTTAGGGCTAGG
>CM053399.1:133504897-133543366 GCA_028644305.1 Xerus rutilus | reverse complement strand
CTTTGGGTGGACAACCGTGGAGGTTCCCTGTGTTTGGGCTCCTCAGTGGCTCAAGGTAGCAGACCCTGGTCTCCCTTTGGCTGGATAACCGTGGAAGTTCCTGAGGGTGGATCAGGGTCCTTTGGGGCTCCTGCCGGTCTACAGACATTCGGGAGCAAAACTGGGGCAGGCCCAGGCTGCCCTTGAGCAGGGCTGCCTTGCGCTAGGGTCTCTGTGGGGTCTCTTACCCTGAGTTTGGGCTCCCCTGATGCTAGAGGTAGCAGGAACCTGTGGAGGTTCCTGTGAATCAGAGGGCGAATCTGGGCCCTCTGCGGCTCTTGCCGGTCCCCAGGAACTCTGAAGCAGAACTGGGGCGGGCCCAGGCTGCCCTTGGGCGGGGCTGCCCCACACTAGGGTCTCTGCGGGGACTCCTACCCTGAGTTTGGGCTCCTCAGTGGCTCGAGGTAGCAGTCCCTGGTCTCCCTTTAGCTGGATACCCATGGAGGTTCCTGCAGGCAGATCTGGGCCCTCTGCGGCTCCTGCCGGTGCACAGGAACTCTGGAGCGGAACTGCGGCGGGCCCAAGCTGCCCTTGGGTGGGGCTGTCTCTGCAGGTGCCTCTGGAGCGACTCTTGCCCTGAATTTGGGCTCCCCAGTGGCTAGCGGCCACGGGAGGAACAGCTAGGGGCCCTGTGTGGTTGGGTGGGCGCTGGAGCCAGCTACCCTGTGTAGAAGCAGACCCCGCCCGGGGCGAGCCCTGGGCTGGGGCTCGGAGCCGCACGCAGCTGAGCTCTGCCGCCATTTGCTGCTGAAGTCATGCTGCTTGTGGCAAAGGCTGCTTCCTGGTGGCCCTGCTTATACACGCGAGTGACATTCCTGCGGGGGTAGCTGTAGGATGATGTCCTGAAGCTGGCTGAGAGATGGTATTTCCACAATTTCAATCTCTGGCTCTGGAGAGACTGACCGCAGCGTCTGTCTAGGCCGCCATCTTGGAACCCCCCCCCCTCCGAAAATCACATTTTCTAATAGTCTGTCTAATAACATATTCACCCAAAGATTATTAAATTAACAATGAATTTTTTGGGGGAAATGTTACAATTTATACTATTATAAGTTACAATTTATACTATTATAGATGTATTGTTAATTACAAAGAGGAAAATATGCACTTACAATGGAGACATCTGGGGTTATGCATTACCCAAGTGGTCAAGCTTGGTATTACCTATGATGGACAGCCTGATAATATTATGTCTTCATATAGCACAGTTACAAATATGTATCATTTTAGCAAAGACGTTGACCTCGATCTAATTATGATAATAGAATCTGATAAATTCAGAAGTTGGGTGTTTTATACATGATTGGCCTTTATTTCTCAAAGGATTCACTTTCTTAAAAAACAGAAGGGCAGGATTGGTGGTGGTAATGTGAATATTTTAAAAAGACAAAATACCCAAATGCAACCCTATTTGGATACTGACACTTTGAAAAGTACCTGTGACACTTTTAATATTGTTGAGAAATTTGAGTGTGGATCATATTTTGGATACTACTATCAAATGAATGCTATTTTAGGTGAGATAAGGATGACATTGTTGTATAGGAGACTTTTTCTTAGGGACTACCTGCTGAAATACTTAAGGATATAATTTCAGTGTGTCTGTAGCTTTCTTGAGAATGACTTAACGAAAGTAAAGTATGTGTGTCTGTATTAAGAGAGATGGAGTGGGTGTAGCTGTATTAAGAGTTTGTAGTGGGTACAAACAGTTAAATCATGGTGGTAGGTATGTGGACATTCTTTATATAGTTTTTGTATTTGCTTTTTATTTTTCTTCTCTTCAGCTTTGAGGGGAAAATAACTCAATCCCTTCCACATAAGTGGTCTGCAGCCCACTTACTCCAGCTTCTACTAATTCTTACACACCAATGGTTTCTTAAGTTGTTGCTGCCTTTTGAAAGCATTAATCTCTGAACCCATGTTTTCTTCTTGATGCCAAAGGATTTGAACCAGAGGGTAGTAGTCATGCTAGATTTCTACCTAAGCAAGAGAGAAGTTAGGTGATATTTCTTTTTTAATTATTCAAAGGAAAAGTAGCTATACTGCACCTTTTATTTTTTCTTGCTGAGTTTCTTTAGTAAGTCTTACCACTATTACACCTTAGAATCACTAATTTTGAAAACAAGAAAAAAAAAAGATGCCTAATATGTTATTTGGAAATCTGAATCTTTTCAAAGCTTCCAAGGAATTATGACTCATTTAAAACTGCCCTAAGGTCAGACTGCCTTGGTTCAAACTCCAGCCCTAACACTGGCTTTGGGACTGTGGTTCAGTTAACTAATCTCTTTAGTCCTTAGATACTCAGGTGCTGCCTCTAGACTTTTACCTTCATCTTTCTCCCAGCTATCACACAGGGAAATTCACTCTGATATAACAAATACGTTTTGCTTATGTGAACTCACCAATTCCAAGGTTCATTAACATTTTTACAACCTAAACCCCAAAAGAAATAATTAGCAGTTACAAGACAAGGAGGTAGATATTTGGGTTTAAATCATTCTCATAATCACCTCCTCACCGTCAACATTATTACCTCCATCACCATTGTCACCATCACCATCAGCATATTAGGTTATTAATGGGCTCTATTTATTTATCAGAGATTGTGTTTACAGTTTACAAAGATTTTTTTTTGACTCTTTGCAGTATTGTGAAGTATGACTGTCATTTCATTCTACAAATAAGGAAACAGGTTTAGGAAAGTTAAGCAATTTGCTCAAAAGATTAAGTCCTGGCTCCAGGATTCAAGCCAAGATATTTCTAATCTAGGACCTGCTTTCTTACATCCTACACTGTGGCCTGTTTTGCATAAATTAAATATTGATATTACTTCCTATTTGGTATATACCTGTTCTCTTGTTTCACCTCTTTTGTATACTCTAATCCACGCTAACAAGTCCATTCACCACATATTCAAGGCAAAATAACCAATATAAGCAAACTGTGGTCACCAGGTGCTATTTGTAGCAATTGCTTTTTGTTTGACCTACTCTTTTTTCTTTGCCCCAGTTTGTTCCTAACTTCAGTTTCAGTCCTGATTCTGATACTCAACCACTTTTCCTGTTTGTCACTCTGCTTCTACCTTTGGACTTGACCTTAATACTTGTTTTCTGAGTCCTGGGTCAGTCATCCCTTTGTCTCCTTCTAGTTGAGAACAATTTAATGAGCAGGGTGGCCCCTAATCCTGCTGCACTTAGTACTGCACTATTTAAACAAAGAAGAAGGGAAATGGGCAAAACATACCCCAAATAACTACATTTTAGTGTAAATGAACTACTTTCCCCCCCAGTACTGGGGATTGAGCCCAGGGCCTTGCATACTTGAGGCATGCACTCTACCACTGAGCTAAAAATCCCCAGCACAAAATAAGCAACCTTCTAAAACCAACTGTAGTGTTATGAAAATAACTGGAAAAGCAGTTTGTTTAAGCAATGTGCACAAAGTAAAAGCAAAGACAATGATGCTAAGATAATCTTTTGTAATAATGTTGAGTTGTGCGATTTCCACGTAAACCTATCAAAAGCCAGACACCTTCCTTCAAGGTTGAACATCTCTAAAGGGCCATCTTAGTTTCAAAGCACACCATGGCATCTGCTAAAGCCTTTATCACATACTGTAACATTCAATGCCTCTCTTTACTCAATTCTTTCATCCAGATATTGACCCAAGGGTTATTCCCCAGTAAACTTTGCATTTCCTAGAGTCTGAGTAATGACAAAACGTATAAGCTGAAATGTACAAACTAGATACAACGAAAATGTCAAGGTTTCAAGGCACAATCATTTTGATGCAGGAATAAATTTTATTTCTCTAAATAACTTGAAGATACCTGTCTTTAAAAATAAAAGTAATACTATAGTGGATGTTTTAGTCAGCTTTAAGTTGCTGTGACAAACAGACCTGGCAAGAACAACCTGGAGGAGAAAAAGTTTATTTTGGTGCAAGGTTACAGATGTTCAGTCTATGGTTGACCAATTCATAGCTCTGAGCTTGAGGAAAGGCAAAAAATCACGGCAGAAGAGAGAAGTAGAGGAAAGCACTTCAGTTCATGAAGGTCCATGAAGCAGGGAGAGAACTCTTCTCACCAGGAACAAAATACAAATCTCAAAGCCATGCCCTCAGTGACCTACTTCTTCCAACCACATCCTATCTGCCTACCGTTACCAGTTAATCCATATCAATGGATTAACTCATATCAGTGGATTAAGTCACTGATTAGGTTACAGCTTTCATAATCTAATCATTACTTCTCAGAACATTCTTGCATTGTCTCACACATGAGAGAACACATCACTTGTTTAACTTTCAATCTTCTGAATCTGTGGCTACCCTTTGTGTTCTAAGTATAGGTGCAGTTAATTTCCCCTTATCTGCAGGAGATAGGTACTAAGACTCCTGGAGATGCTTGAAATCTTAGCTAGTACTGAATCCTCATATCTAAATCATGACAGTGGAAAATAACACTTTTAACAAATTTTCTCTGCAGAAATACTATTGAGAAGAAATTATCAGAAGAAATCCAAGTTAAGAGAAAAAAAACTTTAGGAAGAACTAACTGAGACTATTTATTGGATTTGAATTACATCAAGGAAGGCAATGTAGTGCAGAAATAGTTGGGTAAAAAGGACCTCAGAGCAATTCAAAAAGCATATTTTTGATGGATAAGTCAGGGATAGTGGGTTTATTTATTCTCATATCACTCTGCAGAAATGTGAGACCTAGAAGAAAAATCCTTCAAGCAAGATATGAAAATCAAAAAAGATATCTGGAAAAGTAAATTAAGTTGGAGGAGCTAGGCAATTAAGAAACTATAGCCAGTTTTACTAGTTTTCTCTGAGGGGGAAAGGAAATGGCCCAATAATTTGATTCTGAGAGCCCACATGTGTGTGCTCAGAAAGGTTCAACTGGGGCTCATAGATGGGTATTCAAATATTATCCAGATACACGTCACTCTATGAATGTGAAAGTTATCTTGGATGCTGGTGGTTGTTGCAGTAATGTTACTGTTCATTGTGGTGGTGCATGGTATTGGAGATGATTGTGGAAATGATAGTAGATATGGTATCTGTGATAGCAGTGGTATATGTGAACAAGCATTGCCAGTATAGTCTTTTTTTTTTATAATTTTTTTTTAGTTGTTGATGGATCTTTATTTTATTCATTTATTATTTATATGTGGTGCTGAGGATCGAACCCAGTGCCTCACACATGCTAGGCAAGCGCTCTACCACTGAGCCATCGCCCCAGCCCCAGTATAGTCTTTTTGTATGTGTTATATATAAATTTGGGGAGATATGTCAACAAGGAACCTGAGAAGCCCAGAATTCAGATATAATGGGAAATGAGTTCTAGAGCATTTATTTGGCTAAGAACTAGGCCCATTTTACAAGGTACAGAGATAGATTCTACACACATGATGAAAGGAAATCCAACTTTGGATGAAAATGATTCATGATCATAAGGAAGAAATATCACTTTCATGTTTGTAGTTCTCTCTCTGTGGTAGTCTCACTCCTTCCCCCTTTTGCCTTGGAATTTCAAGGTTGGACCTGGCTTCATGCTTAAAACACACTGCATTTGACCTCAAAAAGAAGAGTGAAAGGATATTTGGTCCTGAAAAGATAATTTCTATCTACCTCTTTGTTTTTTATTGATCATGTTCTTACCCATCTTAAAACACTTCAATAGCACTTCAGTGCCTTTAAAACAATGCCAGTGAAGGACTTGTTTTTATGGATATGAGGGCAGCAGATCTTCCACATTGCTACTGCCCATTCATAACTCCTTCCTCCCTCTTTGGCATGTGAGTGCCTTGGGAGCTGGAACAAGGGTATTTATTTATATATATATTTATTTTTGTATTAGAGATTGAACTCAGGAGCACTCAACCACTGACCTACATCCATAGCCCTTTTAATTTTTTATTTTGAGACAGGGTCTTACTAAGTTGCTGAAGTTGGGTTTGAACACTTAATGCTCCTGCCTCAGCCTTCTGAATCACTGGGATTACAAGTGTGTACCACAGTGCTCGGCACATCATTTTGTGTCTGTGATGATCTCAGTGCCTGATTTATATCAGGTACTCAGTTATCAGTCATAGAAGATTGAATGGTAGCCATTCCCTTATTACTATCCTTCCTGTGTCTAAGGATATTAATTACTTAAAAACAAAAATAACAACAACACTAGAGCAGAGGCTACAAATCTGCCTTAAGTTTCACCTGTAAAGCTAGATACTTGTTGACCTGTTTGGTCACCTAGTACCAGGTTTCTCTGGGTTCTAAATTCTACTAATCTTTAGAGCCAGTCCAGAACAGTTCTTGTGTAGTTTACTTCCTTCTTTTCTCTTTTCCAAGTTTATCTGATGTGTCTAAATAAAAAACAAACAAAAAAAAACTTTAGTAATTCAGAGTTATCTATATGCCACATAAAATTATATACATTACTCTCATATCACATTAATCACTTTATAAATATTATCTTCTTATAATATTATACATTGTTCATGTAATTCCAGTCTTCACATTTTGTCATTCTTATTTTATGTACTCTAATTGCAACATAAAGTAAAAGTATCAAAATTTATTTAGTATCAGATATAGACAACCACAAACTTGTTGAGTGAACCTGAGCAAGTTATTTCAAGAATTGAAATATTTTTAAAAATCCATGGCAAGGATTATGGAGATTTAGAGCCAAAATTTGGAGAATACTATAAAGTGGCAAAATCTTCTAAAATGAAAATTCAAATATTCCCTTGAAATGATGTTGCTGATTTATTCATTTGTGCTTGTCTTGTTCTCCTTAAGAGCGCAATCGCATTATTGAACTAGAATTACTAAAATGCACCAAGTTCAACTCATTCTGTATCCTTTTTAAAAAATCTAATCTCTATATTCATTAAATATGTCATTCTCTAGCAACAAAAATAATACCTTTCAGAGACCATAATTGTTAGTTTATGGGTTAAGTCCTTCTTTTGCCAATATTTTACCAATATTTGCCAATATTTTAATTTAAAATTTTCAGTTTCAAAGGTCACAACTACAAGATTAAGAACTAATAGATTAAGAACAAATGCGGAAGGCAAAGGCTTTAAAGGGTATTCACAATAACATAAATGCAGCATATGTTTGAAAAGTATTTTATTTCTGTATTCTCCACTTTACTCTTTTTTTTTTAAAGCCAGCTTCCAACTTCTTCAAGGAAACCAACATTTTTAAGATTTAAATAAAAACCATATAACTAACTTGAATTAACTTGATAAGTAACTCTAGCTGGTTGCATTTTTAAAGGGAATTTAAAGGAAAGAAACACAAATTCATAGCCACTGTGGTTATACTCTATGTATTTACATCTAAAATATGAACTTTATAATATCTAAAAATGCTGCAACTTATAAGAAAAGATGGAAGTAACTCCAGATACTATTAAAAGAAAAATTACAAAATCCATTTGATTTGTCTATTGAGTTATCCAATATTCTAGATTGCTATCCATTACAGCATGTAAATAAAGAATTTTTCTATGGGGGGAAAAGTTATGAGAGCTTTGAGGAAAAAATAATAGGGGTGCTGATTATGAAAACATGCTATAAAGCTATGATAATGAAAGCAGCATAATGCAATGTGATGTGAGACAGTTGGTATGTGCCTGACACTCTGTGTGTGGCTCTCACGTAGGATGACAGAAGCATTACGGAAGTCAATTGGGACACTTTTGTTGTCTAGGATCTTTGATGAAGTCCCAAAGCTGGAGACCTCAGGGATATTTGAAGTGATAAAATACATGCCCAGCACTTCTTAAAAATGTAATACAGATTCTCCCCCTCTACCATCATCCACTTCCAGGCTACATATTTAAAAAGTCAGAACTCAAAGGAGGATTTTCCAAGTCAGACTTCTTTGGAGGAAACTAAAGAGAGTACTTTGTGTTTCTCTTCCATTCTTCATAACAGGTAAGGATCTGTTTCTTTACCTTATTCCCAGACAAGTAAAGGGAGCTTCAGAATGATCACTCAGAGTCTGCATATTCTGCTAGAGGGGAAGAATTTCATCTCTAAGGCTGGATGCTCACTGAACTGTTATTTAAAAAACCCAAAATACAAGACAAACAAACAAACAAAAAACTTAGACCTTGTGTGGTTCAGCTATTAAATATATAGCATGGTGAGAATAAGAAACTTGGTCTGAGTCCCCTGGGCACAGGGTGAGTACAGCCTAATTCTCCTAGACACAAGTGAATGTGGAAGCTGCCTAGAATTGTCTGGGATAGCATGTCCAAGGCAAATTTGCAGATTTGGGTTGGGCTGAGTTGCTGAGTTTCTCTGGGACACCATATGGATGCTTAGAAGGTATTAGGTCTAGACTAGTGCCATTTTGAAAAGGACTGCACAAAAGAACTGACTGCCTGTATATGTAGACCCTAGCAGGAAGAATCTGTGTGGGGTGTACTAGGAAAGCAGGAATTGAAGAGGGAGTATTATGAGGAATGTATATCAGACCCATAATGGGCAGAGGTCCAAGGAGCCAGAGTGGAGGAGGTCTTCAAATAGCTCACTAAATCACCCCATAAGAGAAAAAATGGGTCTTTGGATATCTGCCATTGAAGGCAGTTTTCAACATTAAGCCAAGTAAAAAGATATTTTTGCTCCGTTTCATCTCATTCCCAGCTTCTTGCCCTAAACTTAGAGGAGTCAGAAATAGCAGAGAGTAAATTGATAGGTCAGAATGAATGAAACCAAAAATATCCAACTAAACCTGAGGGCAAAGAGAAGCTTTAAATTGGATATATGATGAATTATTTTCAAAATTTTAGTTTGGTCACAAATTTTTAAAACTGCAAACTAAAGATTACTTACTCCTACTGCCAAATGATTGCAAAAGCAATAGGATTCATGGTGATTTGAAAGAATATTTGCAAATCCTTTGAGACTTCTTTTATCAAGAGATAGAGTTTGGGTCTCCTCTCCTGGTATCTGGTAAACATTTGTGACTACTATAGTGTATAAAATACTTCAGAAGTAACACTGGATTTCAAAGGCTTGATCAGACAGGCATGAGGTTGACCTGCTGTTCTTCTCTTGGGCATTTGTTTTGGGAGCCTTCAGCTGCCATAGAAGAAATTAACTTCTCTAAGGTCACGATATGGAGAGAGCACAGATACAGATTATATTGAAGAAGGGATAGAGACAGACAGAAGCAGGGAGACAGAGACAGAAGCTCAAGAACTGTGGGTGGCAACCCAGGAAAAGCAAGTGAATTGAGTGAAGCACTTAACTTTTGGACACAAAGCAAACAAACAAAACCCCCCACTAATCAGGATAAATCAGATTTAATACAATATTTTTTTAAAAAATGGAAATCAATGTAAAGAAATTAATGATGAACAAACCACCAACATGTAGTTTAAAAAAGGCATCAGTGTATTAGTGGTTGTTCTGTTTGCTACTCCACTATGGCTTGGCAAGGATTGCCTGCAAAAGATGCAAGGACGCTTTCTGAGGTGATAAAAATATCCTACATTTTGGTGTGTTCGGTGTCTGCATGGATACATAAACACACACACGTACATATATGTAATTTTTGAAACTAATTGAAATGTACACTTTCGGTCTGTGTGCTTTGTTGTTTATAATTGTACCCTGTGCATGCATGTTTAGGACAGGACTGTGATCCAGTTGAGCCTAAGGAATGCTGGAGGAATGTTGTAGGAGACTTTTGCAAGCATTTACTGACTCTTTAAATGGAGAGCAATTATAATATATGGTGTCAACATCACTCTGTGTGAACATAAGAGCTACAACTGCCATGGCTATCTAGTTACAAGCCTAGATGGAAACTAACCCTTGGAGAAGGGCAGAGGTGAAAGAACCAGAGATATTGGGGGGCAGGACCCTCGTTCAGCTATGCCTGATCATTGCATTTACTTTGGACTTTTCTAGTTATAGAAGCCTCTTTGGATTGGACTTTCTATTACAGATTCAGAAAGACACACAGAAAGCAATAGCTAGGAGTAAGGCAATAGCGGCTAGCAGTGAGCAGAAGACATGAGGACACAAAAGTAGAATGCAAACAGCCTGGAGTGCCACTATCCACCACCCACCACCCAACAGGTACTGTGCTAGTACTGGAAGAGAACAGGAACAGAGATAGACAAGGTCTCTGCTCTCATAGGCCTATATTCTAGCTGGCTAGGGAGACAGGAAGGGAGACCAGAATGGTTTTAGACAGTGGTGAGTGCTGTAATGATAATACAGAACAATATGAAGTGTAAGGGGGGACTACTTTCATTTGAAAGTCAGAGAAGTCTTCTCCACAGAGGTAACATTTGATTAGTGATCTGAATGATGAGAAGATTCCACTGCTTGAAGCACTGAATAAAAATCTTTCTTAGGTTAAGCCAGTAGCACATTCCTGGAAGACAAAAAACAGATGGAGGACTGTAACTCCCTAAGAACTTTAAGTGTGAATAAATCACCTGGGGATCCAGTTAAAATGAAGATTCATGTTCCCTAGGTGTGGGATGAGATCTGAGACTGTGAATTTCTAACAAGTACCGATTCAATGCAAATGTGTCTGGTTTACAGACCACCTCTGGAATACTGCTTCCAAAGTGCAGTTCAGAGCCTAGTCTACAATGCAATTGAAATTTAACCTTTATAGCCAGGCGGGGTGGCTCAAGCCTGTAATCTCAGCACTTAGAGAGGCTGAGACAGGAGAATCACGAGTTCAAAGCCAGCCTCAGCAATGGCGAGGCACTAAGCAACTCAGTGAGACCCTGTCTCTACATAAAACACAAAATAGGGCTGGGGATGTGGCTCAGTGGTTGAGTGCCCCTGAGTTCAATCCCCAGTACCAGAAAAAAAAAAAAAAAGAAATTTAACCTTTATGAATTTATAGCATTTTAAAACAGACACAACATCCAAGCATGTCATCTTTTTTCGGGCAATTCATTTTTTTTTTTAAATTATTTTATTTATTTTTTTAGTTGTGGGTGGACAGAATATCTTTATTTTATTTTTATGTGGTGCTGAGGATCGAACCCAGTGCCTCACGCATGCTAGGCAAGCACGCTACCACTGCGCCATAATCCCAGCCCCTCGGGCAATTCATTTTTTTGTGCATTGGTTAGTAGTATGTTGGAAACTGAAACTACAAAACCGAAACCCAAATCAAAACCAAACCAACAAACAAAATCCTGACCCTTTACAGAAAGTCAGAAATAGTGCCCTAGGCTGAGTGCTACTGCTGAGGAGGGGGCTGATCTAGGTGCTAGAACTGCAGAGCAGCGGGGAACTTTGAAATACCAGTTGCAGTAGAAAGTGGAAATGAAACAACAAGTACCAAAACTGAGAATGGAACAACTGACATTATCAGTACACATTTGCACAGATGCACTTCCTTCCTTCCCTCACTGCGTGTGCACATATTCCACAGGAACTCTTGGCAGCCAGAGATCTACTTCCCAGGTAAATTCCAGTAGTGTCCTCTCTATGGACATCCTACATCTCCAGAGCAAAAACTTCCTTATTTGAAACTTAGTGATCCCTGGGTAGGATGGTTTTCTCTTAAAAGTGAAGTACATGAGTCAACAAGCCTTCCCATGTACACAGAGCCCAAGTAGCTGTTCATTACCTTCTTGTTAAATATGAACAGGCATCAAGGATCACTAGACTTTCAAGGAGCCAAATTAAACAAATATTGTTAGAGACAGAAGGAAAGCAAGATACATAGGAACAGAAGCACACTGAATTATAATTACAGTAGAATTACAGACTGCAAGAGAACCTAGTTTCTAGAGCTGCAGCCTCTGAAATGACCTTCAATTTTTCTCCATGTGCTTGTGCCGTGACCAGACAGATATCACACTTCTCCCTGAAACCTGGTGGCTGGTTTTCCTAGCTATCCTTTAATAAACTCCTACCAACTGAGTTGATCTCAGTGTATTCCTTGAAATTTAAAAGTACCTGTCTGCCTCATGGTGAACAGTTAAGTGTGTGTTTTTCATCAATTTGAGTACTTTTAGTTACCAATAACAGAGAACCCAATGCAAACTAGTTTAAGAACTAAAGAAAATTTATTGACTCATATAAATGGAAAGTCAGTAGATGGAGTAGATTTCTAATAAGATGTAATCCAGTGACTCAAGGGTGCTTGCAAAAGCTCAACTTTTGCCCTCTATTCTTTTGACCATCACAAGGAAGGAGTATTATCTAAAAGATACTGTACTGTGTGAACAATTTCTTTCCTTGCTGTTATTGCTTTTTTTTTCTTATTTTTTTATTTTTGGATAATTGACTTATGACTTCAAAGTAGGCCCTATTGGGAAGAAATATTTTGTGGCAAGAGCTTCCAAAATGTAATTGTAGTTTCCAAAAACCTGAGACAAAGATGCTGAAAAGGCATTTAATTGTGTCTCCCCCAAATTAACCTAACTCCCATACTTTCTTCTGTAATTTCCTTACTGCACCAGAATTCTATGGGTCCAAAACAAATGAATTCAAGGTCAGAAGGTCATGTCCTCCAAAAACCTTTTATTTTTAGAGAAATGATACCCAGTGAAACACACTGCTGGTTTTAGGGCCTTTATCCCTCTGTAAACAGTTTCTTATATGAAGAGAGACAGATTACTCTACATGTTTTCGAAAGAGAAATAAATTTTGCATTTTTCTCATGCCTGGGATTCTCTCTTAACTATTTTCTCCTCCTAATGGCTTTCTCCTCTATACACATATATGTATAAATTATTCTCCTTTCTTCCTTCCTTATCCTTTCCTCCCATCTTGTTTATTTTCAATAGAGAAAAAACTAAAGATCATTTAAAATGTTTTTTAATTGAACAAACTGAAAAACAAAAAGAAAAACCTAAAAAACCCTAAATCCATTTCTTTTAATTAAAAAACTATAAGCCAATTGAAAAACCATAAAGTTAGCCAGCCAATAGAATATAAAAGTCTTTCTGCAAACTATAATAAATCAGAACTGCACATGTGTTGTATGTTAGATAATCTACAGGCAGAGGGAGATGCACATATACCATCTAGTTTGCACTTAAATGAGAGTCACAGCTGGTTAAAGGTGATGCAAGTAGTCCAGTGTCCCACAATTAAAATTTCCCCAAATCACTTGGTTCTTGGAAAAAGATTTGGTTCATATGGAGTGCTGACCCTGGGGTCCTGCAGAAATATTTACCTCTTAGGAAAAGCAAAATGAAGACTGTGCGCTTAGAAGGTGATTCTTTTTTTTTAAATATTTTTTTAGTTGTTGATAGATCTTTATTTTATTCATTTATTATTTGTATGTGGTGCTGAGGATTGAACCCAGTGCCTCACGCATGCTAGGCAAGCGCTCTACCGCTGAGCTACAGCCCCAGCCCATAGAAGGTGATTCTTGATGGATTGAAAACTTAATCTCCCCTTATCTGTCTTTTCTACAAAAGAATCAGAGCAGACAACATTTGTCTTTTGTTTTAGAATTATAAAGAAGCTACATATATAGAACGATACTATATGCTTAGTTTATGTTTTTATGTGACAAATTACAATGCAACATAATTTAAACCAACCATGGAAGTCCCCAAGAACTTTTACCTTTTAACAGTGGTCTGAATATTACTTAAATATGGCAAAAATAAATGATTGTGGAGAGTGCCTACTAGGGATATAGCTGGAATGCACACAGTGTTACTAATTTTTTCACCTTTGGATCCCAGATGTTCTGATCAATGTGAAGTACTTTGAAGGAATTACTCATCTGAATGTGTGAGGTAAATTTCAACTACTGCGCAGAGCAGAACAGCTCTGCTTTGTCTGCTTTGGCTTTCTATATAAAATTTTTCTTCAACTTCTTCAATCAAAAATTTTAAACTAATCTAATATAACATACTTAACAGTTGCTTAGAAAATCTTGGGCTTTCTGAGTTAGTATAAGTAGACGAGAATAGAGAAATAACTATATGTTTGGATTTTAAGTGTGCCCCAAAGGCTTGGTACCCAACTTAGCGCTACTGGGAGGTGGTGGAATCTTTGAGAAGTGAGACTCAATGGAAATTCTTCAGGTCAGTGGGGTCATGCCCTTGAAGGGGATAATGGAACCACCTCCCCTTCCTTTTCCTATCCTTTGCTTCCTGGTCATGAGTAAGTGGTTTTGTTCTTCCATGCCCTCCCACATGATGTACTGCCTTGCCACAGGCCCTAAACCAAGAGAGCCAACAGATCACAGACTAACGTCCAAAACTGTGACCCAAAATAAGTTAATTATCTCAGTCATTGGTTATGGTGATTGAAAATTGACTAACACGTGTTGACTTCAAAAGTTTTACTTCTAGCTTACCTATCATCTAATTACCAAGGATTCTTAAATTTGCTTGAGTGAAATCATTCTGTTAGTACTAGATCATTTTATGGAAGAACTAATCTCAGTAAGATGGTTTTTGTCTCTCAATGTACTACTATGCAAAGACAGCATGTAAGATTTATTTTCCTGAATGAGACTAGAACAAAAGTACCTTTTGAACCATGTTAGTCTCTTCCTTTATTCTCATTTATTGGCAATAAATCAGGAATTAAACTCCTCGCACTTGCTTTGAATGCAGTGTTATGGTTTCTTTCCCTATAGTTCAGTACAACAAATATCATTTTCAATTCTAGAATACCTTTAGTAGCTATTAGCTAGTAGGAAAAAAATAACAGCTAATATTTCATGCAATTATTGCCTGTGCTTTTGAAAATGACCAGATTTGAAAACTGAGAAATAAAAGTGTTTTGCTATTCAAAGGAGAGGAGACCTTTGGAATTTCTAAGCAATAAAGAAACCTTCAAATGGGATACCTCGAGATGATTCTACAACAAGAACCCCAAAATTATACAGGTGAATTGTTCATTCTTACAACCGTATATTTATCCAATGCCATCTGATCAGCAATCAGGTGTGCAGAATTTTGCTAAACTTTTAGAGTGAAAGGGTGATTTGGCACCTGCTCTCATGGAGTTTATGGTTTAAGTGGGAAGACAGACATTGAGACATTACATAAGTAGTTATAAAACCATATAGCTACAAAGTATGACAAATACTATGAAGCAAAATTACTGAGAATGTACCACAACGGGTTCATTATAATTTGTAGGAGAGCTAAGGTATCACTCACTGACACACTGAATTATTTATAAAGATCAGGCTTCAGCAGAAATATCATGCTTCCATTTTGGTAATCCATGCTTGAGACAAGCAAACAGGGAAGTTTATTAAACACTTGGCTATATGGGGAAGACTGTATTGAATATATAACTTTAAGAATATTTGGCTGAGCTGGGCATGGTGGTGCACGCCTGTAATCCCAGTGGTTGGAGAGGCTGAGACAGGAGGATCGAGTTCAAAGCCAGCCTCAGCAACAGCAAGGCACTAAGTAACTCAGTGAGATCCTGTCTCTAAATAAAATACAAACTGGGGCTGGGATGTGGCTCAGTGGTTGTGTGCCCCTGAGTTCAAATTCTGGTGCCAAAAGAAAAAAAAAGAATCCTTGGCCATTAGATGGTAAACTAGAAGTGAAACCTAATTTAGAGGGAGCACTAAAAACAAAAGCGGGTCCATAATTGTGTTTTGAGGAATTTCAGCATTTAAAGATTGGGGAGGGCAGGTAAACTGGCAAACAAGATAAATTGCCTGATAACAAAGGCAGATTTACATGGAAATTAATGAAACTTCATATTCTAGGTCCTTCTCTTGCTTGGCAGGAGTCCCAGCAATGTGTTTACATGCTCATATATGATATAAAAATTTCAAAAGATATTTCTGTTGTAACTATCAAGGCCTACATATCTGCCCCTAAGAGGAAGGAGCAAAACCAAGAAAGTTTGATTGAACAAAAGTAGAGGTAGGGTAGGGCAGGGAGGGATGGAGGTAGGGACTCAAAAAGGAGAGTGTTCAACAGCTGTGAAAGGGTGAGGAGTCAAGGACTATGAGAAGAAAAATATATTCATTGGATTTAGCAGAAGCCATCAGCATCCATAGCAAGATCCCTGTCAGTGCAGTGATGATAAAGTAAGACAGGATCTCCTTAGTTGATAAGCTTGAGAAATTGTAGACATTGAGAAAGCTGTGGAGAGTGAAAAGAATGAAGAGAGATAACTGTGAGGGAAGATCCACTCCACCTCTTTCCTTCGTTCTTTGTCTTTGTTCCTAAGGTGGGTACACTTGAGAATGCTGACGGAAAGGTTACACAAGATTGAGATATGCTGAAGATAAAAGTGAAAAGACAGCTACTTTCACTAACTATATTTTCATTTTCAAGGGATCTAGAGGTGGCGAACGTCTGCAGACTTTGAAGAAATTCAGTCACAGAGTTTTCATTTCACTGGTGGGCAACTCTACACTGATTCATGTTTGTGACCATACAAGAGACCTTGGGCTGATGCACAATCTCCACCCAGGGCACTCAGCTAACTCTATACTCCACTCCCAGCAGCAAGTAAATTATGTATTTTTGTAGCTTGCTAAAAACAATTATTTATAAGCTCAAATCAGCTTCCTTCTGAAGCAGTGTATATTTTATAAACTGCCATTCTCCTTAAATATCTGATGAATGCTGGAGACACTCAAATTGATTTTTTTTAGTAGCCAAAACAAAATCACCAATCTGCCAAGAAAGGGTAATACTTTTATTCAAATTAAAAGACATTTTTTAAAATATTTTAAATTGGACTTCTTAGTATCTTTTGATTGTATATTCTAATATTAGACACGTCATGAAAAACAGTAACTTTCTTGAACAGAAAAAAATTGTGGACACAAAAACTGAAGATATCAGAAAGACAATTTTAAATGGCACAAAACAGAAATGAAAGTCTATTCTTCCTGGTACTGTGTGATTCTTAACTTTTCTTAATATTTACTGTTTCTTTTAATTGGATCATCAGACTAAGAATGTATACTGATGTGCTAGAAGTTATTTACAAAGTAAGACTACTGTCCTCAATCTTATGCTTCTCATTAAAGTGCTTTTCACCACCCCGCTATATTCTAATATGATGCTCATGCAGAAGGCATCCACAAGTCAGTACACAATAAAAATTTGCAAGACTAGTAAGTAGAGGTCACCAGTACCAATACGTTGTCATATTCAGTACACAAACAAACAAACAAAAAGGACTCTCCTTAAATGTGAATTTTAGATAAACAATGAATAATTTTTTAGTACAAGTATGTCCCAAATGTTGCATGGTATACTTGTACTAAAGAAAATCTTTTTTTTTAAAATTGAAATTCACATTTATCGGGCACTGGATATTTTATCTGACAACCTCTGTCACTGGTACACCAGACCAAAGGCGCTGGAGTTTGTTTAAAACCCAGGACCGGTAGGATCGGCTGTGCCCCCTGATTGGCCGAGGCGCGCCCGTCGCCCCGCGGGTCGCAGGCGTCACCGCTCCCAGGCAGCCCGGGCCCTGCAGCCACCGCCTCCACCGCAGCCCCAGTCGGCGCAAGTGCGGCGCGCGCTGGGGGAGGGGGTGCGGCAGAGCGCGAGGCTGGCGTCGGGCCGCCGGCGGCTGGCCGGGCGAGATTAAGTTTCTCGGTCACGCGTGAGTGTGCGCGCGTTTCTCCCGAAGCTGCTCGCCGCGCCGTTACTTCAGAAGAGGAGAGAGTAGCGTGGGCTCGGCTCGTCTCCTCCAGTGCTTGGCGACTCCGGCTCTCCAACTCTCCGCCCTTCCCGCGTCCCCGCCTGGGGCGGCCGCCGCGAGCCGGGTAAGCGGCGCCGGGCCCGGCCCGGGAGGCCGGAGCGCGCCCCCGCGTCCTGCGCGCTCCCCGGGCGGGAAGGTGCGCGGCGCTAAGGGCTCGGCGCGCAGAGCGCGCGGGGCGGGTGGCTGCTGGCCCGGTGCGCTTGCTCCATCCCGCGCGGCCCGGCCTCTCTGTGGAGCCGCGGTCCTCTGGCTTTCTAAAGCTACAGGGTCTGGAAGTTTCCTTTGCTCCTCCAACGCCCCTACCCCAACCCGCCCCTTTTTTGTTCTTGCTCACTCTAAATGGTTTCAAAGTTTTTTTCTTTTTCCTCGCCTGGAGAGGTACAGTAGTGGTGCCAAGAAGGGGGAGCCCCAGGGCCTGGAGAGCGGTCGGGCCCTCCGCGGTGTGGGAGCCTGTTGCATTCCACTGCGTAGCTGCGCCCGGGGCTGAAGGCCCCCTCTAGTTACGCAAGGCCGGATTGTGCGGGGGGGCGGGTGGCGTAATGCTCCGGTACTGTTGTCTCTCGTTTTGGCAATGGGGGTCCCCGAGGCGAGCCGCTAATTGATACTCGTTCTTCCCCACTCTCAGTGGCGCGCCCGTTTCTTTTCATCCACTGTTCCCGTTGGTAGGGGCTCCCCGCCCCCAGCCTCTTTTTACTCGTTTACTCGCCTCTGTGCCTAGGGGGTCCATTGTCTGCAGTTTCCCAGCCCTGAGATGCTGCATGTTCCTAGGGAAGCTCTGCTTGGGAGACGCTTTGTGTCTTAGGGAGTTGTGCTTGTGTATGGGGTGGTGATGGTGTAAATTTTTGCTTGCATTCTTTGCAGAGGCACAAAGGCCGAGCTATTCTTCCCGGGGATCACATGAAATTGAAGCTGGGACTGCGGGGAGGAGGTGGGGCCAGGAGGTGGCAGCCACAGCGGCGGGGCTGGGGATGAATAGGGGGTGTCGGGCATTGCCATCCGCCTCTGCAGGAGCGACCCGGGAGGTTGCACTGATGTGGAAGATCTGGGCAATGGGTGCTGCGTGGCTTTGTGCGGAGGCGGGTGCGGTTGGAGGCTAGTATTTCCTGTGTATCATCAGATAAGAGGACCATGACTTCACCAGCCTGGAGAAAAACCTCTCCATGTTCTTTTATATCCGGAGGGGAAGAATCAGGAAAGTAACCAGACCCCGCCTCATCCTGCATTGATAGACAGCTGTGCTGTAAACATCCTGTTTTTCCATAGACTTTCCTCATTTAGGTTGTCTTTTATAAATGACAGTTTATCCGAAAACTAACAAGGTGATGGTTCTGAGGGCTTGGGAGTTTTTACCTGTTGAATGTGATTGTAGGTGGTTACAATGAACTTTTGTGAGAATCGAATCATCTAAATTTGTATAAGAAATGCTTTAGTGTCTGATAGAATTTAGGTAAACAGTTGCATTTAAAACTAACAAAGGCAGGCGCAGTGCGATGGTGCAGGCCTGTACTCCCAGTGACTGGCAAAGTCTAGACAGGAGGATTGCAAGTTCAAGGCCAACCTTGGCAATTCAGCAGAACCTTGTCCCAGAATTTAAAAAAAAAAAAAATGTTGGGAATATAGCAGTGGGAATGTAGCCCCTGGATCCCAGTCCCAGTACCACCCAGAATCAAGCAAGCAAACAATAAACTCTAACAAAGGGATGTTCCTTGCGTGGAATTTCAAATATAATCCAGAACCTGGATCAATGCACCTGTGTTCTTGAGTGTCACTTAGTAGTTTGGGGGTACCCCTCAACTCTACTCCTCCTCTCCTTCATTTGCTAAAATAAACAAAAATAATAATTCTCAACATTTTACTAATCATATGTGTACCATATCTCTTACATGTGTTTCTTTTTCTCCTTGACTTCTATCTGTATTTCTTTTTGTTGCCCCTTACTTGCTTCTGGTTTTCTTTCTCTTTCTACTTCACTCCTTTCTTTTATCATTGAATCCAGATGGTTGTGGTTTGAGAAGAGATATATATATATATATATATATTATATATATATATATTTATATATTTATATTTGTAATTAATTTACTTTTTAAAAATTTTTAAATTTTTTGTGTGCTCCAAGTTTCTATCACATAGACTTGGCTCTGGTTGGTTTTTAAGGGTGTCTGTGTATTTCATATGCCTTTTAAATACAGGTGAAACATGAAGGGAATAGGTACTGTCCCTTGAGTTTCTCTCTGCAAGTTGGAGATGCTTAGAGATTCTTGGAAACCTTTGAAATATAATTTTGCATTGACTCAACCCAGGTTGACACTTCCAGCCTGTAGCTGATTGGGTGGGGGAAGCTCTGATGTACATATGTGGAAGAAGTGGACCCATTGTCTGAAATTATGATTAAGAGATTTAGAAGCTTACAAGGAACAAAGAGTGACTTGGAGGGAACTATCCCGAGTCAGAAGCCCATATTTCCTCTTCATTACATCCCAAGTGTTACTTCATAGGCTTGACTCATTCAGGTTGAGTTGCAGGTCAGCACCATTTTATATATTTATAATGTGTCCAAAGAACTGCATGAATTTCATGGAATATTGGACTGGATGTACTCAAAACAGTATGCTAGAACAAACAATATGTCTTCCAGATAGAGATCCTGTATTCAAAGTGAAGAAGATAACTTCCTAGTGAATTCAAGATTGCTTAGTGGTGTAGGTGATTAATGATATATTCCCCAGTTACACATGCTTTTAAAAAATAATATGTCCTGAAGTAGAATTTCATTTGAAATAGTTACATTGTTTCATATTTTATCAGCTTCATCCTTATAACAAGAAAATATTATTTTCTCTTGTAAATTAGTATTGTGCATTGGAGAGCATTTACATATAGTTGGGAAATGATGTTTTGTATGGTAAAACCAGTGTTGCAATTAAATAGATGTAGTGGCATTCCATGTGTGAGGGAAAGGAATAAGCTGAAAAAAAAACCACTTTGGATAATCAGTGCTAAGATTCTATTCCCTTCCTGTGAAATATTTTCAGAGAAGAAATGAGGTAATTATTTGTTTAGTATATAATAATAAATGGATTAGGAGGTATGTAGCATTGGGTTAGGCCCTGTGGAGAACACAGACCATAAGATACTGCTTTGCAAACTTACTGTCTTTGAAAAATAGACAAATAAGAAAGAATAAGAAGGTTTTGCATGAGCAAAAGTTACAAAGATTCTAAGAAAGTAGTTCAACATAGGGTTGCTAGCTGGCCTCATTGAGGTTCTTAAGAAACAGGGACTTCTGTCTTTAGATGAGAAGAGGAAAGTGAAGGTTTTTAATCTTACTTCAATTTTTTTGTTTTTGGTATGAAATGCAGCTTAAGTCTAGTTTTGCAGTGAGAAGTGGTCATGGTGTTGGGAAAAAGGTTGGGAAGTAGGTAGGCAACAGGAGCTAGAGTAGATTTTCATTTGGCTCTTTCTAGAGTGGAATAGATGGTTTGTGCTGAGGGGAGAAGTTTGGATGGGAAAGGTCAATGCTGAACAGCTGTGAGGAATAGGCTGAGTTTTGGTTTTATCCCCTTGGATCTCCCCTTTCCAGTGTTTCTCAGTTCCATGTGAGGCCTCTCTAGAAGTACCTTTAACACCCCTATTTCTATGATCTTTTCAAGAAAATCTGCCCCCCTTTTAGGATGCACTTTAAAACTTTAACAGCTTCTGTTGTCCAGTTTCAAAGCAACTTTCATGTTTTTCTAGGTATTTGTTATATAGCACCCTATTTCCTGGTACCAAAATCTGTTAGAGCTTCATAGAATAGGTAGATGGCTGAAACAACAAATTTATTTTCTCACAGTTCTGAGGCTGGAAGTCTAAAACAAGGATTGGTTTCTCTTGAGTCTTTCTCATTGGCTTGTGAATGGCTGCCTTCTCATGATCTTTCCGCTGTGTATGTCTGGGGCTTAATCTCTCTCTTTTTTTTTTTGGGTACCAGGGATTGAACTCAGGAGCACTTGACCACTGAACCACACCCTCAGTCCTATTTTGTGTTTTATGTAGAGACAGGGTCTCACTGAGTTGCTTAGCACCTCCCCTTTGCTGAGGCTGGCTTTCAAGTTGTGATTCTCCTGTCTCAGCCTCCCAAAGTGCTGGGGTTACAGGCATGTACCACCTCGCCCAGTTTAACCTCTTCTTATTAGTCATACTGGATTAGGGGCCACCCCAAGGACTTCATTTAATCTTTTAGTACTTATTTAAAGACCCTGCTTCCAAATGTAGTCACATTGTGTGGTATTGGGGATTAGGATTTCCTATGACTTTGGGGGTATTTCGTTGGCACACACCTCAGCTGGCAGCAAAGTTCCTAAAGAGAGCAAGGCTGTAAACTGGCTAACCAAGAAGAAAGGATTGGCTCAGAGTAAGGAAGGGAGGCCATGGAGAAGGCTATTATGGCAGTCTAAGCATTATTGTGGTAATTTGATGCTTGGAAAGAAAGGGAAACTTCTATTTGAGGAAAAAGGTATTTTATCTTTGGCTTGAGCCACTTGTTTTCTTTCTCTAGGTGTCTCCTGGGGAATTATGCCTCTGTGGCCCTTCCCTTTTGTGGACAGAGCATTAGTTTTCTGGTATTTTATAAAAAGCATTCATTTCTTAAAATATTTCTTTTTTTTTTTAACATTTATTTTTTAGTTGTAGGTGGACACAATATCTTTATTTTATTTTTATGTGGTGCTGAGGATCGAACCCAGTGCCTCCCGCGTGCTAGGTGAGCACGCTACCACTGCGCCACAACCACAGCCCCTTAAAATATTTCTTATCTCTTAAAAATTATAAAATGTTAAATTAAAGATGAAATATTAGAGTTTTGAACATCTCAGTGTTTTCTGTGCCAGATTAAAACAGTGTTTATCCCTTATATTAAAAATATGTCCTATGCATGATTTGTGGTCTTAATATTTGGCATATTTTTCCCCCTGCAAATTTCTTCACCTTTTTGGAAAAAATAAGATTAAAAAGGCAGTTTTTATTATATATAATAAAATAACAAAAACTTCTAAGGCGTTGAAATTATATTTGATGAATTAGAAAAATGTAAAGCTGTTCCTCCAATAATGGCCAGCTGAGTTTAAAAAAAGAAAGAAAAAAAAAAAGGAAACTGAAATTCTTGCTTTCTTTTTTTCTTCCTGTCTGCCTGTGGCAGTTAAATTTGCTTGCTTAGGGAATTCTTGTATTTACCCTCTTTTTAGTTTCATTTGTATCTCTAAAAGTAACAGTCTTTGTTAGTTTTCTTGTTAGTTTTCTCCAGATCCACCATGCTGTAAATAAATGCATGAAGGGAAAGTGAGAAAGGAAACATTGGTAATAAAGATGAAAAACCGAAACATCAACTACACACACAAATCTTAAGAACCTATTTAGGTTGTGTTGACTGTTTAATGTTGGTAGTTGGAGTAGGTATGGGATAATAATTTACCATTTACTCTATTGTTTACATTTTAAAACCACGATAAAATACATAAGATAATTGTTTCTTTTAGTAATTCTTTGATGATAAAACTAGCATATTTAAACATATGAAAGACATAGACAGTATAAAGAAGACAGATACAAAAATATTTCCTGTAATTCTGTCACCCAGATGCTGCTTCCAAAAAAAAAAACTCCATGTATTTTGGAAATGAGGATGTATAAATTATTTTGATATAACCAGTCAATAGATAGGGCTGTTCAATAGTAGATGTTACTGATTGCTCTTTTATTCAGTAAGGATAAAGTGACCTGGGATTATTAAACAACTGTACGGTTTGAATTGACACTAATAGCATTTGTTTGAATCAACGTCTCTTGACTTTTGAGGAGGTATAATGAAGTGCCACATGGCACGCAAGACATTGAATTTTAAAAATATCATTTCTGCTTAAAATTAAATGCTCAACAGCCATTAATTTCAGAATAACTTTGTATTGTTTGATGAGATGGCCCCTGTGATGCCTTCTTTCAGGGAACTGGCTGTAGAAAATGGACATGGTAACTTGTCAATCTGTGCTCATAAAACATGACTAACCTAACAAAACCATGATGTTAGAATCATTAAAATTAAAAATGATGCTACAATTTCAGAAATCCTCTCTGGTGTATAAGGTATGCATAGCTTCACTTCTACTTTGCTAGGATCCTGTCTGTCCTTTGGAGCCGTTAGAACAAAATATAGTAGTTTGGGTAGTATATAAACAACTGAAATTTATTACTCACAGTTCTGAGAGTTGGAAAATCTAACAAGGTGCAAGCAGATTCCATGTCTGGTGAAGGCTACATTTTCCTGATTCATACATGGTGCTTCTTACTGTGTCTTCACAAGGTGTAAGGGGCAGGGCAGCTCTCTGAGTGCTTTTTGTTGTTAACTGTGGATTAAGCCCCGGGGCGCTTAACTACTGAGCTATATCCCCAGCCCTTTAAAAATTTTTTTGTTTTGTTTTTTAATTTTGGGACAGGGTCTCACAAAATAATTTAGGGCCTTCCCAAGTTGCTGAGACTGGATTTTGATGAGTCCTCTTTTATAAAGCATTGATCTCACTCATGAAGCCTCAGCCCTGAGGACCTGATTACTTCCCAAATACTCCATCTTCTAATACCATCAGCTTTGGAGTTAGGATTTCAACATGGATTTTTTTTTTTTTGGCGGGGGCAGGGGGGGGGCACAAATATTCAGGTCATAGCAGACCTCTTAATAGGTCTTGTTTTGTCCAAGACATTACTAAAATTCATGAAGCTTAGGTATTACTCTCCTTCACCCCCAAGTTTCCCAAGGGCATTTCATTTTAGTTAAAGTCAGGCATGAATTCTGCTTCTGAACATTCATTCCCTGTTTTAGGATTGGAGAGTCCTTAACCATAGAGTTCAGTGGTGGGTTGCCTCACCCTTTTCCCTTCCCTACCAAGTTCACAATTTTCCTGAGACTGCTGAATGTTGTCATTCTCTGCCATTTGGAAAAGTATAGCATTGGCACTTCTTTATTCTGATATAATTTGATCAGGCTAAAGTATTTTTAGGTCTGTTTTGTAACCTAAAGTTAAGTTCAGTGAACATCTATTTGGTGTTAAACTCAGTATGTTCTGACTCCACTCTTCTCAAGGAGGGAACAGGTGCTATTTATTTTTTTGCAGTATTGTAATTTACATACAGTAAATTGTACATACGAAGATTGTACAATCTGATGAATTTTGGCTCATGTGGAATATCTCCTCAATCAAGAGTGTCTGTATCTGTCACACTTGTTTCCTTATGTGCCTTTTTAATGCTTTCCTGCCTCCTTTATCTACCCACCTCCTGAGCAACTACTGATCAGCTTTCTTTCACTGCAGATTAGTTTTTATTCCCTGGAGCTTTAAATAAATGGATTCATAGAGTTTGTTCTGTTTTTTTTTTTTTGGTCCGACTTTTCACTATGTAATTATTTTGGGATTCAGTCATATTGCTTATATTCATGAATTGGCACTGTTTATTGCTCAGTACTTAGCCCATTGAGTTTCTTAATAATTTAGAATTCTCCTCTGCTTTGTTCATTGTCTTATAGTGTATACATTCGTGGTTTTGTCAGGTGAAAAACTTCATCTTACATTCTTTAATTGAGTTCTGTGAATTAAACTGATAAATGACAGAGTAGAAGAAAAAGGCATATAAATTTAATTCATATTTCTAATTTTACATCCGTGAGGACTATACACAAACATGTGAACACCCAAAGAAGTTGTTTGACCTGGTGGCTTATATACTATTTTCATAATAAGAATTGTTCCCTTCTTACTGATACGGGAGAGGGGACCACCATCTTTACTGATAGAAATTTATGTCACATTAACAAAGGGAAAGTCTTGCCTTATTTTTGGGCAGAAAGGAGGGCAGATAATGCTCTTGTGTCTTCTGTTTCCCAGTTGCCTTTAGTACAAAGGAATCCTTATGTTAGAGTGGTGTATTTTGGGGTGGCATGTGCTGATCCCGCTTCACTGTTAACTGTGGGGGTCAGAATTCTGTTTCATAGTGTTTCTCAGTCTTCCTACAGTTAGTCCCTTTTGGATAAACATAGGATTTAAGTGTCCTTATTAAATGTTACTTGAAGTTTCAAAGTGTAATCAATTGTTTTAAATATACAACTGGAATTTTAAAAGAAGAAAATTTAAAATATTTAATGATTTCAGATGATTAAGTAAAATCAAATAATAAAAGACCAGTGACTATAAAGGCTCTGGATAAGCTTTCATATCCTACCTTGTGAAAGGGTCTAAGCCCAGCATGGATTTAGTTTTGAACCTATGGCTGTATTTTCACACTATATGCCAAATTCTCCTTAGCTACTTGCATATTTTTAGTAGTTCTTAACACTTTTGTTAGATTTGTCTGTCATGCCTCTTGACACACTCATATAGTAAATTGAATAGCAAAGAAATTTGGTGCCAGGATTATCCAAATAATTGCTATTCTGTATATGTTCCACCTCAGATTATTGAATGTACTGAGTTGGAGGGGGATGATCTGAAAGTCTAATTCATTCTAGATCAGCTCTATCTAATAAAAGAATTCTGTCAGCCACATGTGTAATTTAAAAATTTTTACTCACTACAGAAAAGAAAGAAAAAAAAAAGTAGTTGAAGTCAATTTTAATAGTTTCTCTAAAATGTGTCATCATTTCAGTAGGCAATCAATATAAAAATTAAAGAGGCATATTACTTTCTTTTCTTTGAGAGAACATCTTTAAAATTAGTCATGTATTTTACACATAAGCTCATCTCATTTAGAACTAGCCACATTTCCAATGCTTAATAAATATGTCTCTTGGCTGCCACATAAATACTGGTCAACACAGTCTAGATCAAATATCTAAGCTTTAGGGACAGAAGTAATCAAGAAAAGAGATGTCTTCATTTTATTGTGAAAACATGTTAGGCTGACTGGAACATTCAGGCTTTTGGGGTTATTTTTAATGTTTATGTCTCTGCTTTCTGATCACTTAATTGAAACTCCAGAAAACAGCAACAACAGAACACCACTGTTTGAAGCATATATGTTCTCTATTGTTACAAAAGCAAAAGTTGGTTATGATCTTACAAATATTTGGTCCTCTGAGTACCACAGTGAAATACTGTTAATGAATATAGTTAAATAGTAGATGAGTTGATTAGGAAGGAAACAGACCTGTTTATAGAAAGAGAATGAGACCTTTTGAACTCTTTTCAGAGACAAAATACCACTTGTCCTGAGATGACCCTAGTGAATCCCACAGAATTACATAAAGCAGAGCTAAATAGGGTACTTAGTTACATTATCTGTGAATTAGTAATTAGGGGATTAAATTGGTCCATGCTTATTTATCTTATATGGCTAAGGTTCACATTCAAGTTCATATTAATTTGTATTTCCTTTTGCAAATTTTGCTTATCTGAACTACTTGGAATCTTGCCAGCAAGATATACATTGCCATCTCTTGGTGATTTTCCAGAGTATTCTCAGCCAATGTAGGCTACCACTGACTGACAGGCTTATCAGCAGATTCAGACAGTAACATATCTGCTATCAGAGGAATACAGGTTTTTCTCTAGCAATTGTATATTATATATTATGAAAAACACTGCTTTTATTGTGGAGAATTTTATTTTTTTCTTGGGTGTATGCATATTCAATTAACAGAAGATCTGTAGGTGAAGTTTAATTTAGTACAGAAGTGAATAAGAGGCTCATAGCAAATTTTTACTTTATTTTATTTAAGCTATATTCTGTTCCATAATGTGTAGACTTTATTTGGTTTTGGAGCTTGAACAGATGTTTTTGATTCCATAGGAATTTTAAAATATACTTCACAAATGATTGAATTTTATTTAGGTATTTTGATCTTCCTTTAGATTTCATTTGACCTTATTAAGGTTATTTTTTGGTAAGTAATTTGTTTTTGAATAGATATGGGAACCAAAGTGATATCAAATGAGACTTATTTAGTTTTACCTAAATAAATAGTAACACTATGACTTGCCTGATGTTTGACTATAGTTAGGACTTTGATGAGTATTGTACTTGGTTCAGTATGATCAAGTGTGAAGGAGTTTTATTATTTCTAACCGATTTTTGCCACCAAAATAATTTCTTTTTTTTTTATAATTTTTTTTTTTTTAGTTGTTGATGGATCTTTATTTTATTCGTTTATTCTTTGTATGTGGTGCTGAGGATCGAACCCAGTGCCCCACGCATGCCAGGCAAGTGCTCTACCACTGAGTACAGCCCCAGTCCCCCAAAATAATTTCTGTATGTCTCATATTTTTAAATATTCATGTTCCTTGGAGTTCTAATCTCAGTTCTATTTTTCTAAACTCTGCCTTCTTGACTGACCCCTTTTATCTTCAGCAACAATTTATTTTATTTTAAAATATTTTTTTAGTTGTGGACAGACACAATACCTTTATTTTATTTATTTATTTTTATGTGGTGCTGAGGATCAAACCCTGTGCCTCACACGTTAGGCAAATGCTCTACCAACTGAGTTACAACCCCAGCCCTTCAGCAACAATTTAGAGACCAGTGATTCTTTAGGTCCTGTCTGCTTAGATGCACATGTGTAATTGATTCATTCTTTCAGCATGTAGTTATTGAGTGCCTACTCTGGGACAGCTACTGTTTTTGGTACTGAAGGTATATATCCACGAGAGAACAGGTAAACAAAAATATATATATACCTATCTCCTTGTAATTTAAATTCTTTTTATTTTCTATTTTATAGAAGGCTTTCAAACTTAATATGTCCAAAAGGAACACATTTCTACCCGTTTCTCTAAGTGGATGTGACATTTTTCTTCCTACTGTTATTCTTTTGATTAATAATGACACAGTATTTCCAGTGTCCCAGATTAAAAATATGAAGAGTTAGCCTCTGTTGCTGTCACTAACTGCTTCCGCTGGCCCCAAGTACTCATGTAGTGGTCATTAAGTCCATTTGGTTCCCTCTAATGAATGCACCTGTCTTGCTTGTGTCCCTCTTTTTTGCCTGATATTTTCTTAATCTAGGCTCTCGGTTTTTTTTCTCTTTGCACTTTGTTAACCATTTAACATCTGGTTGTGGTGCTGTTTTTTTTTCCTTTCTCTCTGTTGCGTTATTTACGCTTTTGCCAGAATTCTTATTCCAGAAAGTAAATTTTTAAATCCTCCCAATGCTTCTCCCCAACGTCTGTATACGCTACCTTGACTGCGGGTGAAGTCCCAGGCAGGTCATGGAAGTATTGCTTTCTTAGTTTCTTTCATTACTGCACTTAGAACTACAGCCCCACTGTCATTTCATTCTCTGAGTTCTTTATGGTTTCTTGTGAGATTTCCTCAGCAAGAAATGCCTTTCCCTCTTCCGGCTTTCCCTCATGCTCTTCTGTTGTGTGCATCCTTCAAGATGGGGTTCATGTGTCAGATCTCTTCAAATTCTTCCTGACTCCTGCTGATGGCATTGGGTTTCTAGTGCATGTTGCTGTGTTAACCATTTTCATTCAGTTGTGCCGAAAAGTTAGGTACCTGTCTTTATTTTCCATATACTTTAATGATGGAGGCACATAAAGATTTTTGGGAACTTAAAATTTATAGAATTTGGATGTTCTTAAGTAACAAATTGATGACATAAAATTAGATATGAAAATGTTTGTTTGAGGGCTGGGGGTGTAGCTTAGTAGTAGAGTGCTCACCTAGCATGCATGAGGTCCTGTGTTCTGTCCCCAGCACTGCATGTATTTGTGTGCACACACATACACAAACAGAAAAATATTCATTTGAAGATGAATGGAAGGACTCTGTGTAAGTATCTTCATACTAAATCTCTCTGTGACTTATGTCTAGGAAAATGGAAGTGTTCTGTTAAGACTTGCTGGAAAAAAATGCAATAGATTTTTTTAGATATGTAAAATATATCAATATCTGTATATATATAAATATTTATATATCAATATCTGTAAAATGCATCAATATCCGTTTCCATACTTTTTTGCTATTTATTTTCGAAAAATTAGGAAACAATGCCAGTTAGCCAATTGATGCTAATACTGCTGACAACTTGGTACAAGGAGATTGACTCAGATGTAATAATTTAACATGATTTACTACTTGATGAGAGAAAGAAATAGAATTACGTTCTTCCATTGAGATCAGATTTTGCTTTGGTAGAGGAAGTATTCAGTTCCTCCCGCAAATCTCAATCTATAACCTCAGTCAGCAGCACCCACTTCTGTCTCCTGTTGGTCTGGTGAATGCTAAGGAATTTTCTGAGGGCTTCTTCCATCATCTCCCTGGTGCTTCATCTTTGTATCTTTTGTTTCTTTTGGCTTTCTCTCCTCATCTCTTCCTTCTTTCCTCCCTATTTATCTATGTCTTGTCATGTATCAAACCTGTTTTGCCAGGTGTAGTAGTGCATGGCTGTAATCCCAGAGACTCAGAAGGCTGAGGCAGGAGGGTCACAAGTTCAAGGGCAGTCTCAGCAATTTAGGGAGGTCCTAAGCAACTTAGCCAGGCCCTAAGCAACTCAGCAAGATCAGGTTGTAAAATAAAAAATAAAAAGGGCTGTGGATGTAGCTCAGTGGTTAAGTACCCCTGGGTTCAATCCCTGGTATCGAATAAACAAACAACAAAAATAACCTAAAAAACAAAAATCCCAAACAAAACACCTATTCTCTTTCCATCTGTCTTCTTTAGTAGATAAATTAATACTTTTAAGTGTCAGTAGATAAATTAATACTTTTAAGTGTCAGTAATAAGTCAGTACTTATTACTCTGCATAAAAGTACTTTGACTAAGCTGAGTTTTGTAGTTTGCAATTGTCATGTCATTTCTGTTCCTTTGAAGTACTTTGGGGAATGATTTTTAGGAACCTTATACAAAAAAGGTTTTCAGTTATGGGAAAGGTGTCATAAAAGTGTACTGCATAGGTAAAATGTGGTATAGTGTGTAATGTAAATGCTATCCCAGAAATGATCAATTTTGATTTGTATTAAGGAGTTACTGATTAAATAAGCTGACATAAACTACTAACAGAAACAGCAAAAGAGACTGATGTATAGGTAGTAAATGAGATAAAGAATAATAATAGCACTAGCTTTTATGTGTTTATTACTTCCAGGCATTTTGCATGTTATTGTTACTGCCCACTTTACAAAGAGGAAAGGAGCTCAGAGGAGTTAAGCAATTTACCTATGATGTCACAACTAGTAAAATGATAGTGTTTATTCAGGATAACTGTATAAAGTAACTTGGGAACTCTGAAAGCACAGCTGCCTTGAACTACTTAATCTAGAGATAAATAGCTGTTTTCTTTCCTGCATTATTACTATTAGATCCGAGAACTGTGATTTGGTGCAGAGGGACTTGCCTTTGATGCTGATCCATCTTGGGTTGAGTTTAAAAGTTATCTCTTTTACTTAAAAGCATCATTATGTAGAGGAAAACACTTATCTTTCTGAGCCTCAGTTTTCTTATCTAAAAGTGGAAGTATTGAAATGCCATCTGCATAAAAGTACATGTTCTGCTTAAGAAAACAGGGTATATAAAAACTGTTTTATAAGTGGTTCATTTTAAATAGTAAAAATGATGCCAATTTTTTTTTCCTTTTTTCTGGTACTAGGGATTGAACTCAGGGGCACTCGACCACTGAGCCACATCCCCAGCCCTATTTTGTGTTTTATTTAGAGACAGAGTCTCACTGAGATGCTTAGCACCTTGCCTGTTGCTGAAGCTGGCTTTGAACTTTGATTCTCCTGTCTCAGCCTCCCAAAGCGCTGGGATTACAGGCGTGCGCCACTGTGCCAGGGTGATGCCAATTTTGATGTTAACACTTTCACTTGTGGAAAAATTTTGTTCTTAGGAAGAATTATTATTATAGTAGATATAATATCAACTAATTCTTAAATGTAGTTTTTTTTACTGGTTGTTAGTGAATAGCATTTTTTGAAAGCCCCAAATAACAGATAATTGCTTCAATTTGTAGATTATAGAAGCCTACATTTTACACATTCCAATGATGAAAACATATTTGGAAAGTTCTGCATGTCCAAGGGAGTATTGGGTGGTAGATTTGTGTCTGAAGAATAAAATTACTTTTTTAAATCAGCAAAACACTATGAAAAATTAAACATTTTGTTATTTAAGGAATCTAGTCAGAGTACACATCCAATCTGATTGAGTAGGTTTTAATCCTCCATTCTTATTTCCTTCTCTCTTCTCACCCTTGGTTCTCAAATCCTTTTACAACTGAATGATATTACTTTTGGCTAAAGCTGTTCAAATAATTTCTGGTGTTTTATCATATAGACTTTTCAGAACCTCCTACAAAAATAGGTATAGAGGCTGGGTGTGATGGCACATGCTGTAATCCCAGTGGCTCTGGAGGCTGAGTCAGGAGGATAGCAGTTCAAAGCCAGCCCCAGTAACTTAGCAAGACCCTGTCTCAAAAAAGGGCTGTGGATGTGGCTTAGTGGTTAAGCTCCTCTGAGTTCAATCCCTGGCACAAACAAAACAAACAAACAAACCTCCCCCTAACCTATAGAAATATGGTTGCTTAATAAATGGTCTGAGTTAGATGACCTTGAGAAAGTAATCTCTTTGATCCTGCATTTACATATTTGTAAAATCTAGTGTTAACAAATTATGTATTTGGGAATAATTAAAATAACATTTTCTTATATATTTCAATAATTAAGCATTGATAATTCCAAAATTTCTTCTGCCAACTGTATTTGAGGGTTCTGCATTGCTCCATAAAAAGTGTGAAGAATGTCCTCAGAGCAAGAAAGAGTGTGATTGCTCACAAGCCCTTTTAATATCTGCAGGGTGCTTTTCTGCACAGAGCTGGAACTCAACCAAGAGGGCATGCAAGCCACTAGTTACCACAAGCCCAGTTACAGGAGAGAAGAGCAGCTACAATTAAGTATTACTCCAGTATCTGTCCCAGAGGATTTCTGATCAGAAATTTGAGACTGCCATTTCTTGAGTAAAGTTTGTAAACTTTGTCTTTATTTCTATTCAAACTCAGCAAAGGGAAATCATGGAAGCCACAAACTGAATTTTGAAGGCACTGATTGATGGGGAAGGATAAAAATATCTAATTATGTATAGTACTTATAGCTTAGTAATAACTAAATAGCTCACATGATAGATGATACTCTTGATAATTTTTGTAGGAAAGATTCCAGCATGGAAAAAATAATTTGGAACAATAATAGGGAAATGGCAGAGGTAGAGTTATCTAAAGAGTTAGAGGAAGCCAGGCATGGTGGTGCTTGCCTGTAATCCCAGTGACCAGGAGGCTGAGGCAGAAGGATCCCAAGTTCTAGATGAGCCTCAGCAACTTAGTGAGACCCTGGCTCAAAATAAAAAAGGACTGAAGATGTAGCTTAGTAGTAAAGCACCCCTAGATTTAATCTTCTGTACCTACCTCCTGTACCCCCCTCAAAAAAAAAAAAAGCCATAGAAAATGACCTTTGGAAAATAGTGGAAACTTGAGGTAGTTGGATAAGGAGGTAAGTTGAAACAGTGTTGTTAATATTCTGGTCTACTCTCCCACCTTCTATTTCCTTAGTTTTATGGGTATTGGAAAGTTTGTCTCTACTCATCAACCTTTAGGGCTCTCCACCAAGGAATCACTTGGTTATAACTGACAATGCTAGATGTTGTTCTGCCTAAGTATTGTCATTAAGATTTTCCCAACTCAAAATCCTTCCCTGAGTGGGCAGCTGAGAAAAAACAGACATCTTGTTACCCTCTGTCCCCTCTTATTGCAGTTAAGTTCTAACGAAGACCAGTTGCCAGCTGAGTTTCTGGGTCCCGTGGAGACACTTTTAGTATCCTTGCTTTTTAGAAGCGCCAAGTACACAGTCTGCCCAGGCTCACTAGGGAATCACCTCATTGCAGGCAGGCAAAAGGCAGAAGCCTGAAATAATTTCTCTGGAGAATTTGTTGCCAGTGTAGGAATTACACTTGAGAGTTCTATGCCACAAAGTTAATTCTACTACATGGTTTAGGTTTCCCCCAAAAAACATTGTGGCTGGAGTGAGTACTTTTCAGGCAGCTAGCTGCCTGTGCACTCTGGCATTGGCATGTTGTTCACCTTCAAGTGCTACAAGTGCAGCCCTTGGAGGAATCCTTGTGCCTGGTTCTGTCCAAGAAATATGCTTGGCATGTTGCATCTTGGCCCTTAGCACTGAAAATGTGGTAGCAAATGGGGGCAGACTGCCCAACAACCTAAATTCCTTTGAGTTTAACTAGGGAGTGAGAACACAGAAGAGACTAAATCTTTATCAGCAGCACCTAAATCTTTTCCCTGAATCACTCTGATTAGTGGGAGTTAAAAATTTGGAGAGAAGGGCCTTGTCCTTTCAGGATGTTCTAAGAGAGACCTTTATGGATGGAAAATATGTGAAAATGGGGGTCCAGAGAAAAGGTGTGGAATCTATAGTTGTATATTTTGGACTCAAAATAATTATGGACTTTTTAAATAGGTGAGGGACATAAATATGATACAGTGGATTATAAGTAGAATTGATTATCTAATATATTTTTTATAAAGAGAAGTTATAGTTTAGTAATAGCAGCAGTGTGAGGTTCTAATCTCAGGCATGTCACTGATTTATGGAATCTAGCCTCAGTGAGCTGTAACTGTGTGGCTGTGAGCTACATGTTTGAGATTCCTTTCAACTCCAAAATTGACATTACAGTTGAGTATAAGCAACACTTAAGGAACTTAATTCAGAAAATCACACAAAAAAATTTAAGTATATAATTTTGGAACTGATTATGAACTGGTAAAATGTCTTTATAAAACTAGTATCAATCTGTTTTTGGTAATCTGCAATTAAAGAAAGAACATACATACTGTTGAAGGAACAAAGAACATTTCACTTTAGGCCAGGCATCTTAAATGAAAGTAATTTTCAGAACCAAAGCAAATTTAATGAGCAGGTTTGTTAGTATAGATGCATTTGTTGTGTAAATATAATTGCCTATAAAATGTTTTAATTTCTATATCCTATGTGTTTTCCTTTTAGATAATTTTTTTCCTCCCATTAGAAAAGTCCTAAGAGCAAAAATGAGATAATACTATTTTCACCAAAACTTTTTTAAATTACATGGATTCATGGTCAAAGTATTGACTGTGATTTATCTATGTTTACGTAATGATGTATTAATATGTCACGTCTCCTTATTTTAGTATTATCTTATGTGTATTATGACTGTTCATTATATATAAATTGCCTTTTGAATATACATGAAAGATTATGTGAATTTCTTTTAATTGAAACATTTATATTTCTGTACTCTTGGGTTTACCCATCATTCCTGAGGGTGGGGTTTTGGTTTGGATTGTGTATACATCCAAAAGCACAACGGCAGTAGTTGTTGATCATTTTCTGCCCGGCTCTGATATGGAGTTGGCAAAGGCCATAAGCATCTGCTTCTAAGGCTCTTCCCTAAAAAGCTTGGTAAAACTAGAAGCAGAGTAGCCACCAGCAAATCAAAATAAAAACTGAAAATTATTCTTTATGAGATACTAATTTTTGAGGAAATCTTTTCATATTTCATTTAGTTTTCTACTGGAGTTAAGTAATCTAGCTTGAAGAAATTATTTTTATGGGACCATTTATCAAGGATAAAAACTTTCCCAAGGAATTCAGTAATTTAAAGTGAAATCTTTTTGGTGAGGAAAGATGGTAGGGAGGATTTTTAAAAATATTATGAATTTTAGGGGCCGGGGTAATGGCTCAGCGGTTGAGCGTTTGCCTCGCATACGTGAGGCACTGGGTTCGATCCTCAGCACCACATAAAATAAATAAAGATATTGTGTTCATCTACAACTAAACAAAATATTTTAAAAAATATTGTGAATTTTAAAGAAAAAAATTCTTCTCTGTATTAGTATTCCTTTACAACCAGATATTGATAACATTTCCGCACTGCCAATAGCTTACTTTTCTAATTTTTTATTATGAAAAATTTCAAATATACATAAAAGCAAGCAGAATAGTGCAGTAATCTTGTATCCATTCTTCAGTTTTAATAGCCATCAGTTCATGGCCAGCTTTGTTTCTTCTCTACTCTAAGCCATTTCCCTGTCCATTCCAATTTTTTTTGAAGTAAATTGCAGATACTACATCACTTGGTCAATAAATATTTTAACCCACTTAGTTTTTATGAGTATACTTTAAAACATTATGAAAATATTGCTTTCTTAAAAAAATAGAGAAAGCTAAATTCCCCCTTTGACATGTCTCTGTATTAAGGCCACTCCTTGCATCTCTTCATCTCTAAAAGTAACTGCTGCTGTGATTTCAGAAAGTGCCGTTTTAATCCATCCTTAAATATGATGAAAGCAAATATGTGTATTCCTATGTAACATATATTATTCTGTATACATTTAAAATATAGATAAATTGTATCAAACTATACATATTCTCTTACTCTCAATTTTATCTTTAAAATCTGGATTACAAATCAATTCTTTAGTAAGTGACTCTAACCCAATCATAGTTAATAGTAAATATGGATATCTAGATTTATTTCAGCTCCTTTATATAGTGTTTCTTGTTTACTGTGCTTTTTCTTTTTTCTTTATTCTGTCTTTTTTAGATTTCTTGAGTACTTTGTTTTATCTTTTTTTTACCTGGTACATCTATTATATAGAGTCTGTATAATTTTTGTTATTTTAATGGTATCTTGAATTTTTAATATGCACATTTGGCTCATTTCTCTAGTGGTATTTGGAGTGAGAGCATCTTGGTCTTCCTATAAATGGAGTTTTTTAGCCGGAAATATTTGTATTAATTGTGACAGTACTGTGGTTTTATTTATGTAATGAACACTCAGTTTGATCCTATGTTTTGTAAGGTTGCAGCTTGTGGCTTTTCTTATGCTCAGATCAAAACTGAATACTTAATGGTATTTATTCACAGTTATAACTTCACGTGCCTTGTTTTTCTGATATAACTGTTTCTCCTTGAGGATTTTTAATACTTCTGTGCTTCTGTTAAAATTGTCTTTGACAGTAAGCTCTCAGATTCTTATTGGAAGTGGGTTGTCCAGATCAAAGGAGGAAATGTGCCAGCTTTGTCACTTTTTCCTTTCGCCTTTCTTGCCGGTCCCATTCCAGATATAACATTTCAGTGCTTAGAAGATACTTCTCACAACTTCTGTCCTAGCTCTTGCCTGTTCTTTAGGATTCAGGAAACTTTCCCTCAGTGTGGTATTTGGGTCCCCCGCTTTTTTTGTGTTACTGTATTTTAATGGTGGTCTTCCTTTTTTTTTCTTCCATTCACTTATATTGGGTTCCCAGACTATGTCCTCATTTCTCTAATTCTGCCACCTGCTAACATGCCACTATGTAGGCAACCTTGTGTGTGTGTTGAATTAGTAACTAATGGAATTTGACTTCTAACCCAATAAACCCCTCAGCCTTTTTACTTTGGACAAGTAATTTATCTTATGGCTTTATAAATGGAGCATCAGAATATCAATGAAAAAGAAGGTCAATATGTGAAGTATGTTGATAAGATACTTAATTTTCTTTGATTTTGGGGGAACGAAGTTTAATTAATACATTTTATTCTTATTGCAGGAATTTGGAAAGGTTTAGAAATGCCAACTTGAAAATAAAAATCGTGGTCAGGAATGCTCATTCTGATCGAAGCCTATAAGAATGAGGGAGAAGTTCAAAGGAACAGATGCCAAGAAAAGGCTGATGTTTTCTATTGATAACAAGATGTTGGTGGATACCGCTATGTTTCTTCTCTTTCAGAGCAATAGTTCAGTAGTGTTATCCAGAGTAGAAATTATGACTGAAGGTGTAAATATTGCTGTCATTACCAATTGAATTGATAACAAACTACCTGTAAACAGCTACAATCTTGCTTTTCTCTGCTACTTCAGATAGTGCTGAGGCTGCTATAAATGAGACAAATGCTAAATTTAATGCCATAACAGATGCTGAACAACTTTGTCAAGCTACAAACCATCACAACAAGCTTTTTAAATTTTGTGTTCCTTATTCAGTCAGAATTGTTTAGGATAACTAGAAAATTGTATGCATTTGGGGCAGTGTCTCTTCATAGAATTATTTTTAGCACAAAACATATTTCATTTGTTAGTTGCCATGAAATCTGCATTGGACAGATTTGTGTTGTTTCAAACACTGATTCTCTTTCACATAAAAGCTGTGCCACCATGTTACCAGTACAACTTGTTGGAAATTAAAAATGATTAGCCAATTACTCTGTTTCTTTTCCTCAATAAAAGCAAATATTCAGTTTGATTTCTCTCCCCTGCTGAAACTGATGTTATCAACCAGTTGTTGGGCAATCATATGGACACCGGTAGAATCTTTTGATTTATCAAGGATTTGGCAATGTTGTCATTATATTTAATAGGAAGCTTTCAGGCCTTAAATTAAAATGATGTCTTAAATTTAATTTTTCTAAGCAAATACACACACAGTAGGCTTATCAGGTGAAATAACAAATGCCCAATTAAAGTTGAATTAAAGCTGGGCATTATGGCATTATGTGAATACCTGTAGTCCTAGCTACTTGAGAGGCTGAGGGAGGAGGGTCACAAGTTCTGAGGCCAGCCTTGGCAACTTAGAAAGACCCTGTCTCTACATAAAAATAAAAAGGGTCGGGGTTAATAGCTCAGTGATAAGAGCATCCTGTGTTCAATTCTCAGTACCAACACAACAACAATAATAACAACAACAAAAAATTTCATATAAATAACAAATTAGT
>CM053399.1:133452505-133504397 GCA_028644305.1 Xerus rutilus | reverse complement strand
TTTTTTTTGGTACTGGGGATTGAACTCAGGGGCACTCGACCACTGAGCCACATCCCCAGCCCTATTTTGTGTTTTATGTAGAGACAGGGTCTCACTGAGTTGCTTAGTGCCTCGCCATTGCTGAGGCTGGCTTTGAACTCGCGATTCTCCTGTCTCAGCCTCCCTAAGTGCTGGGATTACAAGCGTGAGCCACCACGCCAGGCAAGGATGAATTCTTTCTCCTATTGAGGGGCAGCATATTGTAGAAGTTAATTGTGGGCCCTGGAGCCTGCCTGCCTGTACTCAAAGCCTGGATCCATTACTTCCTAGTGGTGTGACTTAGGCAAGTTACTTAATCTTTTCGTGACTCATGTAAAGTGAGTGGATTGTGTGACTATTAAAGGACCTAACTGGATAGCATGCTTCAATAAGTGTCTAGCATGTTGTAGGTGATCCCAAATAACCAAAGGCCAAATGTTCTCTTTGATAAGTGGATGCTCTGTTTGCTTTTGTTATTGCTGCTTCTGCCCATGTAACTCCACAGCTCCGCTTGTCTCTTTACTGCCTCTCTGATTCAGCATTGTCACTGCTAGAATGAATTGCCCAGGAAGAACCTGGGCTGCTTCTGACCTATTGTTGGGTCTCCTATAAGACTTACCCTATGGCCATGACCTGCTTTTATGACCCAGGTATTCTTACACTTCCACGTAGTGCTGAAATGGATAAAAAGAGAAGGGAAATGGTAAGGTGGTGAAATGGTGGGTGAAAATGAGCTTGTAGTTTGAAGGGAGTAGATTTGATCTGTCTCAAAAGTTCAGCAATTACAAATGGTTTGTGTATAATTAGAACTGATTTACTGAGTTTTGGTGACAGGGGTAAGGGGCATCAGAAAAGCTTTTTTTTTTTTTTTAACTCATCTCATGGTTGTAAATGGTGAAATCTCTTGGAAACCTTAAAAAAGCTATGATTTTATCTTCGGGACATTAGACTAGAACAGAGAAGCTATAAAACTGTACTAATTTTTATCACTGAAATTCACATTAAGTTAATTAAGCTCTTATCTGGGAGCTGCTATCAGTGACTGGCAACAGGAGTAGGTTTTTTTTTTTTTAACTTATGACAACTTTCTGGGGGCGGGAGGGGGGTGCTGGTAAGTAACTCTACTTTTGCATTACTGACTTCTTGGTGAACTTTGGATGGCAGTATTTTTCTCTGTTGGGAGTTTCCCACTCAGCTTTCTCTGCAGACTGTACGTAAATCAGTGGGCCTCTAAATTCATTGGCTATCTTTCCCCCATGTTGTGAATACTGCCTGTCTTTCTGAGTTAAATTTTCAAAGGGTAAAGTGGCTAGAGCTAAATTTTTTGTTTTTTTTTAAAAATTTTTTCTTAGTTGTAGATGGACACAGTGTCTCCATTTTATTGCTTTGTATGTGGTGCTGAGGATTGAACTCAGGGCCCCACGCATGCGAGGCAAGCGCTCTACCGCTGAGCCACAATCCCAGCCCCTAGAGCTAAGTTTTATTGTGCATACCAAACATTATTATGTTATTTTTTTCCTTCTAAAATTTATTAATAATATTTATTTGTAAATAGATTTAGAGTCAGAAAAGATTAGCAATGTAACAAGGACAAACTTATTCATGCTTCTTCATTGCTTTCTGGTTCCTCTGGCTGTTTAATTCGATAGATATATGTTGGTAGACTTGGGGTCTCCTGACTCTTATGTTTTAATTTATCAGAAGGTAATTTTTTCAGAGGGTACTCGCTATTATTATATTTTTGACAGAGTATTACAGTTTCCTTGTAAATAAGAATTAAAAATATCACAAATTTATCTTTAAGTTCTCTGTATGGTGGCTCATGAATCTATACTACATCTGGCATTGGAATGCTTACCTATATGGACTCAACATTAATCCTGAATGTATGTTTTGTAGTTACAAGTTTTGTTGCAAGCTGGAAATTAGCATACATTATTTATCTCATTTATCTCAAGATACCCAATGAATAAGTTTATATTCTAGGAAACCAAGGTTGAGATGTTAGGCCACTTGCTGAAGGCTATACTGTTATTTAAAATTCAATTCTGGGTCAGAGCCAGTGCCCTCTCCTTGATACTGGGACAGTTTTAAAACAAGTGCCAGTATTTGAGCAGTTTGACTATTTGGAATGGAGTTGATGTTTTCAGTACTGTGTTCTATATTGGGACAAGGAAGTCAGTAAGTACTATTCTCTATTATTACACAGAGCAAATTGCAGGCATTGATGTTCTGTGCATCTGCTCATCTACATCTACTTTTTGCCAAATGTCTTTTCCTCTTAAAGAGATAACAGAGGGCAACTTGGTCTTTCTCAGAGAAATGGCCTGTCTCACTTTCCAGATGAAGTGTGAGGGTATATATGGTGGTAGATTCCTTCTCTGAGAAGACTGACTTCCTAGTTAACTCAGGATCTTCTCTAAGCAAAGCGTAGTTGTAGCTCTGGAGACAGTTGTGCAGAATTGTACAGCAGAGGTTGACCATGGTTAGTAATGTGGATGTTGGCTGTGCAGATCTGTACTTAGGACTTCAAGTGTTGTCAGAGGAAGATAAGATTTATGTGGGGATGAAGAAGGAATTGAGAAGCTATTTTTAAATGGAAAGAAGAGAACATTATAGTTAGAAGTATAGTTTGAAAACCTTTGAAAAATTTAACAGGGTACTCCGTTTAATTCAGTTTTTAATCCATGACCTAATATATTAAAGCAGTATAGTGTTGTCTGTACTGCTTTGGTGTCACAGGTCATGTCTAATTGGTATGTGTATTGTCTCCCCAGTTAAGGTTGTGAACATTTGAGGGTAAGATCACAAATTCTTTTTAACATTTTTGCCTAAAGAATTTCATATGCATATTCAAGTAAGCTCCTTATTCTGTGGTTAAGGATCTGTAAATTAATCCAAGATTATAGTGGTCTGTCATGAGAAGCTTTTCAGGAAATATTTTGGAAACTTCAACCATCTTATTTAAAACAGAATTTAAGCTTTTCTATTTATTATGCAATTATCATGGGTAAGCACGTATCATTTTGAGTAAGTTCTGGAGTGCTGATTTTTTTTTTTTTTTTTTTTTTTGCCTATAGTGAGAACTATGTGAAGTTATATCAACAAGATTTTAATGGTCAGAGGAATTATAATGGTATCAAGTACTATTTAGAATGTTTAGTTTTAGAAGAAAATTATAGTTCTGAGAAAACATGATCCTTCCATTTTATGTCTTTTTTCCTCACAGTTCGATTAGTTGCTGTTTAAAATCATTTTAGAGAAGAACTTTGAAAGAAATGTTGGAAACCATAGGTAAGACATTCCTTTTTGTCTGCATTTTTAAAAGTTGAAAACTCCTTCCTTTGCGATCTTTGAGTATAGTATGTTCTACATAGAAGGATTCTGTGTGTGGTAACTTAGATTTAAAAGTTGTTACCCACTAACATTGTGCCAGAATAATACTTTTCTGTATTTGATCAGTCTCGTGAAGTGCTACAAAACACACATAATTTGTACATAAAATAACCTTGACATTGTACCAATTATGGGTTTTAAGAAAGCTTACTATATACCCAATTCTAACTCATGAACCCAATTTTGGTTGGTTAATATTTGTTTCTGGATGGCAGGAGAAAATTTAATAGTATTTTTAATATTGAAAGATGACCATTATTCTTGTATTTGTGGCTGAAATGCCATTGAGCTCTTGCTTGTGTGTATATGAGTGTGTGTGTGTGTGTGTGTGTGTGTGTGTGTGTGTTTTACTGGGGATTGAACCCAGCACTCTACCACTGATCTACATCCCCAGCCCTTTTTAAAAATAAAATTACTTTGAGACACGATCTTGCTAATTTGCCCATTGTGGCAGTGAACTTGTGATCCCTCCTGCCTCAGTGTCCTGAGTAGCTGGGATTACAGGTGTGTGCCATGCCTGGCTGGGATTACAGGTGTGTGCCATGCTCTTGCTTTTACTTGACAAGGACAGCAGTAACAACCTCTTTAGCTGGTAACTTCATTGAAAGAATTTAATTTCCACATAAGACAATTGAGGTCGAAATAGCCAGATTTCCCATGTTCATGTGTTAATCACTTTCTAGAGAAACTAGTGCATACATCGGTTTACAAATATATCAGGTGTGGTACATACTTGCCATCATTGTATGTACCAGTCCTTTACCTACTCCAAGTAGCTTTTTAAAAAAAAAATTTTTTTTTTTTTAGTTGTAGATGGACACAATATCTTTATTTTATGTATTTTTATGTGGTGCTGAGGATCTAACCCAGTGCCTCATGCATGCGAGGCAAGCACTCTACCACTGCGCTACAATCCCAGCCCCCAGGTAGCTTTTTGAGGGTAACTTTTTGAAGGTGTCTAGAGTTTACTCTGGCACCTTGATGCCTAGAAAGCTTCGTGTTATGAGGGTAGGCAGAGAACTGATGACAGTAAAAGAAACAAGAGCTGCTTTTATGTGGCTTTTGTTTCTGGTTCCTGTGCTGATCATAAAAATGCATAGATGTACATCTCTATTACTCATTTTATACTGAAGTAATACACCATAAAGACTACTAGCCTACATAAAAGTGGAAAGGAAAAGAAAGGAGAAATATAGTAGTATGTAAATCATTACTTTCTAGGCTTTGTTCTGTTAGCTATTTCTGAGTTGGACACCTTCTAATAATTGTGATGAGAATTAATATATTTATATTCTAAGTTACCATGAGAGATGACCCAGATAAAAATTCTCATGTGCATCTTTATCATTATTTGCTTTAAAATTTCTGCTTGAGTAAATATTGTTTTATTTCAATTTGTGTTTATGTAAAATCATGATCATTGTCAATTCATGTTTTAATTGCCCAATTTCTGTGTAATTCCAGATTTGGAGCTATATAGTGATTGCCACTCTTTGATTACTGTGACATTTCAGATGTATTTTAATAGATGTACTTGTTATCATCCTGAAGATGTTAGAACATGTATCTGAGTACAAATTTACAAAAAACAAATTTGGCTTAAATTATAAATAAGTGTGTACGTGTATGTGTGTGTATGTATGACTACAAAAAGATGTTTTCAACTGTTATCTGCGGTAGAAATTCACCATCTGATAGAAGCACATATGTAAGATATAAGGACTATTAATATATATTTACTCCAGATATTTACTTTTTTATTTAACTTTGTACTTGATTTATAAGGTATTTAATAATTATTAGAGGATTAGTTTGAAGCATATGTAAATGTGGAATTGAATTTAGGGGGAAGATACTTCAACTATTAAAAAGTAGCCTTTTTGAAATAACATGTTATTCTGATGTATTTTTAAGTAAATTCTCAATTTTAGAATGCTTTGCTTCTTAATATGGGACATTGTTATATTTTAGATATTGTGATTAATCAGTAACATTATCCATATCCACTTGTTAGTGAGCCAGTTACATTGCTAATTTTTCTTACATGTAAATAAAAATTTTCATCTTTTTAAAGAAGGCAGATATCTACATTTTCAAGATCACAGATCATTTGGTATTTATTTAAAAAATCATGTGATTTTTATAAAAGAGTTGAAACAGCTCACATTGGAATTCAGATAGCCATCATCTGAATTGGTTTCTGTGACTAGTTGTATTTAACATACAATACAACCAGTTCCCTGCTTTCAAAGAAACTTCCTTAAAGGAGACTACTTCAAGGTTTATGGGGCACATTTACAGTTACATGTTATACTCTTTCTGTTTTATCTCCAAACCAATTCAATTGGTTTGAAGCATATGTAAAAATACTGTGTAATTTGCTATTTACTTTTGAGGGAAAATATTCAAAGTATTAAAAAGTACTCAATCTTGTACTTTTTGTTCTTTTGTACTTCATTAAAATTTTGTACTTTTTACAAACTTTTCACTCAAAAAGAGACAGTTTTGTTCACTTAAAAAGCATAGTTTGAGGATTTCTGCAAGTATGAGGTCCTTATAAGTATGATATGCATGTTTTGAATCTTGTTATTTACTAATGCTACTCTTTGGAATAGATAAAAATCGAGCCCTGCAGGCTGCAGAGCGCTTGCAAGCCAAGCTACGAGAACGTGGGGATGTAGCAAATGAAGACAAACTCAGCCTTCTGAAGTCAGTCCTGCAGAGCCCACTCTTCAGTCAGATTCTGAACCTTCAGACTTCTGTACAGCAGCTGAAAGACCAGGTAGGATATCATTGAGGTGTTCACGGCATGGCATAGATCTTGTGAAAGGCTTATTTTTTTCTGAAGGCTGATTTTCAGATGTGTTAATGAATAGTTAATGAAGTCATTTAAACCCCTAAACAAGACATTCAAATTCACCATGCTTTTTCCCTCCTAGTTATTTTTGCAGTGGTTGTTGCTGTATACTGTAGATGATATGACATTGTGTTGAAAGCTGTGTGGATGCTGAAGAATGAGTTCCTACAGGAAAAGGGGATGATAAAAGTATATTTGGGGTAAATGGCTGTAGAATTGGTTTTCATCATCACTAAGGCTCATTGTTCATGTGATCTTGCTTATTCAGATTCAGACTTGAGTATGCTTACAAGATTTCAGATAAGCCTAGATTTGCATGTGTAATCATGTGTGTAAGGAAGGGAAATCACCTCTATTTTGACAGTAAAGGGAATAATTACATTGTCATCAGTTAGAGGAATTGCAATTCTCACTTCTTAAAAGAGTGTAAGTAGCAATTGCTTCTATGACAGCATCAGATGGTGATAAACATTAGAACTTCTAAATGTAACACTGTTTTTCCTGTAAAAAATATGAACGTTAAAAGTTGGAGCATTTATACTAAAATTGAAACATATCATAGTGACAGAGTGAAAACTAAAGTCAGATGTTCTTTGAACTTACTTAATTTAATCACTATTTCTCAGGTTTTTAAAAAATATTTTTAAAACAGTTCATATCCTCACAAGGTTTGAAGTTAATTATGCCTTCAAGTTCTCATTCTCATGTTTTTAGAATTAATTTAATGGTTGTGGATGACTTGCTAGCAAATATTCTGCCTTAAAAGGTTAAAAAAGAATCCTGAAAACCAATTTCATAGTGCAGTGAAAGAACAGCTTCAATTAAGCATTCCAAAGTAGGGCTGGAGGTGTAGCTCAGTGGTAGGACCCTGGGTTCAATCCCTAGTACTATAAAGATATCAGAAAATAGAAAACAACACTCAAAATTGTGCTAAATGCCAAAGGAAAAACAGTAGTAATAGAAAAGGAATTTGTTTAATGTCATGTTAACTTCTTAATCTACATATGTATTTTTGTAGCCCCTCTAAAGTAAATCAAGAATAATCTTCATGAGTGTTTTTCTATGGTGAATTTCTATGTAATGATTTTAAAAGTCATGATCATGAATTTAAAAAGGTGTTTTTGTTATATATACTGTGTTTGTTTCCTTTTAAAATTATGGAGATACTGGTTTCCAATACTGATTTTCAGAAAGATTGGCAAGCTTATGGAGAAACCACTATCTTGAATGTAAGTGTAATTATGATGGGGATAATCATTTGGTTTTTCAGAGTATAGAGAGGTTGAACAGATATCTTCTATTTATTGTATTGTGTGAAAATGTGATTAAAATGGGAGAAAGTTGAAATAAATAGAATATCAGCAAGTATGGAACTAGTCCAGTGAGATAATTCAATATTTCCTTGCTAGCCAGACTTAAGAAAGGCAAAGAGTCTTTGTGCCTCCTATGTCTGATGAAAGGAAGGGACAAATGGGCCTACTTACTGAGCTTGATTTATCATTTTCGAATGAAAGTAGGATATAGGCTCTAATACTGTTTGGGTCCTATGTGGTACACATGAGAACTACTTGGAAATCTTTTGAGCATAATAATGGAACCTCAAGTTCTGTGACAAAGTATATAGTATGATCTTGCTATTTTATTAGTGATATATTTAAGAATAAGTTGTGAATTCTGTAGGCATGTCTTACATGTCTGTGGAGTTTTGTCTCCTTAGTCACTCTTCATGTAGAAGAGAAAGCTAACAATGAAAGGGGTCAAGGAAAGCATCTAGCGTGGAGAGGTTTAGTAAGTTGTTTTTAAGGGTAGAGCCAGAACTAGAATTCAATTTTCTTGGCTCCCTGGGCTCTTTTCCCCTTTATAGGCTTTGCAGCCTGTCTTACATCTTCTTTTCTTTTCAAGGATAGGAATTTGGTCCCTAAATGTCAAGAGTTTTATTTTGATAATTCTTCAGTTTTTGTGGCTTTTCACTTTATCTCTATTTTTTTTTTACTAATTCAATTCTGTTTACTTATCAGTATTTTATATATGATTAGAGTAAAATTTTAAAACTATATTATTTTTGTATATTAAAATAAGAAAAATGTTATAATTTTATCTGATTAGATTTACCAATTGTTAATTTATTAATATTAATAGTTTAATAAGTAATGTACCTATAGAACAAAATTTGTTTCATGCTTTTCAATCAGAGGGTACCCAAATCTGACCAATGCCTAACTTTTACTTATTACCTTATATTTAAATTACATTTTCATATGTTATAATTTTTATATGCACAACAGGTACAAGTTACTGTTTTTATTTTTATTATCATCACTAGAAAATTTGACCTCACCAGTTCTTCCTCTTCTTCATCTATCCTCCTGTCTTTTAGAGAAGCAGAGGGAATTAAATAATTGAAAAGCCTGAGGTATATGCAGCATATTAGAGAACATAATCATATTGTTGCATTAATGACAGATGCTGACATGCCATGTGAATTCAGCCTACAAATTTTTCCCTCAGATCCTTCTCATTACTTCTGTTCAGTAATGTTTAATTTTTACAATTTGATGCTTCAGTATTAAGACCACTCTTAGAAATCAAACTGTTTCCCTTTGGCAGATTAAACACTTGACAGGTGTGTAACTGAGAGGGCAAAAAAGCCATGCCCTGAAGGGATGTGCTATTTAAATATTGTCAAAAATATTAACAGGTCTGAGAATATAATTGATGCCTCTGTTTAACTCTGCCACATTGTGTATTGTTCTATCCGCCAGCTAAAAGATGTGTGCTATTAAACCTGAATAATCTCTAATAGCTCCAGTTCATTTCCTACTGCACGATTCCTGTTTAAGTGAAGAGAAAAAAGAGAACTGTGACTGTGTGTCAATGATCTGTCAAATGCAAATTCTCAAGTAGTGTCCTCACTGTCACCTAGTCATCACAGCTAATAACTATGGGGCTTAATGCGTATTCATGACAAAAATCCATCTATTGTGGGGGAAATAAACACGTTAGCAGTTTAATAATAGAAATGTGTCAGCCTTGTGTATATTGGATTTGCATATTTATTCTATGAAGTTTCTCCAGTCCAGTATAGGTGATGCTGCTTTTCTTTTTAATTAATTTCCTTGCCTTATGAATTGACCACAGGGACTAAAATCATCTTCTTACTTTAAGTAATTCATCAGAAAACTGGATTAAAATTATTTTCAGTAGAAATTTAGGATCAATACCTAGAAATCAATATTGCCAAGAGTATTTTTAAAACGATTGCAACGGAGGCCAATTTTAAGACAGGAGAAATGATGTGGATAACTCAGGTTGCAAAAGCTGCTTGTATGAGAAATAGACCTTAGGGCAAAGAATATTTAGGAGATCTGTCTTCCTTACTGATCTCCAGTCTTTTTGGCCTTTGACATTCGATTGTTTTGTTGTTATTTAATATTTCCAGGAGTCTAGCTCATTTACCTTCCTTCCAAATAGTGCTGGCTTATATAATTTTCATTTAGACATATAATAAATATGCACACAAATTAAGCCAGACTTTTTCTTTGAAAATTGATGACATCTCCTGAAATAACTGGAAACATGGTGGGTTAGTATACAATCAAAGTTGGAAATTGCTATTCAATGTTGATTAGTTAGATTTTTTCCCCATTTTTTTATTCTTGAAATGCAGTTTTCCTAGTATAACATTTTCATTGTTTATTTCTGTATATTTCTAAGTTTTAACTGTTTACATTCCAAAAAAAGAATGTGCGACAAAGTAATGGATGATTCAAAGGTGAACTTAAATAAACTAAATAAAAATATCATAGAACTAGATATTGCCAAAAAGCTAGGGTTGCTAAAACCAAGTAAATCATTTAATTTCAGTTTCCCATGAGCAAAGGCAAATAAAAAAACAACTGAAGGCTTATATGTTCATTGTGAGACTTTGTTGAGTGAACCAAATCTTCTCCTGACAGTGGGAGGGTTATCACATGGAGACTTTTACAAAAGGTACACATTAATTTACTACTAAGTCTTTTTTGAACACTTAAAAATCAATAAAACCTCAATGAATGATAAGATGGAGGTTCTCACTATCTATAGAGGAAAACAAAACAGAAAAAGGAAAAGGTAAGTGGTGGAAGGAGAAGGAATTACTGAACTTTGACTTAAAACAGGTTTTGCAAAATGAGTAGGAATTTTCTGCAGATAAAGGGAAATTATTTTGGGTAGAGGGGGCACTGTTTATAAGGGTATACAGCAGTTGTTCTCATGAGAGGGTGATTTTTTTTTTTTAAAGGCTTTTTTTTAACATTTTTTTTTAAGTTGTTGATTGACCTTTATTTATTCATTTGTTTATATGCGGTGCTGAGGATCGAACCCAGTGCCTCCTACATGCGAGGCAAGTGCTCTACCACTGAGCCACAATCCCAGCCCCGAGAGGGTGATTTTTATACTCTCCTTCACCAAGAGGTATTTTACAATGTCTGGATTCAGTTGGATTGTGTGGATTATCATAATGGTAGAGGTTAGTGATGATGTTAAACATCCTTCATTGAGGAGCACAGCCTCCCACAGCAAGGAATTAATTGGGTTTATAAAGTGTTGAGGTTGAGAAATGCTGGTATAAAACTATATACAGGCATGTATTATCAAAGCAATTAGATTATATGTGGAATATTGGGAGGAATGGAAACTAGAGCCAGATTGTGAAGGACCTATTGAGGTAAGGGTTTTCTTTTGTGGTAGTGTTTATTTTCTTGATGGTACTAGGGATTAAGTCCGGGGCCTTGCATTCAAGTACTCTACCACAGAACTACATTCCAAGCCCTTATTTTCATTCTTTTATACTCAACTTTCTGGGAAATTATATCACATTTATCTTTTAATCATTCTATTAAATATAATATTTTAGCAATCATTTTATATTTGCCTACATTTTATCACTATGGTAATTAATACACATAACATAATTATGGTAAGAATTTTAACATTTTGATAAGTAACATGTTTGATTAGAATTATAAAATATATGAATAGGCTGGGCATGTAGGTATGTGCTTATAATCCCAGTCACTTGGGAGGCTGAGGCAGGAGGATTACAAGTTCAAGGCCAGCCTGGGCCATTGAGTGAGACCCTGTCTCAAAAATAAAAAGTCAAAAGAGCTGGGACTGAGGATGTAGCTCAGTGGTAGTATGCCACTGGGTTTAATCCCAAGTACAAAAAAAAAAAAAAAGAAAGAAAAAAGAATTGCTCTTTAAAGGAATGCTTCTTTCATCTTATTGTTGAGAATATAGCATGACATTCTGATTTAGTGATGACTTTTCTGCCAGAGGGCACAATTAGTAATGTGTGTGTGTCTGTGTGTGTGTTTTGTGTATCTTTTCTGATTCTCTATCTTAAAGCAAATTTGAGAAAACTTAAAGATACAGATAAATATTATGTAAATCAGAGGGTTAGTTTTGAATTTCTGAGGTAAGCGGAGAATGTTAAGTAGAACATACACTATCCTGAAGCATGACGGAAGAGGATATTCTGTAGATACAGATTTATAAGATGGATAAGTCTAATTCACGGTCAAAATGTTGAGGTATATGGCTTTTAAGTAGCAGCATAAGCAGCTCTGATAATTTTTTTTTTACATTGATAGAAAGATGAGAAATTTTGATAACTGAACATTTTGTTACTGTTTTGACTTCAGTAATACACAAGATGCTATTTAGTGTGATTCATGTCTTAAACAGCAGAAATGCTTGTATACCCCAGGTTTATTTTATTACTTAATAAATGACAAAAACATGGTCCCCTCTCTATAGCTTCTAATTGGAAACTGAAATGAAGATGATTCATCTGTAGGCTTGCCATCAGTGAAGGAGAAATGACTACTGTCTCTCAGGAATGTCTAGGTTAAATTATGACTTGGTGTTTTTGAGAGGAGGGAGGACAGAAAGAAGGAAAATACACCTTGATCCTGTTAACATAAATAATTGAAAAATGTAATAGAATTCTTTGCAGTGGATGTTGCTTGTGAAAATTCAAAGAAGTTTATCTTACCTCTGAAATAGTTTTATGATAAAGCATTGTGGCTGCCCAACAGGAAAGTATATACTATATTTCTTGAGACTATAATGTACATTATCTAAGATAAGTTAAGAAAGAGGGAGTGTTTCTTATGTTTTTACATTTACAATAAAGTTTATTTACTGTAGGAATTTCGAATACTTTATTTTTGGTACAATAACAGCTTTTAAATGTTTGTTCCTTTAACTAAAAGTTTGTAAATATAGAGCCATAGAATGGACTAAAATTCTTGTTTTTTCCTGGGCAAGAAGGCACTGTTCAAGTTTTTTATACAGTGCTGGATTAAAATGCAACACCATCTTGCTACTGGGTATGCATGTGTGTCTGAAACAACAAATGGTGCTAATTGTATGGTATTTTTGTGACAAAGTTAAATGGTCTTTGGAGGAGACAGAAGAAAATGTGCAGTTTACTGGGTATAACCTAAATGAGTTTTTTAATCCAAGAATTTAAGAACAATTGAGATTGCTTGACATTTGAAGCTATAGCAACAATAATATAAAGCCCTTATGTATTGTGGACTTTGTCCCATTTAACTAGTTCATCAGTTATATGAGGTAGCTTTTATCCTCAGTTGTCCAGTGAGGAAACTTGGGCTTAGAGATTGTTATATAACTTAAGCAGGCCCACACAATTATTCACTGGTAAACTAATGGGAAGAATTGAGGTCTTTTTGACTTTAAAGCAAGTGCTTTTTAACTTTTAATTTTCACCATTTCTAAATTCTCTTTTCCCATGTAAAGGAGCAGATAAGGTGAAAACAAAAACAAACAGAAACAGTTTATGGCATGCCTAAAGAGAAATGGATTTAAAGTAAAGGTCTTATTAAAATTCATTAAGATCTTCCACTTCTCTTAAATTTTCCTCCCAAATTTTAATCAGTCTTCTTAATATAAACCATAACTTTCATGCTTATTTTCTTTGTAATTATGCTAGATTATAAAAGTAAAGGAAATGAACTGGTAAAGATAATAGTGGAATGGAAAGTCAGTGTGGCAAAATAACATGAATTGTCATGTGTTCATTCCCATATGATTACACTTGTCTAGTTTTTATTTTATTTTTCCTCCAACCAAATTATGAGATGTGATTCAGTTTTATTTGCCTTCTGGAAATGTGGGACTGCTAAGAAAAACACTGCAAAAATCCTAACATACTGTTTGCCTAAATTTCCAATTTCTAAATTGCTATTTGTCTTGGCATTTAAAATTGATTAATTTACTTAATTTTGATACTTTCTCTGCATTGATGTAGAAAATTCTAGCATACGTTGGTAAAAATATTACATTTGGTCAAGACACATTCCTTGAATTTTTTTCCCCTTGAAGTTTGGCTAAGAAAATACAGACTCATTGAGATTTAAATAAAGAAAAGATATTCTGCAAATATGCATAAACACACATGCCTAGACTGTTGTGTATAGACTTTGCTCTACTTGCCATTTGTTAGCAAGCATGAAAAAGAGCTTTAGAATTGCATTTTTCATTTCTTTTTTAATTTTTGTTTGAAGTTCATTTACTATTTTGGGGGTAAAATCAATGCCATGTTCATCTTTGAATACCTTGCACCTTCATGATACTTCTGTCAAACTCAAAAAATAGTTGCTTAATTAATTAAAGAATACATGAATATTCTTAAATAATGAAAACTGTTGTACCTTGACTATTTGTCATTCTTTGCCAGAGAACTAATTTTTAACAAAAATAAATTAACCAAATGGCTCAAGTTTCTTTGGAAACCTTTAGCTTTTCTCTTGCTAACCATTGAAAAGTTGCATTATTCATCATCATCACCACAGGTAAGCCATAATTAGCATGTATTCAATTCTTGCTTCAGAAATTTTTCTATCTGTAGGTATCTGTTTCATCGTTATAACAATGCCATAAAGGAGTTAACATGATTTTCCTCATTTTATAGGTAGGGAAATGGAGGCACGGAGAGATTACAGTGGTTGGGCTAGTGGCTGATTCCAGGGTCTAGGTTTGAATCATAGAGCTCTGTTGTTTTTTATTTTGTCTTAATGAACATGATGAACAAAATGTAAGGATTTCCTAGTGATTGAGGGCTTTTGGGGATTGTCTGGTCTCAGATTATAGCAATAATATAGTCTAGTGGTAAATGAGACCAACACAAACCAGATTTATGTATGTATGTGTGTACACATATGTAATTATATAATATTATGTAGTATCATATACATTATATATTGCCACATCCTGCTTGGCTGTTTACTGTTTTCTGAACTGGGCTATGAGGGGATGAAAGAAAGACAGACACTAAAGTAGAGAAAAAGCTGGGTCTCAGTGGATCAGCCAACCCCTAATGAGGAAAGACTGACCACGAACAAGCTTAGCAAGTTTATTTTTATAGGTCCAGACATCAAAAGGATTTATTTTGAGAAAGTTTCTTCAAGATAAACAGAACTGAAGTTGAGGGTAAAACAGCCCAATTAAAACTTACCAGCTTGCACCTATAATTCTCTTCCCCTGGGCAGCTGGCATTGGAACCTGAGGTCAAGACCTGAATGGCTCTGTGACTGGAGCAGAACCTTTTGAACTGGGTGATTTCATTGGCATCTTTGCCCTGAAAAGTTCCCAAAAAAGGTATTGCCTTTGTCTCTGGGCAGTTCAAAGACTCATAATTCACTCGCCGCTCCCAACAATATATTATATAAATAATGTTATATAAATAATACAAATATATAATCAAATATGTATATATGCACAGACATATCCCTAACCAAGCCTCTCTTTTTTCTCTTTAGTTGTAAAATGGGAACTAAGCAACACAGATTTGAAATGTATAAAGTATAGGCCCAGTGGTTTACTAGCACTTGGTAAATACTGTTTTTTTTCTTACTGCTTCCTATTCTTACTGAAATTTAATATTCTTTTTTTTTTTTTGGTACTGGGGATTGAACTCAAGGGTACTTACCCACTGAGTCACATCCCCAGCCCTATTTTGTATTTTATTGAGAGACAGGGTCTCACTGTGTTACTTAGTGTGTGGGCCATTGCTGAGGCTGGCTTTGAACTTGTGATCCTCCTCCTTCAGCCTCCCGATAAAATTTAATATTCTAAACCAACAGTTCTCAAACCTTTTGGTCTCATTAACAGTTTATATTCATAAAAATTATTAAGGACTTCAAAGAGCTATTGCTTATGTGGTTTATCCACCACTAATTACCATTAAAGAAACTAAAATTAAGAAATGTCTTAAATATATACAGATTCACTGAAAAATAATCATAAAATCCATTTTATGTTAAATTAATGAGAAGAATTGTGTTGCTCTATACTTTTGCACATCTTGTTAATATAAAGCTTACTAGAGGAAAACTGGATCCTCTAGTCTGCTTCTGTATTTAATCTGTTTGTATTTGTGGTTTTCAGTTACTATATATGGAGGAAATCTGGCCTCCCACTGGTGTGTAAGCTGGAAATGGTGGAGAATAGCTGTTTGATAGTGTATCAGAACTTGCTGTGGAGCTGGGTGCTGTGGTCCCTGCTTGTAGTGTCAGCTACTTGTGAGGCTGGAGGCAAGAAGATCACTTTTGACCACAAATTTAAACCCAGCCTAGGCAACATAGATCCTGTCAAAACAAAAACAAACAACACTTCAGTGGTTCTATCCTTTTTATTTATTTATTTTTTGGTACTGAGGATTAAACCCAGAGGTTACTGAGCTACATTCCAAGCAGCATCCCCCTATCCCTGCCTTTTTTTTTTTTTTTTTTTTTGAGACAGGATCTGACAAAGTTGCCAAGGATGACCTCAAACTTGTGATCTTCCTCCATCAGCTTTCCTAGTTACTGGAATCACAGTTATGAGCCACCACATTCAGATTCAGATGTATTCTTAAAGCTTAGCTGGAATATGGAATCTGAAATAAAATTAATGAATACTTTGTATTCTGTTATATAAAATCTATTTGTCTACTTTTCTCTTTGGTTTTTTCACCCAAATATAATTTTATATCATTTTGGCCATTTGTAAAATTTGAAAAATCGCAAAATCACATTTCATTATATAATATCAAAAATTATACTTGCTAATGTCACTTGAGATCTTCTCAGGGGCTGGGATTGTAGCTCAATGGGAGAGCACTTGCCTAGCATGTGTGAGGCCTTGAGTTCGATGCTCAGCACCACATAAATAAATAAATAAAATAAAGGTATTGTGTCCATCTACATCTACCAAAAAAAAAATCTTATCAATAATGTTTTTTTTGGGGGGGGGGCATTACTGGGAATTGAACCCAGGGACCCTCAACTACTGAGCCACATCCTCCATCCCCAACCCTATTTTATATTTTATTTAGAGACAGGGTCTGGCTAAGTTGCTGAGGGAGGCTTTGAACTTGCGATCCTCCTTCCTCAGCCTCCTGAGCCGCTGGGATTACAGGCATGTGCCACCATGCTTGGCCTAGATCTTATCAATAATGTCTTTAAGATACAGAAAGGTGTCAAGCTCAGGGTGGCAGATACAAGTGTTCCAAAATTCTAAGTTTCACTTGAAAGTTCCAATTTTATTTTTGGCAAAAATTGCTGTCAGCTTTTTTCCTCAAAGTGACAGGCTTACTTTATTTTTGAGAAAATGTTTTACAAATATGCATAATCATATTGATTTTTATTAATTTTCAAATATGCATGAAAAAGTGGATAGTTCAGCTTGCAACTCAAAAACAATTTATGTTTCCCCAAGACAACTTATGATTTATGTTTTCTTACCATTTTGGAACAATATTGAATACATACAGATTCAAAGATCAAGATATAATAAAGTTAACAACTTTTACTCATCATTAAGAACTTTTTTAGGTTATCTAAGGGAGGGCAAATAGACTATTGCTCTTAATGAGAGATGATAAGGAGACTTTGTGGTAATTTTTCAACCTGTCAGACACCTCCTTACCCTGTTCAATGACAGAAAATAAGAATAATGTCAAAAAAGATTTAACAAGTTTGAAAAAGAAACCATTTTTAAAATTAGAATCTCTGGAAGCTCAGGGGTTAGATTAAAAATCTTGCTGTGTTTTGTTGTACAACTGAAGGTTTTTGTTTTTTTAAAAAACGGTAAAGTAAAAGTTTCATAACAGTCATGAAGAGAGTTTGAAACAAACCCATGACTGTTTTCACTTAATTTTCCAATCATTACCCAAGTGTTCACATATGTATGTATTTTATGAAATTGGGGGAAGCAATCTAGATCTTTTCAGATTGTTAAGAATATTTTTAAAAACTTTAGTGTCATTTAGGCCTTCTTTAAAAAATTAATTTACACTTTGGGAGGCTGAGACAGGAGAATCTCGAGTTCAAAGCCAGCCTCAGCAACGGCGAGGCGCTAAGCAACTCAGTGAGACCCTGTCTCTACATAAAACACAAAATAGGGCTGAGGATGTGGCTCAGTGGTCGAGTACCCCTGAGTTCAATCCCTGGTACCAAAAAAAAAGTAATTTATAAAATTCAACCTCAAGTACTTTGCACCCTGCTGCCTGAACAAACATTTTACCTTAACTGCCTGGTGAATTGATTTTAATAAATATCTTCATTTCTAGTTTCAGGAATGAAAATCTTCATAAATACAGTTTTGAGTGAAAACTAAAATATTATAAAATAACATAACCTGTTAAATTACCATTACCTCAAATTGATAATATCATCTAAAATGCACGAAGTTTGTACCTGATCTTGTTATTTAATATATCATAACAATCAGCATTGCTTAGGCAGATTAGTGATCCTTTGTATAAATCTTCCTAAATATCAAGAAGGAAAAATCAAGAGTCCTACATACTCTTGAATTCATTTGCTTCTTTAGGTTTTAAGTGTTCTTTTGCCTTCAATCTTCAGTTTCATAGCTGGTAATTTACCCTTTTTAGCACAGAGAAATTTTAAGACAGGCGACTGAAGCTTCACACTTGTACCTAAATAGGGGCAGGTGCAGAGACTACATTTTGATTACTCAGGAATGACTCCTTTAATATTTTTAGATTAAGGAATTATTTTCTAAATTGAATTTTCTTTTAAATTTATCAAATAATGATAGGCAAAGACTACTTTAAGAATACCTGTAAATTAGGGTTCTAGATTGCTATCTACTTGCTATTCAAGAGTTCATACCTAACGAAAGAAAGTTACCTTATCTTAGTAATTGCGTGAACTAAAGCCATTGGAGTAATTTAATAGGATAGTTAACATAGTGATTATGGAAAGCAATTTGTCACTTGAATTACTGTCCAATCTAGAGCCCAATGCCTTAGACATTTTAGATGCTCAAAAAATATTTGAATGAAAGAAAAGTCTCATGGAAAATGCAAAATAATGCTTATTGTATGTGAACATGTTTAGTTCCTTATAACTTACTAGTCTGTTTTGGTTGTCATTTAGTTCAGGAACTACAAGCTACTTTATGTCCAAAATAGTCTCGTCACATTAAACTAATCCCCTTTGAACATGGAACTCAATTTCTTTAATTAGCTTTAAAAATAAGGATCATTGAATCAGAGTGCCACCATCAATTACTGCATAAGGGTTTGCCTGTTCAATAATGCATCAGAGTTATGCTGTAATCAGTATTTCACTGAAAGATTTATGGAAAAGGAGGCCTCCCAAGGTTCCAAACTTGAAATAGAGTCCTATTATATATAAATTTTTTTCCTGGGATTGTTATCATTTTAGGTGCTGTATTTCACTGAATACTCTTAGCATAGTATCCATTTTTGCATTTCATGTTTGGGATCAGTTCCAGAGAGTGTTTTACAGCATTTTTGTAAATTCACACACACACACACACACACACACACACACACACACACACACACACAAAGTATGTTTCTTGCTCTGCAAGAAGAAAAGACAAGGTACAGATTGGGAAAAAAAAAGAAAAAAGAAAAAAAAAACCCAAACAAAAAAATCTGCTTTTCTAAGAGGTGCACCTGTTATGGAAAATTCCCCAAAGTGTGCAGGAGTTGTCATTGTTAAGGTTAACATACACAAACCTTAGTAATACCTGTTTATAAATTTGTTTAAAATCAAATTGGTTGCAAAACCAATGGTCAATTCTTTTGCTAACTTAATTGTAGATTATATATATTTTAGCTCCTAAGTGGTAGAAATATAATACCATCATATATAAGCATTTGGGTTTTCTTTTTATTACCATTCTGTTCATTCAAAACAAGTTATAATTACAGGACCAAAAAATAAATTTTGATAATCTAATGAAAAATATTTAGGAAATTAAGTTTGAGCCTAAGCAATCATTTTATAGACAGTTATTCAAGTACTTCTGGAAAGATTAATGATAACCATTAAGACAGATGGAATATAAGAAGTTGATATTTGAATATTTTATATAAGATCTAGTAAAGCAAATCTGTATTTTTGAAAATATTCAGTTAAGTTAAAGTTAAGTGCATCATATTTTATATGGTCAAATCATTTAATACATGGATCTCTTCCAAGTATTTTTGGAATGAAATTATTTTACGGGATAGTTTTTATAATTAAAAATGACAAATATCATTCATAATTTTAAAATCTCATAATTATATCAGTTTCATACTAGAGTGGATCAAAATAGTGTAAAAATACAAAATAGTGTGTTTTTCTTTATAATTTGATATGCAATTGAAGGATCAGAAGTTTTAAAAATTCATAGTCTTTGAAGAAAAAAATATCAGTTTGTGACAGAGGTTAAAACATATTTGCTGAAGATTTGTCTTTACTCCTGCACTTGTTAAAGGATTTATTCTGGAATTGGGAATTAGCCAAGTGAAAATAGGAATTCACCCATTGATATGTTCATAATTCATATCAAATGTGTGTAGGGGGTCAGCCATCACAGTAATACACTGTTTCAGTTGCAAATATCAAGTTCCCATATTTTTCCTTTTAAGGTGAATGCTTGGTCATTGAATTTTAAATTCAAAGTTGGGTCCACAGAAAGTGTAGCTTGGTGTATAGAGGATATTGTTGCCACCTGTTTTCTTTAAGATAGGTATTTTTGTATCATGCATTAAAAAGCTCAAGATCTGTGCTCAGTTATATTTCTTATTTTCAAAACTGTGATAATTCTGAAAAATAACACAAGTAAAGGAAGAAATTGGATAGCTTTAGGAAGTTTCACAAATTAAATACACATAAATATACATATGTAACCATCACCTAAGTCCAAGAAATAGAAAGTTATCAGTATTCCATAATGGTCTCCTCCCCTCCTCACCATCACTTAGGCCTAACCCACTCCTAACCCACTCCTTGGGAGGAACAACTATTTTGAATTTTCACTCATAAATAAATACTTCAGTTTATGTAAATTCAGCCTTAGTATATATGCTTTGTGCCTGGCTTATTTGTGTTAACAATATTTATGAGATTCATTCATGTTGTTTGATGCAGCTGTATATATATATATTTTTGTTTTTCATTATGTGCATATACTAGAATATATTTATTTGTCTCTCTTTTGTTGGAGTTTTTTTCCCCTCACTTCTTAGCTATTATAAATAAATGCTCCTGTGAACATTCTAGTACATATCTTTCAATGTTTGTTAAATGTGAATTTGTCTAGAATATTTTTACTAAAGAGTAAAAGTTCTGGGTGTTAAGACATGTACAGGTTGAGTATCCCTTATTCAAAACACTTGGGGCCAGAGGTGTTCAGATTTTGGATTTTTGTTTTTTCATAGTTTTGATTTTGTAATATTTTTGATTTTATAATATTTCATATACATAGTGACATTTCTTGGGGATAAGACTCAGGTCTAGACAGAAAATTCATTTGTTTCATATACACATACCCTGAAGGTAATCTTATGCAGTATTTTTAGTGTGCCTGTAACCTATCACATGAAATCAGGTATATAAATTTCTATTTGGGCCATCATGTTGCTGCCCCCTAAATTTTATATTTTTAATAATTTTAGATTATGGATTTTCAGGTTAAGGATGCTCAATCTGTATTCAGCTTTCATGGATTCAGTCCAACCTTTTTCTGAAGTGGTTATAGATCCACTCTTTTACTGCAATTTGTGAAGATTCTTGTCTTTCCATGTCATTGCTTATACTTGATATCGCCAGCTTTAAATACACTTTTTCCATTTTTAGCACTGCAGAAGTTAGTTATATTGTAGTGTACCATGTTATTGTTTTAATTTATATTTTTCTATTGATTAACGTGTTGAGCATTTTTCATATGCTTGTTGATTATTGGATATGCTACTTTATGAAGTTCCTGTTTATTTTTTAAACTTATTTTTCTATTGGTTTGTCAGTCTTATTGATTTGCAAATGTTACTTATACATGGTGAATAGAACTTTTTTGTTGGACATTTGCATGGCGGTGATTTTCTCCTACTTTGTGTGTCCTTTACTGTGTATTTTAATAATTGAAAGATTTTTATTTTAGAAAAGTCTGTTTTGTTCAAACTATTTCTTTATGGATATTACCTTTTTACTCTTTAAATCTTTTCGCTATGCCAAGAATATAGATATTTTCTCTTCTAAATTTTAACTATGGTGTGAAGTATAAAGTATTTCCATGTATGTATGTAGTTATAATTTTCCATTTGAATATCCATTTGACTCAGAACAAAGTATCAAAAAGACCATCTTTTCTCCTTTACATTGATACCAATATTGTTAAACAGAACGTCACATGTTTATGGTTGTGTTTCTAAACTCTGTTGTGTTCAACTTTTTCAAAAGATCATCCATATTTTAAATAGAATAATTTTTAAGTTCTCTAAGTGTTTTTGATAGGAAAACAGGTGATTTTGTTAATATTGATTTTATGTTCACCAACTTTACTGAATTCACTTAGTAATGCTAGAAGTTTATCTGTATATTCATTTGGTTTTTCATTGTATATAATACATTGTGGTCTGCAAATAATTTTAGTTTTTGTTTTTTCAGTTTTGATCTTTATACTGTATTTTTTTCTTTTCCTTGTCCTATGGAAACCTTGAATCCAATATGAATAGAAATGGTGATAGTATGAATTTTATCCATTATTTGTTTTTACCTTTTGAACTGATCCTGTTTTCATTTTTTTCTGTTAATGTAGTAAACTAAAATAAATATATTTGAAATGTTAATTCAACCTTTTATTTCTGGGATGTCCATCTTGGTTATAATCATTATTCTCTTAAGATAATTTAGTGTGGTAATATTCTTGCTTAATGTTTTCCTCTCTCTGTTTTGATGAGATTGCTCAGTAACTTTCCTATATAGTAATATCCTTGTTGGATTTTAGTGTCTAGGTTATGCTGGTCTCAAACAAAGAGTAGAGAGCAGTTCCCTCTTTTTGTTTGAGTTTGTATAAAACTGGTGTTAATTAAAGAGAAAAAAATGGAGGGAGGTCCTCCCAATTTTTCCTTTGGGGTTCTTGCTTCGGCAGCACATATACTAAAATTGGGTCAATGCAGAGAAGATTAGCATGGCCCCTGCGCAAGAATTACACGCAAATATGTGAAGCGTTCCATAATTTTGGATTAGGTCCTGACTTCCTTAACCAGACTTGAGAGTGCAAGAAATAAAATCAAGAATTAATAAGTGGGATGAATTCAAACTAAAAAGAGGTTAACACTGGGCATTGTTGATCATCAAGAACTTGTAGATATTTTAAGAGTAATTTCAGAACCTATGGGGTTTGGAGAAGATTGATGAGGACAATCTCATGGCAGAATTAGAAGAACTCAAATAGGTGGACCTGGGTAAGAATTTGCTGGAAATCACTAGACCCAAAGCAGTCCCCCTACCAAATGTTCCCTCTGTAGACCCACCATCAAAACTCACTCAAGGACCCTACACTTAATAGAAGAAAAAGTAGGCCCAAATCTTCATCATGTTGGATTAGGCCCCAACTTTCTTAACAAGATTCCTAAAGCACAAGAAATAAAATCAAGAATCAATAAATGGAATAGATTCAAATTAAAAAGTTTCTTAGCAAAAGAAACAATCAATGAGGAAAGAGAGCCTACATTTTGGGAGCAAACTTTTGTCACATACACATCTGGTAGAGCATTGATCTCCAGGATATAAAGAATTCAAAAAACTTAACACGAAAAAAACAAACAACCCAATCAATAAATGGGCTAAGGAGCTGAACAGACACTTCTCAGAAGATATACAATTGATCAACAGACATGAAAAAATGTTCAACATCTCTAGCAATTAGAGAAATGCAAATCAAAACTACTCTAAGATTTTATCTCACGCTGGTCAGAATGGCAGTTTTCAAGAATACAAGCAACAATAAGTGTTAGTAAGGATGGAAAAGGCACACTCATACATTGATGGTGGGACTGCAAATTGATGCAACCACTCTGGAAAGCAGTATGGAGCTTCCTTGGAAAACTTGGAGTGGAACGACCATTCGACCCAGCTATCCCACTCCTCCGTCTATACCCTAAAGACTTAAAAACAACAGACTATAGTAATGCAGCCACTTCAGTGTTTATAGCAGCACAATTCACAATTGCTAAACTGTAGAAGCAACCCAGATGCCCCTCAATAGATGGATGGATAAAGAAACTGTGGTATATATACACAATGGGATATTAATCAGTATTAAAAGAGAATAAAATCATGACACTTGTAGATAAATGGATGGAGTTGGAGAATATCATGCTAAACGAAGTAAGCCAATCCCAGAAGACTGAAGGCTGAATGTTCTCTTTGATAAGTGGATGCTGATTCATAATGAGGGTAGGGGAGGAGGAATGGAGGAAGTTTGGGCAAAAGAGAGGGAGGGGAGAAAAAAAATTGGAAGAATTTACCAGTCAAACCTTCTGGATCTATTTTTGTTTGGAGGGAGGAAAATTTTTAATAGTGGATTCAGTTCGTTGATAGATACAAAACTACTGACATTTTGGTAAATTTGTTCTCAAGGAATTTTGTTTCATATATTTTCAAAAATTTTTTGGCATAAGGATAGTGGTTACATACTTGTAGAGTTTAGTTAAATTCTTTTTTTTCATTCCTTTTTCATTTTCTTTATTGGAAATTTTAAGCCTTTTCTATCCTCCCCTTTATCAATATTGCTAGAAGTTTATCAGTATTATTTTTTCTTCTTGAATGCCAACTTTCAGGTTTGCTAAATTTCTTTATTGCATTGTTTTTCTAATTTTCAAGTTTTCCCCTGATAAATCTCATTTTTTTCTCCTTTTCGTCTTAGTTACATTGCTTTGTTACTGTATTGAAGTAGAAGCTTAGCTCATTGATTTTTAATTTTTATTTTTTTCCCTTATACATTTTGTCTATAAATTAATAAGTATTTCTGTGACTGCTTACTACAATTTTTATATGGCATATTTTCATTATTGTTCAGTTCAAAATTTGTTGTATTTTTCTTTTTTAAATTTCTTTTTACTTATTTGACTGATTTATTTAGAAACATTGCTTAATTGACTGAGATTTTTGAGTTTTCGTGTTATTCTATTTTTGAATTCTTACTTAATTTCACTGTAATAAGTGCACATTCTCTAGTAATATCAGTTCTTTGAGATTGCTGAGTCTTATTTTAGGCCTACCTATAGTTTATTTATATTGATTTTTTGTGTGTTTTTGAAGAGAATTTGCATTCAGCAATTGTTGAATGGAATCTATAAATATCAGGTGATCTTTATTTAGAATCTTTGTTCAGATTTTGTATATATTGATTATTTTTCTTTTGTTCTATCATTTTCTGAGAAAAATGTGTTATAATTTATGATGCTGATAATGTGCTTATCATCTGAGGTTCTGAGAATTTTTCCTTTAATGTCTTGAGGTTATGTTTTTTAGATTACTAAGATTATTTGAACATTCTATCGAGTTGATGCTTTGTTTCAGTGAATTACTATATTTTATTAAAACATCTTTAATGTCGACTTTCCTGACAATAGTTTAGCTGCACCAGATTTCTTTTGGTTAATGTATGTGCAGTTATCCTTCTTTTTTTTTTCTATAATTTTTTTCTTTAACTTGCATCTTTCTTAATCAGCATGTGTTTTGGGAAAATTTTTTTGGTACCAGGGATTGAACTCAGGGGTACTTGACCACTGAGCCACATCCCCAGCCCTATTTTAAGTTTATTTAAGACAGGGTCTCACTGAGTTACTTAGTGCCTCACCGTTGCTGAGGCTGGCTTTGAACTTGCAATTCTCCCGTCTCACCCTCCCAAAGTGCTAGGATTACAGGCATGCCATGCCTGGGTGGGAAAATTGTTTTTGTTGGAGAACTTTGGTCTTTTACTTTGAAAGTATTTAACCCTTTTATGTTTAATATAATAATTGATAAGTGTGGTTTAATTTTTCATCTTATTTTTTTGTTTTGTATTTTTCATTATCTTTCTCTATTAATGAATTATTTAGACTTTGTTATTATTAGTTCTTACCCTAAAGACTATAGCAAGTATCTATGATTTATTTGAGTCAGCTTTTTTTAAAAAAAATGTTGATATCATTATAGATTCATAGGATTTTGTTTTGTTTTTTGTATTACTGAGGTTCAAACCTAGGACCTGTTGCCTACCAGACAAGCACTCTTTTCAGTGAACTACGTGCCTAGCTTGGAATTCCCAAATATAGTATAGAGAATTCCAATATATACCTCAAGTTTTTTTCCAGTGGTTACATCTTAATAATAATATACAATATCAAAACCAAGAACTACTATTGGTATACTATACTGTGTCATTATCTCAATTTGTATCATTTTTTCTACTGATATTCATTTGTTAAACTATCACCACAATCAAGATCAGATCTGTTCTTCATCCCAAAGATCTCCTTTATTCTATTTGTTTATTGTCATATCCTTCCCATAATATCCCTAATCCCTGTCAATCTTTAATCTATTTTTCATATCTATAATTTTGTTATTTCAAAAATGTTGTAAAAATAGAACATTTTGAGATTTCTTTTACACTTAGCATAATACTCTAGAGATCTATCAAGTTGCCTATACTCATATTTTGTTCCTTTTTGTTATTCAGTAGTATTCCATGATAAGGATGTACTTACTGAAGGACATTTTGATTCCAGTGTTTCACTGTTATTAAGTTGCTAATATGAGAGTGAGCACTTTTTGACTGAGTTTCATGTGTACATAAGTTTTTATTTCTCTGCAATAAATATTCGGAAGAGTGTATGGTAAATGCATGTCTAATTTTTTAGAAACTATCTTTATTTTTCAGTTGAGCTGTATCATTTTACATTTCTACCAACAATGTGTAAGCAATCCAGTTTCTGTACATCCTCAATATCCTAAGAGTTGTAGAATGGTATCTCTTTGTGCTTTAGTTGACATTTCTTTAATAGATAATGATGTGAACATCTTTTGTATGCTTATTTGCCATATACATATACTCTTTGGTGAAATGTCTGTGTATTTTCCTCATTTCTAACAGGATTCTAGCTTTTTTAAATAAACAATTGAATCTCCTAATTTATTCCAGATGTGAGTCCTGCCAGATGCACATATCTATGACTGATTTGATTCTATTTTAATTAGTACAATTACAACTTCCTGGAAGTTGCTAGGAACTTAAAATACTTTAGCCCCACGTATCCCACTCCTGCTTTTTGTGTGGCTTTATTACCCCATTTCTACATATATTTAAAACTTCACAATTTTAGATTATTTACTCTGTTAAGCATTTTCTACTAATTCACTCACATTTTAAACCTTTTTTATACTCAGATCTTTTCGGGCATTTGAGATCTTCTATCTAAGATCTTCTTCCTGCCCAATAATTCACTTTGGTATTTCTTTTGTACAAATCTGAGGCAAAGGAAGGGTTTGTATATGTGTGTGTGTTGTGTGAATGCTGGGTATTTTATGCATAGGTTGTTAAATTTTTATTTTTCATTTTTTATTTTTTACTTTTTTTTGGGTACAGGGGATTGAACTGGGAGCACTCGACCACTGAACCATATCTCCAGCCTGATGTTGCATTTTATTTAGAGAAAGGGTCTCACTGAGTTGCTTAGCACCTCACTTTTGCTGAGGCTGACTTTAAACTCTGGGTCCTTCTGTCTCAGCCTCCCAAGCCACTGGGATTACAATTGTGTACCACTGTGCCCAGCTTCGTTTTTTGTTTTTTAATCGTTCTGTTAACTTCTGTATTGTATGATTTTCCTTGCGATGTCTGCTGTTTATTCTTCTTTCTAGCAAAGGTACCCATTTGCTCTTGTGATATTAAGATTTCCTCTGTGTTGGCTTTTAGCTGTTCACGATGTCATGCTATGGTGGCTGGCCTCTAAAATGAACACCAATAATCTCCTCCTTCTGATGCTCTTGTGTTATTTCATCTCCTTCAGTGTCGATTGCATTTACTGCTTTATTTTGCCATCAAAAGGATATGTCAGAAATATTGGTACATTTTTGATACCTTTACTTTTTTTAAGGGCCCTTATAGACATTTTGCAATTTTTCTCAGTGGAAGGGGTACTCTGATTTAGTTATTGTACAGGGTGAGCTAAATTTTATATAGAATTAAAGAGAATATTTGTTTTATTGGAATGCTACTACTGAAGCAGCATTCTTAGCACAGCTCCAAGTGAATTCTTGCTAGTTGAAAAGTTACTGTCCATTTCCCCTAATGAGGCATGTTGGCTGATACCTAGGATACTACATTTTTATCTACTTAGGTGTTTTGGTTTGTCTGCTTCTTCAGCTCTTATCAGCTAAGGGTACATTTGTCAAAAGTGATTTTTTTAAAGCTATTTATGTCATTTATACTTAAAACTTTATGAAGTTGTATATATGACATTTTTTTGTATGAAAATTTAAATTCTTTTGAAAACTAAATGAAATAATAAAACAATTGTTGGTGGATTCATTTTGTTTGGTTAAACTGTAAAACACTAAAGATAGATTGCATAAAAATCTAGAGTATTTCTTCAAAGTGTTTTTTAAGTATTTTCAAGAGTTTCTTTCCTTTTTTTTTTTTTTCTTTTTATGGTACTGGGATTTTTTTTCCACCACTCGGCTACAATCCCAGCCCTTTTTATTTTTTATTATGAGACAGGGTCTCACTAAGTTGCCAAGTTGCCCTTGAATTAATGATCCTCCTCCTTTAGCTTCCTCCTTAGCCTCCCAAGTAGCTGGGCTTACAAGGCATGTACCACCATGCCCATTCATGTGCTACTTTTATGTTATTTCTCCATCTTAAATAAACTGGAATTAAAATAATACTGTATTCTATGAGTGTGATTTATGTATCAAGAAGATAGAGACTTCCTGTTTTTAGAGCTATATTCAAGAAGAAGATCTCATCCAAACATCAAGATATTTATGGTAGATTAGAAATATATTTTCTAAGTTAAAATAAAGTGCTCAAATTTAATATATATATTTGTATATATGTATATATTTGTAATTTGATATGATTTCTGCTTCATCTAACCTTTTAGAGTAATTAAATCAATTACTGGTTTGAACTTTATCTTGTAAGAGTGTTTCTCCTATACTTTAAATTCTGAAAGGTTGTTATATCCTGCTCTTTTGCAAAGAATTCAAACTTTTTAATTGTATAATATACATAATTTTTACTTATGTTTTGTTTTAGATAATACATTAAAGTCCATAGATTAATATGTTTATTTCCTAAGTACGTACAGGCTCTTTCTAGATTCCACTACTCAGCCAGAAGTTAAACAAAACAGATAATTATTTGGTGACTATTGCTCATTTGCTAGCAACTTACATAATTTATACAGATTGTTTACCTTTGTACAGAAATCACCAGATATTTGTGTTTTCTTCTGTTTATTTTGTGTTCTATAAACCAAGGATGAGAATCAAGTTCTTTCTATTAAACATTTATAGTGAGTGACCTCTGAACAGACCTATCAAGGCAAATGTGATTCATTCCTGTTCAAAAAGATTTTAGTTCAGAAAACCCCTTTAGTATACAGTGACAACAAAATCACAAGGGACCTTTGTGCTTTTTCCTATGAATATAAATTTTCAAATTTAAAAAACGTGACTTTTGATGGTTTAAGCAACAGCTTTTGTATATGTGATTCATTTTAATTATGTAACCATTGCTTTCACATTTACATGATACCTCAAGAGCAGTAGGAGTAGTCATCTGCATTTGCCAGACCTTTAACAAATTAGAAGAAAGTTGATATTAAATTATTAAATACTCTCCCATGATTCTCATATTTACTATTGTACTATTGTGCTCCTGCTAAGTTTACTCTCGGAATGCCCCCACACCTGGTCTCCTGTAATACCAGAGGTTCTGCTTCAGTGGTTACTTTCTAATAGACTATCTGTTCTCAGAATGTGATTTGTCCATTCCAGCTTACTATAGGAAAAGTCCAAATGTTTTTTCCTATGCAAGCATACCATAGGCGTTAGGACCTGGTGTGTGGGATCTTCAGCCTGTCACAAATTTCATTATGCCATCTGCTTCAACCTGAGTGGTATGTCTTCTGCTGGCAGACTTTGCTGAAGTTGCCATGGCTCAGGATAAAAAAAAAAAAATTCAGTCTTGGCATAAGAAGCTTGCTTTTGAAAAAATAATAATTGATCATGCCTGCTGTAGATTGTAAAATAATCATTTGATAGTATTCCCAAAAGCCTCCTCTCAACACATAGGTCTTTTTTCACCCATGTTTATAGATAGTTAACACAATGGATGAAATATTGGTAATGTTAGTAACAAGGAATTTTCTGTTATTTTTTAAGACAGGTAACAATCTTATGTATGGATTGTGACATTGTGAAATATTTTGATAGCTTTTATCAATGGATTCTCTGAATCTCATGACATATTTCCAGAAGTATATTTTAAATGACTGCATGCTTTGTGCATAATACAAAGATGATAGGACCAACACGATGAAAGCAATATAGGTCACAAATTACTTATTATGTGACTGTGTAATTTTGTCATCTTTAAAATGGAAATAATGACACTTGAGTTGTTTGGGAGATTCCATCACCATAGGTTCTTAAAAAATGGATAGTTTATTTTGCAATTGTATGTTGAAGAACAGCTCTGTGAAAGGTAGTGTCCTGGAAAATGAAGACCTGGGAGAAAATAAAATAGTAAGAATCTCCCTCTGGAGAAATTTACATTCCAGTCTTATTCTCTGACTAGGATGGAAGCTCCATGACAACAGGGTATATATATATGTCTGGTGTTGGTACCATTAAAATAAGTAGGGTGAAGATAGTGGGTGCTGTGTTGAATAGACTTGTCAGAGAGGGCTTCTCCAAGGTAAAGTTAAGCACACTTGAATGAAATAAAAGAGAAAGCCTATGGATATTTGGGGAAGGATGTACCTGGCTAGTAGAGTGAGCAGCTTGGCAGTTTGGACAATGACATCAGTACAGCTGAAGATAGTGAGTAATGCACAGAGTGCAATGAGATGAGGTCAGAGTGATCTAAACACATTATTGACGTAAGCTTTCTGATACCTAGTTATGGATAAAAAGTCACATTCCCAACACCCTGTAGAAATATAACATTAGTATTAACCGTTTACATTGCTGTGTCAGTTAGTTAACTTTAATTTACAGCTTACACACACAATTACAATCTTTCAAAACATTTTTTGTTATTTCATGCCTTTGTACTAGGAATTAGATATACTGCAAAGTGTGAAGACAGTCTTTCAAACCGCCATCTCTGCCGAGCACTTCTGATACCAACTACTAGTTGGTATTCACAAACTATCCTTGATAATTTCATAATTCGTTGTAAGGTATATGTGCCTTTGATGGGGGGGGGCACGTGGCTTCTTGACGAGTTGGAGTCCAAGAGAGACGGAGAAAGGGTCCCTGGGTTAGACAATATGGGGTCTCTCTGGATGGTGGCGATCTGCGGAGCCAATCTCCCCAGGCCCCAGGGTGTAGGTAAAAATTTGCTTTGCCCCAGCGAGATTCAGAGATACCCAGAACAAGAAGGGACACAGCTGGGGCAAGGAGAAGCAAAGAACATCACTTTATTCTAGAAACTACAGATGCTTAAATGCACTCTTGGACCGGTCAGATCTAAAGGTCACAAACAATGGGGTGCTCGCACAGTCTATTAGCATAGAATGGGGAAGGATGAAAGGGAGGAGGTAGAAGGTATGGAGATGCTCCTACAGGTATATCAATGTTAATAAGTCTGTATTACTCTTAGGTTAGCATTGCAACTTCTGCAACTTCAAACGTTGAATATGCCCACATTCCTCATCTCAGTTCTGCTATAACTCCTACTCTACAAAATGAATCATTTTTATTAACTTCAAATAATGGGAATCTTGAAGCCCTCACTGGACCTGGTACTCCACACATCAATGGGAAGTCTGCATGTGATGAATTTGATCAGTTGATCAAAAACATGGCCCAGGTAAAAGCATTTCTTCCTGTTTGCTATCTTAAAATGCTTCTTAAGAGTGTGATCAAGTCCTGGATTACTTAAAGAACGTAGTGGCATTTATAACTCTAAAAAATTTGGAATGAGAAAGAAATTGATTCTGTGGGAGTTTGGATGGTTCAGACATTTTTCTATTGTATATTTCTTTTTTTAATTATCAAATTTTGAGTATTGTATATTATATTCCAGAAATATTCTTTGAGAAAAATAAAATATCCTGTTCCAGGAGATAAGTGCTAAAAATTATCTTAGAAAATAATTTTTCAGTTTTTTCTTTTTTCTTTTTTTCCATAAACAAAGTAATGCCACTTAGTCATCAGATGGAAGTCAACTGCCTTAATTGGCTTTTAATTTCATTTCTTGCTTTGTTTTCTAATCAGGGTCGCCATGTGGAAGTTTTTGAGCTCCTCAAACCTCCATGTGGAGGCCTTGGGTTTAGTGTTGTGGGGCTCAGGAGTGAAAACAGGGGAGAGCTGGGGATATTTGTGCAAGAGATACAAGAGGGCAGTGTGGCTCACAGGTGAGATTGTCCCAGCATCTTTTCTGTTTTTGATACCATATTCAGAAGATTTGATCACTATGGGGAAATTTATAAAAGCAAAAATAAAGAAAAACAAACAACAATACTAAGATTGAACATGATCTGATATTAACCAGTTTTTGGAAGTATTAACATTGTTGTGATGAAAGGCAAGTCCTTTGAAGTGATGGTAGCTTTTAAATAGTATGAATTTATTTTAGTAAGGAAAATAAAATTTGAGTAAAACATTTTCATTGTTATTAACTGGGATTTTTTTATTAGACTTAAGAATTGCTGTATTAGAAATGACTCATGATAATTTGAGCTGTGTTTCATAAATATACTCAAAGAAATAAAGTGATATATGTATCTAAGCTTTGATTTTTAAAATTTAGGACCATCTAAAATACAATGAGTAGGTTGAGTAGGAAGTTCGAAAAAAAGAGGCCTTTTAAATGGAAGAGTTGATTAGGAATAGCAGTAGAATAAAGTGGACTACCTGAAGCATAGCATATACTTTTTTTTGAAGAAATATTATTTTTCTGTGTCAATAATTTCTTCATCTAAAACATCCCTCTGAAAAAGGCCATGCTTTATTTTACTGTAGATGCACAAGAGGTAAAAGCCTCCATACAATTCCTATTTATTTATTTATTCTTTCTAGATAGATGTGACAGTAGAGTGTATTTTGGTATATCATACATACATGGAGTATAATTTCCCATTCTTGTGGTTGTGCATGATGTGGAGTTACATTGGTTGTGTGTTCATATTGTGAACATAGGAAAGTTATGTCCGATTCATTCTACTGTCTTTTCTGTTCCCATCCTTCCTCCCTTCCCTTCATTCCCCTTTGTCTAATCCAATGAACTTCTAATCTTCCCTTCCCTTGTTTTGGGTTAGCATCCACATATCAGAGAGAACAGTCTCCAGGCATGTACTTTTAAACGTACAGAACTACAGGAAAAAGCTTAAAAGTGTGGTAATTTAAAAATAGGATTGAAAGTAACCTGAACATATATGCCAAAGAAGCCTTTTCTTTCTTGAGAGCTGTAGAATATCTTTTATCATTTCATTTTTCACCCTTGATAGAGATGGAAGACTGAAGGAAACTGATCAGATCCTTGCTATCAATGGACAGGCACTTGATCAGACAATCACACATCAGCAGGCTATCAGCATCCTGCAGAAGGCCAAAGATGCTGTCCAGTTAGTTATTGCCAGAGGCTCCTTGCCTCAGCTCGTCAGCCCCAGAGTTTCCCGTTCTCCATCTGCAGCCAGCACAATTTCAGCTCACTCGAATCCCGTGAGTGCCTGAGATTTTCAAACAGAACAGAACATTTTAAATTCTTTTTAGTTGTGTACAGGTTTCAAATTGTTGTAGATTCTTTGTACTTCTTGAATTTTTTAAAAAAAATTTTTATTTCTTCTTAGCGTGGAATATTTGTCGTTTAATTAAGATTGTTTCCAGCTTCTAAAACAGTGTTTTCTTTGTGTAGTTTGGACATTATTCCTCAAAAAAAAAGTATACTTCTTTAACAAAATTGACTTTTCAGTAGACAGATATAATTTTGACTTTGCTTTATAAATTATACAATTATATTGTTACAGTTAGCTGTCAGTGACTCTAAGAAGTTGTCTAATTTGGAATTCTTCCTCTAGGCAAGATTCAAAGGAAGACATTCTTAACACGTGACAGTTTTTCCTTGATCTTTTTCTTTTTTTTTAGGAAGTTCTGCAGAAGATCTTGAAAAATCAGTGCTCATCTTTAATTGGGAGGAAATGCAAACATTTTAATGATATATTGATAATTTTAAGAAGGATTTTATTAATAGCAGTAAACGTCTATTGAAAGTGAAGTATACTAAATTAAAGGGATATTCCTAGGGCTCATTATTTTGTCTGAAATAAGTTATTTAATACTCATAAAATAATCACAAAATATTCATTGTGATGTAAAATTTTAGTGTTTTATAAGATTTTAAAATTCTTATAGGAGCTTTGTCTTTAGGTTCACTGGCAGCATGTAGAAACTATTGAACTAGTGAATGATGGGTCTGGTCTGGGATTTGGCATCATAGGAGGAAAAGCAACTGGTGTGATAGTAAAAACCATTCTGCCTGGCGGAGTAGCTGATCAGGTAAGCTATTCCAATAGGTCTTCATTGATGTTTACCCCAAAATGTGACTTCATCTTTTATATAATCTGTTAGAAAGAAGAAACTTCGGCTTTAAATAATGTCAAAGGAGAAATACTCCTTGGGGAGAAATACTTTTGAAAAGGGACATTGAACTTGAGTTACAGATACAGACAATGAATTTAATACTCCTTAGAACCATAGACTTAAACCAAGGTTATGGTGAACTATCATATTGATTGAAACACTTCATTTATAAAGTTCTTGTTGTTACGTTAGTTTGAACTTAAACTAGAAAGCCAGGCTTATCAAACACTTATTGTATTCATAAATGGATGGCCTATTAATGGCAGCCTTTTCTTTAGAGATATTCACAAAAACACAATAGTACATGAAGTTTTCTTCCTTTAAGACATCAGCATATAGCAGTATCAAATAAAGTTGATAAGCTTTAAGAGATATATCTTATTAATCTATGCTTTATCTTCAGTATGGATCTATACTCTCCAATATAGTTAAATTCAAATTCAAATTAATTAAAACTAAATGAGATTACAAATCTGTTCCCAAATTAGACTACCATATTCTGAGTGTTCCACAGCCAAAGTTTGTTTATAACTGCTGTATTGGACAGTATGAAAGTTCTGTTATTGCAGAAAAGTGTATTAGCAGCAATTGTATAGAGGCTTATGAGACTGCTTCTCATGCCTCTTAACTATCTCAAATTTTATTTCACTAGAATTTCATCTAAAAGTGTATTCTTTTGGTGTTCATAATTTTGGTGTTTATAGCCGGGCACAAAATCATGTGATTTATATAATACTCTTGTATTTCATACCATATTTTGAGTAATATGTTCTGTATTTGCCTAGTAACTTTATATTTAATCTTTGTTTAATGATTTTTTTTCTCTTTCTGTCCCTCAAAAAAAAAATTACAAAAAAGGCCTTTTTTTCCTGCTTGCATTTAGTAGTAGAAATCAAAATGACAAGTTCATATCAGCCATCAATTTAAGGTGTATTTGTGAATTGCATTTACTTACATTACACTGAGTGGGCTTGAATGGTTTGGAAGACAGTTATTATTACATGTTCAGTGTCTCATGATTGCCATTATGTCATCTCATTGCTATCTTTTTTTATTATTCCCTTTCCCTCCTTTAGGATTTCTCTAATAGAGTTACAGTAACAATAGTCTAATGACTCAAACCCCCCTCCCTTTTATTTGGTTCAGCATGGGCGATTATGCAGTGGAGACCACATTCTAAAGATTGGTGACACAGATTTGGCAGGAATGAGCAGTGAGCAAGTAGCACAAGTCCTTAGGCAATGTGGAAATAGAGTAAAGTTGATGATTGCAAGAGGTGCCATAGAAGAAACTGCAGCACCCACCTCTTTGGGTGTCACCCTTTCCTCCTCTCCATCGCCTGCACCAGAGACGCGGGTAAGTAGGTGAAAACAGTTAACGTGAATGTCAGAGGAAATAGCACTTAGATGGCACTGATATTGATTTGGAAACTAGACTTATTGATGTTTATAATTAGTGTTAAAGAATGTAACAAAATTTAGGGAATTTTGTAGCAATGCTTCAGCATTAATAATATTTATTAATCAGGAGTAGTGTTTAAAAGAGATGAAAAATAGTTGGCTATAAATGCTGGGTGATTATTTTACTTTTTTTCTCTAAGTACCCAATTTATGAGGGTAATGTTGTAAAGTATGGATGAAATGTAAAGAATTACTTACTATTAATACCTAAAATGTTAAATTATATTTTTCTCTTAATTAGAAGACTTTCTGTAAAATGGGTCATTGTTCTTTCATTCCCATTTGACAGCTTTCTTTTTAGTATTTTTATTTTGTTTGGGAAGTGCAGAGGCTGAGGGTAAGAGCAGGGTTCCTGTCAATGAATAAGGCTTCAGAACCTTCAGTTTTATTCTTTTAAAGGTATGCCTGAGAACTGTTGATCAGATTTGCAATGAAATGAGTGGTCATTATTCTTTTCTCAGTTACATAAGTTTTATGCCTAAACATTTTATTATTATTATTATTATTACCACATTAGAATGTGGTCTCCACTGCATAATCGCCCGTGATGAACCAAATAAAAGGGAGGGGAGTTTGAGTCATTAGACTATTGTTACTGTAACTGTATTAGAGAAGTCCTAAAGGAGGGAAAGGGAATAATAAAAATAAGATAAATTACATTATCTTTTCTCAGTTACATAAGTTTTATGCCTAAACGTTTATAGGGTTTTGGACAAATGTTGTAACAGAAACTTTACTCGTAGATCTAACATTCTATCTTTGCCCTTAACTTGATGTGAAAAAATCTGGAAAATTTCAAAATGATTGAACAGTTTTAAATATCTTAACTGATTTACAGATTTTAACATCATAATTGCTAAAATATCAACAAAATAAATTTATCTGTAAATATCTTAAATATTTAAGAAAAGAATTATATCAATTTCTAAATAAGCTTTATAGCAAATGCAAATCCTATATTCCTTTTCCACAGATGAAAAAATATGTTTTTATCTATTAGTTGTTTCTATGCATTTGCTACAAATTCTTTTTTCATATCCCAATCTCTTTCATAAGCCCTTTAAAACTTTATTAGAACACTTGAAATTTCCATGATTCTGTTGTTTTTAGGATTGAGTTTGGTTGCTATTTTTTGCAAAAAGAAGTAAGAAAGAAAGCTTGTTTATGAAAGCATTTAAATGGCATTCTTTTGTGGTAAACAAAACATTTTATTCAGCAACATATAAATGAATGCAATACCGAAAACCACTTGATGTAATTGAAAGCTTAGAAAAATATCTATTCTGTGCATATCATCATTTCTGAAGCTTGTGCCCCTTTTAAAACCATTCGATAGTCAAATTGCCACCCTCTAAAATAGCACTTGCATAAGTCTTATTAAAAATAGAAAACACATTTGTTTCAATTGAAGCAGATTTCATCCTGTCATTTTCTTGTAATTATATAAACTTTAAACTTTTGCTAAGTTTGCACAGATAATTATATGCAATGAAAAAAATAAATCAAACTTTACTGAACATTTTATCTCATTTAGGTGGATCAACAGTGAGATATATTCAGTTTGTTTGAAGAAAATCAAAAATATTACCAGCTAGCCCCAAACTACATGTTGATTAGAACGCAGAGCCTTGATTTTGTTGTGTTCTTCTTAGGGTTCTCTGTAGAATCTGCTGACGTCACACTAATGCATAGTCCCAATAATTTATTGATGACATATTGTAACAGTCCACTAATGCTTAATGTGGGAAGACATACCCTTCAGTCCAACATACAGTTGATAACAATTCTGCATGTTAGAAAAGGCTTACCTCTGAGGAACCTACTTCCAGCTGTTATTTCAGGAAGAAGGAATCCCGGTGAACAAAGGATTGTCATAATAAAGTCTGAATTTGCCAAATAAAAGAGCAGTTTAAAAGACTTCCTTGGTGCATTTATTTGGTTTTCAAAATAAGTCATCAGCCTATTTATAATAAAGCTGAAGGATAGATTTGCCCATATTTGTGTTACTAGAATCAACTACAAACTTAGGATAATAATAGCAGCTAACATGTAGGCATCTTGGCCCCTGTGTTCTACTAGAAGTGTTCCACTAGAAGTGTTCCATACAATGTATCATTTAAGAGTAGGAGCCCCACAACAAGACTATTAGGATTTGAATTCTATTTCTACTAGGTTGTTGATGCTTTGTCCTTGGAATAGTTTATGTGCCTTTTTTCTCATAGAAAAATAGATATAGTAATTGTACCACCTCATGGCTTAAAAGGAATATAAAACATATCATTATAAGGAATAAGAAATTAAAATGTCAGTTGCCTCTTACATGGAAACTGCTTAATTAATAGTAGTTGGACTGGTTGTTGTTACTCTTCTCCTGTTAGACAATTGTACAAAGTGATGTTTAGAAAATCTAGTAGCAAAGCTAGATTTGTACTTGTTGATCTGAATTCAAGATATGAATTTTTTCAACTGTGCCATATTTAGACTCCTTCAGAAATGATGTGTCATCTCTGAAAACAGACTTTGTTAAGAAAAACCCATTTAATTAAAAAAAATTGTATGTACAAATAGTGTATCTCTCCAATAACGGGAAGTTCAACTCTATTCTTAACATTCCTTTCTGAGTAAAAATGTGATTCTCAGTTCATCAGTGTTGTCATGATTGAAGGAATAATCTGTACTATAACTCTCTAGCAAAGTTCTGATACCTTATTATGTCATATTATTCCTCAATTAAGGCTATGGCTTTTTGAACTTATCTTTTTTTCACATGTTTATTTTCTGTATATTTATTTATCAATTTTATTTCAGGTTGATGCTTGTACTCAGAGAAATGAAGAAAGTGAGACATTTGATGTAGAACTCACTAAAAATGTCCAAGGATTAGGAATTACCATTGCTGGTTATATTGGAGATAAAAAATTAGGTAATTTTAAACCTTAAATTTTTTTCTAAGCTTGGGAATTGCCTCTAGTATCTGTGTCTTATGAAATATTGAATAAACATTATATGTTTTCAGGTTGTTTGACAAATTATTTGAAAACATCCTTAGAAATAATTTAGTGTATGTGACTCTAAGCAAACAAAACAATTACTTTATCCTTTCTACTAGAGATTTTGTTTGTGTGGCTTATTTTTATGTAGTTATTCACAATTAGGGCTTTTTATTTGGAGAATGTAGGATGGATATTCTTTGGATGTGCTTTGTAAATAGTGAAAAATAACCTGTTTCTAATCTTAGAACCTTCAGGAATCTTTGTAAAAAGCATTACAAAAAGCAGTGCTGTTGAACATGATGGAAGAATTCAAATTGGAGACCAAATTATAGCAGTAAGTTACACATTTAATAATAGCTTTGTCAATTTTTGTGGTTAAGAGTGCGTTTTCTTAGTTTATGCTTGGTTCTGAGAACATAGTTAACTCTACTGATTTAATATTTTCTTCAGTGGCTTGAGGCTGTCATTACAATTACCCTTTTTATTATTTTGTAAAAACAAAATAGTGCATTGGCCAGAAGGTCTACTGATCTCAATTCTGAAGGGAACATTTTTTTCTTAAATAATTTCTGATACGTTTGATTTCTGGTTGTAATGAATTTCATAATGTTAATATTACAGTTCTGTTTGGAGATAATACAAAGGTAAAGACCAGATACAATGACCATTAGTGTACTTGAGTCTGAATTTGGGTTATGTGACATTTGTTTTATCAGCAGAATGGTGCTCATACTTTGACCATGGGCAGAGAGCATCTTTCAGCTCTAATATGGAGAATAACAAATAAGATCCAGACACTTTTTTTTTTTTGGTACCAGGGATTGAATTGAGGGGCACTTGACCACTGAGCCACATCCCCAGCCCTATTTTGTGTTTTATGTAGAGACAGGGTCTCACTGAGTTGCTTAGCATCTCGATGTTCCTGAGGCTGGCTTTGAACTCGCGATTCTCCTGTCTCAGCCTCACTTTTAATTAGATCAGTTCATCATGCTATTATAATGACATTAGTACATACGTCTATTTGAGGCAGTGTATGAAAGAATCCAAACTTCAGTTCAGTGTTCAGTAGATACTAGGCTCCACAAAAAGCTTCCTGAAACATGAATTCATTAGACCCATACCAGTTGCTTCCTAATGAAATAAGTATAGTGAAAACTGCGTATTATGTAGTCTTTTAGTGATTCACTATTACCTTGGAAAAACTCAGGACTCTGAGAAGTCCTGCAGTAGAGAAACCTGTTTACCTCTTTTACCTTAGTGGTTCCAAAATTTTATAATCGTGAGATCTTTCTTTCTTTGGAAGACATCTTGGGTAATGTTGATTTATCTTCATAGGTATTTGTATATGTTTAATGAAGCCTATTTTGTTTTTTGTTCACTAGGAATCTTAATGATAGTGAGGTGGGACATAGATAAAAGAGTCCCTGAGCATAGCAACATTATGCACAGTACATGGAAACAACCAGATGTATGAATGGATAAACAAATTGTGGTATATTCATACCTTCCAACTCTAGTCAGTCTTTTAAAAGAAGGAAATCCTGTCACATACTACAACATGGATGAATCTCGAGGACATGATTAAAAGTAAAATAAGCCAGTCAAGAAAGACAAATACTGTATGATTCCACTTATTTGAAGTGTGTGACTTAATCAGACTTAGAGAAATGGAAGGTAAAATGGTGTTACCAGGGGATGGGGAAGAGGGTGACTGTAATGTTGTTCAGTTGAATAGAGAGATTCATTTTGCAAGATGAAAAAGTCCTATAGATCTATCACAACAATGTGAATATACTTAACACAACTGAACAGTACATTTAAAAATGATTTAGATGGTGAATTTTATATTATATGTTTTCTACTACAATAAAGAAAAGATATAGGGGTCTTTTTTTTTTTTTTTAATCTCTGCCTTTTGATTCTAATTCATCTTCCTGAATGTTCTTGGATGCAGTTCTGTGAAGCTCCTACCTACACCTGTTCAAGTCTTGAAATCAAGTTGAGTTCAGCACCTAATCTGGCTATCTGCTGGAAACCGGCTTCCCTAGTGCATCTCCATTTTACCATGCAATGCAAATTTAGTCCCCTTTTGTTTTTTTATTTTAGAGGAAAGAGAGGGAAAGAGAATAAGTAGATATAGAGTCTAAATTCATGTATGATGCTGAATTAAAAGTTGGAAACTAATTTCCTTCCCCCCCCGTATCTATATAAGTTCATCAGAGTTTCTTAAAAATCAATTTTATTGAGATATCATTTATATACCCCCAAACCCAGCCATTTAAAGTGTATTTTTAGTAGCTCTTTGTATATTCATGTTGCTAGAAGTTCATTATCATCATCAATTTTAGAACATTTTCATTATTCTAAAGAGAAGCCCCCTACCCTTTATCAGTCATTCCCTAATTCCCTCATCTTCCCTATCCTTGGCAGCCACCCAGCCTATTTTCTGCCTCTGTAGATTTGCCTGTTCTGAGCCATTTCATGCAAATGGAATTATACAAGATTTGTTCCTTTGTGATTGACTTCTTCTGTGTTGTAGCATGTATCTGTTTTTTATATCCGTTTATTGCTGAGTAATAGTCGCTGTATGGGTACACCACATTTACCCATTCATCACTGGATAAACATGTGGGTTGTTTTCACTTTTTGGCTATTATGGATAATGCTACTATGAACATTCATGTACAAGGAACTACTTTATATATATTTTCCTTTCTGTTTGATATATACTACAGAGTGAAATTGCTGGATCTTATGATAATTCTGTTTTACTATTTAGAAAATTGCTTGTACATCATAAACAGGAGGGAATAATTTTTATTTGTAAATTTAAAAAGTTAATAATTTCAAAGGTAAAGACTAGTCTAGTAGTGATACAAATAACTTCTGTTCGAAGGAATATATTACCAAAATGATTTATGGTTTGTTGGACATCAAAACAGTTTGTATCAAACTCAGCAGTTTAACACAGTACGAACACTTTGCTTCTTAAATGTTCTTGCAGCCAATCATAGCATCTTACTAGTTCCTTCATTCATTAATGAGTTAAAATCTTTGGCATGCCATTTTGTATTTGCCATGATTTGCAAATTTGGAAAATTATTCTTTAATACTATTCACTGAATAATTCATTTGAAATAGTCTGGTAGATATTTGGATTTGAGGCTTGGTAAAAATGGCCACCATGTGGTATAAATGTACCACCAGTAGTTAAATTTTACTGTAATCATCTCTAAGATACATTGCAGCAAATGATATCAAATGTATCAAGATGAAAACAAGAAGTGTGGATTTTCAGATTTTCCTTCAGAGAGATACTCAAATGGTAGATACTCAGACATTCTGCCCTTCTAGGATGAAGTGCTGCCAAAGAGCAAGAAGCCCAGGGCTGGTAGGAGGTCTTGACCATGTTATCTGAAACTTTTTTACTGAGCGATGTTTCCTGTAACTTGCAACAAGTTCTGATATAGTTTCTGACAATATTACTTCTGGTATCTTCTTGGCAAGCTGTTTGAATTTCTTTACCTTCAAAATTATGGTAAAGAAACTTCACTTGTATGATTTTTTAGGAGAACCAAATAAGACCTTTATTTAAAATATCTGATATCATTCTTTTTTTTTTTTTTTTTTTTTTTTGGCACCAGGGATTGAACTCAGGGGCACTGGACCACTGAACCACATCCCCAGCCCTATTTTGTGTTTTATGTAGAGACAGGGTCTCACTGAGTTGCTTAGCACCTCGCCATTGCTGAGGCTGGCTTTGAACTCGCGATTCTCCTGTCTCAGCCTCCCTAAGTGCTGGGATTACAGGCTTGCGCCACCGCGCCCAGCTCTGATATCATTCTTAACACATAAGTAAGACCTTTATTTAAAATATATGATGGTATACTTAGCACATAAGTACATTCTAATTAATTAAGGAAATGATTATTTGAGGGCCTAAAATGATTATATATTAGAAAGAGTCTCACTGTAGTTTCCCTCCAAACCTGTCATTATCTTCATTTTTATGTAAGTGGAATCTCAAATGTAATTCCTCTTAGGGAAGGTCAATGATAGAGGAAATTGCTGACTCAAAAAATAGAAGCTCCTTTTTTATTTTTTGAGTGTTTTTTGTATTCAGTGAAATCACTTGCCTTCACTGTCATCAGTATTTTGAGTTTTACTTGACAACTTCTAGCAACATTTTCTTACTTCTAAGTTAGAAACACCTCAAAATCCTGGGACACACTATGTAATGCTTTAGATCATGCATTAATTTTGTGCAAAATATCACCATCTTGTGGACTTTTGGTATATTGGTAGTTGCATTTTCACGACTATAGTCTTTTTTGTCTATTTGTTCTAATTTTGTTGTAACAGCAGCTATTGGAGCTACAGTCTATTTTTATTTTGTAATTGTCATGTGCTGAGAAGACTAAGAAATTATTTCTTACTATTTTTAGGAAGTATTGTTTCATAACTTAAAACTACTTTGTTATAAGATTCTTGTTTCACAGATTGTGTTCTGTGCACATGTGTGGTTTCACCATAGGGCAGGAGACAGAGCAAATAGTTCTATTCCTTTCTCCCCCTTTTCATTTGTTGGTGTTCTGTGTAATGATTATTTGACAAAAGGACTGTTATGTTTGCAAAAAGTTGACAAGCTTGTTAGATAAAGTTATTTTATTATTAATATTAATGATAATAATCATTTAACTATTATTAAATTAAATTATTATTATTTTATTTTGATATTCAGTGATCCATGATAAAATCAGTATGGAATTATGACTGATAAAATATTAAGCAAATATATAAATTAGGAGAAGTGTCAAGTGTTGCTTTTAGATATTCTGTGACTGTTAATAGTTTCAAGTTCTCTATAGGTACAGCTGGGTTGCAGGAGGGCTTGGCAGTCTACACTGAATGTGCCAAGGGGGCCAGTTCTGTGAGCTATGCCAACTAGTGTTTCTTCCCTAAATTGTTCCTGTAAGTGGTGATATCTGTACTGTACATTAGTAGATGTTGTCTTCTTTTCATGAAATAGTGTAGAAGCAGTTTGCTGCCATTCTACCCAATTCCACTTCACACTTCTTTGGTGTCATTGAGTCTGAATGAGGCTTCTGATTTAGTTTGTGGTAAGTGTGGCTCATATATAGCATGGATGTGAATATATTGAACAGAAACAGCTCCCAGAGAGCCTTGAGGTTTACATGTTTATTACTCATATCTTCATTCTGTTAATAATGGCAGCCCTTGACTGTCTTCCCAGTACAGCGTGCCATGCATTGCAATTCTGGAAATACAAGTATCATTAGTTCGATATTGCAGATGAAGATACTGGAGAAATTTGAACTGAAGTTCAAGACCATTATAGTGATTTTTTTTCTGTGCTAGTAATGTCCTCTAATATTTGGGTAAGAAATGTATTTTAAAATCCAAGCTTCCAAATTTTGAAAAATAAGGAAAATAGTGTTTTTTATTTTTACACATTTGAGGCTTATTACTATTATATAAAACAAAATCACACACATTAGCTTTTTCTTAATGTAATGTCATTTGTAAAGAAGTGAGCAATAAGTCTATTGCAAATGAAAAATTTGTAGCCTAAAGTTTATGCATTTTAAGAAGTTTTATAGAACTGCATTGTTAAAATTTTTGAAAGTTTAAAAAACTTTTTTTCTTAATTACCATGAGAGTAATAAACATTAGTAGCAGCTGGGCCAAGTGACACCTAGTGCAATACTAGGTATCAGGAGGCTGAAGCAAGAAGATCTTAAGTTTGAGGTTAGCCTGGGCAACTTAGCAAGACTGTCTAAAAATATAAAAAGTGCTGTGTGTGTAGCTCAGGGATAGAGTACCTCTGGGTTCAGTCCCCAGTACTGGGGGGGAGGGGAGTTCATTTTAAATGAATTTCTTTTTTGTCTTTGAAGTTTAAAGAATATAAAATTAGAACATGGTTAAGAAACTTTCTCATAGAAACCATTATTAATAGTTTATTATTTAAAGTTCAGGAAAGATCCATGTAAGTATATTTAAGTACTATTATATTTGTCTATACCTTTTAAAAAAATTTTTGCTTAAAAATATACCTGGGAGGTATAGTGATTATAAGCACATGTGGATCTTCTGTGATATGTTTAAACAGGCTTAATCACAGAGTTATATTGTTTTCAGTTGTTATAAATAGATTATTGCATGCCACTTTATAGATTTATTTTTTTAAGAAACTTGAAACAATTGAATTCAGTTTTGTTGCTGTAATAGTATTAGATTTGAATTTTACTTGTTTTTTAGTACTAGTTCTTATATGCCACAATTTTATTTGAATTTTAAATTGAATTAATGTCTCAAGAGTGCTTTGAGAAAATTTTGCAGGAAGAGAATGTATTGATAGACTTTCTAAACCTTTTGTGTCTGAGCATCTCTTTATGTTGAAGAACCACAGAACATTTTACTTTGGTGCTGCTGTAAGGTGTCTTTGTGCTGAATGGACTTGACAGATGATTAGAACTATCTCTTAGGGTCTGTTGGGAGATCCCAGTGGAGATTTTTGACTTCTTTGCATGAATGACAGATAACAGATTTTTCATCTGGCTAACTCTTCAACCCTTTACACCTTGAGTTGTCATCAGTCTACCCCACACATGCTTTTTTGGGTCCTGTGATTCCTGAGAGACACTTGGGTAGCTTTCAGAGTGATTTAAGACTGGCTTTCTCATATGTGTGGCCCTCCTGTGGTCTATACGCAAAGACGTGGAGTTGAACAGGTCTCAACATCACAGAGTTTGCTCTTGCTTCATTGTCAGAGCAGGTAAATAGCCTCTGCCTTATCATCCTGATGGAGTTAGACACTCCCTTCTCTTCTGCTGCAGTGACACACATCATCTGACCTGAGGTCACTGGGAAAGTATATACCTGAGTGGGTGGGATGGGACTTACAGCACTCTTTCCTCTTTTATTTAAAAAGAAGAATTTTCTTCTTTTTATCCTAACTTTGAACAATCCAGCTATTTTATGCCCTAAGTGTTTATGAATTGCAGTTCTTACCACCTCATTTATATATCTACGTGGTGGCCCCTTTCGCAACCCTTTTTGGTATAGGATCTCAGTACTCTTAGCATCCCAACCACAATTTCCATTTTCACATGCATTGCATTGCATTTAAAACTCTTGGTTCATAATTTCTTTACTGAAGTTCTATAGATAGCCTGCTTTCTACAGTGCCTAGAGGCTGGTAGATTTTTTCCTTTTGATCTTTGAAATGGAAGAATTTTACCAGACTATGTCCAGGTGTTAAATTTTTTTTTTTCCATGTGGCTCTTTGATTTATAGACTTGGGTGAGTTTCCCTTTCCTGTAATCATTTCTTTGACTGTTTTTCCTCATTTTTTTTCTCTTCTCATAATGCCTTTCAAAGTATATTGGGTTTCTCAGATCAGCCTGTGTGTCGCCAGTTTTATTTTACCAATCATTTTTATCTATTTACTCTTTTCCTCTGAGATACGGGAAAATTGCATGATCCTGTCTTCCAGTTCCTGGCTTTGTTTTTACAGTACTTAAAATCTTGTAAGATGCCTTCATTATAAGTCCTCCCCCCTTTTTTTTGATAGATACATATTTTTCTTTGTAATTATAATTTCTATTTCCACATATACAGTGAAATCTGAATCACTTTGAAAGAAAATTTCAGGAAATATCTTTTTTCCTGTTCTCTTCAGTAAGTTTCACAGGAAGATACCTGTGCTGATAGCACAGTGTGCATACCTTCTTTTGAATTGTGCTACTTTATTTCATATCCTGTGACTTTTGGTCATACCTGAAAAAAACTGTGCTTGTACAAATGAGAATTGAGATGGATTTTACTGGAGATTGTGCGGGTTTTCAGATGGTTTGGGAATTGAGAGAGCCAGAATTAAGGCGTAAGTTTAAATTTACCATACATAAATTCACCTGATTCATTTGTAGATGAACAAAATAAAGAAAGAGGAAACCCCGTGCTTGTGAATATCACAGTGGAGAATTTTGCCTCTGTGTGGGGACAGGTTTGTTTTCTGTTTCTTAAAGTAAACAGGAGTTAGAATTTTGTGTGTGTGTGTGTATGTGTTTGTGTGTATGTACACATGTGCACACACTCATGTACCCATGCACATGTGCATCACAAGGTGATTTTTATTACATCAGTAATTTTGTGCTGCTGTATGCTCCGAGGTTGCTGTGGCCTCTAGACTTACATTACTCAGAGTCACTGATCCACATGTACCATCTGACCACCTTCTTTTAATGAGAGAATTTTGTTCGAAAGAATTTTCTCTTCAAAGAGCAGGCGGGCTATTCCTGCACTGATAGAAATTTAGCTGGCTTGTCTTCAATCTGATCATGGCCAGATCATTGCTAGTAGAAGTTTCTTCAAGTTACTGGTGTCGGAACTTGTATTCGTTATTGGTTTCCAGTTTTGTTGCAGGATTTTCTGTTTCTATAATTTGTTAGTTTTTCTAAAAAGGAATCATCAGAGTAGGAATAGGGAAAAAGATTATCAGATACCTGTGTTCAAGTTGGTGTCTTACCTAGAAAAATTATAGAAGATTTAAGGACCCCTTAGTGTGAGGTGATTATCTAGATCAGCAGTCTATAGTTTTTAGTTGAATATCTCATTAACAAAATATTTATCCATTTCTTCCTCAGTTTCTTTCTACCCTTCTGTATATTCAAATATATGTTGTTATGTGTATTATATATTTATATATAATTTATGTAGACATTATCTATGTGTGTATGTATATGCCAATGTGTTTTTAAAGTGTTTAATTAGAAGTTTTATTATATTCTTCCAGAAACCTCTGTAGTAAGGATACTCTGTCTTGGAGAACGCTGATCTAGATGTCAGATTCTCAGTCTTTTAGTAAACATTGGAGTGTCTAATGTGGCTACTATCATTGTACTTAGAAAAGCACGACACTTACATAATCATTGTATAGCCATTGTGCAATTCAAAAGAATGATCAGTGACTTTGAATTTCAATATTCCATTTATTTGTTCCCCTCTTCCAGTTTTCATTGTGATTTTATGAATTTTTAAAAGTATGATATGGTAGTCTGTATTTATTTATATTTCCCCAAAGGTAATTTGCTTTCCACATAAATCTTTGACTTGTGATCTGATGGCTCTGTTCTTCCATTTGGGGTAAATATTTACTGTGCAGATAGCACTATGTTTTGGTAATGGCATTTAAAAAGCATACAAGTCTGGGCCCATCCTAAAACTCTTGGCTCGTCATTTCTAGGAGTGTTACCCCAGAATCTAGATTATCCCTCCCTAGGATTCTAGCATAACTAAATTAATACTGGTCCTCAAGCAAGTATTGGAATATCATTGCCCATACCCAGTTAGAGAACTACTCATTCCCCTTTCTTTTCCACAGTGATAAGCAGTAAATATACATTTTGTGAGTTAGCAGTACAAATCTCCATCTGTTTTCAATGTCTTGTTATCACAGGTAGATGGCACCAACCTTCAGGGTTTCACCAATCAACAAGCAGTAGAGGTGTTGCGACACACGGGACAAACTGTGCGCCTGACCCTAATGAGGAGAGGAACCAAGCAGGAAGGGGAGCTCATGTCAAGGGAGGACATCATGAAAGATTCTGATGTGTCTCTTGTTAATGCCAGCATAAGCAAAGGTAATGCCAGGTTAATCTGGTTTTCAGTTACACCTTTACATTACTCAGATATTTTTCTAATTCTAAAGTAATTTATTTAAAAATGTTTTTTCCCTCAACTATTCATTTTAACCAAGGAAAAGAAAAGATTAATAAAGTTGGGAATAAGTGCAACTACCATCATGTTCATAAACTTCAGATGGGCTTCTGAATAATGTCTATTTCTATGTTGTATTCATTTAGTTACCATTTTTCAGTTGGAAATGTGCAGTCATCTGCCTTTCTATAGCTTCCTTACTTTTGGATGTCAGCATAATGTTCTGGGGGAGGAATGCAGATCTATTATTTATGTGAGTCCATGATGACTAATGCCCAGCCTTTCCTTGAAGGAATCACATTCAGAAATGTCATTCATTAGCTGTTTGTATATTAGTATCTCTAATTGCTGAAATCCCCAGGTAGCTCATTGACAGAAGGGTTCATTGGTAGGTGTCAGGCTGTTGGTTGGAAAATGCTGTTGTATAACCTAACTGCAGCACTAGGAGAGGGGAATGCAGGAGAATTTTTGTCCATTTATAGGAGCACTTTCCTTTAAGTATATATGGTTACTGTGAGTTTATCTATATAAAACAGAATCATTTAGGGGTTCAAATAAATACAGTGCCTTTAGAAAAATTCAAGTGCTTGCTTATATTGCAGATATTACTAATAAAATATTTTTATCTTTAAGAAAATTATGAAAAAGAAGAAGATTCATTATCTTTGAGGAGAAACACCAGCATATTACCAACTGAAGAAGGTAAATACAGCTAAGACATTCTCATTGTGTTTTAAGAGAAGTGATTTTTACAAATGAGATATGCAGTAAGGGTATACTGTGAGTTAATAAAAACATTATTGTAAATTCCTATTATAGATGTTTTCATATATTAAAACAGTTCATTTATAGCTGATATGTCTTCTTGCTGAATTAGTCTATTCTTTCTGCTACATTTTTTTCTTTACAGAATTCTTTAGGAATCAATTGTTATATAACATAGTTTTAATTTCTTTGCATCTATATAGCTGACATATTAGTTCATCAGCAAACAATAATAAAATTAGGAAAAAAAAAAAAAAAAAAACCAAAGGAGAGTCTTTATAAATTCTTAGGAATGAATTTTGGGAGGCCATTTTCACTTCTTAATTTTTTAAGAGTTCTAAGTTTTATTATTAGGAAGTTGATTTTGGAAAGTAATTATGTAGAAAAATTAAGCCTTTCTGAGAATTATTTTCACTGTAAGCCTAGGATCCAGCGAGTTGTTTAAAATGTTTTTAGAGCCCATTGTTTTAAGTTATAATTATACCAGGATGTTGCTTCCCTTATCTGACAGATTGCTTTAGGTACTTTGGGAACTTAAACCCACTGAACAAAGTCCAAGACTCTTCCTTCATGTAAATTTCAGCCTTTATTAAGACATTATTACAGAGGCTTTGCAGTTGTTTAACATAGCTGCTCTTTCTTTATTGCATTTCTTTTCTGCTGAAAATTTTGACTTATTTTTATTTTTAAAGGAATATTTGTACTTATCAAGATATCCTGTAAGGGAGATATGCAGGATTCACACTATTAAATATATTCTGACATTTTAACACTAATAGGTAAATATATTATTAAGGCTAAAGTGAGTATCAAAACAAGGGAAAGGATACAAATGTTCAGAGTCTGAAACTGGAGATAGTGAAGATAAACGTGTGGTTATCTTGAAGACTCAGAACCATCTGTTTACTCTGTGAAGGCAGCTCATGAGAAGTGCATATGTTTGTGGGAGGTGAGGTGGGGGAGGCTCTAGACTTCAAATCAGGAGTCCCAGAGTCTTTTTTAAATAATGTAAACAAAGCAGAAACTTTTAAGTGATTCTAATGTGACTATTCTAGTACTGTTATTCATTTATGGTATAAGAAGTCATTATTGCCCCCTGCACTGAAATTTTACACATTGTGATAAGCCTGGACATGTCACCTGACTTCTCAGTAAGAGCAGAGAACTGGACTTGGTGGTTTTAAAAAAATGTATGAAAACTAGTCTTGGGATTGTTTGGAAGTATGCACAGAGAATTTTTATCACCATAGATTAATTGAATGAATATGAATCAGATTATTTTAATGAGCAGGTTACTGATTAGCCACACTAACTATTCATAATCCCACCTTGCTCAAGTTCCTGCCCAGCTACATAAACACAAGGGAATTGGAGAAGGTGGGTTGGAGGAGATAGGACTGATCTGACAGTCTTCTTCCCAGAATTTGGCTTAAATGTTCCCTATAAATTATGTTCACCCCTGCATAGTTATCCTTCTCAGAAATTAATTTAATTTTGAAGAGAAAACACTGATTTTAAGGGAGTAATCTTGACCCTTTGTTTTTGCAGTGTTAGGGATGAAACCCAGGGCCACATGCATATTAGGCAAGTGCTCTACCACTGACATACGTGAATTCCCAGCCCTCCAAATATTTTTAAAATTATAACCTATTTTATCCAGTTTCTCAAGGTGAAAGTAGAATCATCTTATTAGCCAAAGGCATAACAAGTCTGCAAAATATGCCTAGAGTGAGAACTCCTGAATTCCCACTACATAGGAAGCAGCTAATTAGAAAACTGACTTGTGAAACACTCTTTAAATTTGAGATTTGAATGCTGAAAGGGATAGAGAGTACTACCTAGTAGAGAATTTTCAAAGACAACATTTTAAAGTCAGAACCATAATAAAATAGAGATGTCTTTGAAATATGATTATAAAATTCTTCTTCATAAGTTTGGTTTTGTTTTGTTTTTGCTAAGCATTTTAAAGTAATTTGTTTAGGTAACTTTTTTGTTCATTGTATTTCCTGTTTTTTTTTTTTTAATTATACTTATTTTTGCCAGTTAGTGAGATTCCATACTAGGTTTAATTTTAATGTAAAATCTCATTTTATCATGGTTTCTTATTTTTTATTTATATTTTCTCACTATACATTGAATTGTATATATTATTTGTTAATTTGTTTTTGCTTGGCTAAGTAATAGTGTACTCTTTGTCCCGCTGTAGAACTAAATGAAAATGAAAAATAGAAATTAACATAGAGGTGACATGGCTTTTTACTGAGTCACCAAAGGATGATAAAGAGAATCCCAAAGCAACCCAAAGTCCTAATTCTTTTATATAAAATTAGATAATGTGTATGTTGATGGAAATATAGTTAATATTTGAAAGATATCTGTTAAAAGATAATTGTGTTGAATATGCAATAGGGTTTTTAATTAAATCAGTAAAGTATAGAAAGGAGAGTACTCATCTTTTGAATAAAGAGTCTGACAAATAACAGTAAATGCTGG
>CM053399.1:133430853-133452005 GCA_028644305.1 Xerus rutilus | reverse complement strand
GGCAGGCTTAACTTGGCTGACATGCATAACTGAGCCTGCAGTTCTTTAGGTGGTGACAATGTTAAAGGGCACTCACTCTTGATTAGACATTTTGTCACAGACTCGGAACCAACACTGAACTTCTAACTGCCCTCTGTGCATATACTGTTTTCATGAGACTCCCAGTAATCTTTCAGGGCAGAAGTGTGCTATGATAAAGAAACCTATATTTATTAATTCAGTTTCCTATTAGCTCCAGGACTTTGAGAGGAAAACTATCTAAGTCTATATTTTCCTCTATAAAATAGGACTAATATCATGTGCCTAATTGGTGCTTAAGTGTTCAAGAGACAGTGAAAGACATCTGGATGGTGCTATCAGTGTGTGAAGAAGGAGTTACGTTTATAACTAAGCTGGTATGCTTCATACATATTTTTATGGCCCTTCTTTCTGCCCAAACTGAACAGTTCTTTATTTCAGGCCCCTATGATACCTGGAACTTTATAGTACCTGGACACCTTGTATCATTTAAAAATGTGGTTAAGTGGAAGTTTAGAGATGATATCTTAGGAATTACATGTAAACAAAACCAATTTGTTTAAAATTTTTAAAAAAAGAACTAAGTGCTTTGGGCTCTGGTGAGACAAAGATAAAGGATGCAGTTCTGACTTCACTTTGTTTGCCATTTAGTTATACAGCATACATGAAAATGTAGGAGTGGTGTGGTAGAGAAAAGTACTTCTAGGTATTATAGTAGGTACTTAGAAGTGTTCTCAGAGGAAATGCTGAAATTGGGTTTTCAAGGGTGAGATTTTCATCCAGCATTTGATTTCAAAGTCATATAACTTTACATCTGATATTGATCTTTCACCAGTTACCATTAGGATTAGAGGTACTTCGGACTAGACAGAGGGGATTGAAGGGAAGAGGCAGGTATGGGAGGAATGATAGTAGAATGAATGAAACATTATTACCCTATGTGTATATATGATTATATAAACTGTGTAAAATTACATCATGTACAACTAGAAAAATGAGAAGTTATACTTCATTTATGTTTGATGTGTCAAAATGTGTTCTACTGTCATGTATAACTATATAAAAATAATAAAGGAAAGTAAATTAGTAAACAAACACATATTTAAAATTGATTTCCTTTCTTAAAAAAAAAATCCATTAAGATATGAAAGAACTATTTGGTAATAAGTTTTTCTGGTTTTTACTCCTCAGTTTCCTTAGCTATAAAATAAAAGGTTTGGAGTAAATCATGTTTAGCACCCTGTCTGATTTTAATATCATTATTGGATTCTGTGTGAAAATGAGTAATTTCCTAACATTGTCCATTATCTGGTATAACTGTAGGAAATTAGAATTTCATTCCCTTGTTTTCAACTTTCATTCACTTATTAAAGACAGTTGTCTCATTATTGCATAAAATCAAGAGTGTGGTTCTAGGGTCAGACCACTTAAGTTCAAAGTTCTTTTCTCCCTATGCAATTCTAGTCAAAGTAACCTTTCTGAACCTTATTTTCCAACCTTGGGAAACAAGGAGAGAAATTGTACCTATTGATAAGAAGCATATGAGACAGTCTGTGAAATGGGTGGGATCAGCTCAGTCCCTGGCACAGCAGCAAGTACAAAATGTGTGTTTCTATATTGTTGGATGAGCTCAAGTCCTGTGGCACTTTTGACTGCTTTTCATCTGCTGTTAGCATCTATAGCCACTAAAGAGCTGGCTGCTTTCTTTTGGTGTGTTTGCTCATGAAACCAGTAGACATCAGAACTCTTTCAAAGGCAAAGATTTGAAGCTTTACAAGTAGGTTTTTGAAGCTTTTGTGAGGAAGTTTACCGTTTGAGGGTGAATACAAAATGTATGCCTGAGTAGCAAAATAGAGCAAATGTTAGAATTTTGATAATTTTTATTCTTTCAGGTGGCCCACGTGAGCAAGTTTAGTGAGAATAGTGGGTTGGGAATAAGCCTGGAAGCAACAGTGGGACATCATTTTATCCGATCTGTTCTACCAGAAGGTCCTGTTGGACACAGTGGGAAGCTCTTCAGTGGTGATGAGCTATTGGAAGTAAGGAGCTATACTTTTCTTTCTCCTTTTCAGATAAGATTCTAAAAAGCCTGAAGGAGGCTTAATGTAGTCTTTAAGTTCTTATTTTAAATTTCTGCTCTAGAGGTTACTTGAGAGAGATCTACACATAAAAATCCACCCAAAGCAAAAAATTTGTATCTGTGACTATATTGAACTTCAGATCTAGCTCTGCATAGCTGTTGTTTTGTCTTAGGTGAAGACAGCTATAAAAACTTTCTTTGAAAATTTTTGAATATGTATTTGGTGTTTAGAATAGGTGGTACATTCACATGTTTCAAAAGAGAAGGAAAAGATAAACAGTGAAAAGTCTCCTTCCTGACCCCATCCACCCTATTCTCATCACCCTTCGTTAGGTACTTGCTGGTATTGTTTATGTGCAGGCTGCCAATATATTTTAAGGTAAATATAAGAAAATTGGAAGAGGTTCTTTTTCCTCATTTTAAAAACATACAATAAATGCAATTTTCTATTATTTTTTCACTTAAAATGTCAATTTTTTATAACTTCTTTTTCTCCTTCATCCTTGGGAATATTTTCATTGACTTTCCTTTTCTAAATATCTGCACTGGCAGATCAAATATGGGTAAAAGTTAATGGTTTTCCTGTGAATTCTTCAGAAGATCCAATTACAGTAAAACTCTGAATTGCTTTAGATTGTACTTGCACAGGTCTAACTGTAGTTTTGGACCCAACAGAACCATATCATCATCACCATACAAAAATGTATATATATTTAATAAAAAAGTGTTTTCATTATAATATTTGCATTCTGAAATGTTTTCCTCGCTTGAAGAATATATCTTTTTCTACAGGTGAATGGCATAACTTTGCTCGGGGAGAATCACCAAGATGTGGTCAATATTTTAAAAGAATTGCCTATAGAAGTGACGATGGTGTGCTGTCGTCGTACTGTGCCACCCACCTCTCAGTCAGAATTGGATAGCTTGGACCTAAGTGATATTGAACTAACAGAAAAGGTAGCAGTTTTGCAAAGTGAGGTTAATCTGAATATATAATGAAAAGGCTAAATGGTGTTCACAATTTTTAAGCCCCACCCCCCATTTTTTGATACTTGGTTTCTTTACATAGCTCGTGGCTTACAGGATTGACCTTGAAGTCAGGTTTGATTTAAACCAGACTTGACACTTACTAGCTGTTTGTCCTTGAGCAAGTCACTTCATCTTACTGGACCTCTGTTTTCTTTCTGTGAAATATAAATCACAATGCTTATCTCAGTTTTTCTGAAGGTTGAAAAAAGCGGTAATATTATGTTTTATTGTACACTATATATTTGTCAGTTTACTTGCAATATTCTTATGAATTAGAGGTTCATATTGTCCTTATTTGCAGAAAACTCAAATATGTAAATAATGTGTATATAGTACACATATGGAAAAAAGATACTTTTATATAACCTTCCCAACTCTGGCATACAGTTACTGCTTAGTGAATAGCTAAAATGTAGATAGATTGATAATTTTAGCATATATAGGTCTTACTTGCACACTCTATTTTTAAAGTATGAGGAATTTGAGCTCCTAATACATGCCAGGTAATTCTGTTTGGTGTGCGGAAACTCCCATTTTCTTGTGTGCTTATTCTTTTCCATTTAGATCAAAACGTCAAGCAATGAAACTAATGAGCTTTTTGAAAGATACACAATACATTTCTAAACTTAAGATTTGTATTTTGCATAATTTATAAACTAGACAAATTTCATTTAAGGTATAATGAGACATAATATTAGGATTTGATTTACATTATACTAAAACAGTACAATGGAGTAATTTTGAAAACTTTGAAGAATAAAGTGCTTAGTTTCATATTCACATAGGTGATTAGAATATGTTAGAACAAGAAACAATTCTAAATTGTCTACTGCTCAAAGGCTAGCACCATATATACTCATGCTTTGTGTGTGTGTATGTGTGTGTGATATAAATGGGATTATCATGATAAAACAGGTAGATTTGTATCTGTAGTCCTAGGCCATGTGATAATAGCTTAAAGCAAGGTTCGTATTCATCCTGATGAACACACATTTCTTACGTTTGATATGTTCATATAGAAGGATGAAGTTGGAGTAACCTATATTCACCTTATTTTTACTGAAACAAGGAAAAATTTTGAATTCCAGCTTCTGTGTCAGGTACTTTATCAGTGTTACCTCATTTAATACTCACCAGTTTCTATGAAATCAGTAACTCTGAAGCTCATGTTAAGAATATTGCTCAAGGTAACACAGAAAATCATAGAGTCAAGCTTGAAGCACAAGCAAATTTGATTTCAAATCTAATGTCTTGCCACTGTTTACAGTAGTTTTATTAATGAAATACTCAAGTACTCAATTCAAAGTGTTTTACAATCCTTATTTGCATTTGAATATAAAATTTCTACATATACCCCATTATCTCTTGAATTATTTTTATTTATCACAAGAAATTATTTTGATTTAATAACAAAATAGCTTTCCTTTTTTTCTGGTTACAGAGGTGATTTACACTGATGAAAAGTGAAAATCACCCACAAACATCCATTCTGTAATTTTATAGGAGATCTTCTAATCTTATATTTTAATGCCTATTGTAATTAGGTATTTCTTCCTCTTTAATAGCTTTCGCCATTTTATAACTTAAATCTTAAAAGGTTTCATGATGCCGTTGCTTATTTGAGAATATTTTGTTCTGGACAGATGCTGGCAATCTCTTTTCCTTGCAGTGTTCATGTGGGTCTGCTACCCTAGTGCTTGTGAAATAAGAGATGTCTGGTCTGTTATCAAGTCCCATGTAGATCTAGGTGAGTTTATCGGGTCTTCAGAGACAGAGGAGCCAGTGCTGGCTATGACTGATGTGGATCTGAATCCGGAGGAGGTTCAAGCACCTTTGGCCATGTGGGAGGCTGGCATTCAGCACATAGAACTGGAGAAAGGGAACAGAGGCCTTGGTTTTAGCATTTTAGATTATCAGGTAAATGTATTCTACCATTAACAAGTTTTTAAAAACAATGCTATATACTAAAAGCATGTTGTTGATAGCAGAGAATAAGAAAATAATACTTCATCAAAGGTACTTTCTTGTTTGTAGTCAATCTTTCAAAATAGTAGTTAATATGATTCATTGGTTATTATAAGGGTTTCTTTTAACGTTGAATTTATTCAGCCATTTTATAACTCAGCTCTTGGGAATTTGAGCAATATGTAGAATACATTTTAGAAATATTAAGAGCTAGGCACAGTGGCACACATCTGTTATCCCAGCAGCTCAGGAGGCTGAGGCAGGAGGATTGTGAGTCAAGGCTCTAAACAAATTACCAAGTCTTTGTCTTTAAAGAAAAATATAAAATGGCTGGAGATGTGTTAACCATCCCTGGGTTCAATGCCTCGTACAAAAAAAAAAAAATCATAGAGACATAGTGTTTCTTTTACTAATTTGAGGAATTTATTATTGTTATTTCCATGCTCTTGATGGCTCATATTTTAACGTAAGTCATTAAGTATTAGACATGTCTTTAATGTGAATAATAAACTTATAAATGGATATATTATGAATTCTGATATTCCAATAATTTTATTAAATTTATGAATATGTTTAAATTGGTCAAGTGCAGCCTGTGTTGTGCTCTGTGCTACATAAATGACGAAATTGCTAAAGCCCCTCTGACAGAGCGCCGCTGTTGCTCCTTATTAACACCAAACAGAACGCTGTCTCAGATTACTCTAGGGAGATGTGTTCATAGGGCCTGATTCTGGAGCCTTGTTCTAACATCCAGGTTGCTGTGTAAACGAAAACATTGCATTTACAAACACTACATGGCTTCTGTCTATATTTCTGCATTTCAAAAGGATAGGTCAAACCTTCAGACATTCATATCCAGTGGTATCCTATTTAACAAATGCTGTTGTTAATAATGAGTATACCTGATATATAGTCTCCAGTGATAGTTATAAAATTTGACAACTTAATCTAAAATTAAAATTATAATTTTAAAGTTATCTGTACAACTTAAGAGGTCTCTTTGGGAACATTAGCAAAGGAGGCTGCTTTTGTTTTGGGTGAACTCTATGTATTCTCTGAAATGAAACAGAGATAACCTTTGCCCAGATAATTCATCAGAAATTTTTTTGTATGAATTTTTTGTAATATACTTGAAACAGTAACCCATCCATTATTATCCAGAGGGGACAACCTGTAAAAATTTTCTTCTTTGTAAAAATGGACTGATATCTCTTTACTTTCCCATTCTGTCAGGATCCAATTGATCCAGCAAGCACAGTGATTGTAATTCGTTCCTTGGTGCCCGGTGGCATTGCTGAAAAGGATGGACGACTTCTTCCTGGAGATCGTCTCATGTTTGTTAATGATACTAACTTGGAAAACAGCAGTCTGGAAGAGGCTGTGGAAGCACTGAAGGGGGCACCCTCAGGAACTGTCAGAATAGGAGTGACCAAGCCTTTACCTGTAAGAATTTGGATTTTATTGATTTCTTTTCATATGTACAAGAAAAATGACTCAAAGGTTTTCTTTTGGCCTCAGGTGTTCTCATGATTGAATCATCACTCTTAGTATTTTCCAGCAATATGGTTATTGGCTCCATGAACGTAAAGATTTCATTTGAGTTATATTTTTCAGAAAATAAGGAAAGAAAATAGCCAGGATGTTGAGATAAATTTATAACATTACTTTGTGGTTCTCTTTTGAGCTTTTTAAAAAAATTAGCTATTAAGGTCATGATGAAGCAGAATTAGATATTTCAAAGAAATGTGGATTTGAATATTAAAATATATCTTATATAACAAATGCTGTTGTTAATAATGAATATACCTGATATCTAGTGTAGTGGGGGTATTAAAAATTAGTAGCATTAAAAACTAAAAGTAGAACCTTTAATCATAGTGGAGTTAAGTAGAATCTCTCATAGAGTGGCTTAAGTTTCCTAATTATGTTGACTTCAACACTATTTGTTGTCTGATTTGTTCATAATTTGTTGAACTTTACAAAATGGGTTCACCAGTTTGTGACTTTCTTCTGGGAGAGAATAGTTCCCATATTCCATAATGCAATATTGAAAAAACAACAATGAATTTATGTTGTATAAAGGAGCAAGTTTTATTAGGTGTAGTAATTGTAATATAGCACTGACCACTATATTGTAATTACATATTAAAGACATTGTCATTGTGGGTTTTTTTCATGGTATAAATATAGTTTTAAATGAGGGGGCAAATATACTTCCTCATAAGAAAATGTAACATATTTGCATAAAGAGCAATAAAAATTTGTTGATTTTTGTGAGATAATTCGTTTAAATAATAAGCTTTGTTAGTACTTTTGAGTGTTAATTAAAATTATTCTATGTATCAGTTTTATTCCACAAAGAATTTTGGTAACCTATGAAATGCATTTATGAAAAAATAATAGAAGAGAGGGAGGGAGAAAAGAATGAAGACTATGGTAATCCAACCTAAAAATCAAGCCAGGGTTACAGAAATCACAAGAAAAGATCCATACAAAGGGGAATGTAAGAATGAAAATCAACACCATGGGGCTCTACATATTGAAGTTGGACCATAATTGGCTCTGGTCTTTATGTTAGACAAAGAGAAATGGTGAATATGGCTCAATACATGTTTTTGTTGCCCTTAATGAGAAACTACCAGTTATTTAGAAGCAGAGTCTTCTATTTCTAGCTAGCTCCAAAGTAAATTTCTTTCAATATAGTATTTGATATTTCAGTTTCAAGATGCATTGTAATATATGGATATGTTTCCCAGAGTGAGTCTTAATAAATATTAAATTCATGTGTGAGTAAAGGGAAAAAAGACAGTTTTTCCTCATAATACTTTTGTGTGTGTTGCTAATAAAGAGTTATGCAGACAAGGCCTTATCTAAATATTTTGGCCCATTTTTCAGAGATTAGAATAAAATTATTAGGCTTTTCAGTCAGTGTGATCAAAGTTGGAATGTAATAGAGCTCAGGACTGCAATTTAAGCAGACTGTGCACTTGTAGAGTTTTGCGTTATTTTGTCATACAAGCTGTGCTAAATTAAAAGCCTTCACTGTAGGATTCAGCCACATTCCCTGTCAAGTAAATTACATTCTTTAATTTTCTAAAAGGAGATGACAGAAGTTGATCCCTCTTTTTAATGTTTTATTCTTCTCCAATCTTTCTAAAAGTCTTAATACCTAAAATTTGCTGTTCATTATTTGGCCAGGATAGTTGGCAGATAAAAATTACCAGAGGACTTTTATAATATAAAAATTTATTGATTTTGATAATCTTTACTAAGAAAAATGAAAAAAAATAGTAGAAATGGATTCTAATCTAAGAGATGATATTCATACCAAAATATTTTCATTTATATTTTCAAATAAAATGTTTAATAGAGATATTTGTTATATTTCTTATTCAATGTTGAACTTATATGTTTATTTGAAAACTCCCATTTTTCTCCTTTTCTCCTCACTTCTTCTTTTTCTTCCTTCCCCCATTTTGTCCCTCTTCATTGTTCTCTGTCTTTCTCATGAACTGGTCTTCAAACATCATTCTCCTGCAGCTTTCACCAGAAGAAGGTTATGTTTCTGCTAAGGAGGATTCCTTTCTCTACCCACCACACTCCTGTGAGGAGCAAGGGCTGGCTGACAAAGCCCTCTTCAGGGCTGATTTGGCTCTGGTTAGTGGCTACAACTTAATCAAGTTCTCTTTTCAAATTCTTATATGTCTTACTTTGCCTTTCAAAATATTCTGAAAAGTCTCACCATATTCCTTGTTCAATATTTTAGAAGTGCACCGTGCATATCTTTAACCTAGAGTGCCATTGGTGGTCCTAATTTTGGAGGAGATTTTTTTTTGTTAATATTTTGAAATTACAAGCTCTTGAAACAGCAGTTTGTAAAGTTTTCAGTATTATAGTCAATACAATAAGTTCACATTTTGATATTTAACATACTAGGGAACTTCTGGCCTTGCTCTCTGGACAACATTTAGTATGCAATGAACTGTGTAAGTACTGTGGTCTTAAATAGTACCCAGACACAGCAAAAAAAAAAAAAAAATGCAGTAGTACATAAATATATCATTATCCCTAAAGTATCCTAAGAAATAACATTCTTTCTAGACTTTACATAGCTTCTTTGAACTTCATTCAGAGAATGAAGAAGAATATTCACAAGAATATTAGTTCTAGTTTTATGGAAGTTTAACTAGTCTTTATGATAGAAATAGGTGTCCTTGATCTTCTCCCTAACTAGTTATATAATCTTGGACTGGTTGTTTACCTTCTTTGGGCTCCAGTGTTTTATTTGTACAGTAATTAAGCAGATTGTAATGATCTCCTCTGGGACGTTAAGGTATCAGTGATAGGTATACAAGGTATATTGAGGTATTCTTTCCTTAATATTACTTAAAACAAATACTTATGTACTGTAATGTATGACACAAGGCTTAGCTAATACTATCTAGATAGCAAATGCTAATTATTTACTTCTAGATTGTTGTACATAATGTGCATTTGTAACGGCTAAAGCTCCACATGGTGATTTGTTAGTGAATTTGAACATGAGTTTAAAATAAATTTTCAGGCCTATGAAATTATATTTCAAAAGAGGGTCACTTTGAAATGGACCACATGTATTTTTTTAAATTTTTTTTAGTTGTAGATGAACACATTACCTTTATTTTATTTTTTTATTTTTATGTGGTGCTGAGAATTAAACCCAGGGCCTCACATGTGCTAGGCAAGAGCTCTACCACTGAGCTACAACCCCAGCCCTGGCCCACATGTATTTTTATCAGCTTATTATAAGAGCACAGCCCACTATATTTTGATGATGCTTCTAAATGCTACTAAACATATAAGTTGGAATAAAAAATAAATATAAAAATGGGATTTTGCCATTAAGATAATCAGAAAATGCTGGTAATACAAGAGAAAGGTTGGTTCTTAGGTCTGCCATAGAAGATAGTAATAGGATTTTCAGGTAATGTGTGATGAAATTCCCTATCTCACTCTATATAAGCTTTCTAATTGAAGTTCATAACTTATAGCTTCACTATAATCAGATCATTATTAAACCTCTTATTTGTTGGTATAATTTTAGCATGACATCTCAGATATTCTTGGTTTCTATGACTTGAATGGATTTAAAGTCTAACTAAATATAATTTAAAAAAATATTTATAGTGAGGTTTACAAATAGATAATTACATAGCTACCTTTTTGAGCAGCAGTTTATTTTAGCTAAATAGAAGAGATGTCCTCATTTATTTTATTGTAAAGTGAAGAGATGGTCATGTGAATTGGAAAAAAGTAAACACTTTACATAACTTAGGGAACTGTTTAAACTTAGAATTTGTCCAGGCCCTTTATTAATTGTTACTTTAGCTCTATTATTGATGAAATGAAGCAGCTGTGGATTTCAGCACCCTCTGCTATAGGTGAGCAGTTAGCCCTTGTGCTGCTGCACTAGACAAAAGTACTACGTAGTCAGTTTCTGATATGCTGAAGAAGATGTAGAACAGGATAAACAGAACAGTGATGCCAGTATGCTTTTGTGTTTCAACAGGAGACTGCAGTACTTCTGCTGGAACAGAATTCCCAACTGATGTTATTATTTGACTCCTAGGTGGACACACATGGTGCTGAACTGGTAGATGAATCCACATTTGATTCTCAATACTCTCCTGATAATGACAGTGTCTACTCTACCCAAGCTTCTATTTTATCTCTTCATGGCAGTGCTTGCAGTGATGGTTTGAACTATGGTTCCTCCCTGCCATCATCTCCTCCCAAGGTACTAAGGAAATGCCATTTATTTATGAGAAAGCTTTGTAAATACCTTTCCAGAGGTCAGTGTTGATGGGGACTAGTGGGAGTAGCATATTAGAAATATTTTGTTTCTTTAGTCATGTATTCCCTATCAGATTAAACCATAGTTTTATTTGGCTAGTGTTAATTGCATATCTTTCAGACTACTAAATACTCTTTAATTCTAGTGTTTGTAAGATATACATGTTCAAAACTTTTAGAATTTTCATGTCAGAAAGAAAATTTAATGAAATACATTTCCTACATTGTTTTTAATGGTATCTATGGTTATTTTATAGGGGAGAATCTAATAATTTTATTGGGGGGCTTGGAGATAGGGAGGAAGGACTGTAGAATTGCTGAAGAAAATAGATCTCACTGTTGCCGAAATTACTAGCAGTCTCTATTTTGGAAAAATTACAAGAATGACTTTATATTTTTTAATGATTTTAAAACTTTTATGCAGAGTTGGATAGTAAAATATTTTGTGTTAATTTAGCATTTGCTAGCTTAGTTAAACTAAATGCTATATTTTTATATAAAATAATGTGAGACTATATAAAAATCAGAGTGGATGGCAAAATGTGCATATCTCAGTGTATCTGATTGAAGGGTATAGTTACTATTTGACTATCTGTGTCATCTATAGTTTAGAAATAAATAATTGGAATAAATGCCCCAGTTCTCTTCATTTTCTTGGTTATATACTCTATAATGTTCAAAATAGTATTTAAAAACCTATTCAATTTTGAGTGAAAAATGGTATGTTACAACATTTTAATTTTATTTTCCTCATTATTAGTGAGATTGAATACTTTTCCATATATTGGCCATTTGGTTTTTGCTTTTTATCAGTGATCTCTTCAGTTATTTTGAACATTATTATTGTTTTTGTTTTGTTTTGGTTTTTGTTTTTTTTTTTGTTTTGTTTTATTTAGGCTTACATGTTAACAGTGTAAATTGATTCATTGTACATAGATAGAGGATAACATCAATTCTCTAGTTGTAAGTTGTATAGAATCACAACATATATGCAGTCATACATAAAGTTAGGGTTTTATTTTGATTACTTATTTGTTCATTTGTTGGAGTTTTTATTTTCTGGAAATTTTGCATAAATAATTTAATTTTTATGAGTATGTGTATACATGTGTATTAGAAATTTAAAAATGTATGGGCATGATAATTCTTAAGTTCAGGAAGGAGTTACCTTTGGAGAAAAAGAGGAAGCATGGAAATGTAGTTGTACCTCCAGTATATCATTTTAAGCAAAAAAAAAAGTGATTGAAGAACATATGGAAAAGTGTTTATTTAATCTGGGCAAAGAATTCATATATAGATATATATTGTTTATTTTTCTATGATGGAAATATACCATCATTATAAATTGGATTCAGTGGAAAGAGATCTCAAATATGAGTAAGTTGGAAAGTAGGATTTTCAGTTTTCTCCTTTCCTGATTAACAAGTAATTTTTTTTGGCCAGAACATTTTCAAAGCATTTTCTTTTATGTTCGAGGTGCACCTGTTATCCTTTCAAATGATGCTGGGCAATCTCCTTGAATTGGTTTTTAAGGTATAATCTTGAGTGGAGCAGCTGCTCCTCTCTGAGCACACCTGAGACTAACTGACTGGCAGCCTCCTGTCTGGAATGTGTTCAGCCTTTACTGGCCTGAGGGCTGGAAGCTGAGTTCATCTCCTAATGGAATCTCCTAATCCGTAACATAGCACACTTCTTCTTGCCAGTGGGACAGATTGCATTGTTTAACTTAGTAATTGTTACTTAAAGGGATTACACAATCTGCATACTGAGAAGCATATATTTTACGGGGCGAATGCTGGCTGTATGCAGCACAACATATTGGCTTACTGACGTCTGTTTGCCTCCTTTTTTTTCTTTTCTTTTTTCTCCCTAAGCAGTTTACTCTTTTGTTGAAGCAAATTTTGGCAAGCTGGCCTAACAAGTGAAATATTTAAACTACAAAACAACAAAGAAGACATTAATGAGGGTGTTCTAAAACACATTATGAAACTCCTGTGTGCTTTCCATTTTTTTAGAAAGTAGGAACTGTTCCTGTATCATGGTAAATCTCTGAAACTCTGGTGTTGTTTTTTTATTCCCCCCATGTGTCTTTTAGTACCTTGATTTACTGGAAAAATTTATGTGATTAAGAATTTATATAATGCATTTTTTTTCTGTTTCTTTGTACTAAATTTATTTTAAAAGACATGGTGATTTGTCATGCAATTTAGAATTCACTTTTTCTTAAAAAAAGAGCTCACTTTTTAATAAAATAAAATCATGTAGTATATATGATTGTTTAAATGTACATGATTTTGTGTTCTGAATAACCATACAGTATATGTGGATGTTTAAGAAAAACAAAGATACCTCCATACTGATTTGAAGGAAGGATAGAGTATATTCAGTCATTTCTCAGATTTTTGACTTTGCTAAATATGTAGTAATCTTGTGATCTTAAATGGTGATTGGAAATAGACACATCATTTTACCTGTCCTCTCTTCGATGAGTGGTCTTATGATCTTGGTCAGGTATCCTACCAAAAGTGGAAAGAGCTGACCACCGGAGCATGTACTCATCCTTCAGAGCAGAGTTGAGGACTGAGCAGCAGCTTAAGTGCCCAAGGACTGCAGCCAGAACTTGTTCCTGTTCACAGAAACCTTCCATTAGGGGCCCATTCTGCTTTGTCTTTTGAAAGGAATATGTGTTTGCCTCATTTGATGAATTATCATGTAAGGATCCATTTCATGGCATTCAAATTCATTACAGGCAGATGATTAAAATGTGCATTTTAAAGACAACATGGTTGAAGCTAGTGGGTTTTTTTACCTTTCTCATTGTATATTAATCTTTTAATTTCCTTTTTCTTGTTACCTCCAAAGACATGACAGAATGCAAAAATAATTGTTTTCCAAACTTCAATGTTCATAAATTTCTTTAAAAGTTTCACATGTTTTCTGAGAAGATGCTTTATTTTTTTCCTGTTTTGACTTGAAAACACAATCAACAAAGATTCAACAGCTATATATTGAGTCTCTGTACTCTTTGTCACACCCCATCCTCTACCTTCTTAAGTACATTCATACATTTATATTTCGAGTCTTTCATTAAGGACAGGACGACATTGTTACTGATATGGTACATGTTCTTCGTTCCAAATATTGGTTATACCAATTAGTCCTGTGATTTTTATTTAGTGCAGGTTGAAGTTGGTATCTGTTAAGATAGAAACCTTTCTTTGAATCTCACATATTAAACACAACTAATAGATTCCTTCAGATTAAAAAAAAAATTCTGCATATTGCCATAGATTTCCACAGTCTCATTCTCCAACACTAATGTTGGAGTCTCACTCCAACATTCTCCAACAACTTCACATCCATGTTCAGAATGTCGATTCTGTTTCTTAATTATTTGTTTTTGGAGAAGAAGTTTGAATTAAAAATAATTAAGTCACTCTAGTCAAAACGATGAGAGTAATTGTAAAAGTCTTAGTGACAAAATTGCAATCTCTCAAAGGTATAAAAGATGTTGCCTTTTCCTATAGTAGGAAAAGAACACGAATATATCAAGTAAGGCAAACATTAGTACAGATTTTTGGAAAAGTTCAGTTTAGATACCAAGTTGCACTGGAAAATCATAGAGTTATTTTTGGACATTTTATGGGGGAAGAACTGTTTTTCTTTTAGATCCATAAGACTTTTAAAAATAAAACTCTGGTTGTTCAGCAACCAGAAATGTTTCTGAAGTAGGCGTATGTTGTCTACTGTGTTGATTAGCTATTTCTTTTCTATGTGTCTGTGTTAACTCCTTCATGAATAATGCATGAAAATTTCTGCTACACGATTTTCAGTAAAGCCCAGCTCACAAGGGTGGCTTGACCTCTTTTTCTGATGAAAAGCAATTTTGATTGTTCTCTTTCTTTGAGGCGTGGGTGAGAGATTTACTGCAAATTATTATAATTAATTTAGTAATACTGAAGCTAGCCACTCCTTTAGTAAGGACATTCATTTATTCTCATGAAAAATAACAATCAAAGTTGGGTAGATGAGCCAACAGGTTATTGTTCAGATTCTGAGTGAAGAGTGTTACCTTACTATTATTTGTTCCTGAAGATTCTAAATATATTAATTGCTTGCATGATAAAACTACTATGTTGATTCTTTGTGTCAGGAATATTTGATAATTATAGAGAAATGATAACTTGTATTGAAGAAGAGAAGTATAATAATTTGCATTGAAGCTGTTAAATTAATCACTTAGAAAAAATAAAAAGAGAGCCATCTCTCATACTACATCTGAAATAAATTCTAGATGGCTAAAATCTAAAAATAAATTATATAAAAAAGAAGAAAAATGCCAGAAAACATTTCACTTACTTTTCATCAAGGAGGTATTTATGAAGCTATATATAAAACCCAGAAGAACAAAAATATTGACAAATTTGATTATATAAAGACTTTAGCTTTGTACAACCATAAATATTACTTATACAAACTTAGGAGACAAGTAACCATCTGGGAAAATATTTGTAGTATGTATCACAAAGATTTTATATTTAGAAAAGGTCAATAATAAGAATAAGTGAAAATCTCTTGATTAAAAAGCTGGAGAAAGTACATGAAGAAAATGTTCACAGAAGATGTATAAATGGCATGTTTTTGCTAATTGTCAGGAACATATATAGTAAAATACTGCTGAATATATTTCTGCTGGATCAGATTTCCAAGCTGATCTAGAGTTGGTAAGATTAATAGGTATTGACATGTTCTATTTTTGTGGAAGAAAATTGGAAGACGGTTTAGCAATACATAGCAATATTTTAAGCGTCATATCATTTGATCTACTACTCCAGCTTTATAGTTTATACCAAACACATTATATCACACATATGTACAAAGTTGCAAATATAAATAACTGCAAGAGCTAATAGTTATTGGGTAATTTCTGTAGGCTTATACTTTGTGATTATTAACTATGTGTTCTCCTAACAGAACAGATAATATTGGGTTCTATTATTTTCCTCTATTAGTAGGCCAAGGAACCAATAATATTTTAGTCAGCTTTTTCACTGCTATGACCAAAAGACCTGATAAGAACAATTAGAGGAGAAAATGTTTATTTTGAGGCTCATGGTTTTAGAGGTCTTAATCCATAGATGGCTAACTCTATTCTTGGGGGCTCGAAGTGAGGCAGAACGTCATGGTGGAAGAGTGTCATAGAGGAAAGCAGCTCAGGGCATCACAGCAGGAAGGAGAGAGAGAGAGAGAGAGCTCTCCTTACCAAGACAAAATATAAACCCCAAAGTCATGCCTCTAGGGATCTACCTCCTCTAGCCACATCCTACTTATGTGTTACCACTCAGTTAATCTCTATCAAGAGATTAAGGCATTGATTAGGTTAATGTTCTTATAACCTAGTCATTTCATCTCTAAGCTTTCTTGCATTGTTTCACACATATACTTTTGTCGAGCACTAATATTTATAATATTTAAACCACAACAAGGGTATAGAGTGTATAACTTGCCAAAATTTAGTTAACCAGGTGTGGAGCTAGGATTTGAATTCAGGTAGCCTGGCTCTACAGTGTACACTGCCTTTCATATTTAGGAATAATTGATAGCTATAAAACATTGGAGTTGACTTTTTCTTTTTTTTTTTTTGAAGTGACATGGACATTTCTCACTTTGAGATTTGAATATACTGGGGATAAAAGAAAACAAGTTAAAAATGCCACTTAATGTATTGTTCTGCATAAATTTTAAAAATACATGTGTATACCGGCTTGTAAATGTGTGTATATGTATACTCATGTGTATGTATTATGCAGATCCATAAAAATATGGTCAAACAACTAACTGATGCCATTTTTGCTGGGGAAGAGAATGGAGTAGGGGGTATGAAGTAAGACTTCTGTGTGTATACACAGTATACGCCTATAAGGCTTGAATCTACATGATGATGTGTTCAGATGCTACTTTTGTACTTTAAAAATATCAATCAAAGAATTGAAAGGAAAACTGATGTGTTTATTCAACAGCAGTTCAGGAAGTAACTGGTTGTGTGAAGTATGTAAGTGATAAAACATATCTTCTGTAAGTAGATACATACATTTATATAGAACTATAGAATTTGAATTTCATAGAATTGTAGAAATTGCCTAAACATAGCCAAGAGAGGCTCTGTGCTAATAACAGAGCCTGGGTTAAAAGCTACACCTCCTGACAACCGAGATTAATATCTCTCCTATTAAATCTTGAAGATAATGTATGCACATTTCCCCTATGATAATCTGAGTTGCAAGACTTTTATTTTCTTCTCTATAAATACCTATAAATGCCTGTCAAAATAATTTTCTTTTGTAGGTTCATGAATCCAAATCAATTAATGTCATACTTTATATGTTTTCAATAAGTAGATCTTGATTGGAAATGAACTACACTTTAAATGAGATTAGATTCTAAGCTATTTGCTTCTCTATATAAAGTCAGAATAATATTATTTGTGGATAGAACATAGTATTATATCTAAACGAACCTATGTATAGTATATTCTGCAAGTGTAATTCAGAACAGCAGATGTATGATTTGCAGTAAATATATTCAAAAGCATTTATGAAAATAAAGGCAGGAAATTTGCTAAGTGCAGAATTTGTTAATGCATATCAATATCTATATCTCTAATTTTTTTGTGATACTGGGTATTGAACCCACTGGCAAGCTATTACTGAAATATATCCCCAGCCCTTTTTATTTTGAGTTAGGTCTTTCTTAATTGCCCAAACTGGCCTTGAGGTTGTTATCTCCTGCCTCAGCCTCTTCAGCCTCACGGTAGCTAGAGTTACAGGAATACATCATTGCACTGGGATTGTTAACACATTTTATTTTTTTATTTTAATTAATTAATTAATTAATTAATTTAATTTTTTAATTTTTTTGGTATTGAGGATTGAACCTAGGGCAGTCAACCACTGAGCCACATCCCCAGCTCTATTTTGTGTTTTATGTAGAGACAGGGTCTTACTGAGCTGCTTAGCACCTCGCCGTTGCTGAGGCTAGCTTTGAACTCGCAATTCTCCTGTCTCAGCCTCCCAAAGTGCAAGGATTACAGGCATGCGCCGCCGTGCCTGGCAACACATTTTAAGTAATGAATACTTGTGGCTTATTTTTCACTAAATAGTTCATTAAGAAGTAGTCTTACAAAATAAATTGATTTAACTCTGGTCACAAGGTTTAATATTTTTTTTCCTTTCATTTTTAGGATGTAACTGAAAATTCTTCTGATCCAGTTCTTGATCTACATATGTCCTTGGAAGAACTCTATGCCCAGAATCTCCTCCAAAGACAAGATGAGAATTCATCTAAAGTAGATTTGAGCGTGGGGCTTACTTCTGGTTTTACCACAAGTGATTATACACCTGCAAATGCTACTGAACAACAATATGAATGTGAAAACACAATAGCTTGGACTGAATCTCACTTACAAAGTGAAGTTGTATCAAGAGCAGAACTTACTTCTCCTGTGCTGTCTGATTCAACTGGAAAGGTAATATTTTATTTTATTTTATTTATTTACTTTTTTGGTACCAGGGACTGAACTCAGGGGCACTCGACCACTGAGCCACATCCCCAGCCCTATTTTGTGTTTTATGTAGAGACAGGGACTCACTGAGTTGCTTAGTGCCTCGCCATTGCTGAGGCTGGCTTTGAACTTGTGATTCTCCTGTCTCAGCCTCCCTAAGTACTGGGATTACAGGCTTGAGCCACCGCGCCTGGCTAAAGAAAGGTAATATTTTAAAGGTGTGATATGTACCTCATGGTAAGGTAGGGGACAGTGGAAAGTTAGAGTTCTGGCTAATCCTTCATTTGGAATGAGGCTCCTCTGACACATGCCCTGAGAGGCAACCTCTGATCTTGTTTTGGTAATAGGTTCTTGCTGAATAACACACAACTAGAGATGTGTGTGTTGAAATCATGCTCCAAAGTCTAGTTTTCTTTTCCATGTGACTTGCATTTTTTTTTTCTTTCAGGGCTCTGAGTATTTAATTGAACAGAGCTCCGTGGCCTCCAATGTAGAGTGTGTCATGCTACAAAATTCATCCAAAGAATCTTTTGAAAGGACTATTACTATAGAAAAAGGCAATTCTAGTCTAGGTAAGTTCCTCATTTACCCACATATCCCTACTCTTCCAACCCCTTTAGCAAAGGGAAATACTGAACATGGTAGGTTTCAACTTTTTTTTTTCCATTAGTAAGAAAATATGTTAGAAAATTTCTTAGAATTTTATGGGTTTTCTTTTTATGTACTCATTATTTTTCCTGAAATGGTTAACAGGTTTGTTTACTTCATACTAGCTTAAATCTCTCATTCACTTAATTAATTCAGAGTTTCAAAAGCTTCATTTACAATCAAGTAAAAGATATATGAATTGTTTGTGTATGAAACAGCAAATCAGGAAAGGAATTCTTAGGAAACGAAAAGTCAGCAATTTGGAATTCTAAATTCTTTGGGAAAGTAAATTATTAGTTTCTTTGAATGTTACCAGTTATGCATAAGTCAGTTTGTATTTAATTTCTTTCATTCACTGAAATAGAGACTAAAGACAGGCAGGTGTGCCACTACCAAAACATAAACGCAAGTTATTCGATAATACCTTCCAGGTGCCAGAATTTTTAAGTCTTCTGTTACCCATAAAGTATTTCAGCTAGTTAATGATCACAAAACCCTCTGAAGTAGGCAAAGAAGACCTCTTGTGGAAATAAAATCCCAATTACAGTAGCTAAAATTGAGTCTGGACAGAGCACATTTGTTCTCTTACTGAGTGGAGCAGTCATGTGACTTAGCCCTGTTCCTGCTGCTTCATATTGATAAACAGGATGATAGATCAGTTACCCTGAATGCCCAAATGCAGCCCAAGACTCCAGTTATTTAATTAAAAACCCTGTTTCTTCTATGAAGTAACCAACCAACACCCCTTACACTGGTATCTTATGGCAGGGTCTTGTTTCCTTGTTAAATTTGAGAATTGGCTGAGGAATCTATAAGTACTTAATTGGTGAGTGAAATTCCAGCCTCTGTCTCCTTGATTTTGTTCTGTTTGGTGATGGCTGGGTACTACTAACAGCAAGTTAACAGAAAATTGTAGCAGAGAAATTTCTGCTTTTTTGTGCTTCATTTATATACATGTGTGTGTGGATATGTGTGTGTGTACACATACATACATGAAGAGAAAGACAGAAAAAATATTATCGAAACCTGTTTGGTAAGGGTTAAGTATGTGAGATGGCTGATAAAGTAAGTGGAAACTGAAGGAATGATAGTTGGAGACAGCTGCTGGACAGTATATGTCTAGGACACAGGACTTCTGTTGTAACCTTCTGCAGTGGGAGAAAATAACAAAAGTGTGAGATGATGATTAATTCCTGCTTTAAAATCATTCCAACATAGCGAATTAGAATGGAAGCATATAGAGGCTCTTATAAAGAGCCAGAGTTTGAATACATCTGATTTTACTGTCTGATTATTTGGAATTACTCACCTACTTTTAGTTTATTGAATGTTGAATTTGTTAAAATCTTGTCTTCCTCTGTTGAAATGATTATATAAATTTCTTATTTATTCTGTTAATGCATTGAGATACATTGATTTTTTTTACTGTGGCAAAATATGTATAACATAAAAATTGACCATTTTAACCATTTGTTGTATTTATGATGTGGCTTTAAGGACATTCACATTGTTGTGTAATTATTATTGTCCATCTTGAGACTATTTCATCTTCCACAAGTGAAACTCTGTATCAATTAAATAGTATTATATAGTAACTCCCCTTTTCTCCCTCCCCCAATTCCCTGCCAATTACCATTTTACTTTTTGACCTTATGAATTTGACTACCTTAGGTACTTCATGTAAGGGGAATTTGTCTTTTTGTGATGGCTCACTTCACTTACCATAATGTCCTCAAGGTTCATATTCATGTGGCATATATCAGAACGTCTTTCTTTATTAAGACTGAATAATATTCCAGTGTAGGTGTACATATTTATCCATCAACTTTTGAGAGACACTTGTGTTGTTTCCATTTTGATTTTTAAGTTTTGATATGAAAATATACTAGGTTAGTTATGCTCTGGGATAAAATAGTGAAAGGTAGAGGGATCCTTTGTTTTCTTTTCTGTGTTCCAGTAAACCTCAACATCTCCATTTTGAAATGAAAGTGTAAAAGAGCCCTTTTATTTGTTCTGTGA
>CM053399.1:133380194-133423763 GCA_028644305.1 Xerus rutilus | reverse complement strand
CAAAATTCCTGCGTGGGATGTTGAGCTGAAGAATGATGCCAGGAAGTTGGCTGGAAAACGGCGCCTCCACCACTTCCAGCCTTGGTCCCTAAGAGCCTAGCGCAGAGTGGACTGTCTACGCCGCCATCTTGGAACCGCCTCCCCATTCCCTACCTCTTGTGGCCAGTGTTTCTTCCTTTTGCTTAAAAGAAGGAAAGGGAGGGGGAATAGAAATAGGAAAGACAGAAGAATGAATCAGACATAACTTTCCTATGTTCATATATGAATGTACGACCAGTGATACTTCATATCATGTACAACCACAGCAATGGCATCCTAATTAGAATAAGTTATACTCCATGTAAGTATAATATGTTAAAATACACTCTACTGTCATGTATATCTAAAAAGAACAAATAAAAAAAGATGAATGATACAGATGCATATGGAAACTACTGCAGGGGTTTCAGCTTACATAGTTTGAATATACTATAAATACGAATGACCTGTTACTGACCACTTGATTTATTATACTGTCTCCTATGTGTTATGCTTTGTGCATGGACATAGGTCCCCTGCCCACTTTTTGTCACTGTAAGTACTGGAATTGGTACCTGCTACTAGCCTTACCCCTTGGTTCTAATGTACTGCAGAAATTAAAAAGTAGCCCACCAAATAAGAACATTTATGAATCAGTTTAACCTAAATCATGTATCTAGCCAGTTCTGGAGAAGTTTTGAGATATCTTTTGAAGCTCAAGAAGTATCCCCACCCATTTACTGTTTTGGTTTTTCTTTTCTTTTTTCTTTTTCTTGTGTGTGTGTGTGTGTGTGTGTGTGTGTGTGTGTGTGTGTGTATTTTACCTCTCCCCCACCCACTGAACCAGCAGAATTACCCATTGATAGGACAGCTACTTCGTTATGACCACAAAGGATAGCTAAAGAGCTAGTTTTCTAATTAATTGCTTTAAGATCTCAGGAGTCAAAATATACTATAAAGTTCTACATTAAAGAAAGGAAGGAAAGAAGGAAGGAAGAGAAGGAGGAAGAAAGGAAAATACATCACCTTTCCTCCTCTAGAAATCAGTCTCCCACATGCACACCGATATGTACACACATTACACACTGATACATACACTCATATGCATGCACAAGCATAAGCACAAAACACATTGATTCCTTCTCAGGTTTCCCACTAATGCTCTGATTTGGGGGGCTATAGCTTGATTTATTGAGTAAATGATGAAAGGAATTTAAAATCATCCTTGCAGAATCCTTTTCAAGAAAAAAAAAAGTTAGATGATGAAAGAAAATAGCCATTTAAATCGATCAGGGCTGAGCAGCATGGTTACTGCATTTTGCATGAAGTGTTCTTGGCTTATCCCTTTCTATCTCTTTCCTTTCATGAAGTAAAAAGTTTAGAATTACCTTGAATGCTGTGTGAATAATCCTCCCAAAAGGAAAGTGTAGTGGTTCCATTATTGTACATGGAAGCATAGCACTGCCTCTAGCCAATCAAGCTTTGTACTCAGTGCCTGGATTTATACTCCATCCATATCACTTTCTCTTTATTTCTTCTTATAAATCTAGCTTAATCTGAGCTGGTGGTGAGGAAGTGTATTGTAGAGACTTAACAAAAGACTGGTTCAGTTACATAACTGATTGGTTACAGGGAAAGCATTGCTTATGCAGACAATGCACTGGGTTTCTTTTTTGCCATTTACTGTAGATAGCTAGGAACTTGGTGTGTGTGCATTCATGCATGCCTGGATAGATAATTTGAGTTTCAAGAGTTCAAGAACAGCCAGTTCAAGTTCCAGGTTTCATTATTTTCTATGAAAAACCAGATGTGAAGCCTCACCAGAATGCATTCTGTTTCACTTCTTACTCCACCTTGCCAGGAGCTCTTACATTTCTGTAATAATAGCCAGGGTTTTGTGCTTAGCAGCAGCTGCTTATAACATCTGCCAGATAATTACCAAGCTGAATCAGAATTCACCTGCCTTAACCTAAAGTGTGGGATGAATTCCTGATCAAGGAATAAAAGATTGATTGCAGTTACATTTTTCTGTGCTTGTTAATAATCACTGCTATAGACAACTAGTAAAGAGCAGATGCTTTTCTGGGGGAGGTGTAGATGAGAGGGAGGTGGAAAGGGAAAAGGAAAAAAACAACCAGGAGCACCCATTTTTAACTACATATGTATGCATCTCACATTCAGCACAAGACACTGACATTTGTTAACACCATTGTAAAAAGATGCCACGGCGTATGCTTCACATTCTAGATTTTCTGCAGCACCTGCTGACGATCGAGCCCTCTTTTATGTGTGAGTATCGGTGATTCAAAAGCTCATTATGGCTGTGTGTTACAACTTGTCTGTGAAAAACATTTCGTGCTTTTGTAACTATCCCAATGTAGGGATAGATCCAGATATAGATTCACTGTATACATTTTTGGGTTTTTTCCTTCATTTATATAGGAACATAAATTACAAGAGAGCTATGAAATTGTTACATTTCACAGTGCAGTGATGACTGGGAACTCATTTGAAAATGATTTTTCCAACTAGTAAGCTTTCAAGCTCCTTTGTAAGAGAATTATCCTGTCTACATGTGCAGGCGCAGTCTCTGTATTAATAGCTATCTCACATTTCAGCATCACTAATGGTATTCTTTTTCTTCTACTCCATGTGTAATCACAGGTTAGTTTATGTTTAAGAATTTTAATGTAACTCTCAAATATTCTGTTTCAGCATTTATGTAGTTTGTAATTCAGTTTCAGTGTCCTTTGTTGGTGATGTGACGTTTTTGTGTGGTCGTGTGACCAGGCATGTGTTGGGATTGCTGTGTGTGTGCTATTGCATTATGGGATGCTTATTCTCCTGGCCTCACTGTTTATATTGGGCTAAATATTTGTGAAAATGGCTGCCTTTGCTCTTTCTCACTGCTACTCAAAGTACCAGAAAAATATTTGTGAAACCCCCTTCTCCCTACCTTTTGTTAAAAGAAAAAACCAGCTTTAAACAAATATAGAGAAACACTTGAACATTGAGTTATGAACGTCTTTACTGGTTAAAAACCTGAATGCTTTGGGCTGCTTACTGATGTTGCTTTTGTGTCCTGTATTTGCCCCCTTATCTTTTCCTGGCTTTAACTTAAGGTTTTAGGTTTTATTTATATGAGTTTTCCCAAATCTTCAGAAATCATACAGTTTTTTTTGAAATAGTCTTTTCATATTTTAGGTTTTATGTTTATCTTTATTGGGTTTTGTATAAAATACAGTCTCCTAATGTAATGTATCGCACATTTTTGACACATTAGTTTTGAAGGGATAACACCAACTTTACAGTTCAATGTTTTTGTAGTACTTTAGAGAAGGTGTTTTTATAGGTGAATGAATACAGTAGGGCCAGAATTCGCATGAAGCTTACTCACTCTACCTAGTTATCAACCACTGATCTGTGCTTTCAGACTTATTTTTTGGTCCTTGAGGTGAAAGTGTTACTAAGAAATTCCTGAAAGGTCGATGTGTTCTGCTGGAGTTGTTGGTATGATAAGCAGAGCTTAGTCCTGCTGGAGCACTATCTTACATTTGTATAGTGCTTCCTAGCTTATACTGCCCTCTTAAAAAGTGACACTTTCAGCCGGGTGCGGTGGCTCAAGCCTGTAATCCCAGCACTTAGGGAGACTGAGACAGGAGAATCACGAGTTCAAAGCCAGCCTCAGCAACGGTGAGGCGCTAAGCAACTCAGTGAGACCTTGTCTCTACATAAAACACAAAATAGGGCTGGGGATGTGGCTCAGTGGTCGAGTGCCCCTGAGTTCAATCCCCAGTACCAAAAAAAAAAAAAAGTGACACTTTTGCGGTTGAGGGTATGGAGGTTCAGCTGTTGTGATTTACCTCTCAACATGTTCCTAATGATAAGCAGAACCCAAACCCAGGTGACCCTATACTTTGGAGAAATGAAAGAGTTAATGTTTTCTGTGGAATCACCAATATATCTGATATTATGCATCCTTCTCACTGCAGAAGGATGCTAATTGTGTAATTTTTATTTTCATATAAAATGAATACAGTCCTTGTGTTTTTGGCTCTCTGGTACTGAAATTTTCTGGACTTATTCTCTTAATGGATAAATTATGCCTGGATTTCTATATTAGGCATGTTTTATATATATTTATTTCTTAGTTGCACAATTTACCATACTGACTTCAGGTGCAGTCTTTCTCTTACTTTACTTTTCATTATTGTGAGGATCTTAAAACAGCCTACTCAAAAATTGTATCAACTTTGTAAATAGGCTTATAGGAAGGCATTATACTTAAACTTTCAAATGTCAGTTTCTAAACAGTATGGCTGTGCCCAGAATCTAGCACAGTACCTTTACAGGCAGTAGTAATGTAGTGAATTAACCAATTCAGTCAGTACTTAGTGAATTAACAAATAGCCTTTCACATGTAAACAGTAGACTTCCCTTTGGGATAAAAGAGAAATTACTATAAATTACTATGAGAAATTACTATAAATTGGTCTTTGCTTAAGGGGTTTAATAACTTTATACTTCTGAATTAAGAATTCATCACATAACAGAGCTAACATAATGTTAAATGTCTATAATGAATTTATTATGAAAAAATATAAACTAGAGATATTCAGTGTTTTTAATAGAGTGCACCTAATCTGTTACTGCTAGGGAACCTAAATATCTTTGGACACAAATTAATGTTAGTATTGACAGTTACTATTATTTTATTTTGTTGTGCTGGGGATTAAACCCAGGGATTTGTGCACTAGGCAAATGGTTTTCCACTGAGGCACAACCCCAACCCTCTAAGGATTTATGTATCTTCCTAATTTCAAAGAATTGCTCTTAGCTTTCTCATTTGGAAATATAAATAATGCCACTTCCCTTCTCATATGATTATTGGTAAACATATAGTTTATTATGGCATTTAAAATTTAATTTTGGTTATTTTACTATGGAATACTTTCAGTCTTTTGAAGTAGAATGATTTGCTGAGTATGCTAAGTAAATGAGTTGTGTGAAAAAGTAGGAGTGAAGGGACAATATAATTTTTTTCTACATTTTAAAAAAGCTTTTCCTAACAGGTAAAACTTTGCTTTTCGTTGTTTTCATGGACTTTGTTTTCTTTTTTTTTTTTGGGGGGGGGGAGGTACCAGGGATTGAACTCAGGCACACTTGACTACTGAGCCCCATCCCCAGCCCTGTTTTATATTTTATTAAGAGCAGGGTCTCACTGAGTTACTTAGTGCGCTGCGCTTTTGCTGAGGCTGACTTTGAACTCAGGATCCTCCTGCCTTAGCCTCCTGAGCCACTGGGATTATAAGCATGTGCCACTGTGCCTGGCTCATGGACTTTGTTTTGTTTCAGAATTACTTATGTGCCTGCAGAACATTTGGAGGAGTTCAGAATAAGTTTGGGACAACAATCTGAAGGAATAATGGCACTGGACATTTTCTCTTCATATACTGGCAGGTAAGTGAAGCATTAAATCTATTGCAGTGAATGAATGATACAGTAAGTTATAAAGAAGAATTTTGAATCCTGAGTCAAAGAAATTAAGAACAAAGTAAAAGTTTGAATTCCTTTCCTTCTTCCAAGATATTAAAAATTTTCTCCACTTTTCCTTCAATACTTAAATAATTATCATATGGTGTGGAAAATTTAGGAAATATATGAATATTCAAATCAAGACATTAAAATAGTCCTCAATTCTGCCACCCAGTGTAGCATTTTAAAGTATAAAGTTTTGGTAATTCACACTGGATTTTAATAATATTTCATTAATTCCTTAAAACAAAATTGTTATGGTTTTGTATACTATTTTTTTCATTGATAATATTATCAAACACCTTCAGAAATTTTATTTATTCCTACATTAACATATAGAGATAGATATAAATCTAGAAACATTTTTGATAGTTAAATTTTTACTCTGGAGAATGTTGAGCTGAAAGTCTGATATATATGCATGTTATAGCCTGATACAGAATGTTTGGCTTTTTATAGACTTTGATTTTCTTTATATTAAGAAGTGATAAGTTTTACCCCCTTAGGAAAAGCAGCAACTGGGGCTTAATGCTACTGCCAAGTTCAGAGCAAGGGGAAAAATAATATCAAATTGCTTTTCCCTGAAGAGTGTGCCTTTTTTTCAATCTCAGTTGTGAACTTCTTAAAAAATTACATAGGTAATTAACTGAATGCCAAAGTTCTCCTTAAGCATACTGTAGAACAGAAAGAGCCTCAAAAGCATTCTGAGGTCATCTCAGAAGAGTTCTGTCATTCCTTAGAGGATGTCAGAACATCCCAGAACAGCCTGTGTCCAGCAACCCTGGGGGAATCATGGTATTGTATCATTGCTTCCTCTTCAAGTTACACAAGAACCACAGCGTACCAAAAGTGTTAGGGAAGGGAAGAGCATGCTATGTGTTTAATAAGAGGAAGGAATGTTATAGTCCTTGGAGTCTCTTGAATTTTATGGGAAAGGATCATGCACTCCACCCTGTACAAATCTCAGCCATATGATACTATAGTATTTCCATCACAGTGTTAGTGGCATGAATTATAGTTTCCTAGTGTGTACTGTCAAAATGGAAACAGCCATCATTGAGATGCCCTTCTTCGATGTTTCCAATGGCATAATTGAAGAATATACCAGGTAATACCTTAGTACCATTAGGTTCTGGACCTTCAAAACATCAAGACATATTAGAAAGTAAGATCTTTTTTTAGCATTGTGCTTCTCTCAGCACAGAAAGAAGAACCTTGATTGTCCAATGCTGTGACCAGCTGCTTACTGCTTACTATTAATGACAGATTGCTTAAAATAAAACAAAATTATCTTCAGTTTTATAGAGGAGGAATCTTCAGTAGAGAGAGATTAAGTAACTTACACAAACCCCACAGCTAATAAGTGTCAGTCCAGCTTGGAATATAAGCATTTAGACTTCATTCTTAACTATTCCAAAGCAAGAATCACAGTATCCATAATACATGTGCTACATGAAAACAAAAGGCAGCATAGATGTTAAGAGCTCAGGTTTTATGGAAAGATGGCCTCAGTTGAGATCAGACTGCTGCATTACTGTGTGATTTTGTCTCAGTTACTCCACCTTGCACTTATATGTAGATAATAAAGAGAATGTGGATAGTTGATAGAGATTTCATTGGTTCTCAACAGTGTAACATAGGTGAGAAAAAATCTAATTCATTTTTGGCTGAGTGAGCTCAGGAAGAGGAAAATTAGTGCATTTTGCGCTAAGGAACCTTTAATGCTTGAGTTGCTGAAGCCACACTCTAAGATGGATAAAGAATAATCAGCACATTCAGAGGAGCATTTCTGGATTAGTGAAAGGATTCAAGATTACAGAATGATTTGAAGAGACTGGGTTTTATGTTTCAGAGCGTTCAGGATATTCATCTTCTTATAGCTAAAAAGTCAGGACCATGGTATAGTATGGCCAAGAGTGTTTTTGAGTAGTTCCCCCTGCTGAGGCTTTAGGGCTAAGAACCTCCTCCACCCCATGACTGTCACTGCGTATTTTAGAGACTCTTCCCAAGCACTCATTCTGTCTTATCTTCAAAACCTACCTTTTGGGCTGAGAATGTGGCTCAGTGGTAGAGTGCTTGCCTCCCATGAATGGAGCACTGGGTTTAATCCTCAGCATCACATTAAAAAAATAAAAATAAAGATATTGTGTCCATCTACAACTAAAAAAAAATTAAAAAAAAAAAAAAACTACCTTTTTCATCATATTCTCTCCAGTTCTATTTCCGGAGGGTTAGGCTTCATTTTCACCTCTCTGCCTTGTATTCTCTGGGTTTCTTAGTCAGCTCCTTGACACAAGTTTTAGAATCCCCTTCTTGGAATTGTTCCCAAGTTTTCCTGCCCTAATATTAGGTTTGGACTCTAGGAAGCCCAGTCTCACTCAGAGCCTTATTCTTCAATTTACATAGGAGGGGAATTAAAACACAAAACCAATGAGTAGGACCAATCACAGGTAGATTTCATTTATATCATTTAAAAAAAAAAAAGCCTTATCATTAAGGTAAAAGAAATAATGAGACATTCAAGGGGGACTGGACAGTCCAGTTGCTTGCCAGAAATGTTATAAAACAGATTCAAGCACACATGGGTGTTGGATTAGATGATTTCTGGTCTTCAAAGTGTAAAGATCATATAATTTGGAGACTTTAGTATTCCAGTAATGGAGAATGGCTATAGTTTGAACATACTCTTCATTTATTTATTTTTTTAGATTTTTCAGTTTCTATAAAAAATTCAACTGAAAATATTGATTAAATAAGAATTTTTATAGCCTTCTATGCTTTAAAGGAAACATGTGGATGTGTTTCTTTAGAAATGCAATTTTTACTAACAGCATATGAACATGCCATAATCAATTTAACATTTTCTGTTGCCTATACATGGTCATTTGTTGATACAAAGTGTACCTTTGGAAAAACAAAATAGTTCTTGATATAATTATTGTGTAGTTTTATTTACAGACACACCTTTTGTTATATGCTTGGCATTTGGTAAAATCTGAATTGCTACAAAAATTGAAAAATGATCTGGCACAGGCACATTATAAACAGCTTTCTACCAAGATATTCTGTGTCAAGGCCCCCTGGATGGCAGATGCTGGACCAGAAGCATTTTCTATCTTTCCTCCAAAAATGCTCCAGCATGGTCCATTCTTAGGAAGAAGTACTAAACTCCTGGTGTACTTAATGATAAATTCCTTCAGGGTAGGGAATAAGATTATGCATGCTTATAACCAGCTTGGTGCCCCTTGCTTTTTTGCACATGGTAGATATTTAGGAGTATTTGTGGAATAATTCTACAAGATTCCAGTATTTATTTTCTTCTTTATCAGCCAGTAAACAAACTAGACAAGATTCATAGCATTCAGCTATGTCTCCAGAATGAGTTATGGTAGATTGATTATAGTGTAAGATTCTATTTTGGGGGGGGGGGTTAGTTTTCTTTTCCCGCTGCTGTAAAAATATTATATAGTTATTGGCCAGGTTTGGTGAAAATGTAAAGCAGTTATGCATTTTCAGCTTAACCAACAGTTAAGTATATATGAGAGAAGATCAAATGGAGAACTCATTGTGTAATTTTTTAACTAGAGACATTCCAGAACTACCAGAGCGAGAGGAAGGAGAGGGAGAGGAGAGTGAACTTCAGAATGCAGCATACAACAATTGGAATCAGCCCAGGCGGTAAGAATTATTTCTGTCATGCTCATTTGGTGGCTATGTGTTTAAAGAAGTAGGTGTGGTTTCAAGTACTGGATTAAAGCTTGTCATTTGTCACCTTGGGCAAGTAGTTTAATATTCTTATCCCTCTATTTCTTCATGTGCATAGTGGAGAAAATAGTGAATGCCATGCAGAATTAAAATTATCCAAGAATCTGGCATGTAGTAGGAACAAAACAAAAGTAGAAAAAAAATGCATAGATAATTAGAATGGACATTTTTTGGATGGTATTATCATAGGTATAACGTGAAATCTTCGATTAAATTTACCTAACATTTGTAGAAACTAGACATTCAGATATATATTAAAAATGTGTGTGTGTGTGTGTATTTGTGTGGGTATGTGTGTGTGTTTGTGAGAGAGAGAGAGAGAGAACACCTTGTTATTACAGGCTACTTATCCTAAGCAAAACTCTGTCTAGCACCAGGTTCATATATAATAGAAAACATGGTTTTCTTAAATATGCTCAAATATGTCAGTATGTTTTTTTTTTAAATATTTATTTTTTAGTTGTAGGTAGACAGAATATCTTTATTTTATTTTTATGTGGTGCTGAGGATCGAACCCAGGGCCTCACTCGTGCTAGGTGAGCACGCTACCACTGCGCCATAACCCCAGCCCTTGTCAGTATGTTTTAATCATTAATGCATATTAAGGTGTTCATGCTGAGTGAAATCAACTTAATTTTAATAAGAATGTATTGAATCCTGACATGGATCTGGACCTAAAGCTGATGATTTTGTAAACAGCAGGGAAGTAAATACAAGATATTAATCTTGCCTCCAAGGAAGTTATAATATACTTGGCTAGACAAGTTATAGAGACACATGAAACAAAAAACTATATAAAATATTTTGCATTAAGTGCAAATATAAGAAATCATTAGACACCCTCTCCAAACAAATCTGTTGGTAACCATCCTGGTGGTTCCTTGCACTTAGTAAACATTGTTATTTGTTACACAGAGAATAAATAAAATTCTTGAACTGGAATACAGTAGGATGATTTTTCCAGTTCAAAAATGAACTTGAGCCTCTAGCCATTATATTTAATAATTTTAAAATACAGAAATCATCATTTTCTGTTTCTTTCAAAGAAGCAGTAAACATTTCCAGCCACCTGAAATGAGCTTTTGTTGAATTACTTCAGAAACTATTCAACTTGATTAAAAAATATTCAAGGTCTCTACATAGCACTGCGCACATTAAGAACTGGGTATTAGTTTTAGGTCTATGGCAGAAAATAAAAGGTATCCGATTTATTTTAGACAGAGGCAGAAGTAAGTTAAATGTAATTATTTTGTAGCAAGTTGTCATAATGGTTAACTTAAATTTTGTTAGAGGACAGTAATCACAGGGAAAAAGGAAGATACATTGGTTAGTTTTAATAACAGCATAATGGGAAGGCAAAGTTCTTAGAAAGCATATGCTAAATGTTGAAGTAAGTAAAAGCTACATTGGAATTCTGGCTTTGATGTTTTATAAGGTTTTTTTTTTTTTTAAATCTCTACTAGGTCTTAGTTGCTTCATCTGTAAAATGGGGTTTAGAGCAGAACTTTTTAAACTTGGGGGAGGAGCCAGTGAAGTAATGGACCTTAAAGCCTTAGCGTAATGCTCAGCACAGTGAATTCTTCATGGTTTGTTTTGTCTATAATGATATGATATAGAATTGAAATGATAATTAAGCAAAGAGAAGGCACTGAACATAGGAACCTTTATCATTATGTAGCTCCTTATAGAGAGAAAAGGAAGTATTCATAAACCCTTCTAAACAATACCTTTTGCTCACAACCGTATGTAGAAGCACTAAGCTACTTTGGGGGAAAGTTTATAGAATATGAGGAAGAAGTTTACCTGGATAATAAGAACCTTTAGTCAATGAGGACATGCTTCTCAATATTTCATCCATTCATGAAATCTGTAAGAATTTATTCATGTGGAAATAAAGAATAGTTTTTATTGAATTATAAATTTTAACATTGTAAAATAGGCTGTATTACTGTTTGTTTTGCATGTGGTTTTCATTTATAAAATATGTATCATTTTCCAACTTCCTTAATTTTTCTTTTAACCCAGTGTTTTGGAGATCTGTCATATTTAATACTTAATCTCTAATTCATTCAATTTGGTTGTTCTGGTGCATTTCAATGTGAATATACCAGTTTACCCATTCTCTGGTTAATATTTGATATTTGCTATAACAGTAATTCTGTGTAGCAAATATATCTATTTCTTTGTACTTTTGTAGGAAAATTTATCTAGCTGTTTATCCAGAAAAGGAATTACTGGCCCATAAATTTATGTATTTTTTACTTTATTAAATAAGTTGTTAAATTGCTTTTCAAGATGGCTATACCGAGTTTTCATTTTGTTTTAAATATGAGTTCCCTTTTCCTCATATCCTTGTTATCACCTCAGTGTTGTTTCAGTCTGGTAGATGGAACATGACACCTTGACTTAATAGAACTATAGATATAACAGCATCAGTGCGGTGGTGTGTACCTCTACTTGTGTCACATGAAGTGAATTTTGTATTTTCTTCCATTACTTCAATAATCAGCAGCAACAGGATTCTAGTAATAAAGCATATATTGGTTGCTTACACTGTGCCAAATCTTTTCTTTTGTACTTAAATGCATTAAGTGATTGATTGCATAACTCTCTGATTATTGGCTCCATTTTATAGTTAAGTAAGTTGACCAATGTCATGTGTTATTAAATAGAAGAGCAGACTTGACCTCAGAAACTCATATTACAGCCCAGGCAGTCTGGCCTTAGAGCTGTGTTTTACGTTTACCTAAGTTTCATTCTTTTTACACCTATGTATAAATCTCCAGAAAGAATGTCATTTTTTATGTAGAACTAAGTGAACCTGTTATACAGTGCTTCTACAGGTCTTCTTTACCTTTCCCAGGGATATTTACTATGCTGCGTTTAGTGAATAGTGAATCAGCACTGTGGTCCTTTTGGCAGCTCTGTCTTTGAGTGTCATCTGCATTGCTTTAAGAATTTACAGCCTTTAGATCTAAGCAGTATATTTAAAACTTTGCTATCTGTACCAAACCCACTGAGAGCATACAGTGCAATTATCTAAAAGTTATTTAATCTCTCTGTCATTCTCCCCTTGTTTGTAAAGTGGGACTAGTCGAGAGTATCCACTTTGTGGGGATGATTTGAGAATTAAATGAAACATACCTTACTTAAAGAGTAAGGCTGAGGCATGATAGCCCTTAATAAATGTTAGCTTCCATTGCTGGTGTTTTGTATTATTCCAGAAATCATGTGAACCACTTCCTAATTTACAATAACTGCAAAGAATCCTAGGGGACATTTTCTTTATTTTTTATGATTATTTTCTTTTAAAGAAAAAAGTTAAAAACCTACTCGTACTTAAAAATATAATATCCATACAAGGTAGATAAACTTACTGACTGCTTCTCTTTGCTAGTTTACCTTAGGAATTACTTTAAGAAGCAGAAAAGGATGTTGTTTCTTTCACAGAATTTCTAGAGTGAGAGAAAAATGATGGATAGGATTTTAACTAGTTTATCTACAAAGATTTTTTATGCTCAGGGATCATGGTAAGATTCTTTCAAACTAAACAGGTAAAGTTTCTGGGATTATAGATTTTAGTTAAGAAAATGTTCTGACCAAAGGATAATTGCACATCTGCATCTGTGTTTATCTGACTCATTGCCCATCCTACCTGTTTATCTGGAGTGCTTTTTAATCCCCAGCCTTTTCTGAAACTCCTCCATTTCATAGGAGTTCTTACTTCCACCTTTCCTCCGAGGGAGCATCTCAAATGTCAATGTTCTGGGCATGTTTGGCCATGCTGTCTTCTCCTGCCTAATGTCCAACACTGCCTTCTTTTGTGAGGCATGGAAGAGACTGCAGGGTATCATCACTTCTTAAGCTCTCTGTTCAGTGTGTTGTCTTCCAGCACCCTCTCCTACTGTCTCATCTCACTGCAAATCACCTTATTTTTATATCCCTACCTTTTCACAAGATATGCACTTTAAATCCATTCATAACTCTCACAACTGTTTACAATTAATTACATATGAGTCATGTGTTTATTTTATGGTTAGGGGAAGCTGATTCAAAGTAGAGGAAGTAGAAAGTGCCAAGGCCCCAAGGCAGGAGCATGCCTATGAATTTAAGGAACAATAAGGAGATGGTATGGTAGCAGAGTGAGAAAAGCATAGTACAGTTAAGGAGGTTAAAGAGGCAGTGGAGGGATCAGATCATGTAGGATTTTGTCAGCCACTGTTCTTCATGCCCTGACTATTAATGACCAGGCCTGCCTTTGGCAAGAAAGACTTCTACACAGGCAAGTTTCTAACATAGCATGTGCAGGAGTGTTCTTTCCCTGGATTTGGCTGCTAAGCTTAGAATCTGCCATCTGTTCAGTGGTAGCAGAATTTCCTGATTACTTAATGTCTGTAATATTAAACCTTCTGCAAAATGGTACTTTTACATTGGTCTGTGCCCCAGCCTGGTGCGTGAGACCAATATTTACTTATAACAAAAAAGCTTCATAAATACAATAGTATTTATACCAGTCCCTACAAAACACATAATTGTGAAAGTACTTAAAATCTATCTTGTCTTATTATTCATATGCCATTGGTTTTAAAATATTTATCCATTATTTTAAGCCATTTTTGAGTGGTTTACATTCACATTGCTATATGACCATCACCACCCTCCATCCACAGAACTTTTTTTCATCTTGTAAAACTGAAACTGTCCATTTAGCAGTAACTCCCATTCCTTCCTCCTCCACCCCCTGGCAACCACCATTTTCTTTTTTGTCTGTGAACTTGACTGTTCCAGCTATATCTTATGAGTGCACTCATATTGCATTTGTCCTTTATTCCACTTAGCTGACTTTTTTCACTTAGCATAGTGTCCTCAAACAGTATCTTTGTTGAAACATGTTTCCGAATTTTCTTGCTTTTTAAGACTAATTTTCCATTGCATTATAATACCATTTTGTTTATCCATTGCATTCGTTTTGATGGGTATTTGGGTTGCTTCCACCTTTGACTGTTGTGAACAATGCTTCTGTGGCATAGGTGAACAAAATGTCTCTTTTCATACCCTACTTTGTGTTCTTCTAGACATATCCCAAAAGTGAAATTTCTGAATCATGGTGATTATATTTTTAATTTTTTGAAGAACCAGTATTGTTTTCAATAGCAGTTGACCTATTTCACATTTCCTGCAGCAGTGCACACGGTTCCATTTCTCTACCTTCTCTCCAGTACCTCTTATTTTTGCTTTTTTGATAGTTGCCATCCTAATGGGTGTGAGATATTATCTTACTGTGTACTGATTTGTTTCTGTGCTGATTAGTGACGTTATACATCTTTTCATGTGTTTATGGTTATTTATATATCTTCTGAAATAGTCATCTATTCCAATCCTTTGTCTAGGTTTTCATCCACTTGTTGGTTTTTTTGTAATTGAGTTGTAGAAGTTCTCTATGTTCTGGATTTTAATCCTTTATCAGATGTGATTATCAAACATTATTTTCCTCCTGTGTGTTGTCTTTTGCTCTGGATGGTGTCCTTAGATGTAAGTTTTTCATTTTAATGAAATATAATTTTTCTCTTTTCTCTTATTGTCTGTGTCTTTGGTGTCACAAACAAGAAGGCATGGCCAAATTCAGTACCAAGAAGCTTTGTCTCCAAGTTGTCTTCTGAGAGTTTAAGTTTTTATTTTTTATTTTCTTTTCTAGGGTTGAACTTTGGAGAGAACCAAGCAAATCCTTGGGCATCAGCATTGTTGGTGGACGGGGAATGGGAAGTCGCCTCAGCAATGGTGAAGTGATGAGGGGCATCTTCATCAAGCATGTTCTTGAAGATAGTCCAGCTGGCAAAAATGGAACCTTGAAATCTGGAGACAGAATAGTGGAGGTACCCTCCAATGAGCTTTCTGTACCAAAGTTCACCACTCTTTTACCTTCTGTACCAAGGGGTTGTCATCTTTACATGGCTACTCAACCTAGTGTTAGAGCATGATGTTTATGGCTGAAGCATTTATTTCTTATTAATTTTTTCTTCATCTATAATTTTTTTTATATCTATGATGAAAGATTGTGTATTTTAATGTAGAAACTAATGTTTAGAGATATACTCAACTGCTTTTAAAACATTGGCCCTAAGGTAAAATAATTATGCTTTTTGAAAGAGTACAAATTTTGTAGGGAAAAACTCAATTATTTAAAATTATATGTACACATATAAAATGTATGTATCATAATTTAGTTCTCCAATGAGATTTTATTTCCAGAAATACTATATCGTTGTAATTTTATTGTAACTAAATTTTTTTGAATGAGTTTTTGTTCTACCTACTTACTTTTTGGTAACATCTTCAATGATAAGACCTTGATTACTTTTCAAATAAATATTTCCCTCTGTCTTAGCTATGATCCTCTCTCGTCTCAGGGCTGCACCATTTACCACTGTGTGTGCATGTGCATAGGCATATGTTCACGTGTGAGCACATGTGTGTGTTTTATTATATGGGAGGGAGAAGCATGAAGTCAAGTTGCACCTAATCCCTTAGTTCATAGCTTACTATGTTAGGCAGATTCTTTTCTGATTCTTTTCTTTTCTGGTGCCTGCCCAGCTAGAGGGACAGATTTGGCAAGTAATTAAGTAAGATTACTTCAGAGCAGTAAGATATATTATTTTATCAGGTTAAGCACAGTTTTGTTTAAAATGGTAGAGATATAGGTACCTGGTTTTCTGATTTACAGAAGACTAAAAGAGAAAACTTTCTAATAAAGATAACTTTATCACTGTAATAGCTACTGCATTTATTTTATACATAATTGTGTCATTTCTAAGCACATATAATTTACACATTAAAATGCTTTAATTATTTAGAAGGATATAACATACGAACCATACTTTAAAGTGAATCTTTTTAGGATTTACTTATTTAGTCCTTCATTGATTCTCTCTGAGTGCTGAAGAGGAAGAAATTGAGATTTGAAAGAAAGCAAATTTCACTTTGACCCTTTTTTCCCCCCTGTGGCAATTTATAAAGAATGTTGATACACTTCTGCCTGCTGTGCCTTACCTTTTGATAGATGATATGTTAGCCCCGTTTTAAAGAACTTTTATTTAGAGTTCCATCTAAAATTTTCATTTTTAGATCATCACTAGGAATTTTGTTTTATGTGTATTTCACTATTAAAAACCTTTGACTTAAGTAGAAATATAAGAATTATTTATAATTATTTCTAGAAAAGTTTGGTTATAGTTTACCCCCAAAATATTGTTTAAATGTATTGAGTTAAAGCATCCCTTTCAAATAAAAAGGAGAGCATTTTTGTGTTGTAAAATAACTATGCAATTTAGCAGTGATTTTTTGAGTGTTTTATGTCAGGGAAATAAGAAAGCCTTAGGCCCTTGTAGCAGTGAGGATCGTAAAACATGTCTGGAAATGTGTGTAGGTTAGATGAGCAGAGATGTACAAAATATTCTATTCAGAGTATAGAGTTCTTTGGACCTCAGCAAAGATATATAGCATCCTGTTAAGTTTTCCCACTATTGTAATATATAGTAGATATGAATACTGACTTTTGTTTTATAAAAGCATAAACAAAACCTGGAAAAAATATTGTTATGTCCTTCAAGTATCAACCTGAGGGAGGTTTTCAGATAAAGATGATGATATTCTGTGCCAAGACCTAATAATTTATTTTCTTTTCCAGACTTGTATCCACTCAGAGTTTATTTGGTAATTGAAAATGAAAATAACATAGTATTTTCTGACAGGATTAGCATTTGGCCTTTTAAACTATTTTTCTTCCTGTTCATGTAGTGTATAAGCTCAGCTGATCATCACCAGTGCACGCCATGGTCAATAAAAAGTTACAAAATAACTTTAATTTTTAAGCTATTTATGTGGTAATTACTAACAAATGATCACAATTTCTTGGCTTCTAGCTCCTGTCATGTCTACTGCAAAGATTCCTTTTCAAAACTAACCTTACCATTATCTGGTTTTTCTGAATATCAGAATTTTGTTTTTAACTTCAACATCTGGTAGAGAGAGAAATAAACAAAGCATCACCTACCTACTTCCCCAATCCCATTCCATACTGAATTAGAAGAAATTCAGTACAGTGACTGACATCATGAAGACAATGCTATAGGTAGTTACCTCATTTATTTATTTCATGATGTTCATTTAAAGAACAACTGAGCAATGGAAGGAATGCAAAAATAGAGCTTTATTCCAGTTATTATTTTAGTTAACAGAGACAGAGACCTGTGTCCAAAACAGGGGACCACAAATCTGATGAACAGATGAAATGTTTTGCAGTCTCACAAGTAGTCTTAATTATTTTTGATACTGAACCAGATTTTCCAGGAGCCTAGCCAAGGAACCTCAAAATTTGAGATCCACAAATTGTTCTTTTGTTCTGTAGCTTCTTGAAATGTTAAGCTGAGGCCTTCCATTGCAGGTGGATGGAATGGACCTCAGAGATGCAAGCCATGAACAAGCTGTGGAAGCCATTCGGAAAGCAGGCAACCCCGTAGTCTTTATGGTACAGAGCATTATAAACAGACCAAGGGTAAGCAAACACAGAGGGCAAGGTAGGCGTACCCAAACACTACTCAACTTGGAGTCTAATGTAGCAATTGCCAAGTTGTCTGTATAAGCAGATATGGATTCTTGAAGTCTCAAAGACACTAAAACTTTCTTTTGTTTTTTAAACACTGAGTTTTCCTGAAGATGCCTTCAACTATGTTTAATAAGACTTGAAGTCTATTGAAAAGTCACAGAAGTAGGTTTTACTGGTGGCCATAGGTGACTCGATGATTAGCTATTTTTATTCATTATAGACACGAAGTTATACAAACTGTTGAAAGGAATATGGAACATTCAGGTTAATAGTTGGGGCTCTTTTATGGAGAACTTGAGGAGCAGGAAAGATTATGTTTTCTTTAAATTATTCTCAAGACAGTTTCCTGTCAAAGACAGGATGTGTCTTTGATGTGTCTGTACATCCCACTGGTCAAGATTTCTACAAGGGAGATTTTTTTTTTATTTACAAGTGTTAATGATTGCTGTTTCCAGCCATAATTACTATATATAATTTATCATTATATAGCTTATGATGAACAGAATCTGTTAACTCAGTTTACCCTTAGTCATGACAAGTAAAAGAGCTTTAAAATATATTTTAGGAAACATAATCATATTTAATGAGCATTATTGATAAAAAAGATACAAAATTGAGGCTTCCTATAAGTCCTAATGATGCTGAATGTGAAAATTATGCCGAGTTTAAAATTGTTCTTCATATTCCTTCTTTATGTCTCATTGAAAAAAATTCATATATAGCAATTATTAAATATATTTGTGTCAGATACCCCTGAGAAAGTTCTTCAGAACATACCTACTCGCTCATAAGTTTTTATACCATTTCTGGAGTTTCATAAGTCTCCTGAAGCTCTTAGGGACCCCATTTCTGGATTTAATTTAACAACTCTTATCATACTAATTCCCTTTGAATTATCTGCTTACTGATTTTTAAGGCTGGTTATCTTTAAAAGAAAAATGTCAACATATGTGAGGGAGGTTAAAGGCAAAATACAATAGTTTTAAATTGTAAAATTATGAATTTAAGATATAAACACTCAAATGATAGATGGAAAGTAGTAAACAGCTCTGTATGTGAGACCAGTGAAAGTAGCATCAGCATTGTATGCCATGGAGTACAGAGTAACGGGGTTGGTGTTACTGCCCTTCCTTTGGTCCTCAAGGCAGATGTAACTCTGGTCTGGGTTCACTGTAAGGAACAAATTCAGTAGTTATTAATGTATGCAGTTATCTTCACATCTGCAGTTTTGAATCATTCAGTTGTTTATTGGTAGGTAATAATTATCCATTCAGATAGAAAATCTGCCAAATGGTGGGACTACATCTTGCTGCATTCTTTACAAATGCTATTCAGTTTGTTTAAATAACTACAAATCTTTTTACATTGTCACCATTTGTTGTGTTAAACATAGACACAGCATGATAATGTTGGTAAATGGCTGTTTAAGTTACGTTTAAGCTATTTCTTGTGTGGGTGGGTGGGTTTTCTTCTTTTTTTGCTTTGTTTTATTTTATCTCATTTGGGACAGTACTATACAATGTAGAATAGTGATTCTTAATATTACTTTAAAAACTTAAACTACAAACATTTCTTTCAATGCCAGTCCAGTGAGCTGGAGGGATATTGTCTTATACACCTGGAAAGTATTTCTATTTTATTATATGAGGTATAATGATGCCTAATTTTATAGCAATTATTCTAGGAAAACTCTTACTTAGAATGATATGTTTAGTCAAGTTTGCATATTTTGCTTCAGGAAGTTAGAATTACTTTTGCATTTAAAATATACTTGGTTTCCATTGATTTGCTTTCCTATGGAAATAATAATATCTCCAGTAATCTAAAACAAAAACAGAAGAAGAAAAAAGAAAACCCACAAATGCACATACTTGAGTTTCTTAGTGGTAAATGTTTGTTTATTTATGGATGGAGGATGAGGCTTTCTAGGAAATCTTATACATAGGGTGAAAAGCCAGTAGGATAAAAAGCCAGTTCATCTCTTTGGTCTTTAGCCTATTCAAGAATCAGAACTTCCAGACTGTCTCTGATATTGTCACAAGTGAGATGCTTCAGAGTTCACTCTGGTCCAATGTCTGATTGAGGATAGGCTCTAATAATTGCAGCTAGAGAATGCTTTTGTTTTCTGTTTGCTTTTTCTTCATTAATAATGTTTCTGCTTTTATCAGCCTTTGAGACTATGAACAGAAGTTTTGTCATTTTTTTTTAGCAAAAAATCATTTTTCTATTTATCTTTCCCTAATAATATAGTGTCCTACATTTCATCTGCTGTGCTCCTGCTATACATTTACACTCTGCTATCAGGGCCAAATTCTAATCCTATAATATCTGCAAATTAAAAAACAAAAAACCTAGAGCTCTCTTTAAATATTCCATTTCATGCTTTAATGGTTTTGTTTTCTGTTGTTCTACATAATTAAAGCGTAAATATATGATATATGAAAACTAATCATCTTTATCTTGCATAGCATTAAACTGTTTTATCTATGATATGTCTTTTATGTCTGCCCAGTCATTTCTTCCACCTTAATAAGTGGTCATGTTCCTTGGCATTTATGATCTCCTGTTTTGTAAAGCAGGAGTTGACATTTTAAACTGAAAAGTAGGGAGAAAGTTGAGATGAGCATAAATGTCATTGTGCCCATATCTTTTTCCTGTCTTGCCTCTGTAGGAAAAACATTGCAAGAAGAGCAGATTGAAAGGGTAATGTGGCATAAGCTTTGGTACAGGCACACTGAGGATAGCATCTTTTCCAGAGTGTTCTCCCATACAGGGTGGTGTCACATGACAACCTCTCTACACTCCATGCCTGCCAGTGGGGATTTTTTTATATAGAGAAAAGTAACACAAACATTTAATTGGAGCCAAAATGAATTTTAAATGTCTGCAATTTCCCCTGAAAGATATAGTCAATAAAAGAAAAAGATAGTGGGTGTGAAAAGGAGGAGAATAATTTATTGTGCTAAGGAAATTACTTTTATTTTCTTTTTTCTTTTTCTTTCTTTCTTCTTTTTTTTAATCCTAACTATGAAAATGCTAAATCCTATCTGGCAGGCATTCTGCCTTTAATATGTATATTCAACTCTAAGAGACTCCTGGCTCCAGGCAAATTACAGGCAAGCCACAAAACCTGTGAGAAATACTCAAGGCAGGACTTCAAATACTATCCAAAGCCCATAAATTCCCCGAAAATGTGGGAAGTTTTATAGGAACTTTAATATATATATATATATATATATATATATATATATATATATATTTATGTATATGTAAAAGGACTCCATATTTCTACCTCCACAAAAGTAGGCAGAAATAGAGAACTCCATTGTAGAGGGGCTCATTTCTTCATGTTATTAAATTAAAGAGTATGATTGCTTTGGAGCAGCCTTAATATCTAGTCTAGTCATGACAAGTTTCCTTAGCAGAAAACAGAGTAAGTAATAATAAAGGTTACTGATGGACTAGCAGACAAATGTTTAATTTGCATTCTGGAACAGATAGACTATTAAAAATAACATAATTAGCTTTGAAATGTATTTGAGAAAAGAAAACCTTAGGTGGTTTTAAACTTGAAATATGTTTACTGATAGGCATGAAGCATAAAACATAAAGTGGGCAAATGTTGTGCTTTATCCAGGATGGTATAGCCATTCAGTGGAAATAAAAGAAATTTGGGTCCCTTTGACAATCTAGTTTCCTGTGAATTTTGTTGATTGATTTAAACTCAGGTTTAAATGGTTCAGGTCATTAGGGGAATAGCTTTAGTAACAGACTGTCAAAGAAGATGATGCTATTAATTATGTACCAGATACAAAGAATCCAGTTTCACTTAGACAACTTTTTAAGTCAGTAAGTACTTTGTTCTTAAAGTTGAGTTGTATTAAATGCGTTTCTTTGCGCTCAGCGCCTTTTATGTTTCCTTTTAGAAATCCCCTTTGCCTTCCTTGCCGCACAACCTTTACCCTAAGTACAACTTCAGCAGCACTAACCCATTTGCTGACTCTCTCCAGTTCAACGCTGACAAGGTTGGATAATGCCCATTGTCTTGCCATTGCCTTTTGAAAATGTTTTGTGCTTTGTTACTACTGTGCCTTGTCCCACCTCACCATTTATTACATTTGTTGTGGAAAACAAACAACTGTGTGTTTGGAATGGGCATGCAAATCCTTTCTTAAGCACATTGTCCTACCATAGAATATTTATTTTTATAGCAGAAGTTAAATGGATCTTCTGAGAGGAAGAGAGATCCAGTGAGTCCAGTGCTTTTCTGCAGTTTGGTAGATTTAAATTTTCTGATACTTTAATTTTTATTAGTTACCAAAAGATATCAACTACTTTCACATGTAATTTCTTAAAAGCCTTGTATTTGTTTAAAACTTTTAAAACTTCAACAAGATGGTCATGAAAGCTCTTCCTTAAGTTAATCACTAGAAATGTGTATGTGAATGTGCAGGAGTCTGCTGAATATTCGTAAAGCACATCCATATAAATGCCTCCATCAGGAAACGTAGCTCTTTCTATGCTCCTAAATCTGTCCCTTGGATATTCTCATGTTCTGATGAAATAGAAAACCAAAATTGAAACAAAAATTTATAAGAATTTATATACCATAATTTGCTCATGGAAATGAAGAAAGCTGTCAACAATTTTTTTAGGAAACATTTTATGAATATTCATCAGATCTTCATGTTTTTGTGATATGGATAAGCAAAGATGCCATATCTGAATGAATATGTTTTCTGTTACTATAGGAATTACAGAATTCAAGTAAAGTTATCTTCCATTGTTCCCCAACTAACCCTTTTGCTCCCACACCATTTAAGGTTTGTCTCAAAGTGAAATTTTGTGTAAGTGGGTGTGTTACAGTGTGCAATACATGTGTGTTTTAATTAGTGGCATGGAGTGATTGATTGCAACTGCACTTGGCTTTTTTGCCAAAGAAGGATAAATGATCTTTGCTAAAGACCAATATTTTCCCAAATAAATTTTAGGAAGAGTCACTAACAAGCTGATTATATGCTCTTGGTAAAACAAGGGTATCAAGGGTGGTAAAATAGAAGACTTCTAATTGTCCCTCAAGTCAATACAGGTAATATTAGCTTTGTGATTCATCAGTGAGGTTAGGATACCGTTTTAGTTTACTCACAGTAGGAGTATGTTGTACCTGAGATCCTAAAGGGTTCTGCAGATAAGTAAGTTTTCTGTCTTTGTTCTTAAGGAAAATAACAGTTAAAAATTATGCAGTAAGATCTATAAAATGTACATTCATAGTTTGTTAAAATTTGGGATGTTGAGATTGTTTCACTTTTTCAAAATGAAATGGACTTAATTATGCTCACTAAATAACAACTTTCTGTTGTTACATAGAAGTAAATGTTGTTTTAAACTAGAAAAAACTTTGAAGTACAGTCTTTCTACTTCAGTAATATTTCTAAATGTTGAGAAAATCAAATGATTTTTATTTGCTCATTTTCACTTGTACATTATTAATTTGAGAGATTTATGATATAGCTTTTGGGAAGATAACAGGGATTTCATTTGCACTAGGAACTTTTATCCATTTGGCCAATGATGTGTGGACTGATTATTGTATACAGCAGTTTATGAAACAAGAACAACAACAAAAATCAATTGCCCTGAAGTCTCTATAAACCAGCCCTCTCTTTTTCCATAAAATTGAATGCTTTCTGAAACATTGAAGAAAGATCTTATTCAGTGTCATGTATTGTTAGATATACTTTGTGATATTCTGATTCTTGGCCCCAATTAACAATTCCTAAATTTTTGTATGTTTGGTGTGCTCTTTTTAGAAGTAGGTGTTTAAAAAAAGTCATGTTTCCCTAAATATAAACCTATAAAAGAAAAAAGATATTTTATGCAGAAAAAAAGTAAAGGGAAGAAGAGTAGAAAAAATATAGGTTGATGGCATCAGGAGCAGCATCTTACAAGAACTAGCCATTTAGACAGGTGTCTCTGACCTTTGAGTCAGGCATTGCCTTACCATGGAAATTGGAAGAGACACAATGGCATAATACTAAGTGCACTGGATCAAGAATTAAGCAAAATGAAGTGTAGTACGACTGTGTAACTTTGAACAAAAAAAGATTTCTCTTCCTGTGGCCTCAATTTCAAAAGGATTATTCATCTTACAAATGAATAAAGTGAATTCAGTGGCTTGAAGATGATTCAATCTCTAACATTCTGTTTGGGTAATCTCTAACGTAAGAACTGGATTATACCAAACCCCTTTTCTTTTGATAGGACCAAAAGTCCTAAGTGACAGTAAGTATACCACACTTAGGCTTTTTATGAAGTATTCTGTGTTTTCTCTTTTGCCTGAGCTACTTTGGTAAGAGAAATGCAGCGCTGTCCCTTAAAACCACATCCCTCAGATCTGAGTCCCTATCCCATAGACTGGTGTCCTGGTAGATGAGCATGCATGTGGAATGCTCTTTTTCATGCATTTGTTGAGATCCCTTTGAAGAGAGGATTCAGGTAGCAATAAAGAATTTGTTATTTATAGTTTTGCAACAAGATTTAAAGGACAACATCTTTGTTATTTTTTTTTCCTTTTCTGTTTTATTTTTTTTGTTTTTTGGCAGACTTTTTAGACCCCCACAATGTTGCCCGGACTCCTGAATATTTATGATAACTGTTGAATGAGAATATGTTTTTCAACAGGGGAAGTTTATACAGTTTTCTATCTTAGATCATATAAGCCTTCAAATTGAATTCATTGGCTTATAATAGCAAATAACACTTTTATTGAAATTGTTTTGTTTTGTATATTTAAACTTTACCTGAATCCTGTCTAACATTTAATAAATGTGTATTTGAGCTTTCCATTGTTCGGTGGATATTTTAAGGCCATTTTTGTTTTGACATTATACTCTTATGTCTTTTCCTTAAGGTTTTCTTCCTTAGACTGCACATACCCACTGCATTCTTCTTGTTTCCACAGGCACCCAGTCAGTCAGAGTCAGAGCCAGAGAAGGCTCCATTGTGTGAGGCTCCTCCACCCTCTCCTTCAGCATTTGCAGAAATGGGCAGTGATTACACACAGTCATCTGCAAGCAAAATCTCAGAAGATGTGGACAATGAGGATGAATTTGGTTACAGCTGGAGTAAGTTGTCATTTGTGATGCATTTAATTGTAAGAGGTATTAAAAAACTTTGTGTTTCTGAAGGCTTATTCCTTGTATGGATAAGTATGTTTCAGCTTTATGATACACACTACAATTCTTAGTGGAAAAAAAATGTGTTGTTTGTTTTTCTTGAATACAACATACATTCCTGAGGCATGAAGTCATGTTCTTCCTTTCCTTTAAATGTGCATCCCTAATAAAGCCTTTTGCTTCTCATATGACAATTAACGAGGACAGGACATGCTGGATCAGCCCATCCTGTGGTCTTGAACTAGCGTCACACCTATCTAGGCACTGGATTCCTCATTATAAAATCTGGCAGCTGTTGATATCACACTTTGAACTTCTGGTATTTCTTGTATCAGGTTGATAAGATAGTATAATGTTGAGATCCAAATTTTGGACATTTGATATATATTTTTTCAAACTCAGATGTATTAAGGTCCATGGGGTATCTCTGTTTTTTAAGCAAATAAATTTTGCAGAGAAAGATTAAAAGTTTATCCAAAAATTGTGAATGTGTTGTTGTGTTAAAAAGTTTCATTAAAAAAGAAAAAATCTACTAATTCCCTAATTTAAGAAAGCTACAGTACCAGAATGTTCTCAGAGGAAAATATGAACCAGAATGTTTCAGTTTTCTGTTATCACACTACTCTAAAACTCAATGACTTAAGCAAAAATGTACTATTAGTCTGTGCTGTGGAGGTTGATTGGGCTGGACTTCCAAGAGGACTCATTTGCACATTTGGCTATTAGTACCAGCTGCTGACTGGTTGCTCATCTGGACCTGTGGATTACAGCACCAAAATGTGGCCCTGCCCTCTAAGATTAAAGGGGGCATAAAATAAATCCCATCTCTTAAAGATGTAAAGTGGGAGATATAAATGGTCTCACCTAATTAGGATCTATGTCTTAAGGCTGGGGCCAGTACCATCAATTTGTCCTGGCATAGTGGCTCTGTGTAGTAAGAAAACCCATTTCCTTCACTCTAGTTATACACACCAAGCAACTGACCAACATGATGTAATATACAGTGTAGATTTTCCTGTGGAAGAGAAGGTCCCACTGATCAATCAACACAATTGTTCTGGATGCCTTAGTACTTTTTGGCCCTCAAGTAATAAAGTAAATTTCTTTAATTGTGGTTTTTGAGAGTCTATAAATGTAAATGTGAATCATTTCTCTTGGGCCTGAGTTGAACTGATTAATTAGACATTACACTCTTTGTACTCTGTATACAAATACGTTCTTTCAAAGTTTGGGTACTTCAGGAAACCAGTTTTAATGCCCAGGTAGTCCATCTATTTAGCTTTTAACTGCCAAAGATTACATTTTGATTCAAATAATTAACCTTTTGAGATGAAAGTAAGTAACCTTCCATAGTAAATCATTAGTATGAATTATATGAATTAACTTAAAATACATATGGTGTTGTTGTTATATGCAGAAAATATCAGAGAACGTTATGGAACCCTAATAGGAGAGCTCCACATGATTGAACTAGAGAAAGGTCGTAGTGGTTTGGGTCTAAGTCTTGCTGGGAACAAAGACCGAACCAGAATGAGTGTCTTTATAGTGGGGATTGATCCAAATGGAGCAGCAGGGAGAGATGGTCGACTACAGATTGCAGATGAACTTCTAGAGGTAAGTTCTGGTGGACACTTGGGATTTACTCATGCTGTATCAGAGCAAAGTAATCTTCTGTTTCCATAAAGTCACCCAGACCTCATATGGTGACTGAGAAAACTATCACTGGCCTAATAAAATAGATGCATTGCAGCAAATTTGGCTGTAACCCAAATCTCTACTCAGTAGAGTCTGTGTTCCCATTAACTTCCATTAAAAGGTCATGACTGTATAGCACCAGAAACAATCTTTGCCCCAAGACAGTAATAAAAATCACACTTCAAAAACATTTTTTGTATGTATGTGTGTGTGCTGCATTTTTATTAGGAGTTTTTGAAAAGCCAAATAACCAATCATTCCCCAGTAAAGATGCTGACCCACCGGACATACTGGAAGTTGAATCCCTAATGAGAGAAATAATGGGGTGAGATGAAGCAGGGTCCAAGGTTAAGGCTAAAGAATGAAAGCAGTTAACTCAGCCTGCCAAACAAAATAAATTTGTGGACCATACTTTATAGCATTAAGAATTTTATTTGCTTGTGTTGTTTGCCCTTGCTGCCTGAAGGCAGGACCCAAGTGTCTTCATACAGCCTTTCTACAATTCCCTGTGCCTAGTGTGTTTCCCTGTTGGCTTAGGAAGTTCATACAGCACTAAGTAAACAACTAGATAAGGAAAAGCTTAGGTACAGTCTGCAGCCTATATCTTGAGTCTCCCTAACGTTGCTTTTCTCAGAAGCCTATTCTCAGGACTTGAGTCTTAGGAGCAACTGGAACACATGACAGTGGGGAGGCTTCCCAGAATGGTCTTTGCAGGTCACAGGGCCCTTGCTTTGTAAAGCCTGTTGGGATCCCAGTGCCTGCCAGCAGTTGGCTGTCTTCGCTTCTTCAGTTGTTCCAAATGGTGTTTCTATCAGCAATCCATGGATATCAGATTTCATGCATATTACTTTAATGTTGGCTTTTACTGTGAGCTTTTCTTTATTCACCATCCAAAGTCATGTGTATATTCTGTGGAGGAAAACACATGTAATATTTCAAAGAAAGAAAGAAATGTGCCTTTTATTAGCTAGATAAGATGATAAAAACTTACGAAATTAAAATTTGAGACTTAACTAATGATACTTATTTTTCATAGATCAATGGTCAGATTTTATATGGAAGAAGTCATCAAAATGCCTCATCAATAATTAAATGTGCCCCTTCTAAAGTAAAAATAATTTTTATCAGGTGAGCATTTTCTTTTGCTAGTTTACCTAACATCTTGTTATTGTTGTTAGAATTTCAATTCTGAGTTCTTTTGAATGAAAGTTGAACAACGTTTGAGTGTTGCAGTCCAAGTCTTTATGGTTAGAGAATTTTTCCTAATAATCTGACTTCAAGTAAGAACATGAAAATAATATCATTATGATATAACAGGCTGGTGGTTTTTTCCTTTTAGAAATAAAGATGCAGTGAGTCAGATGGCTGTATGTCCTGGAAATACAGTAGAATCTTTGCCTTCTACTTCAGGGAATCTTCAAAATAAGGAGGTATTTGAAACTTGTGTTTGTTTCTCTGGGAAGATTTGACTGATACACACTCTTATTAATTCAGCTAACAATTATAGAAAATGTACTGCAGTATCAAAGATAGATGTATTATAGCTTTATATGATGAGTTTACATGTGAATTATAACCTAGTACATTGTGCTTATGGCTTAGTATATGTGGATGCTCATGTAAATAAGCAAACTACTCATGTGAAGGCTACCTGTAGAATCTGCATAGGGAGTAGTGAGAGCCAGAGGAGAGGTGTCAGTTCTGCTTCTAGGAAAAGAATGAGAATAAAACTTTGTAGAGGAGTTACTCTTAAAATGTATGTTGGAAGATTTGGGTACAAAAACATTTCAGACAGATGGCTTGAAGTTAGGAATGTCATGGAAGCTCTGGCTGGTGCCAGAAATTGAAAACTGCAGAGCATTACTTAGCAGTGTAGGGCAGAGAATGGGGAGTGGGGAGGAAAAGAACACTGATAAAGGATACAGAACCAGATCATGGCGAGCATCCTGACAGACTACTGTAGGCTGACTTTGTGAGAAGGTGTGTAACTCAGACAAATATTGTACTTTTAAAAACTTCTCTGGCAATAGTGTAGAGAATTACCATAGGTTTCAGGATAAAGAAGTTAAGTTGGAGAAAAAAAAAAAAGGAAAAGTTGGAATAATTCAGAAGGACATCAAGATCCTGAATCAAGGCAAGAGAAGTTGGAATAGTTATATCAAACCCATATTGATAGTACTTCATCCCCAAGGAAATGTATTCATTGAGGAAAAAAGTGACTGAATATTTATCCAACAAATATTTTCTGAGTCATCTGCCTCATTGGGCTAGGTATATGCTGGTGAATAAAAGGATGTGCAAGGCTTCCAGATATCTGACTTGGTGATGTGTAGAGGCTTGAATTGTCAAAAATAGAAAATGAAGAAGAGTATATATTTTCCAAACTATACCACATTCTATTGGAAGCAGCTCAAGAATGCAGTCCCTGTTGGGAAGTCTGATAGAAATGTACCTTGGGACATTGGTCTAGAGTTTACAGATGAATTCCCGTAGATATGAATTTGGTCTTTGTGGACCAGGAGGACTGAAGCACTTGCCTATGGAGAATGTTAGAGTACAAAAAGCCATGGGCGGACTCATGTAGTATGAACAAAAAGGAAAAAGGCTATACAGAGAGGTCAGGAGGAGCAAGAAGAACTAGAAGGGCATGTTGCACAGCACTGAGGAGGAACATTTCAAGGAGAAGGATATATTCCAAAACCTTAGATGTTGCAGAAGTGCCCAGTAAGAACATGATGGAAGAAAGTACTTTGGATTTGCTAACTAGGAGATTATTGAGAAAGGAGTGAGAAAAGGGAAAAGCAAATGATGACTAAGAGATTAAGGAGAAAGGGCAGTGGCTAGAGGGTGACAGAATATTAAAGCAGTTTTTTGGTGATAGTTTTGTTTTGATTTGGAAAAGTTTTGGATATATACATGTCAGATGAATAAAAGGAGGTAATAGAAAGTGAAAAGCTAAAAATTGGAGGAGCCGTGGCGATTATCAGTGAGGGGAGGTGTCGGAACAGAAACGCTCTTCTCTGAATGAATATATAATCAGGGAGCTTATTTGTTTGTAGGATAAGTGATATATTCTAGCTGCTCTAAATGTTGAACTGAGTCTCATCATATTTAAGATTGGCATGTTATAGAAGAGAAATGTTTAATTTCTTACTAATTGTACTAAATATGTTCCTTAAGAAAAAGGAGTGTTTCAGTAATTCTTAGGTAAAACATTTAATAATACCTAAATTCACTTGATGACTAAGACAGAAAGAATAGTAAGTGGTGCCCTGCTGATGCTCTCTGTGTCTGTGAGTTCTCCTTGAAATGACTGGCTACTGCTAACAATTTCTTTAGGGAGTCAATCCAGACAGACTCCTGAGCCACGTGGTCATTCTGTGTGCCAAAACTGTTGCTGTCCACTTACATCTCCTAAGTATTTTAAGAGAATGTAATGTTCATAAATTCCATAAGATGTTAAAATAATAATTGAATTGCAATATTTGAAATAATTTTGACTAAGGTCCTTTATATTTAAACAAACAAAATTACCTAACACTTATTTGCCTTTTTTGCCATTTCTTTTCCTGTCAGGTGGAACCAAATGTTACTATTTCTGATACAGTTGTGGACCTCAATTCATTTAAAAATGTGCACCATCTGGAGCTTCCCAAGGTAAATCTGCTTTGAATGGGAATGAAATAGTGTGATCACCCTCCCAGCTGTGTTCCAATTCACTGGTTCTCAAAAGTGTGGTCTCCAGATCAGCAGCATCAGCATCACTTGGATGTGCAGATGCTCTGGCCCACCCAAGGTACTTGCTAAATGAGAAACACTAGAAGTAGGCAAGAAATCTTATGTGTTTTAATAATCTTTTATGGTGATTCTAATACACAATAAAGTTTAAGAACCACTATGTTTATTAATACTTTAACAGAAGCCTAGCTTTCTTGCCTTTATGTTTATTTCAAAGTATGAAATTTACCATCTCCCCTTTGACTCATTTACCAAGGTTCTCCTAAGAGAAAAATAAAAATGAAGCAATAGAAGTTTGTCTTTGTCCTTCATAAAATTTGAAAGCTCAAATAGGTAGAATTCCTACTGATAGGCATCAGTAAAGTATTTGCTTTCAAATGGTTCAATGATTAGGTTCAAATGATTACTTTTCAAAGAAGTTTGTTGAGCAGAAACCTAAGAATGGTTTCAGGAGCTGCAGGCTCATGGTGGAAAGCAAATAGGCAGTGGGTGAACTAGACAATAAGCACAGAGAGTGAAGCACTTAGGGAAGAAAGGAGGGAAGAAGTACTGGACAGCAGGAGGTTGTTTATAGGAAATGCAGTGGCCAGAAAGAAGTGGATTGGTACATGCACTGCTCTCTCGCCACGAGCCACTGTAGCATGACGCTCAGAGCCTGGGCTTCAGATTCATTCTGACTGAGTTGAATCCTTGCTTCATTAGGTATATACTTTACACATTGTATGATCTTTCTTTGTCTCAGTTTCCTCTCCTTGAAGTTGAAGATGATAAAAGTACCTTTATCTTAGGTCATTGTAAAGATTAAATGAGTTGCTTATAAAATAGCATAATCCATGGCACATAGATTCTGTTAGAAAAATGTTTTTACAATGAGATAACCTGGCACAAAACTGAGTTGCTCTTATCTTATAATAAATGTATAAGGGAATATTTGATTGTGGATCATTTTGATTTATTTAGAGGGAAAAGAACAAATGTCATTAAAGCCTTTGTCCTTTCCACCAAGAATTCTATACACTGCAATTGGAATTCCTCATTCTGTTGCCATTGAAGGGAGATTTTTTCCAATCTCATACTGATTTCAGGGCTTAATTTTTAAAAATCTAAAATCCTGAAGTTACGAGTTTATAATATTTAACTAATACAATAATTTACCTATTGTTAATTATGAAACATTTGAATGTATGCTAAATTATTTATAAGGAATGATTTTCCAATTTTGGTTTATGCTTATCTCTTGAAAAGTCTAAAATAAAATAATTATTTTACATATATTCTTTCATGGCATTGATTATAATTTATTCACCTAAAGCTTGGTATATCCTATTATATAATGAGTACCCAGGAAGTATTTGTGGAATGAACTTGTTAGATGAATAAGGAGCAGAATGATGTTGGAGTTGGGAGCACAAACATAAAGCCAGACCACCTGCATTAGAGCCCTGGATTCACCACTTAGTGAGACTCTGATCTAGGTCATATTTCTTAACCTATACATGGTTTCTCCTCTCCAAAATGGGAATAATAATTCTACTTACCTTATAGAGTTATAGTGAGAATTAAATGTATATTGTGAATATTAAGTATATACACATTTATAAGTATTGCCTTTTATTATTATGATTGTAATTATTAGGAAAGAATCAGATGACCAAGAGATATCTCACTACTTCTGTACACTGGTTTTCTCTGATGCTTTCTTTTTCTGAATTAAGCCACCTCTTTGAGGTATTCCATACATGTTCACATTATTTTAATCCCTTACTCAGAACCTTTGAGTAATATTCATTGTCCACCTGGTAAACTGAAATTCTTTGACCTAGCATTTAGCATTGGGATAGACAGAAGCCTAATCTGTCAGAAATCCTCTCACATCTTGTGTGATCTCAAACAAATCACTTAAATCACATTGGTCTTCACTTTCTTCTTGTGTAAATGGAGCTGCCCATATCATAAAGTGATTGTGAGACTGGATGAGGTAATGAACAAGAGTCCTTCATTGCACAATATAAAATTGGTCTCTGCTTTTGGCCTCCTGCTGGCTGATATATTCATGGGTTTCTGTCAATGGTGTGCACTTGCCTTTCTGGATTAGTTGCTATCTATTAAACAATCCAAGGGCTGGGGTTGTGGCTCAGTGGTAGAGCGCTTGCCTAGCATGCGTGAGGACTGGGTTCGATTCTCAGCACCACATACAAATAAATAAAATAAAGATCCATTGACACTAAAAAATATTTAAAAAAAAGAATCCAAGACCCTTGAAAACATCAGTGTTTTGCCCACAAAAGGCTTCCATTTATATGTAGATTTCAGATACATTCAAGTTTCAGGTAACTGGAATATTTATTGATAGAAGTCAAAGTAAATAAGGGGAGTATCCAAGACTTTTAAAATAAACTACACAGAACCTGTTAATCATGATTTTTAATGGTTTAAAATGTGGGCTTTGAGTTACTTAAGCTCTCTGGGATATATGCAAGCCATTTAACTTCTCACTTTTCTTATCTGTAAGATGAAGAAAATAATGTTTATATTAGGTATACTGTTGTAAGGATTAAATAAAAAAATTATGTAAAGCATTTACCACAATGCAAGCTATTATAATTATTTTCAGTAATTTTTTTTAAACCATGAGGTTCAGAGTAGCCCACCCACACAATGTGTCCTTGAATACTTCCTCTGAGGAGGCATTGCTAAAATGATGTCAAGTGACAAATTACACTAAGCCTGGACTCTATTATGAAATGACATGGAAATAAAACCAGTTAAGCAAAGATGAGAGATTTAACCAGCCTTCTAACATGCATGCCTCATCTGAAATTCTTTGTCATATGTGGTATCCTATATATTTTTAATTATTCAAAACATACTTTGGGGCTGGGGATATAGTTCATTTGGTAGAGTACTTGCCTCACATGTGCAAGGCCCTGGGTTCAGTCCCCACTCAGCACCACAAAAAAAAAAAAAAAGAGAGAGAGAGAGAAGCATACTTGAGTGATAATGATTTATTTGTTCATTGTCACTTACTTCTTTGCAACCCTGTGAGGTTGCTGTTATTTCCCCACTGTTAATGGTGCCCTTAACTACAACTCATAGAGAAAATTTTAAGAATTTATTCTTCCTTGCTTTTGCTTATATGTCATTTGGACTGTGCTGCTTTCTTTCACCTTATCTAAATACTACATATACTGAAGACCTAGCTTAAATCTCACCTCTCCTTTTAAAATAATCTTTCAGTATTTTGACATATATAATACTATTAATGTCTTCATGTATTTGTCACTGAATCATATATGGTCCAAGAGCAGGTCTCTTGTGGGAAAGACACCGTGTCTTTTCTATACATCTCAAGTGCCCACATGTTGAGAGAAGAAGCTTTCATACATTCTCTCCCAGAGTGTATGTATTGTTGTGTACATAGCTCACATGGTGGTGGTGGGGGTGCATAGTGAAGAATGAATGAATGCCACTCTTGCATCAGGAGGAAATGCTGAGATCAGGAGAGTCAGGAAGAGAAGATTTTTGCATCATCTAAAGCTGGCAGTTCTAGTAATTGGTCATTTCTAGTTCCGTTTCAGAAATCCTTTTAACAAGTTTATAATCTTTTTTTATCTTTTTACTTTTTAAAACAGGAAAATGGAAGTACAAGCAAAAAGTTCTCATATATAATCTAAATACTTGGTGGCTGAGTGAGACACTAATTCAATTCATCAGAAAATATATTTTATTAAAGATTTATTTTTGTCACAATTTACCCCAGAAAAGTACTGTACCTCAAAGGAAGCAATAACTTTCTATGATTGTGAGAGATCTTTTTCTCTCTTTCTTTCTTTCTTTCTTTCTTTCTTTCTTTCTTTCTTTCTTTCTTTCTTTCTTTCTTTCTTTTTCTTTCTTTTTTTTTTGGTACTGGGGATTGAACTCAGGGGCACTCGACCACTGAGCCACATCCCCAGCCCTATTTTGTGTTTTATGTAGAGATAGGGTCTCACTGAGTTGCTTAGCACCTCGCTGTTGCTGAGGCTAGCTTCGAACTCGCGATTCTCCTGTCTCCAGCCTCCTTAAGTGCTGGGTTTATAGGCTTGCGCCACCACGCCCGGCTGAGAGATCTTTTTCATATTCAGACATTTTTTGTGTGTGGTGAATACCTTCAAATACCATTAAGTTTTTCTTCTGAAATTTAGCAAATCTTTCGCCATCCAAATAATCCTCCTAATAATAACAATAGTTTAGCTTAATCCTACTTTTAATTCTTGTTTTAATTCTTTTTTAGCTGTTTTCTAGTTGTTTATACAGTTTTTCTTCATAAACACACTGTGTGGTAGGATTTTTTAATTATTTTATTTGTTTTTATTAGCTATACATGACAGTAAAATGTATTTTGACATATATATAACTTCTCATTCTTTTGGTTGTACATGATGTAGAATTACATTGGTCATGTAATCATATACACACAGAGAATAGTATTTTAATAACTAGCTCAGAACTTTTATCTCAGATCTTTTTATTGCTAAGGAATATATATGCTTATGTATTTGTATACACACACATATACAGACACCCCATTCTGGGAGAAGTAAGGTGGAAAGTTAAGCAGGTATTTAAGAAATTGCATATACACACCCTATGATCCTTTCTTATATGTTTTTTTCTGACACCAGTAAATTGTAGATGTGTATTTGCTTAATTATATTTTAGTATACTAAATTGGATTGGTGCATAGTATACATGCAGATGTGTGAATTCTTATTCCTTTTAGGACTCTCTCTGTTGTAAATAACAATAATCACAAAAGTTTTCTTCATCAGTCTTAATCAAAGAACAGGATTTATGGACTTAAGTAATTGGTCAACAGTCTTCAAAGGTAGTTGGTCCTGATCTCAGTAGTATCAAGGGCCAGTTATTTTTTTCTCACTCTCTCTTTCTCTGTCTCTCTGCACAGCCATGCACAATGCCAGCTTGGTGCCAAGGTTAGTCTTCCTCATAGTGTTAGTATGACTGCCAACCACAGTTAGGGATGTGTACGACCTGTTTACCTATGATTGGGTGAATGTGGAGAGAGTGACTGCTCTAGTGTTCTGAGCAAAAAACCCAAGATTCATCCTAAATGAACCAGTCCAGTTCATATATCTACCCTTCAGCCAGCAACTGTGGCCATGGGAATAAAATTATACAATTGGTTTAAGTCATTCAAACCCTTTCCTTGGAGCTACTTATACTTTGCTACAAAAGGAATTGCTACAAAACTTAACAAACTTTAAATAACAGGCACTTGCTGTCTCACAGTTTCTGTGGGTCTGAAATTTGGGAGCAGTTAAACTGGCATTCCAAGTCAGAAATTCTTGTGTGACTCTTATTCAACATAATCCTTGAGACTTTAGCCAGAGCAATTAGACAGACAAAAGAAATTAAAGGGATAGGAAGAGGAAAAGAAGAACTCAAACTATCATTATTTGCAGACGACATGATATTATACCTGGAGGATCCAAAAAATTCCACCAGAAAACTTAGAGAATTAATAAATGCATTCAGCAAAATTATAGGATATAAAATCAACACCCATAAATCAAATGCATTTCTATACATCAGCAATGAATCCTCTGAAAGAGAAATCAGGAAAATTACTCCATTCACAATAGCCTTGGGGGAGCAGGGAGAATACTTGGGAATCAATCTAACAAGAGTTGAAAGACCTCTACAATGAAAACTACATGACACTAAAGAAAGAAATGGAAGAAGATCTTAGAAGATGGAAAGATCTCCTATGCTCTTGGATAGGCAGAATCAATATTATCAAAATGGCCATACTACCCATTCAATGCAATCCCAATTAAAATCCCAAAGTCATTTATATAGAAATAGAAAAGGCAATCATGAAATTTATTTGGAAAAATAAGAGACCTAGAATAGTCAAAGCAATCCTCAGTAAGAAGAGTGAAGCAGGAGACATCACCATACCAGATCTCACACTATACTACAAACCTGTGGTAACAAAAATGGCATGGTATTGGCACCAAAATAGACATATAGACCAATGGTACAGAATAGAAGACACAGAGACTAACCCACATAAATAGTTATCTCATACTAGACAAAGGTGCCAAAAACATACACTGGAGAAAAGATAGCCTCTTTAACAAATGGTGCTGGGAAAACTAGAAATCCATGTGCAGCAAAATGAAACTAAACCCTTTTCTCTCACCATGAACAAAAATCAACTCAAAGTGGATCAAGGACCTGGAAATTAGACCAGAGACACTGCTCCTAATAGAAGAAAAAGTAGGCTCAAATCTCCAACACATTGGATTAGGCCCTGACTTCCTTAACAAGACTCCTAAAGTGCAAGAAATAAAAGCAAAAATCAATAAATGGGATGGATTCAAACTAAAAAGTTTCTTATTAGCAAAAGAAACAATCAATGAGGTGAACAGAGAGCCTACATTCTGGGAGCAAATTTTTGCTACACTCACATCAGATAGAGCACTAATCTCCAAGATATATATAGAACTCAAAAAACACCAAGAAAACAAACAACCCAATCAATAAATGGGCTAAGGAGCTGAACAGACATTTCTCAGAAGAAGATATACAACTGATCAACAGACATATGGAAAAATGTTCAACATCTCTAGCAATTAGAGAAATGCATATCAAAACTACTCTAAGATTTCATTTTATCCTAGTCAGAATGGCAGTTATTCCAAATACAAGCAACAGCAAGTGCTGGTGAGGATATGGTGTAAAAGGCACACTCAAACATTGCTGGTGGGACTGCAAATTGGCACAACCTATTTGGAAAGCAGTATGGAGATTCCTTAAAAAAACCTGGAATGGAACCACCATTTGACCCGCTATCTCACTTCTTGGCCTATACCCTAAAGACTTAAAAACAGCGTACTACAGTAATGCAGCCACTTCAATGTTTATAGCAGCACAATTCACAATTGCTAAACTGTGGAAGCAACCTAGATGCCCTTCAATAGACGAATGGATAAAGAAATTGTGGCATATGTACAAAATGGAATATTACTCAGCAATAAAAGAGAATAAATTTATGGCCTTTGCAGGTAAATGGATGGAATTGGAGAAAATCATGCTAAGTGAAGTAAGCCAATCCCAAAAACCCAAAGGCTGAATGTTCTCTCTGATTACAAATGGAGGTGGGAGTGGGGAGCATCTGAGAAATGGAGGAACTTTGGAAGAGACAGGGGGAAGGTAGGGGAAGGGAGGGGGAATGGGAGTAACAAAAATGGTGAAATGAGATGGACATTACTACCCTAGGTACATGTATGAATACATGAATGGTGTGACTCTATCTTGTGTGCAACCAGAGAGATGGAAAATTGAGCTCCATATATGTACTATGATTTGTAATGCATTCTTCTGTTTTAAAAATAAATTTAAAAAAAAGAAAAATAGGTAACAATGTATGAAATGATAAAAATATTGGGATTGCTATAACTAAAAGAAGAGGGGAAAAAGAAGAAATTCTTGTATGATTGTCAGGTAGTGCTACAGTGGTCTGAAGGTTTGGGGCTGTACATGACTTCCAACAAGATTTCCTTGAATGGCTGTTGGCAAGAATTTATTTTCTCTTCATGGATGTTGTAGTTTGAGTATCCTTCAAAAGCTCCTGTGTTAACACAAGCATATTCAGAGTTGAAATGATTAGATTATGAGAGCCATAACATAATCAGTTCTTTTGGGTTCGAGTGGACTAATTGGACTAACCTGGTGGTAACTTTCGGCAGATGAGGCATAGCTAAAAGATATAGGTCAGTGGAGATATGTCCCGGAATGATTCATCTTTCCTCTGGTCTGGCCTTCTGTCTTTCTGCTTTCTGACCACCATGTCCTAAACTGCTTTCCTCTGCCACACTCTTCTGCCATGATGCTCTGCTGCACTGTGGGCTCAGAGCAATGGAGTCAACCATCTATGAATTGAAACCTCTGACATTGTGAGCTCAAAATAAATTTTTCCTTCTCCAAGTTGTTCTTGTCAGGTATTTTGAGCACAGTAACAAAAAACTGAATAACACAGTGAGGTAGCTTGGATATCCTCATGAAGTGGCAGGGAGTCTTGTGCAGGACAAGTGATCTTAGAGAAAAAGCAAGAAGCGCCCTGGTGCCTCTTTGGACCTATGTGTGAAATTGTACACCATTACTTCCGCTCTCTTTTCTTTGTTAGAGTCAAGCATTAAGTCCAGCTCATACTTTTAAGCTCACTGTCTTAAAGGGAGGAGTATCAAAGAATTTCTGTCCATGTTATAAAACCTTTACCTGAAACTAGGGGTAGGAGAGAAGGAATGAGGAGAGGAAAGAAGGAAGTGAGCAAGAAAGGGGAGAAGGATGCCGGGAAGACAGTGGTCAGGGATAATGGCAGTGGGTAGATAGACTGGGTATTCTAATGAAGGTCTGCTAGCTTTTAAAAAAGAGTAAGATGGGAATGGATGTTAGACCCCTTTCTAAAGTACCAGCAAGTACCTACTGTACAAATAAAGTACTTTTCTAGCTAAATGGCAGTTACTATTATTATTTTATTTTTTTCAGTAAGAAAATTTAGATTTTCTTCTATGTGAGAAAGTTGAGGTTTAAAGATATTACGTGGCATATCCAAATTTCGGCAGCAAGGCAGAAGATAATTTAGAAGCTAGAATGGTCTTCTCTGCCTTACACACATGACTAATTATCTGGAGGGAGGTAGTGGAGAGGGATGCTGTGTCACTCTGAAATGTATCCAGCATTAACATTCTACCTCAGAAAAAACTGTAATGTTGATCATCTTTAAAATGATGGTGAAACCTTACATTGATGTCATAGTCATGACGTAAATGTCTCTGAAGGCAAGTTGGGCTCTTCTATGTATATTTCAGATAAATCATCACAAGTTCTCTTTTCTCTATTTTACTTTTTGTGTATTTTTCCTGGATGAAAACTATAATGCAAAAGGTTACTACCTCTGGCCAGAATAAAAATTCAAAACTCTTTTAATTTTTTTAAAGTAAACATTAAAGAAAGGTAAAGGCCACTATTATTGAACATTTGGTTTTGATAAAAGAAAATGTGGAAAATATAGACCATGTAGGTGTAGCTCTCGAGCCTTGGCAGGTTTTCAGGGCATGTCTTTGAACTCAGAAGCATTGTCACTCTGCACCAAATCAAAACTCTGTTCTCTAAAGAAACAATTCTAGGTGCTCAACCCCAGAAAGGACAGAGCATACAGCACTAATTGCATCTCTCTTCCAAAGGAAGAAAGGTGGCAGAAAGAGTGAAGGAGCCAGGCTTGGTTGTTATTTCTCAGATCCAGAGGAAAAAGAAGGAAGCCAGGGTATTTTGGTGGGTTTTGAGTGATTTATTTAGTCAGCCAGTTATGACAGACTAAATTTGCAGGTGTTGAATGTTTTGGTTTAAATTATTGAATGCATTTCTGCTCTCTGAATATTTGCTAAAGTTTCTAAAGATATTGGACATAGGAGAGGAATGAAATCACTTCACTATTTGGAAGAGGAAAATTTTGTTTTCTCATTAAAAATTTCAAAGTTTGCTTCTAAAACAGAAAAAGAATAGATTTCTAATAGTAGACTTCAGAAGGAGTTTTAATTGCTTTTTAGTCCTTGGTGGAAGATTATTTTTAGCCATTATAATACATACCTTCTTTCCACTTGTATAAGATTAATCTGTTTCAAGTCTTCTGTGTGTTATTTTTACTTCTAGGATCAAGGGGGTTTGGGCATTGCTATCAGTGAAGAAGATACACTCAATGGAGTCATCGTAAAGAGTTTAACAGAGCATGGAGTAGCAGCCAAGGTCAGGCTTTATCTTTCTCACTGTCATAAAGTGGCGTAAGAGGGAATTACTTTGGAAAATCATTGAGAATCTTTCACATTTCCATTTAGGATGGACGACTCAAAGTTGGAGATCAGATCTTGGCTGTAGATGATGAAGTTGTTGTTGGCTATCCAGTCGAAAAGGTATTTTTCATCAATAAAGTAAGAAAAAGAAGACTTTCCTTAAAGGTCTTCAATTTCTATTTTCTGTATTCCAATCAAGTTGATGTTAAGATGTTTACTATTTCCTGGTTGCTAATTCAGTATTCACAGGGTATTTTTAATAAATGTCATATCCGTTTTTTCCTTAGGGAGACTTGAAACTCCTAAATAATAGCTCACTTCATGTTAGGACCAAAGGAATCATTTTCTCATGAATGTTTATTCTCCAAATCTATTGTATTTATATCTACTATACAAATTGCTTTAAAAACAAGACTTTAAAACTCAGCCATTAAGTATATTACTCTCATTAGAGTTGAACAGTATTTTGTACCTGAGCTTTCTCTTCAAAAGTGATTGTAATACTACTTACTTTGAATCTCATTTGAGGGCATTTGTATATTAGTGCTAGAAGAAATACTTTGTTTACCCTAAGATGTGGTCTTTTTTCTTCCTTACAGTGAAGGAGAACCATGTAACTGAGTATGTTTCCATTTCTACATTGGCTAACAAGAAGCTTAAAGCCATTTTTTTTTAAAATTCAATTTTAATGGTTGTGTAGGTTAGATCCTTTAACTCATAAATTTACATTTTTACTTTTCATTTGTCTTGAGTTTTCTGATCCATGGTTCTTCTATCTTGCTTTTAACCTTTTATTAAAAGTGCATGTGTAAGCTATTTTGGATTCTGTGTAGAATCAGGAAGTGGGTTAAATATTTCATGTATGTTCTAAGGTTGTAGAGATTCAGAAAAATGGATGAAAGTAAAGTTGAAAAGCCCTCTACTTATATGAGGAAGAATCTGGTCAGAACTAAGAATGGAAATTAATCATTACTTTAATCAATATTAAGCATTTGGAGAAGCCAGAGAAAAACTAGAACTATTTCTTTTTTAGCTTCTCAAATCCTGACAAGGAATCATTTGCTTCTGTCTCTTCTCTCAAAGACAGAATTAGATTCCAGTAATAATGGTGACTTGCATTTATATAAGTCTGCTAATTTGTTTTTGAATTTTTTTTTTCCTCCATACCAATACCCTGCTAGTTTATTGGCCTTCTGAAGACAGCAAAAACAACAGTAAAACTGACTATTCATGCTGAAAATTCAGATTTCCAGTCTGTTTCTCCATCAGCCAGTACAGCCAATGAAGAAAAAAAGAACAGTTCTCAGTCTCCTGTGGCCTCACAGTCTGGCTCCCCTGAACTGGAACCTGAGTCCATCCGAAGTAAGGGCTGTTTTCTACACTTGCATGTACAGCAAACTCAGCAGAGAGTCCTTGCCTGGGAATCAGCTGCCTGCCTGTGTCTCACTGTTTAACAGTCTTAGGGGAGCCCTTCAGTGAGAGGATAAAGAGAGGGGCTACCAAAGGAAGAATCCTGACTGTTAGGCAAGAGGTGTGTGTACTGTGCCCTGAACAGCCCTGGTACCTTAGGAAACCCGCCCTCTCCCTTCAGCCTTCGTCAGCTTCTTTCTCTCTAAAACAAGGGAGTGGTCCTCTTCTTTGTTCTCCAAAAATCTCTTGCTGAAGGTACCTGTGAGTCCAAATATCTAACTAATGTATTAGAAATATCATTTTCTAGATTCTGTTTTTTAATACTGGGAAAGTAATTTAACTTCTCTAAGCTTCAGTTAATCTACAGAGTGGATATTTAGAGTTCCAGTTATACAGATAGAATCAACACTGCCACTAACAAGAAACTTAAAAATGCTAGTTACTTATTATCATATGCATAGTAAATCTGAGTTCTGTGGCTGGTGTGTATTAGATGATCACGTCAAATTAGATGAAATGGATGGATGTGGACCATGAATGATACTTTGGTGTATCATTAAACTTCCAGTCTAGTATATAGAGGGAAATTATTCCTTTAGTTACTTTTTGGAAAAATTATACTAGAATGTAGTAGAATTATTTCAAGCTCTGTAGCATCAAAATTTTTTAAAAAATGATTTAAAAACATTGGTTTATTCTCCAACGAGGGGAAGGGCGTATTTTGGGCTACAAATTGAAACATTCAGTTCTTCTGACAGGTTTTTGAGGAAAAGCTGGTTTAAAACATTTATAATATAGTTGGACAAAAAAGTCTTTAAGTAATACGTCTCTGATGAAAGTAATCCTGTATTTAGAAAGTAATTCTGGATATTTGCTGAAGTGTTAAGATTTTATGGAAATTTTCTCATTTTTCAGTTTTATGTTGGTCCCTAAATAGCATTGTCTATAAAAATATGAAATTCTAAATGAAAACTTAACATAAAAGAAAATATCTTACACCTGTTCATACCATTTCAGAAACAGGAAAATAGTCTGTTTCTGATTTCCTAAAAAGAGACCATCTTGGCCAAAGCATACACTACCAAGTGTCCTTGCTTTCCTCAAACATGTGTACTCTTTGTTGTATCATAAAACATGATACATAATATGAAGACTCATAAAGCAAGGTGTGGAATTATATCCTCCTTGTTTTTTTTATATTATATTCTTATCTGTTTGGTTCTGACCTATCTGCATTAGCATTTGATATCAGAGCTTATAAAACACCAAGTGAGACAACAGGATGAAAACTGAAAGTGCTTATGTGCATATGTATGTATATGTGCATATGTGTTCAGAATTGATTCCATAAGAAGAGATGCTTAGGAGAAGAGAAAAACAAGGGATTGAGCACACCTTGTGAAAAGAAATCTGTGTGACTTGGTATTTCAATTCTATCTGGGATATTTCTATGTGAAGACTTAAGCCAGCCAACAGAAGACTAGAGGCCTAGGTGTGAAATTGACCAGGAAGTACTTTTGAGGAATGTGCACATAATTATGTTTATTTTGATGCATTTATGCTCCAGCAAAAGTAAGCACCTGCCTTGAGGAAGGTGTATGTTTTTTTGCTCAGCTATTTCATCTTTAGAATTGTAGCATAAAAAAAATCATTAAGGATATATGCAGAGTTTTCTATAAGTGTTCATCACAGTGTTATTTATAATATTAAAAAACACAAAAATATTCTGCATGCCAAATGTTAGAATATGCATTAAATAAATTATCCACACAATGCAATG
>CM053399.1:133350375-133379694 GCA_028644305.1 Xerus rutilus | reverse complement strand
GCTAAATACTTGAGGGGAACTTTCTTCAGATTCAAGAGTTTTCTCTGTTTATAGGTGTCTCCTCTCAGTTACTCTGTCCTGAAAACTCTAGCCATCTTGGTCTCCCTAGACTCCTACCTCCACAGACCACTGTGTCCTGTCTGGGTTTCTCTTGCCTTCATTGCAGTCTGGAAACTCTCAAAGGAGTAAGTGGAAACAATTTTATGACTCATTCCTTTTGTTTCCTATTTTTCAGAGTTATAGTCCTTTTTTACTTTATTTACAATGTCATGCAAATTCATAGATTCTGTTTATTTTTTATTGCTTCTCATGGGAGGGGAAATGTGATCTGTTATTCTATCTTTGCCAAAGGATCTGAATTTCCATCTTCATAGTTAAAATACTTCTACAATACAGACTTGCTTGTAGTGAATTTTTTTAGGATTTGTTTATATGAAAATATTTTTATTTTCCTTCATATTTAAGTTATATTTTCACTAGTTTCATAAATACAAATAGAAAAGATTTTATTTTTATTCATTATTTCAAAGATGCCATTTCATTGTTCTCTAATATTATAGACTGACTTGAGTATTATAGACTGTGGCATGGGTGATTCCAGATGTGTCTGTGAGGGTTTTTGCAGATGAGATTAACATTTCATTTGGTGGATTCAGGAAAGTAGATTTCCCTCTCCAATGTGGTTGGCCATCAGTCAATCTGTTGAGAACCTGATTAGAACAAAAGGCAGAGAATGAGGAATTTACTTTCTTCTTGCCTCACTCTTTGGCTGGCTGGGACATCTCATCTCATTTGCTCCTGCTCTTGGGCTTTGATTTACATCACCATCTCTCTTTGTCCCCAGATCTTTGTACTGGGATTAAATTACAATGTCAGTTTTCCAGGGTCTTCGGTATGCACATAGCAGATTGTGGGATTTTTCTGATTTTATATATATGGATGTATAATAATTCATGTAAAGACTTTACTAATGCCCATATTGTGCCATATTGTGTGTGTGTATATATATACACACATATATATAAACACACACACATACACACACATGCACACACACACATATATATATACACATACACACACTATACAAACACACATATATATGATATATATAACATGTATACATTATATACATGAAATTTATAGCATTTAGCATATCTAATATGTATTGTATTTTGCATTTGTAACATATGTAACATAACCTATTGGTTCCATTTCTCTAGGAAACCCTGACTGGTAAAATGATCATTTACAAATGAAGGAGAAAGATCCTCAGAAAATTTTCTAACCTCTCAAACCATGATGAAATAAATTTCTTTTTTTTTTTTGTAGCTCTCTGATTTTCTAAAGTTTTTATTCTACTTAGGTATACATGATAGTAGAATGCATTTTGATTGATTGTACACAGATGAAGCACAACTTTTCATTTCTCTGGTTGTACGTGATGTAGAATCACATCATATATGCAGTCATACATGAAGCTAGGGCTATGATGTCCATCTCATTCCACCATCATTACTGCCTCCATGTTCTCTTTCCCCTCCCTCCTCTTTGACCAAAGTTCCTATTTTTTTAATCTGGGCATCCATGGAACTTTGTTATAGAAGCTCTAAAAAATGTATACATATAACTTGCATAATTTCTAACAAAAAGTCTGAAATCATTCTCTTCTTTATTGGCTGATATGCACTGTGTCCATTTTTTTCTCTTGCTGCATTTAGGAATTCCTCTTTGTAACTGTTTTTCTTCAAATAGAATACGGTTTGCTCTGATGCAATTTTCTTTGTGTTTATATTGCTTGGTATGTAGGATTTCACCAAATTTGGGGAAAATTGACATCATTATTGAAACATTTTATCATACCCTCTCTTTTTCCTGGGACTCAAATTATATATACATTCAATCACATACTATTATATTGTGGATCACAGAGTTTCTGCTCACTTTTTTTCTCCGTACTTTTATTGAGTTTCTTTATTGTCTATAAATTTAGTGGTCTTTTCTTCTATTATTAACCATGCCTGGTGAACTTTTCACATTAGTTTTTAGTTCTAATAATAATAATATGTATATCTCACATTTCTTCCCTTATAACGTTAAATCTTCCTTTGTAACTTAAGTGGATGTATAATAATTCATGTAAAGACTTTGCTAATTCCACTGCCATTTTCATTTCTAGACCCACCTGGGGACTTTTTTTTCCTGGACAATGCCCATATTGTGCCATATTGTGCTATTTTTTTGCATGTTGACTAATTTTTTGTTATATGCTGGACATCTCAACCTTGTGATTTTCATCTCTAGAAACTGGACACAGATAATTTTCATATATAGGTGTTTGATTTTGCTGTTTTCCTTTAAAGTGGTGAAATTTTTTGCAAAAGGGGCAGGTAGTTAAATAACATGTATCAGCTTGATCTTTTAGAATCTTGCTTTAAACATAATAAAGACTGATCTAGAGTGGTTTTTTCTCCATAGCTGGTTTGATTCTGTTATTAAAGCATAATATTTTTAGAGTTCATACTGAATGTCCTGTGTTTTAGTCAGCTTTTTCATTACTGTGACCAAAAGTCTTGATATGAACAATCTTAGAGGAGGAAAAGTATATTTGGGGGCTTACATTTTCAGAGTTCTCAGTTCATAGACAGTCAGCTCCATTCCTCAGGGCTTGAGGTGAGGTAGAATATCATGGCAGAAGAGTATGTTGGTGGAAAGCTGCTCAGGACACCACAGCAGGAAACAGAGAGCTCCCCTCAAGGACAAAACATTTTAAAACCCAAGGGCATACTTCCATTGACTCACCTCCTCCAGCCACATCCCACCTGCCTACAGACACCACTCAGTGACTTATAGGGATTAATTCACTGATTAGGTTAAGGCCCTCATAAACCAATCATTTCGTATTATCTCACACATGAGATTTTGGGGAACATCTAATATCCAAACCATAACATGCTAGGTTTTCAGCAAGAACTCTATACTCTGGCAACTTTAACCTCATTTCCTGGCCCTCTAGAAACTCTAGAAACTCTTCATTTTACAGGAATGCAGTGGCTCTTTACCTTGTGGAGTTTTATCATCTACATGTGTAATTTACTATTTAGGAACAGACACAAGAGGACTTCTATTCAGGTTTCTGGAGGAATTTTCTACATTGGTCCAGTCTCTCCTACAATCTGCCTGCAAATTCCTGCAAATTCCAACTGTCTCAACCTCTCTAAACTGTGATTTTTGTGGTTTGTATTCTGCTTGGTTTTAGCTATCCTGCACTATACTTCAGGAAATAAAATCTTCAAGGTTATTGTAATTAAAGTGAATCTAAGAATCAACCCAATAGTATTGTCTCTTGGGCCTAGTCTTATTCTAGTATCCACTATTTGAAAATAGCATGGCAATTTTATAGTTTGTTCCATTATATACATATTTTTTTCTTTCAACAGCAAGAAGGTAAGTTCAGTTCCACTTACTTTAACATGGCCAGAAGTAGAAAGCCTACAACTTGGATTTAATTCTTAAGAATTTGTGTATAATTTGTGTTGCAGAAGAGCGATGATTCCATAAAAGGCTGTTTTATATGTTTGTCAAATTTCATATTTTATTTCTAGACACTTTCAGACCTAAGTCAAAATAAAAATCAATACTGACATGAAAATTATACCTAAGTATTCATTCAGAGTGTCTAGATATTATTAAAATTCCACATGATTATATATTATACCACCCAGCTTCACATTTCCCTTACTATATGTTTAAAGTGTACAGGGAGTATGGATGACATCCATGTGAGAAGATTTGTAATATTCTTAGAGGAAATAGAAAGAGAAAGGAACTAATGTTTGAGATATAGTTTTGAAATGAATTTAGAGAAATATAATACATTTAAGAAGGAAAAGGACAAACACAATAAATTTAAAACCTGTACCACATGTGCTTTTGAACAGCTCTATTTAAATAAAATCTAAGTGAAATTTAAAAAATTAAACATCTCTTCAGGGTATATGATGGTCAAAACAATGTGGTGTTTTTGACCCTCACCCCCTTCTCCTGCAGAGTATCTCTTAAGAAATTTCTTATTTGGTTAGGGAGATGAGACAGAACAAATAAGGCAGGTATTGTGTGAAAGTGTCAATAGTGTACTACCCTCTGTGTAGTTTGTAGAGAACTCAAGACTTTTGACATACAGCAGAGCCACAAGACTCCAGTAGGGTTCAGTTATGGTAAAGAACTATCTCTAGACCCTGGGCAGCGCAACATGGTACTTACAGGCCTCCAAGGCTAAAGCCATTCACTTTCTTCAAAAATGAATGTTGTCCTTCTTAGTGACATTCTCTTTACTCTCCTGGGCAAAGAGAAAGAAATCTACTCAGACCAAAGCTGCATCCTCAACTCTGTCCTAGCTTGTGTTTCATGTAGCCACAGGCTGCCGCCTTTTATTCCACAGTCCATTTCTAAATCATTTATCTGAAGTCTTTTTGTATAAAGATTTAAGAGGCACTCTGGGGCAATTTAAATCACAGAAGGTGTGGCTCTATGTGAGCAGAGTCTATGAGAAAGGAAAGTGTGTGTCAACCAAGAATGTATAAGCTTGCCCCCAGGGCACATTACACAGAGGGAAGAATCACCCCCAAATTTGTTTTATCCATGTAATTTTTCTTATAAGCAGTTGAGAATCATTGGTGTTCTACGAGAAAATGATGTCAGTATACATATTACAAATTTAATCTTAATCTGGAAATAGTATTATTTAATAAGGTATAAAATGCCTTATAAATAAACAATTCTAACTCCTCTTTCCTCACTTGTGCTATTTCCTCCCCATTTCTTCTCTTGATATTTATCTCCTCTGCCAACTTACTGATTTTTGACACCTTGCCTTTTTTCCATTCTTTCTTTCTGAACCCTGAACCTCACTCCCCCGCTTTTTTTTTTTTTTTTTTTTTTGGTGCTGGGCACTTAACCACATCCCTAGCCCCTTTTTTATATTGAGACAAGGTCTTGCAAAGTTGCTTAGGGCCTTACTAAGTTGCTGAGGCTGGCTTTGAACTTGTAAGCCTCCTGCCTCAGCCTCCCAAGCTGCTGGGGTTACAGGTGGTGAACCCCTTCTTATGTGTGTGCACAAGGGAAGGGTTAATAATGACCAGTTTTCTTACAATCAGTATGTGAACATCTAAACAAAGGCAATATTCCATAACCTATCTTGGGAAATTGTACAATGTGCTAATAATATTGTCATTACTCATAACCTATTTAATATTGATCCTTCATAGATAGGTTATGCCACAAACATTCTAATAAACCAGAATTACATTTTCTATATTTATAAGCACAAGTCTTCACTATTTACCTCTTAATGACTTTTAGTTATTTCAGAAGCTCAAAGAAAAATTAATGCTTGTTAGTTTTGATGTTCTAAAGGATTCACCACAGCCTCTGAAAGTGGTCTGAAAGAGTCTCCAAGAAATTTCATAAATGATAACATCATCACTAAACCCTGCCCTCTCAAAATAAATATGCTGTTTAAAAGCTTTTTATTTGGGAAGATAGTATAGAGTCTTTATATATGCTTCTTCAAAACAATTTCCCTATTATTAATATCTTTCATTATGTGGTATATTTGTTATAATTTGTAAGCTAATACTGATATGATAAACTGAATTCCATAGTTTATACTAAGGCATTTTTTAAAAAAAATTTGCCATCAATTTTATTGATATTAGATGGCATTAAGATTTTTGATGGAAAGTTCTCTGGATTTTGACAAGTGTATAAATGCCTTTTATACTCCAAATAACGTTATAAATGATAGTTTCATGGCCCTGAAAGTCCCCCATGTTTCACCTATTTATCACTCATCACTCCTTCTACTCTGGACAGCCATCTATCTTTTTGTTGTTTGTATAGCCTTCCCCACCCTCACCCCCAGACTCATATAATTGGTATCATTTGGCATATGGTCTTTCCAGACTGACTTCTTTCACTTAGGAATAGGCATTTTAACAGTCTGTTAGGTTTGGTGGCTCTATAGCTCAGTCCCTTTACCATATAATAATATTCCATTAAAAGGCTCTATCACAATGTTTTTATTTAGTCACTGACAGAGGGATATCTATCTTGGTTGCTTCCTGTTTCTGACAATGATGAATAAAGCTGCTAAACACTCGTGGGCAGGTTTTTCTGTGGACTTAAGTTTTCAACTCAGTTGAGTAAATGCTCAGGAGTCTGAGTGCTGGTTCATGTAGTTAGAGTATGTTTAGCTTTGTAAGAACCTGCCAAATTGCTAACAAAGTGGTGGCACCATTTTGCATTCCCATCAGCAGTAGATGAGCATTCCTGTTGCTTGGCATCCTCATCAGCCTTTGTTGGTGTCCGTGTTTTGAATTTTCACCAATTTAATAGGTATCTATTGGTATGTCACTGTTCTTCTAAATTGCAATTTCCCTAACAATACAATGTTAAGTGTATTTTCATATGTTTATTTGCTCTAAGTCTATTTTCTTTGGTGAAATGTCTGTTCAGATCTTTTACTCATTTTAAAATTTTTGTTTTTAGTGTTGAGTTTAAGGATTTTTTTTGTATATTTCATTTATCAGGCATATGTTTTATAAATATTTCTTCCAGTATATGACTTGTTTTTTACATTCTCTTAACAATGACTTTCACAAAGCAGATGTATTTAGTGTTAATAGAATCCATTGTATCAATTTCTTTCTTACATTTTGCCATATATTTGGTGCCATATCTAAGAACTCATTGACACATTTCTTGTCATCTAGATTTTTCTCCTGTATTATCTTCTAAAAGTTTTATAGTTTTGCATTTAAACTTAATATTTGGATCCATTTTGAGTTTCTTTTTTGTGAAAAGTGTAAGTCTGTATCTAGATCTATATTTTTACATTTGCATGTCTAATTCTTCTGGACCTATTTGTTGAAAAGACTATCCTCTTCCTATAAATTGCCTTTGCTATTTTTGTCAAAGTTCAGTTGTGTATATTTGAGTGGTTCTGATGTTTCTATTGTTTAAAAAAATATGTAATAGGTTTTTAAAAACAAAATGAAATTAAATACAAAATAATGTATCGAAAGGGCTTTTTACTTGTTAGATGATGGAATAAAGATGCTTTTAGTTCCTTGGTTCAGAAATCACTCCACAAAAGCAAGGATAATCATAGGCAGATTTTACTTTGATGACCGTAGGAGATATTTTTTAGTAAATTCGAAATAATAGTATCTAAGCAAGAATTGCCAAGCCAGGCGCGGTGGCTCACGCTTGTAATCCCAGCACTTAGGGAGGCTGAGACAGGAGAATCGCGAGTTCAAAGCCAGCCTCAGCAACGGCGAGGCGCTAAGCAACTCAGTGAGACCCTGTCTCTACATAAAACACAAAATAGGGCTGGGGATATGGCTCAGTGGTCAAGTGCCCCTGAGTTCAATCCCCAGTACCAAAAAAAAAAAAAAAAAAAAAAAGAATTGCCAAATGAGGAGGCCAGGGGAAACCTAGATTTTCTGTGTGGAGCTGTGAAACTTTAAACAGCTAGAATTCTCCAGAATTGACTTACCTTTTAGGAGCAAAGCCTTCTTTTGAACCACAGAAATGAATAATTGGGTTAGTGATAGATCTTCCCTGAAAGCTATTTTATACCACAAAGAACTTCAGTAGAACCAGAATTTCTCCCACTTTGAATACTGGCCTCCAATGCCTGAACTTTCTTTAATTAGCTTGTAGAGGATACACCTGCTTCACTCCAAAGTGACTAATAACTCAAAAAATTATTAACATTATAAGATGTCATAAAAGGTACAAAAATAGCAACCAAAGAAAATTGATCAAAAATACTGCCATAAAACAAAATTGTGATCATAGGCATACATTTAAAATACATGACCATAAAAAGCTTGCCTTTGTTATATAAAAGGCCTCAAAGCAGAGATGTAAAGTGTGAGAGAGATTCCATCATCCTCACTTCAATCTAATTATCTCTAGGAAATGGAAACACTAGGGACCCTTGAAGATATAAGTCCCTCACAACTCCTTAAAAATTTGGTATGATAATCACTCAGTATAATTTAAGAAGGATCAAAAGGCAAATCTGCCCCTCTAATTCCTCGTCCACTTGCCAACCATGGCATTACCCTGTCCTGCCTATACCAGTAGAAGTAAGAAGTCGGTTACTGGGGAGGGCAGGTGGGTACCTGTGCATCAGCATGATAGAACACTTGGAAAACTGGTAAGAAATATTTTAGTTAGTTTTGGAAGAAGGATGCAAAAGGATATATTCTTTTTTAAAAAAAAATTTTAGTTGTAGATGGACACGATACTATTTATTTATTTATTTATTTATCTATTTTTATTTGGTGATGAGGATCAAACCCAGTGCCTCACACATGCTAAGATAGTGCTCCACCACTGAGCCATAACCCCAGCCCCCCAAAGGACGTATTCTCTAGGGAAGGTAATGTCTTTTAATTAAGCCCAAGTTTGAATGTGAGACTCTACTAGAAATTAACTATGTAACAACAGGCAAATTACTCAACCTCTGAAGGCTTGCTTCTCTCTATGTGAAATGCATAAAATGATTGCATCATAGAATACTGGAAGTTTAATTGAGATGCTATTTAGGAAATACTTAATAAAGAACCTATTACACAGTAGGCAGTTCATGACCATTCAGATTGTGATCTCAACTCTAAAGAAGTCATCATTCTCAGTGTGGATGGCATTAGAAGCTGTAGAATCTGGAGGCCCTGGGACTCAAAGAGAAGAGCTATTATTATTATTTATTGCTAGCTTCTCATTTTTCTAGAGGCAGTTCTAGCCAGTTTTGTACTGGACTAGCACCAGAAAATAAACTCTTTGCTCTCTCTGTTTAATTCCTATCTCTTTATAGCCTTCATAGACAGTGTAATGCCTATAAAAAAAAAAAAGTAAACGTTGATAGAAAATCATTCCTGTTCAAAGTCTTCACTTTTCCTTAACTAATTTGGGAAGAAAATCTATTGAAAATTTGAGACCTCAGTTTCTTCTACTTAGTAAGAGGCTTTGACTAGATAGTCCGAGTCTGTGGTATTCTTTCCAAAATTCTTTCATTTACCGCCCGGGTGCCATTCAACCCTTTTATCCTGGTACTGCCCACAGACAGGAAATCTTGTTCTCAAATTGACAATGAAAATCATTGAACATGAATTCCCAGGGGGTAGGGGAAATGGGCCAGACTTTTCTTACAAATGTGTGGCATTTAGTCTTTGGCAAGAAAAGGAAGCTGTCAGACTAAGCTTAAAATATTTCCCTTCCCTGATAGAGTATTAATTAAATTTGCTTAATCATTACCGCAACTATTCAGCAGAAAAAACAGGTATGAAGGGTCAGGAAACAAGGATATGGGAAAGTATGAGAAAGTCAAGGGCAGAATCATGTTTAACCTCCTCCTAATTTTAAGGGATTGAGCAGTTGCTAGAAGACCTTAGCTGGTCAGCTGGAACTCTGTCCTGTTGGAACAGTGCCCTACTCCCCTCTCCCTCTACCTAAGGTAACCTCTACAGAGTGAATTCACACATGAGTCTCTTTCAAAGGAAAGCCATCATATCTACTCCCGCTTTCTTAACAGGTTTTCTAAATCTTCAATAAGTTTATGTTAACTCAGAATGTATGTTTGAATTTAGGCTTCAAAAATGTTCCTTCCCCTCCCCAATCTGTATAATTACTGTTTTTTTCCTGAAGTCTTTCAAAATACTATAATTAACAGATTGGCAGATAACCCATATAACTGCAGTTAAGGCAAATATAGTATGCAGCTGTCTTTGCATTAAGTGATTAAATCAAATAGCATAGTTTTGAAGTACATTTATAAAGCATAAATTTACCTCCTGGCAAAACTGTCTTAAGTAACACACCCTACACCATCTGTTCACTCAGTATTAATATCATATTTCCCAGGTCTATAGCTATGGAGAGCAGAACTACCAGCTGTGCAGAACCAAGAGATGCTGAGGGATCCTTTGCAGTCATCAGCAAATTTTGGATTCTCTTTACAGATGCACATAGTAATTGTGCATTTCAGTCATACACACCATCATGCATATATGCATACACAGGCACACATACATGCATATACACCATGTATATGTACAAACATGAATATACCTTAAGATAATCCATATTTTGATATTTGAAAGTATATTCACTTTCCCTGAACAAGATAATATGTGGGTATTAATTTAAATGAATTTATTGAAGTACTTATTCTTTAAATTATCCAGTAAACAATAATTTATTCAGTGCCTCTGTGTGTCAGATGAAGTACTAGGTACTAAGGATGCAGTAATGAATAGTAATGGTCCTTACCCTCATGGAGTTTATAGTCTAGTTCAGAAGTCTTTTGTTAATAGATGGACTCAACAGGTCATGGCTTGAAGATAGAATAGGAACCATTAGAAGCTTCGCTTCATATAGGGCTTATAAAAGCAAAAGCTATGAATATGTCTTCAAGAATATGTACATAAATTGTTCAGTCATAAAACTTATCCAGAATCTGTCATGAGTTGTTGTAGACTCAGTGAATAAACAGAGAAAGATGCTTACAATTCAGTGAAGAAAACTGCCATTAGCAGTTTTAAAAAAAAAGCTAGATTGAATGATTCAGACTATTTCATAGAGTTTCAGAGATATCAAACTTGTACTTAGAAATGGCACTGAGGGGCTTCCAGGAACAATGGCACCAATCCTGACTGCACATTAGAATCATCTGTGGAAACTTTAAAAAAACATTCACACCCAGATTCCATCCCAGACAAATTGTGTTAGAAAACTGGGGGAATCTTTTTCTCTTTTTTGAAAGTTCTTGGAGTATTTTAATAAGACTTATCTTTTAAGAAGTAAAATTTGAGCCAGACTTTGAACAATGTCTAAAACTGCACTGCCCAATATGTTAGCCCTAACCAACAGGAGGCTGTCTGAATTTACATGAATGCAAATGAACTAAAATTAGAACTCAGGTTCTTAGACACATTTTAAATGCTTAATAATGATGTGTGGCTAATGGTTAACAGCCTAGACAGCACAGAACTTTTCCATCTTTGATGAAATTTAGTTAGACAGTGTTGATCTAGATGGATAAAGATGAAGGTAAGTGGACAATTACATGAGTGAGGGAAGGTGTTAAGACTGACATGAGCAGCTGTTAGGGGAAATAAGGGGGGTGCTTAGGTGAATTGTGTTAGTGAGCTGGAGTGTAGAAGTTGGCACACAGTGGGGTTCCTCAGGCAGGACTACTTAAAGTACTCCTGATTGGAAACAGAATGTAGCAGAATGATAAAATGAAAACTTGTGTCAAAGAAAATGTCTTGTCATAATTCAGGATGACTGGAAAAAAGAGTGAATGGAGTCTAAAACTGACTCTTCCTGCACTGGGTTAACTATTAAGAGTGAATAAAAACCTAGCTCAATTAGCTAGAGCACTCTTCACTCTTAGTTTTCTCTGGGAAACCACACAGGAAATAAACATGAAGAGACTCAAGAATGTGATGGATTCAAACGCATGTCTACATTCTTGGAGATACAAAACTAAGGTTTATGAGTGAGTCTTATTTTACAACTGCACAGTTGAGCCAGTAGAGATTGTATAGGTCATCCAGGTCAATATTCTAATTTCATAAATAAAAAACAGAAGTACCAAAATGGTACATGAATTTCCCAGAGTCTCACAGTGAACTTGGTCACAATCCAGGTTTACCAGTTTCCAAACTGGAGATTTCTTTATTATACTTCACTTTCCAGATTTGTAACATACAGTAAAAAGAAAATCCAATCACAAGGAAATTTACTTTTTCACCAGTCTTTAAAGTGAGAATACTTTGGGCAGGAAAGCAAAAAGAAGGAATACATATTATCAGTTGGTAATAAAACATCAGATCTTTCATGAAGAACAGTGGAAGGAGATTCTTAAATTTTGTTGCTTTGTGGCTTACATGAAACAGCAAGAATGTGAGTTTATCTTTTGTTGTTGTTGTTACATGATAGCTTCTTTTAGAAATACAAATTATTTGACCTTTTGGGGAATTTAGCATTATACAAAATCTTGTCTTCCCAAGAATTCTTTGTAACTGTGATGCCTTATTATTAGACAGAACTTTTGGTCATTGTTGTTTAATCTAAATAAATAAATAAATAAATAAAGATTTTCCCCTCTTTTAACCTCTGAGTAACGTAAAGCTGCCAGTCTGAACTTTAGGATTAGGCAGCAAGAGGAAATATTCTGAGTTTTGTTTAACATCAATATTTATTACTGTATCAGTAGCTACATTTAGTGTGCTCTTAATTTATTAGTAGTCTATATCTGGAGGCAGATACAGATTCCATAATTATTATGAATCACATATCCTCCAGGCATTTTTTTAATCTAAATTTTGTTTACTGTCACTTGTACTGAACGCTTCATATTGCAATTCATAAAGAAGCAGTTTGTAGAAAACTAGGATCTGGCCTACCCCAATATTTTCCATTTTATTAGTCAATGGGAGTTGGCTTTAAATTACCCATCTTATAATTTATAACCGGAACAGACATTTTAATCATTTTAGGATGTGTTCAAGCACAACTCAAACTTTTAACAAGACTGCTCCCTTTATTTTTGGAGAACTCTTTCCTGTCAAGAAGGCTCTTGTATTTTAACAAAGGAACCTGCCCTTCTTTTCAGTTCCCCTTGAGTAAAAATGTGTACTGAAACACTTAATGAGAAAAGTGAGGTGGGAAGAAATACAAATCTCCAAGAAGGAAAAACCTGGGAGTTTCTCAAGTTATAAAAATTAAGTGAGAAGATGACATGATTATTTTGACAGCAGGTGGGATCACTAAACTGTTAATTAAAAGACCAACCATTAAGATCAGGAAGACTCAAGTTTCTAGAGGTTTACTAATTCTTTGCTAGCATTTGATTACATGGATAGAATATTAGATTACATGGTACTATTTTTAAATGTCATTTTATAGCTTTAAAAAAATGACAGAGAATGCACCTTAACAAAATGATCAACCCTGGAGGGACAAGAATAAAAAACCACTATTGGGTAGATTCTTATTTTATATAACTGAAAACTAGTTACACTTTGGACAAAAGACCATTCATTATAAGAAACAGTGATACAATTAAACTTGCCTATACTCAGCCAGCTAATATATAAGGCAATTTGGCACCCTAGGCAAGAGAACAGTACCTTCAGCTGATGGGATAAATAGGTAGATATATGATGGACTGATGGATCAATGGACAATCATGATACTCATGGAAACAAATATCATGCAATATTAGCTAGGTCATATCCATGTCAAACAGACAACAGCAGAAGAACCAAAAGTGTGAACTAGTAGATAAAAGAAATAAGTAGAGGCAAAATTGGTAAGGTTTTGTCTTACTCCTCTTTCTATCTTGAGCATCTACATAGTTCCTCTTATCCAGGAGTAGTTCAGCAGATATTGGATAAATAGAAGGAAGGATGCAAATGTGATCAAACTTTACCTCAGTGAACAAGAATGGTATTATTCCATTACAGTTGAGAAAGAATCTTAACATCAGAAAGAAAGCACCTAGAATGGAAATAAAAAGAACTTCAAGTGGTTATTCTGAAGCAGCCTGTGTAGAAAGCCTGAAGAGGCCTTGAGGGAGGGGAGGGACACTGGAGACAAGGCTGGGGAGCCAGTGAGATGTCTAGAACCACAGAGCAAGCATACCAGTGAGGGCCTCGCTGTGCTGTCACTAGTTGACAAGTCCTGACAAAACTTCCTTGGGCCTCAGTTTCTTATTATGTAAAATAGAGAGTCAGTTAATTTCCTGCTTAAATCCTTACTGGGGTTTGATGTACATTTTTATAATTCCTATGTTTCATTTTTGAAACCCCTTATCCAACCTCATGGAAAGAAAGGTAATTATTTTCTTTTGGGGGAAGGGAGGCAGAGAGAAGAAATGTTAGTTACTATACTATTTTCCAGTTATATTTTGATTTGAAAGGATTTTCTTGTTTCTCAAATATGATTTTGTTAAGAAAAGCCATAAAATGCTAACTGTATATATGATTTTTTAAAAGCTACTCTTGAAAAAAAAAGTTACTCTTGAAATGATTGGACTTGAGATGAAAAATAAGATGGCTATAAAAAGAAACGTCTGTAGAAACACATTTATATTTTGATATGTATTTGTAACTAAATGTCCCAAATATCAAAGCCTTTGTATTCTTTCTTTTCTAATTAAATTTGTTCAATAAAATTTAGTATTGTGCTGTGTGAGAGAGCCTCATGTTTCATTGTTTTAAGCTTTCATATTTGGAATTTCCACTGCATCAATCAGGAATCTGTTTGAAGCACAATTTTCCTTCCCAGAGTCCACAGGCTGTCATTGCCAAATGCACGCAGACCCTCCTGGGAAACTTAATGTTTTCTCCAGATTCAAGCTCAAGGACACGATGCAGAGTGCCTGGACGTCTGCACCTGAGTGTTTGCTTCTATTATGAAGGGGAGTGGCAACAATATTTGTCTATTAGTAGGAAATGACAACTACAAATTGGTTTCAGAGAAGAGATGAAAAACAAGAGAGAATCAGGAGAAGTACCAAAAGTCCATGTGATGCCTGGCAAAGCAGACACTGGGCATTGGTTCATCTCAATGTGGAAAAACTTTGGAGAGAAATAGACTCGAGTGACATTTGCTGAATTGACACTAGAAGGCAAGGGTGGGAGTCAAAGGAGGTGGGATCAAAGAAATAGAAAACCCTGGGGTGAAAAGGTCACCTTGAAAGTCTGACATGGGATAGGGTCTTCCATGGAGTCCATGTTCAGCAGATCAGCTCAAATGAAAACATACGAAGAACAAAGTGCTCTATCTTGGCAGAATCAATCCACAGCTTATAGGAGTGTGTGTCCCATGGATTCCTAGGCTAAGTGCTGCTTTGTCAGACCCACTCAGAAATATTAGGGTCTTTAAAATAGAGATTTCAGATCCAGTAAATCTAAAGATTCTGTTTGCATTCTTAATCATAACTACCATTTATTAAGTGACCATTTATTTTTATCTCCACTTTCCATATTAAGTAACTGGAAAATAAAGTCACACAGCTAGTATGTGACCAGGCAATAGTTAGGAATCAAAACGCACATATATTCCTTTTATAGTTGTTATAGTTAGTATTCATTTTTATTTCATGTAGTCTTTTCCCATTAATTTAAAATCCCTTTATTGATAATATTAAAAACACAGTTGCAATGAGAAGTTTCCAGTTTTTTTCCTGAGATAGAACCTAGTAGTTATAGTAGCTTAATGGAATAAGATAAAGACCTTTGAGGTAGATAACTCGAGAAAAACTATTAATGCCAAAGAAAAGTGTGGAAAAGAGAAACTTCCAACTCTGCAAAGCCTCATTCAATGTATGAGAAAGATTTGGAAGCCCTGGCTAAGGTGATTGAATAGCACAGTAGAGGAGTTGAAGAAATCAAAGCAAGGACATACAGTATTTGAATTAGCTAATTTAAAATCATAAGCATTAGGCCATAAGTAGTATGAATCTCTTATATGTGTGGCTAACTTGGTGTGTGTGTGTATGTGTGTGTGTGTATCATAGTATATATTTATATCATAATAGATACATTATGATACAAATGATTTCATCAATTTTAATAAGCATTGAAAGTATGTTGCTGAAATGTTATCAAGTACATGGAAAAATTTGAAAACTTTTATAGAAGAATTAACTGATAGATGTAATTCAAAATATGCACACAAAATATTGCACTGCATAGCTCCAATGAATCCTAATTCTGAAAGATGAAAATGCTGAATGTTGAAATTCTCTCACTCTCTATGTTGGAACAGAGCAACATTTGAGGTGAAAACTCCAGGAAGTAGTAGAACACCACCACTCAAGGGGAACAAGTTGGACAGGGCAGAGGTGAGAGTAGAGACTAGGACTTCCATGCAAAACTGAAGGACCATCTAACTGGGAGTGGTAGAAGTTCCTGGGATAAACCTCAAATATCATTTGAATTATTAAGGATTGAGAAATCTCAATATTGTCCATCAGCTTCCTTTCCATCTTAGGTGTCTTTAGGCCAATCCTACTCCCACTGTTAGGGCTAACCTGGAGAGCTGTGCTGAACCTCTAGTCAGATGAAACCCCATCTATCCTTTGGGAGTAGGATCCTATTGAATATAGCATAAATGTTCCTCAAGATTTGAGACTCCCATGCCCTTTTTTAGCAGAGGACTGCTGGCAGAAATATCAAGTGAGGACCTCATGTAGGAAATCTTTGTTACTTGAATTTTCCTAGAGAGGGAACAATGAAATATTATTTTCTCTACTTTTAAAAAGGAATAATGGAGAGGAACATTTGATCTTAATTATTATAATCCAGATAAGCATATTAAATTCATGAATAATGAATGTTTATAGCTTTCCCAGAAACAGGAGAGTGAGAATTAAGCCAAAGACTCTTCATTCTTTTCTTGTCCTTCAGCATCAATGCAGAAAGCCAAGAAGAGGATCAAAGGTGGACTATTAACAGGAAAGGTTCTGCCTATTCAACCAGTGCCAATCATAATCCCAAAAGATGTAGTCCTGAATGCCATAATCTCAGATGTTGATTTCTCAAAAGATAAAATTCCTAAAGTGGAAAATCTCTAAAGGTCCAAATCCTGACAATCAGAATTCTGAAAGATGAAAATGCTGAATGTTGAAATTCTGAAAGCTGAAATCCAGAAAACCACACTTCCCATTGAAACAAAAGGCTATCTGAGGGGTAGAAAGCTGAATTCTGAGGAAGGGATTAATGAGCTTTTGGTGGTATGCAGGATAAATGTGAAATTATCCAATCATGTACTACATCTGCCCCTTCATATATAGCACCATGCTTGTCTTTGAAAAATGCCCATTGTCAGAGAATAAAATAAATTCAATAGCTCAACAACTTTCTAAACCAAAGACATTTGCTGATATAGAAGTTCCTCCAGTGCTACAAAGCACATTATATGGTGAACTACTCTTGGTTGGGGAATTGATTGTTGAAGAAGGTAAACTTATATTTACCACTAAATCTAAAATAGAAAAAGAAGTGTTTTTAACTTTGGTTAATGCATAATAATTTTAAAACTGTCCCTTATTATTTTTGATGTCAAATATATACAATTCATGCCCCTGTTGAATCCAAAAATTATAGAACTTTCCTGCTTATTTATATTTTAGTAACTGGAAGTGAAATACTTTATAAACCCTTATCTGGAGATTTAATGGATTTTGCAGAAGAACTTGGATTTTAATTGAATCCCCACACCATAATGACAGATTTTGGAATCAGGTGCATTCCAAGCTTCTCTAAATAAATCTCAAGATATTACCACTAAAGTTTATTTTTCCTCTCCACTCAATCCAATGCATTTGGTAGAAAATTTCAGGTGAGTGGATTAGCCACAAGATATGGCAAAGATGCAAACTTCAGTTTGAGAATGAATCATTTGTTGGCATTGGTATTCCTCCAGCTGATGAAGTCCAAGAAGCTTTCAATGAGTTAAAGCTATCCTTGCTTGAAAAAAATCCAGCAAAGTCACTGAGTGGTTTGAAAATAATACATGCATGATATGATTAGAGGACCTATGATCTTTGAGTGACTTATGCAACAGTGCTGCTGCTCCACCACCAGTACTGATTCCACCAATTTTGTGGTCTATGAGTACATGTGGAATGGAATTCTGCTTACCCAAAACAACACAGAAGCACACACTGATACTGGGGGAATCTAATAGGGAATTCTCATGTTGGTGTATGTCTAATCACAGAAGAATTTTAAAAAAGAACTGTGTCACATAGAAAGTGACTGTGAACTTATTCAAGTGACCTAAAATAAAAATAAAAAGCATAGAAATAAAATTCTAAAATAAAATAAAAATAGAAAAAATAAAATTCATAGAAATGCAAGACTTCAAAATATAGTAATGATCCTGAAGTTAGCCAGCTTTTATATATGATTTCCAGGCAATTTCTTATAGTCTATTGCTATAATATACTTTGTGAAATGTCTAATTTTTATTTTAGTTTGTTTCTGTTTTTTTTAAATTTTCCTACTCTTTTAAATTATCAGCATCATTTTTAATATTTTTTATAATTTGCTGTCATTATTCCCAGTCCTGCAGATATCTAATTTTATAAATATTTAAACATAATTAATTACACATTTTTGCAAAGGTAACTGCAAAAATGCCACATCATAAAGTTGTAAACATTGTGTGCTACATAAAAAACATTGAAACACAATCAATAAATGAAGAGATGTCCCTTTTGTACATTTGCATTTGTGCAAGGCACAATTTCTCAGGACCTATGATCTTTGAGTGACATGTGGTGATGACTGATCAATTTTTGATCAATCTCATCAACTTTGGTTGTCCACCATGGTATTTCAGATGACTATAGTCATGCAATCACATGCACACAATTATCAACTATAGTATATGAATTTATAGATTTAATTTTTAAACTACTTGTCAACATTGTTCATCTGCTCATAATTGTTATACCTATATACCTGTTGTTAATATATCTCAGTGTTCATACTTGAAGAAAAAAGTATGGTATTACAGACTTGTAAAGAAAAATTTAAAATTATCTTTCTTGGAATTATATTTTAGGAATTTTTGTCTCATGAGACTCCCACCTTTAAGATTATACTGTTTGTGATTGTACCTTTGGGGATATCCTAAACCCCTATTCAGCTCTATGCTCTTAACCTTCAAATCTCTTTTCCATGAAGTCTCAAGTTTACAGTTCTTGCCACTATCAGTTTCCAGAGCCAGACCTCAGAAATAGCTATCAGCTGTGAGATCCATTGTAAAAGACCAAAGCCTGAGAATTTTTGAGATTTACTGATCTGACCATTCACAGGATCAGAGGAAGGATGCAACTATGTAATGGGGATGCCTACCAGGTGGTGTTGTGTGTCTTAGGGCTCTCCAGAAAAACAGAGCCAATAGGATGTGTTTGTATATAGAGAGGTTTTTTTTTTGTTTTTTTGTTTTTTTTAAAGAATTAGCTCATGTAATTATGAAGTCTGACAAGTCCAAAATCTGCAATATGGACAGGCATATTGGAATCCTAAGGAAGAACTGATATTTTGGTTCAAGTCCAAAGGTCATCTGCTGGAGAATTTCTTTTGCTTGGGTAAAATTAGTCTTTGGTTGTATTCTGGCTTTAAGCTGACCAAGTGATGGCCACTCCCATTATGGAGGTCAATATGCTTTACTGAAAGTCCTCCAATTTAATATGAACCTCATCCAAAACACCATCCCAGAAACATGCTGAATAACGTTTGACCAAATATCTGGGCGCTGTGAACTAGTCAGCCAAGTGGAATGTATATCGTAAGCAAACCTCCCAAGTGCTATTGTTGCACAAGTCACATAACTTCCCTCTATCTAGGTATCCTCTTCTGGAGGAAGACCTGGCCTGAAAACCTCACAAGATTGTTGAGAATTACCTAGGATAATGCATGTGGAAGCATTTTGTAAAATGCTTCATCGTTTATGAAGTTTTTCCACTTCATAAAGCACTTTATAAATGATAAGGCACTGTACATTTGCAAGCCTGTTAGTCAGATTTTTGTTATTGTGACCAAAATACCTGTCAAAAACGAATTCAAGGAAGAAAGATTTATTTTGGCTCATGGATTCTGCTGATTCCAGGCAGAAACATCATGGTGGAAGGCATGTTGGAGCAAAGCTTTTCAGCTCATGGCAGCCAGGAAGCAGAGAGAGCAAGGGACTAGGAAGAAGATGAACCCTTCCCATGGCACACTCCCGGTGGCCTACTTCCTCCAACTACATCTCACCTCCTAGTAGTCCATTCAACTATCAATGGATCCATGGATTAATTCACTGATGAAGTCATGATATAATCATTGCCTAAAAGCTCCTCCTCTAAATTTTGCTTTATTGGAGATAATGCTTTCAACATCTGACCTTTTGGGGAACATTCCAGATCCAAACCAAAACAGAGCCCCACACTATTGTTGTCATTGATCCTTTGGTCTTGACTTCTAATTCCTTGGGTTTTCAGTGTCTAGTCTGAGCCTATTTCCAATGGAAATTTCTACTCTGTGTCTTCTCTTCATCTGATATAACTTCTGCTGCTGTTTCCCCTATTTGAAGAGCTCTCCTGAAAGACTCCCTGGTGGCACTGAGCCTACTTTCTCTTTAAAAGCCTTGATTAATATCTTCCAGTATTTCCTGTATTTCTCTTTGTAGCTTGCCTCCTGGAGTTCAGGGACTTGGTATCTGCCTAGGCTTGACCTGAAAAGCAGAACCCCTAGGGAAGGGAATGTGAGAGATTTAATATAAGGAGAAAAGAGCATCACAGATGATGTGACCTCTGTAAGGCCCACAGTGGGCCCTAGATAAACTCTGTGTGCATTCCCTGTAGGAACCTGCACAATCTACTCTTTAAAGGTAGCTCTCTAGGGCAGTTACCATAAGGTCTTTCCTGAGAGTTGTGATAGAACATGGAAGCAGACATTCTGTTGTGTTAGAGAGACACTACTTTCTCTGTCACCTTTGGGATCCACGGAGTCATTGTTTACTTTATCCTCCTTACTTTAGATGTCCACCTGGCCACTGGACCAAACCATCCCCTCACTTTCTTTTTTTCCACCACTGCCACTAGATGAGTTTCTTTCACTGGAGACATATTTTAGGCTGAATTTCACAGTGGTCAAGTACCATTTCCCACCTCCACTACTTGCCTTTTTTCTTCTATCTTCAGAACATGCTCAGATCTTGGAACTTATTTCCCAACTTGTCCTCATATTTCTTTGGAGTTTACATCCTTATGTGACTCCAGTTCTCTTGGTATCTTAACCATTCCACTAATGGCACCTACTCATGGATTCTAATGATTCATTTGATATCTCAACATTCCTACCAGTGTTTCATTGAGGAACCCAGTAAAGTCTCAGCTAGGAAAAGATCTGGCCAAGAGACTCTATAGGAGTCCAGAATACAACCTATCAAGGGATCCAGAAAGCTCCTAGTGATGAGGAATGATACATCTCTAAGAGGAGTAAAAATGTGGCTTGGTGATTCACTCGCAGACTGAGTTATGAGTAGGCTCAAGGGAAAATCTAGACAATGAAGATCCTGAAAACATTTAGAACATGTACCCGAGCAAGAAGGTGAAGCAGATCCATCATGTGGGATCTCTGTTCATTCTGCTCACCCTGTTGCCCCATGTTGGGTAGTCCCAGAGCTGCTGATATATAATAATTTGGCACAGTTTTTTTTTTTTTTAAATCAGCAATGCCACAACACCTCTTCAGGACTTGGTTTTTTTGATCCAGGTTCTCAGTGGTTTCTAGTAACCCATATTATGCAATATTTTGTGCACCAGAAATGGAACTCAACATTTGAAGCCCTTGAATCCAAAGGCTTGTATGGCACTGTTTTCATAAATTATCTTGTCTGGTCTTTTCCTCATTGTCATCTAAAATTGTTTTCATTTTTTATGCTGCCAAAATTTTATTTGGGTCAGAAATGTCCACAATCCTACTTTCATTTTCAATTGTTATTTTACCTTTACCTGTGTTTCAAGGACTGACTCCATAATCAATATTTTAGAACTCCAAGATGAAACCTTTGAGCAGGTCAGGGAGAAGAGGCAATCACAAATATTCTTCATGATCTGATTAGCTTCTTTCCTGCATGTACCCTTGAGTAGAGAAGGCCATGCTTCTATGGATGGATGGATGTGACCTTCTCTTTTGCTCATAGGTTTACAGAGGAGGTTCCTGAGACTGGGAGGATAGCAAATAGAGCAAGAATCTCTTAATTTCTTAAGAAATTAAGAATTTCTCTTAAAAGAAAGCAAGGAGCTTGGGAGAAGGAGCAAATGAAAGAAGAGATTGGACAGCATTGGGAAACATGAAATGTAAATGAATTTGTTGTTAGACTTGGGTCTTATCCTCCAAGATATCTCAGTATGTATATGTGATCATTCTGAAATTTTGAAAACATCTGAAATCCTTAATATTTTGATTCAACACATTTTTGATAAGGGGTATTCAACTCACATAAGTTATTGGTATCGATGTAACTGAGGGAAGGGTATAGAAAAATATCTGTAATATTGTAACAACTTTTCTGTAAACCTAAATTTATTTCAAAATAAACAGCTTATGAAAAATAATTAAAGATAATAGAATGGGCGATAATAAGAGATATTGTCATTAAACACTCAGGGAATTAAATAGACTTTAAAAAATAATCATGAATGAACAGGTGAATATGGTCACCTGAAATGAGAATTAAATATCTAAAAAAGAATTTTAAAGTTTTTTGAACAGTACTTGTGATTGTAACTTTGCACTTTGCACACAAAAGGAAAACAATTTTAGACAGAGAAATAGCACAAGAAATTACTGTTAGTTACAGAAATTTTATTATACAATGAGGAAAAGATTAGATGAGTTCATAAAAATAGTGTTCATAGCTATCAATAAATTCTCTCTAGAAGTCCTTTCTATCAAAGATTAATTGAATCAAAATTTGAAGCATCATAAAAATTTGAGGAACTCTACATTGTTGATAATAGAATTGTTCTTTAATTTATGTAATGCATTTTGTCTTAACAAAACTGAATTGACTTAAATTTATTGAACTCACAGATCAATCTTGGAAACTGATATGCCTTGCTTCAAAGTTAAATAATCTGTTGAAAAGAATGAGCCAGTGATGTTAGCATAGTTGTGAATATTAAAGGAAAATGATTTTTGTGACCTTGACTCTTTTATTGAAGAAGTTGTTTACAACAACTCAGTTATGTGACCTTTCTTTTACCACTGTAATTTATGAAATCTAATTGGAGATTATATATAGTCAATGAAAATGTAATATCCAAATTTAGATGTTTTGTAATAAGATATAGATCAAATTCTGGAGACTTCCTTTTAAAATTATGTAAAAGAATCTCAAAAATTTATGTTGAAAAATGTTATGGAGGGCTGGGGCTGTAGCTCAGTGGTAGAGCGCTTGCCTAGCACGCGTGAGGCACTGGGTTCGATCCTCAGCACCATGTATAAACAATAAATGAATAAAATAAAGATCCATCAACAACTAAAAAAATATTTTTGAAAAATGTTATGGAATCTGCCAACAAATGCTGGAGTCCAGGCCTGGGCTGATCCTATTTGTCCACATGAGAGCCCAGGCCCAGGTTAGGCCCAAGACTGCCCATACCAACTTGTGTGAAAGCCCAAGCCCAGGACCACCCCCATGCAGAGTGGAGGTCCACACTGTGGCTCCCCATTTACCAACACCTCACTCCCTGGCCCATATCCATCTTGGAACACTGCAACCATTGCCATAGCCCTCCCCATATAGTAGCCTCCACCTTGGGACAACAGACAGGGTCTGGAGGCAGCTGCATGCCACAGCACAGCACACCACAGTGCTGTATCTCCAAAGAGGCAGCCTAAAGCCATTGTAAGTTCCACCCTTTCATCCCCATCTCTGAAAGTAGTTGCATCCATCTTGGGCCCCCATCTCCCCCCCTGCTATCTTGAGATACCTCCACTACCACCATCACCATCTTTAGTTGCAGTAGCATTTATCTTGAGACACCTGCCAGGGACTAGAAGTGAACACCAAGGTGAGGTACAGGTAATCTGTGGGGTCACTACAAATTATAGGGTAGAAACTGCAATATCTCAGATCTACACTGCAAGACGGGAAGACACATAATCAACATGAAAAAAACAAGGGAAGAAGTACCCCCCCAAAACCAAGATACTACAATAATATGATCTATTGACAACACAGTTGATGACATGTCAGCAAAGGAGTTCAGAATGTACATAATTAAAATGATCTGCAAATTAAAGAATGACCTAAGTGAGCAAATACAGGCAAACATTGATCACTCCAACAAACAGGAGAGCAAATACAGGCAGCCATTGATCACACCAACAAAGAGATAAAAACGTAAATACATGTAGCAAAACATTACATCAAGAAAGAGATAGAGATTCTAAAGTAAAAAATGATCAGAAATCCTTGAAATGAAGAAAACAACAAACCAAATAAAAAACTCAATAGAAAGCATCACCAACAGACTAGATCACTTGGAAAACAGAACCTCAGACAATGAAGACAAAATATACAATCTTGAAAATAGAGTTGACCACACAGTGAAGATGGTAGGAAAACATAAACAGAACATCCAAGTATTATGGGATAGCATCAAAAAATCAAATCTAAGATTCATCGGGATAGAAGAAGGCACAGAGTTTCAAACTACAGGAATGCACAATCTCTTCAATGAAATAATATCAGAAAATTTCCCAAACATGAAAAATGAATAGGAAAATCAAATACAAGAGGTTCACAGGACACCAAATTACAAAATTACAACAGATCTACAACAAGGCACATTATAATAAAAATGCCTAGCATATAGAATGAGGATAAAATATTAAAGGTCACGAGAGAGGAATCAGATTACATATAAGGGAAGACTAATTCGGATATCAGCAGGTTTTTCAACCCAGACTCTCAAAGCCAGGAGATGCTAGAACAACATATACCACGCTCTGAAAGAAAATGGATGCCAACCAAGAATCTTATATTCAGCAAAATTAAGCTTCAGATTTTATGATGAAATAAAAGCCTTACATGTAAACAAAAGTTAAAAGAACTTACAGTGAGAAAGCCTACACTATAGATCATTCTCAGCAAAATATTCCATGAGGAGGAAATGAAAAACAACAATGAAAATCTGCAAAGAGAGAAACTACATTAAAGGAAATGCCAATCAAAGGAGAAACCAAGTCAAGTTAAAAACCAAAAATAAACCAAATGACCAGGAATAAGAAACATATTTCAATAATAACCCTGAATGTGAATGGCCTAAACTCATCAATTAAAAGACATAGACTGGTGAATTGAATTTTAAAAAAAGACCCAACAATATGCTACCTTCAAGAGACTCATCTCACAGGAAAAGACATCTACAGACTGAAGACGAAAGGGTGGGAAAAAACATATCACTCACATGGACTATGTAAACAAGCAGGGATTTCCATCCTCATATCAGATAAAGTGGACTTCAAACCAAAGTTAGTGAAAAGGGATAAAGGACATTTCATACTGCTTAAGGGAATCATACAGCAGCAAGACATAACAATTGTAAATATCTATGCCCCAAACAACGGGACCTCTATGTATATCAAACAAACCTTCCTCAACTTTAAGAATAAAATAGACCCCAACACAATAATACTGGGTGACTTTAATATACCTCTCCCATCACTGGATAGATCTTCCAAACAAAACTAAATGAAGAAACCATAGAATTCAATAAAATAATCAATAATTTAGACTTACCAGACATATATAGAATATTCCATCCATCAACAAATGAATACTTTTTTTTCTGCAGCACATGGATCCTTCTCCAAAATAGACTGTACTTTATGCCACAAAGTAAGTTTTCTTAAATACAAAAAAATAGAGATACCACCCTACATTCTATCTGACCATAATGGAATAAAATTAGAAATTAATGATAAAATAAAAAATAGGAGCTACTCCAACACCTGGAGACTAAATAATATGCTATTGAATGATGCATGGATAACAGAAGATATCAGAGAGGAGATAAGAGAAATTCTGAGATATAAATGAGAACTCCAATACAATATATCAAAATCTCTGGGACACTTTGAAGGCAGCTAAGAGGAAAGTTTATTGCATTAAACTCATTTATTAAAATAATAAAAAGTCAACAAATAAGTGACCTGGCATTACATCTCAAAGCCCTAGGAAAAGAAGAAAAAACCAACACCAAAAATAGAAGGCAGGAAATAATTAAAATCAGGGCAGAAATCAAGGAAATTGAAACAAAAGAAACAATTCAAAAAATTGACAAAACAGAAAGTTGGTTTTATGAAAAAATAAATAAAATTGACAAACCCTTAGCCATCCTAATGGAAAAAAAGGAGAGAGAAAACTCAAATTACTAAAATTTGTCATGAAAAGGGAAATATTATGACAGATACTATTGAAATACAGAAAACAATTAGAAACTATTCTGAAAATTTCTCCAGCAATATAGAAAACCTTGAAGACACCAACAAATTTCTAGAGGCATATGACCTACCCAAACTGAACCAGAAGGACATACACAACTTAAACAGATCAAGTTCAAGCAATGAAATAGAAGATGACATCAAAAGCCTACCAACAAAGAAACACCTAGGACCAGACAGAGTCATAGCCGAGTTACACAAGACCTACAAAGAAGAATTAATACCAATACTCCTCAAACTATTGCATGAAACAGTAAAGAGCATGCCCTTCCAAACTCATTTTATGAGGCCAGTATCATCCTGATACCAAGACCAGGCAGAAATACATCAAGGAATGAAAACTACAGACCAATATCCCTGATGAACATAGATGCAAAAATTCTCAATAAAATTCTGGCAAATTGCATACAAAAAATATTTTAAAAAATAGTGCACCATGATCAAGTAGGGTTTATTCCAGGGAGGTAAGGTTGGTTCAACATACGGAAATCAATATACATAATTCATCACATCAAAAGACTTAAAGATAAAAGTCATATGATTTTATTAACTGATGCACAGAAAGCATTTGACAAAATATAGCACCGTTTCATGTTCAAAACACCAGAAAAACTAGGGATAGTGGAAATGTACCTCAACATTGTAAAAGCTATCTATGCTAAACCCAAGGCCAACATCATTCTAAATGAAGAACAATTGGAGGAATTCCCTGTAAACCTGGAACAAGACAGGGATGCCTCTTTCACCACTTCTATTCAACATAGTCCTGGAAACTCTAGCCAGAGCAATTAGACAGATGAAAGAAATTAATGGGTTATGAATAGGAAAAGAAGAACTCAATCTATCATTATTTGCCAGTGACATGTTTTTATATTAAAGGATCCAAAATACTCCATGAGAAAACTTCTAAAATTAATAAATGAATTCAGCAAAGTAGCAGGATATAAAATCAATAGCCATAAATTAAAAGCCATAAATCTATACATCAGTGATGAATCCTCTGAAAGAGGAATAAGGAAAACTACCTCATTCACAATATCCTAAAAAAAGTGCTTGGGAATCAATTTAACAAAAGAGGTGAAAGATCTCTACAATAAAAACTATAGGACACTAAAGAAAGAAATTAAAGAAGATCATAGAAGATAGAAAGATCTCCCATACTCTTGGATAGGCAAAATCAATATTGCCAAAATGGCCATGTAACCCAAAGCACCATACAGATTCAATGTGATTCCAAATAAAACCCCAACATCATTCCTTATAGAAATAGAAAAAGCAATCATAAAATTCATTTGGAAAAATAAGAGACTCAGAATAGCCAAACTAATCCTTAGCAAGAATGAAGCAGGAGGATTATAATACCAGACCTTAAACTATACTACAAATGTATAGTAACAAAAATGGCATCATATTGGCATCAGAATAGACATGTAGGCCAATGGTACAGAATAGAAGACACAGAGACAAACCCACATAAATACACTTATCTCATACTAGACAAAGGCACCAAAAACATACACTGGAGAAAAGATAGCCTCTTCAATAAACAGTGTTGGGAAAACTGGAAATTCATATGTAGCAAAAAGAAACTAAACTCCTATTTCTTACCACGCACAAAATTCAATTCAGAGTGGATCAAGGACCTAGGAATTAGACCAGAGCCCCTACACCTAATAGAAGAAGAAATAGGCCCAAACCTTCATCACACCAGATTAGGCCTCAACTTCCTTAATAAGACTCCTAAAGCTCAAGAAATGAAATCAAGAGTCAATAAATGGGATTCATTCAAACTAAAAACCTTCTTCTCAGCAAAAGAAACAATGAGGTAAAGAGCGAGCCTACATTCTGGGAGCAAATTTTTGCCACATGCACTTCAGATAGCACACTAATCTCCAGGATACATAAAGAACTCAAAAAACTTAACACCAAGACAAACAAACAAACAAACAAACAAACCTCCCCTCCAAAAAACAAAACAGAACAAAAACCAATCCAATCAATAAATGGGCTAAGGAACTAAAGAGACACTTCTTGGATAAAGATGCACAGTCGATCAACAAATATATGAAAAAATGTTCAATATCTCTAGCAATTAGAGAAATGCAAATCAAAACTACTCTAAGATTTCATCTCTGCCAGTCAGAATAGCAATTATTAAGAATGCGAACAAAAATAAGTGTTGGTGAGGATGTGGGGGAAAAGGCACATGCATACATTCCTGGTGGGATAGCAAATTGGTGCAGCCCATCTGGAAAGCAGCATAGAGATTCCTTAGAAAACTTGGAATGGAACCACCATTTGACTCAGCTATCCTACATCTGGGTCTATATCCAAAGAACTTAAATATAGCATACTACAGTGACACAGCCACTTCAATATTTATAGCAGCTCAATTCACAATAGCTGAACTGTGGAACCAACCTAGATGCCCTTCAATAGATGAATGGATAAAGAAACTGTGATATATATACACAATGGAATATTACTCAGCATTGAAAGGGAACAAAATTATGGCATTTGCAGGTAAATGGATGGAGTTAGAGAATACCACGCCAAGCGAAGTAAGTCAATCTCAAAAATACAAAAACCAAAGGCCTATTGTTCCCTCTGATAAGTGGATGCTGATCCATAATATGGGGGAAGAATGGAAGAATTTTAATCAAAGAGGAGAAATGGAGGGAGGGAAAAGGGTATGGGGGCAGTAAAGATGGTGGAATGAGATGGACATCATTGTCCTAGGTACAAGTATGACTGCACATATGGTGCAACTCTACATTGTGTACAACCAGGAAATGATAAGTTGTGCTTCATTTGTGTACAATGAATCAAAATGCATTTTGCTGTCATGTATACCTAATTAGATTAAATTAATAAAGAAAGAAAAATGTTTTGAATATATTTAATTAAAATGTATTTTTAAAATTAATTCTACCTATTTTTAAAAATTTGCCTTCATTTTATAATTACATGTGTGCCTATTGTAATTGGATGGTTTTGACATATACAATATATTTTCTTTCTTTTTTAAGAAAATCTATAAAATTGATTTCTTTTATCCTCTTGTATCTCTCAGCTTCTAAAATATTATTTAAAGGTAATTAATCATGCTTTGGAGAATTCCTTGGTTCATTGCCAACAACCCAGATCCAGGGAAGAGAACTTCTTTAGAGCATTTGATTGATTTCATTGCCTCTTTTCATGTAGCCTCAACTTTATTTTT
>CM053399.1:133328445-133349875 GCA_028644305.1 Xerus rutilus | reverse complement strand
AGTCTTGAAAGGATTAAACACATACACACCCAGTTAATTTGCCCCCAGGAGGCATGCAAGCCATTTTCTTCCCCTAAGTAATTCTGTCAAATGTATCCATGTTTTCATTAACTGCTGAAATAATTTTTCCTATTCAATGTTGGGTTACACCATACTTTTTGTGTTAATAAGTATTTATCCTCTTACCTTATACTATTACAATCATTAACTGTGGTGTGTAAATGTACTAGCTATTACTCTCTAACTTTTGTTGAAAAAAGCACAATAAAGGAGTGAAAGTGAAAAAAAATTACACAAAAAAATCATGCAGCCAGAGATTCCTGCCAAGTAGCAGGGCACCGAATTCATGACATTTAGTTTCTGTGCCCAGCAGCTATGTCCTGTGGTTTTATTGAAAGAGAATACTGATCAGCCCAAGGAACATAATATTCTTGAGAATTGCACATCATGGAATTGAAGAAAATGAGAAATTAGAGCAAAAATATCCATGAGTTACTTTTTTCCCTCTTTCTTTCTTTAAAAAAAAATGAAATAAACTTCTCTGTGGGCTAAGAAGGAAGGCATCAGATGTGAGGTAGAGATGAGATAAGGTAACATGGTCAGAAATAGCCATTTGGGAGGTTGGCTACCCCAAGGGAAAAAGATGTATAATGTAAAATAGGAGCCATAATGAAAAGTGAAATAAAATGATGGTAGGTGATGCTAAGGAAAGAAAAATCAGCAAGAAGGAATGAATGCATGTGTACATGGCTGTGCTATTAGGGAAAAAGTCTCAGAGCTGTTAAAGCATATCAGGGCTGTTGTGGATAAGCAATATCTTGAACATGACTTTTTTTTTGGTGCACAATGTTTCAAATGAAACAAAATCTGGGGAGAATGTAGCAAGTGTTGTCTTTTAACTATGCAGTATGTTAATGTGTCAGATTGATTGTGCAGTTGAACAGCTTGAGGGAATGGTAGTATTTTAATAATATTATATGTTAACCTGGCCTTTATAAATAATCTGTTTACCTGCAAGATGTTTTTATCTGAAGTATATGAAATATAATTTCTATAGATACTTCTTCCCTCTTGTTTAATTACTAACAAAACCATATTTAAGTCTTATAAGGAGAGATATTAGATTAGGTTGGGAGGGTGTTGATTATTGATGATAAAAACAGTTAACTTTGGTTTGTCCCAGTTGGATATGGGTTCTAGTACTTCCATATAATATGATATATTTAGATCATAGGAATTAAGAAACAATATTGACTAAATTTCACAATATTTAGAAACTAAATGTGGAAATGATGGAGAATCTTGGAAACATATGCAACTGCATCCTTCTCTCAGATTGGTTTAGCAGCCAGTTTTAAAAGGCTATCGGCATAGATAAAGAACCTAAAACGGAAAGTCACTTGTGTCTTGCTCTGAGCTGCACCTATTTACACTTCTAGTGAAGGATGTATTTAAAAAACCACCACATGTTTTTATGTCAATTCAGTGGTTTCCTTTTTCCACTAACTAATTTCTGTTTATAGGTAACCACCTTTGTTGATGGGCTTAAAAACGCCCTGATCAGATGTTGATGGGAAGGTGCTAATGAGATATAGGCACTGGGTACCACATTATACCTCTCAAAAACATTGCCTTGAAAACTGAGGAGGGTCTTGTCCACCACAGTGAATTATGCATAACTGCCAGGCTATTTCTTGGCACGGAAAAAATGTGACATGTTAGGTTAAAATTAAATATTGAGTAGGCTTTCTCCTAGCAACATGAATTAAAGAAAGACACTCCTTTTTGCATCAGTGAAGTATGGAGGCCTCAAGTTGTGACTGTTTGCACAAAGGAATTAGATTGTCACAATGTGGCGCAGAACATCGAAACCATAATGCACGGCTCAGCCCCCCACTGCTGCCTGGTTGCAGAAGGAAGTCCCAGCAGTGCTCAGAAATGACTCAGTGATCAGCTGTTCTGCCTTTTCCACAGACCCCTTATGGCTGGTGGTCATGTAACTCTCAAGCTCTCATTAGGGGCAGTCCTGAAGCAAATTGCAGCAATGGTGTCAGTCACAAACTCAGACTGCAACTCCATCCAAGAAGTCCCTTTCCATTCCTCATCCAGGAAAGCTCAGGGAGCAGTCACACAACCCAGGAACATCCTATTGAGAGCATAGGTAGGAAAAATTAGGAGCCACTTTGATAGGCCTGGGAATCAAAGGAAGGAGATGTAATAGCTAACAAACCTTTTTGAAAATCTCAACTCCAAATATAACTTGCATGTGTTGTTTTATTTCTTTAGTAGTTCCTCTTCTCTTTTTTTAGTAACATATTGGAAAATAATTAAAATATGGTCTATACTTTTCAAAGCAAAACAAACTAAGCACCCAAAAGAGGTTATTTTAGGATATGACTATTGCAACTTTGACTTTCCCAAAAAGATCCAGTCTTTTCAAAATGCTCAATTAGAATCTCTTACATCCTTCTCTAGGTATTGGAACTGATAGCAGGTCCTGAGACTGGGCTAGGGATTGAACAGGTCATTTGTGTTGCAAGAGTGGGTGTGTAAGTGTTTATTTCTCAGCTACCTAGAAGTTTCTTTGCATATATTGAACTGTTGTCTCTGATGGTCTCCCTGAGCCCCTCAAGGGTTTCCAAATGTAATAAAAGCAAACAGCAATGTGGCTTCATAAGAAATAATTCACCATGCAAGAGTGAAGCTGGATCTGTGACTCAAAGGACCTCTGAAGTTGAGATTAACTGCCAATCATCAGGAAACCTAAAGTCATTTAAAATAAGAGGTGCCACATCCAGAAGATAGAAGCCATAAACACATACAATATTAATAAAGCAATTACGGTAAGTGGTAGAACATTCTGCTTTGCAAATCTCTTGCCACTTCAAGAAACATCTGTCTCTGCCACTAGAAATTACTGTTAAAAAAAAAAGCAAAAACAAAACAAGCTGTGCTTTGTGTTTTAGTTCTGCATTCAGTATCCTGATCAGTCAGTTGGCTGCCAAAGATTCAATCCCAATTTCATAGCCTATTCCCTGGGTTGGTTTTCCAACCAGTGTAGCCAATTGTGCTTATAGTAGGCAGAGGAACAATTAGCTGATCCACTGCATTGTGCAAACTGCCTGAATGCAATCATATATAATGCCTCGGGGGGCAAGTAGGCAATTCAAGTGACCACACGAGTCCTTATTTAATAGAAACTGGCTTGGGCTTTAGTCTCTCTAGTTCCTGAAAATTGTTGGTTCTTTATTTTTTCTTAAAAAGCAAAGTCTCGTGTTTAGTTATGGCACACATTCCAATTACTTTGTTACTGATCAGTGAATTTTGGACTTGGCTAGAACAGAGAGAGAAATGATGGAGACCAATGAACACATTTTCAGAAAACCTGTGATCTGGGTTCTTTCTCTGTGTGAATGTGAATGGCACAATCTCTCTGAGACTTTCATCATCTCCATTTTAAAATCTCCATCCCCACTGTCTCAAAGTGGATGAAACTGAAAACGTTTGTGGAAATGCTTTGTAAGCTGAAAAGAGTGGTAGAAATGTGAGGACTTCCCACATGTTTGGGCTATGGAATGTTTTATCCTGGAATAGCACTAGGTTTCTCTGAGAATAAGTGAAAAGAAAGAAATCATATCCGTAAGTTATCACTGAGTTCAAATAGGCCCTTCCATTGATAAAAAAAAACAATGAGATTTTGGTTGATCACTTTTTTTTTTTTTGGTTGAGCAGTGCTAAGGTTGTAACCCAGGGTCTCAGGCGTGCTGGACAAGTGTTTTGCCACTGAACTGCATCCCCAGTCCCCAGTCACTTAGTCACTTCTTCTAGATTATTAATATAACCTGGGATAAAATTTGGTGGCCACCTCTATATACTTGCTTTAGGGCACATTTCCCATATATGGGCACAGTAGAAAGGACTCTCTGGAACCAAACAAAATTGGATTTAAATCTTAGCTTACAACCTATTTCCTATGTCAATGTTTTCCCATTTGTCAAATAGGAATATGAATTTCCAGGTTTTATGAGATGAACAGTATCATATATGACATTCCTAGTGCTGTACTTGACTCATAGTAGAGCTCAATAGATCAGAGTCACAGCATATTATATTGAAACTATTTTATTAACACTTCCACTTGAAAATATGTGTTATCTCCTTTTTTCCCCTCTTGTTCATATTTCTGGCCAAAGCATCTATTAAAGAGACTGACACATGGCAAGTGTACAATAAAGACGTATTCAAAGGATCAACAAGTAAATACTGGATACATGAGTGATGAAATCTTTTAAGTCTTAAGATATTTGAGACTCTGTACCTCAGAAGATTAGAAATAATGGCACTGATGGTGGCTACAAATTTCAAGCATATTTAAAATGTCATTTGATTTTCCGACTCTTGAGGTTTCCTGTTTTGATAAATGGACATATCTGGTGTCTGTGTATTTTCTCAAAAGCAGACAGTAATAACATGAGCTGGAAGCTTTACGTGTAGCACAATCCTACATTGTCTTCCCTTCTTTCTTTGCTGGTTTGAGGATTGAGTTTAGGATGTCTAAGTGCATTGCATTTTACCACTGGAGTGAAGTATAGAGTGAAGTAGAAAGTGGAGGGAGAGGAAAGCAACTGATCAAGCACGAGCTAGATCAAGGAGCACCTTGAAGTTCATGTTTAAACTTGGACATGACCCTGTAGGGAGTTAATTGGAGGGTTCGATAGGGAGGCGAGAGAACTAGATGTCTGCTTCAGATACACTGTACATGGAGGATGTGGAGGATTGTTCCAGAGGGAGGAAAATCTAAAGAAAAAACATCAGTTAGGAGATTGTTGAATAATAATGAAAGTACAAGTACCTGAACCAAGGTGGTGGCCAGGGCTAGCTCCAGGGGTGTAACCTGGGCAGCTGTATAGGGCCCCACACTTAGGCCTATCCTGGGTTTTAATGCTGTGTTGTGTCTGTCTTGAAACACTTAATAATTTTTGAAAAGGAGGCCTACATTTTCATTTTGCTCTGCAAATTATTTAGCTGTTCTGGCAAAGGGATTAGGAGAGAAATTAGGACCACTGAAGCATGACTTAGGAAGATAAGTGTTCTGTTCCCCTTTGCTTTTCTGTGTATGTGGCTTTGTTGGTGTCCCCAGGATGACCTGCTGGATGACCTGGGTGCTGTGGGTGTTAGGGCTGGAGGAGCAGAGAAGATTTATTTTATCATAGTACTATTAAAGTAAAAAAAAAGTTGATATTTAGTCTTTGTCTTTCAATAAAATTTTGAGATCTTATTTAGGCAATGGAAAGTCAGGATTTATTGAGAGAGAAAAGGATTATGTATCATGGTCTTTTATCTTTCTCCAGCTAAAACAACAAATTGTATTCTGTGCTTAAAATCAAGGTAAAAATTATGTAACGGAAGTAGGAAGTCCAAAGTCAATTTAGACTGAGGGATTGTGCCAGGATGACATCATAGGGGCCCCAAAGAAGAGAGAGGCCTCCTGGCTCACAGGTTCCCATCCTGACAGAAATTCACATGCCCAAAGAATGTCACAGAAAAAACAGTGACCAGAACAGCCTTTTAGTAGCTGCCAAGTCAAGTGTTTCCAGGTGACTGGTGCTGTCTCAGTCTCCGTGCCCCAACTCCCCGCCCCCCTTCCCAACTTCCAAGCTTTGTGGCAATCTGTGACCTGGGAGAACAAGAGAGGAAATCCTCACAGTGATTGAGGTGAGATTTCCTAACAGCCTGTGGGATGGGTGCTTGGAGTCCAATTTAATTAATGAAAATAAAGTGTGCTATTTCTTGTTACCCCCAAACTGCTACTTCATACTTCTTACATACAAATATAGATATAGATCTACAGATATACCACCTTTTTGGCATTAAGAAGACAGAAATATTAAGATAGAATCTTAATCCCAAGAAATTTATTACCTCATGGGAATGGTTTTAAATATATAAAATTACAGCATAATATCTCTTCATGAATAATTTAAGAGACTTTTTCTTTATTAAGGGTTATACAACTACAATATATGTGAACTGTTATATATTGTTAAACTGGTACTGTCTGCGTTTTCTACATGCCATAATATAGAGTTTAGCATTGTAATGCTTTGTCATGCCTTTTTAACAATTTTTTACTATAAGCCTCTCTTTCATCTTTATGTAATTAAGAGTCATTTGTTATCATGGGGTCCTAGAGGAAACTAATAACTACTAGAATAAAATTAGACTTATTCCCTCTTCCCTTATTGGTACTCATATGCTAGGAAATGGTATGTGACTTTAATTCTCAATGCCATCCAAAACTCAAGAATATCATTTCTTGCTGCCAAAAGTATGGACTCATCTCTTTTCTTGCATTAATGTTATCTTCTAGACTCTGTATAGAAGATTATAATAATGATAGCTACATACATGCTGTGAGTAATGTCCACTGCATTTCTGACAACAGATCAGCCAGTTAGCAGCTGCTTTTTGATAGCTGGGCTGGTGCTCTTGTACCTTGCAGTTACTGTCTTATTTGTAATTATTTGTAATGGGCCTATAAGCTAGTGCTGGCTTTTTAAAAACTTTGACTTTACTTCCCTGAATTAATTATATTATTTAATAATAATTAATTGATAATTATTGTGTCAGTCAACTCTTCATTGCTATGACAAACTGCCTGAGAAAAAGAACTTCAAAGAAGGAAAAGTTTATTTTGGCTTATGGTTTCAGATGTTTCAGTCCATGGTCACTGGGCCCCATGGCTTTGGGCCTTGTGTGAGGCAGAACATCATGACAGGGAATAAGTGGTAGAGCAAAGTGGCTCATATCATGGTGGCTGGGAAGTGAAAGATGTACAAGTAGAGGTAGAGGTGGAGAGAGAGAGAGAGAGAGAGAGAGAGAGAGAGATCCCTTTTATAACAAAATGCATTGCAGCACGACGCCATCAGTGGATTAATCTATGAGCGAGGTCAGAGCCTTCATGGTCCAGTCAACATCTCTGAATATTGCTGACTTGGGAACCATGCCTTCAACATGTGAGCTTCTAAGGCACATTTCAGATCCAAATCATAACAATTACATTATTGAGTAAATATGTATAAGCTAAAAATCATAAAATACAAAGCTCTGTAATTACAGTTAATTGACTTTTGATTTTTGTTCCTGTTTAATGTAGTTATTTTTCCAGTAAGCTCATAAATACCTCCAGGGAGGGTGTAATCTATGCCAGGGATTGTTTTAAGGACTTCACATTGATTTCATTTTTATTTTTCTATGAAAACTGTAATTTTCAACTTTTTTTAATGATGAAACCGAGGTTCAGTGTGATTAAGTAACATTCTCAATGTCATACAGAAACTAAATGGAAGTGGGAGGACTTGAACCCAAGGGTGCAAAAGTCTGCATTTCTTAATCAGAGTACTTTAGTATGAGTTTAAATAGTACATATGTTTCATTGTCTACTTGTTTTTTTTTTCATTAATAATATAACATAACTGATTCCACTTGTCACTGAACATTTTCATAAACATCATTCTAAATAATTCTAAATCATCACAATAGCTAATTTATGGAATCAGACTGGGTATCTGTCAACAGATAAATGAATGGAAAAAATGTGGTATATAGACACATTGGAATTTTATTCAGTCATAAAGAAGAATGAAATTATGTTGTGTGTAGGTAAATGGATAGAACTGGAGGGCATAACACTAAGTGAAGTAAGCCCTACTCAGAAAGACATGAGTCGTGTTTTTTCTCACAGGTGAAAGCTAGATCCCTCATAGGGATCTCACTGAAGTAGAAAGGAAACCATTAGGTAGAGGAAGGGGATTGGGAGAAGAAGGAGAGGTGTTAGGGAGTGAAAATGATCAAATTGTATTTCATGCATGTACACATATGCCACAATGAAACTCACTATTCTATAGAATTAATATGCTCCCATTAAAACTTGAATAAAGATAAGTGATTCATTTTATGGATTTTTTTTTATAAATAACTTCATTACATTTTTATAGTCTTTGTTTGCAAAATGAGCCTATTCTTACATCCGTAACTGTGTTGATTTCAGTAATCTTAGTTCTATGTTTCTGTGTTTGGAGAGAAGAAATCTGTTTTCTAGGTTCGATTTTAACAGAGATTTTTTAGGGCATCCTAATTTCAGAAGCATTATATAGTGAGGCAGAGGGAATGCATTTCCTGGTGGAGGGGATGTGGGATCACTGCTTCTCGCTCCCCGACAGTCCCAGCAGATGGCACCTCCACGTGTTCCAACTGTTTAGCGAGGGCAGGAGTGTTCCGGGGATCATTGTGATGCTATGCACAATTCTTAATTGTGAAGCTCTTATCTCTTTGGATTTGGAAATATAAGAAAACAGCATACTATAATCCGGGTATTTCAACTGCTGCCAATCTGGACCAGTTAGGATACACAGGTAGTAGAGCCAGAGAAGGCCTGAGCTGGGTCGATTTCTTCAGCAGCTTCAGTGATGCACAAGAAGAGTCTGGAAGAAGTACAGAACAGTAATTAGGATGTTGTTGGAAAGTGTTCAACTTTCTGAACATTGAAATATCTCATGTAGAAGGAAATACAAAAAAGACTGACTACTCTAAAACTGAAAATGAGCTGGGTATTTTCCTCTGTGTGATTTAGGTTTCAGGCATTCTGTACATATGTCTTATGAATATGTAATTAAAGTGGATAGTAGAGTAAGAGAGACGAAGAAAATTAAATTTGTTTGTAATTTTTAATGATCTGAATAGACTCAATTAAAATAATTAGAAAGCACTTTCCTAACAAATAAAGTCTATGTAGAAGTTTTCTGAAGCAACAGTTAAATGAAATGGAAATTTGTATTATTTATAAAAAAGCCCTCAAAATAGTTTTGAAGTTATGGGTTTACATCTATTTTTTTTTAATGTCAGAAAAAATCCTTTCCCAGACTTGAATTATTGGGAATAAGTTTCTTTTTTTCAAGGCAAAGTAGCTTAAAATGGATTGGATGATTTCCAAGATTTCAAAATAAGTTTTGACCTTGTTTAAGACAATTAAAAGAAAAGAAAAATTTGAGAAAATTTTTAAAAATTGCAAAGTGAGGCTTTCTTAGCAAGAAATGGATTTTTATAAATTAATTGTTAAAAGCCTAGTTATTATAGATTCAATTCAATAAGAAAAATATTCAAGCAGGTATCTCCCTTACTTCTTCCCTTGTTTCTCGCTTGGTAGAAAGTGAAAAGCTAATTCTGAAATTTACATGGGAAGGAAAACTACCTAGAATAGACAAAACAATCTCCAGGAAGAGCAGAGTTGGAGGACTCACACTAACTAATTTTAAGAAAGTTAATTAAAACGATGAGGCACGAATAGGCAAACAGATGATTGGGGAAGAAACACATATCATCAGTTGATTTTCAACACAATGTAAAAAGTCAACAAAGTCTTAGCCAAGATTGTTTAATGGGGAAGGAGAATCTTTTAAACAAACAGAGCTGGAACAACTAGATAAATGCGGGAAAAAGAAACTTTGACTCTTATTCCCTATGCAGACATTAATTCAGAAGTGATCACAGACCTAAATATAAAAACCAAGACTAGATACTTCTGGAAGAAAATATCTTTGCAGCTTTGGGTTTGGATAGCTTTTTCAGAAGGACATAAAAAGCACTTTAAAAAAGTTGGGATTGGATTTTATCTGATTTTAACTTCTACTCAACAAAAGACACTGTAGGAAATGAAAAATGAACTCACAGGCTGGCAGAGAATATATTTGTATTGCAGTATCTGACAAATGATTTATATCTAGATTACATAAACAACTCCTACAGACCAATTTTGAAAGGACCCAAATAGTTCAATTTCTAAACTAGCAAAAGACATACTTTATAAAGGAATATCCTTGAAAGACCAAGTACATGAAAAGATGCTCAATACCAATAATTGTCAGGGAATTGAAGATTAAAACCCAAATGAGATGCCAGCACACACTGTGGTAGCTAAAATTTTCAAATGTGACAATGACAATAACCAGCATGGCACTGGAGAGGATGTGGAACAACTGGAATTCACACATACATTGGTGGAATTGTAAAGCTTTCCAATCTCTCTACTGGGTTGAACAGTGTCCCCCCACATTCACGCACGTGGAATCTCAGAATGTGACCTTATCTGGAAACAGGGGTCTTTGCAGGTGCAAATAAACCAAGCTGCATTCATACTGGGTTAAGATGGGCCCTGAATCCAACGGACAGCATCCTTACAGGAAGAGGGAGATAGAGAAACAGAGAAGGAGGACATACAAGGAGGAAGGCCAGGTGACAACACAGAAGCTTGCACAGATTGGAGTGAAGCTGCCACAAATCCCCAAGCACCAAGGGTTGCCAGAAGCCACCAGATGCTGAAAATGGCCAGGGACTGTCCTCTCCTGGAGCCTTCAGAGGGAGCTTGGCTCTCACAATGCCTAGATCTTGGACTTTGGGATTCCTGGATGCTAAGAAAATAAACTCCTGTTGTATCAAGCCACCTAGTTTGTGGTAGATTACTATAACAGTCCTAGGAAACTACTATTATCACCTTTTGAAACTTGGGCAACTGCTTAAAACATTAAACATATACCCCGTGAACCAGCAATGCCATTCCTGGGTAATCACTCTAAAAAATGAAAGCATGCATCCATGAAAATACTGGAATACAACTGTGCATACCAGCTCTGGTTATAATAGCCCAAAGTGGAAAAATTCAAATGCCCATGAAGAGACTGAATAAAAACGTGTTATGTTCATATAGTTGAAGGCTATTCATCAATGAAAAAGAATGAACTGATAATATACTCTTTAACATGTGAACATCAAAAGCATATATTGAGCAAAACAAACCAGAGGCAAAACAGGCACACACACTGCAAAAGTCCTTTTCTGTGGAGGTCAAAGTTAGGTAAAAGTACTCTCAGATAATAGGTATGAGATTAGCGAGGGCAGGGATGGACCTGAGAAGGCACTGGGGATCTTTCTGAGGTTTTGAAATTATTATATACAGGTTGAGCATCCCTAATATAAACATCTGAAATGAAATTGCTCCAAAATCACACCTTTTTGAGTGCAGCATGATGCCACAGGTGAAAATTTCCACACCATGTAACTGTTTCATGCACAAAATTATTGAAAATATTTTATAAAATTATCTTCAGGTTATCTGCCTGAGGTGTGTATGAAACAAAGATGAATTTAGTGTTTAAATTTGTGTTAAATCTCCAAGATATTATCATTATGTATTTGAAAATACTCCAAAATTTGAAAAAATCTGAAATTGAAAAATAGTTTTGGTCCCAAACATCGTAGATAAGGGAGATTCCACTTGTATCTTTATTATCATGTTTACACTAGTATATATACGTTTGTCAAAACTCACTGGACTATTTTCATAAATGAATACATTTTACTAAATGTAAATTGTTATCTCAATAAACTTGTTTATAAGGAAATGTGTCTTGGGTGTTCCACCCTAAGTAATATTTACCTCAATTAGAAAGAAAAGAGATTAATGAAAATCTTTCTCTTCTATTTTAAAAAAAATTGCATTAACTACTTTCTGAACTCAATTTTCATTCTTAGCAAGTAGGTAATTTGCCAGTACTTTATTTTTTTGTTCTGCAAGTTCTCCAATTTACTTTGCGCGTAGGTATTCTTACGCCTTACACTCTGTAATAGCGTACTTCTTTCTGTGTTGGCAAAGCCTTTAGTCTCAATTTCCTTAGCTGTAAGGATTCTAAGCGATAAGGACACAATTTGGCTTGCAGGCTGTTTTATTTAGGAAGGAACAGGTTACTTGCGGGGACCAGTCAAGTGCAAAATAAAAATACCTGTATCTCAGATCAAGAAAACAGTTTTAAACAGCGTTCAGTGTTCTTAGATATTTTTTCAGCTGGGAGCAATCCACAGAATTTGGTCTGTCAGAGAACAAAGGGAACACCAGCTTCAGGTGGGCAGGACCTCCATTCCCAGTTCCGGCCTGACAGCTTCTTGGCAAATGTTGTAGGTGTCAGGCTTGACTAGATGAGAAGGAGGACCTGAGGGAAACAGAAAAGGAGCTGGGGCAGGAAAAGGCGAGAGGGAGGCTGTAGGAGGCGCCAAGAGATCCGCATAGCCCGGCTTCTTCTGGATTTATGATGCAGTACCAGCGCCATCATGTGGTCAACGTGTGGAGCGTTAGCGGAAGAAATGAATTCTTTTCCCTCTGCATTGGAAGAAAGGGGGAAAAAAAAAAAAAAAGTCCAAAGAGCCTGAAAAATCTCGAGAAGGATGTCACCCTACACTTCTCTTTTATCTAAAAGTTGCAGATCCCTGACATCTCAATTAGTAAGCCATCTGGAATATTTTCTGTTTAGGTACCTGTTATTTGTTTCTTCCTTCATCAAATATTTATTGAACACCATGTGCCAGACACTGTACTGAGCAGGAGAAAGGCAGGCATCGTGGTCTAGTGGGGCAGACAAACATGTGAACAGATGATCTGAGCAATCTGACAAATACTCAACGTAGGAATAAAAGGAACATTTGGAGCATTTGGGAACATTTAATATTTGCCAAAGATGCCATTACACACACATCCTCCACTATAACATCCATATCATTAAAAATTCTGGCCACAATTTTTGATAGATTGATTCAGTAATTATCTATTGAGAGTCTGTTATGTGTCAGGTAGTATTGTGGGTGCTGAGGGATACAGATTCAGATCTGAAACCCAGAACATGATTTTCTTTTCTTAAGCTTAATTTCTTTTTTCTCCCTTTATTTATTAATTAATTTATTTATTTTACTTAGGTATACATGATAGCAGAATGCATTTTGATTCATTGTACACAGATGGAGTACAACTTTTCATTTCTCTGGTTGTACGTGATGTAGAATCACATCATATATGCAGTCATACATGAAGCTAGGGCTATGATGTCCATCTTATTCCACCATCTTTACCGTCCCCATGTCCCCTCCTCTCCTTCCCCTTTGACCAGAATTCCTCCATTCTTCCCGTGTCCTCTCCCCCATTATGGATCAGCATCCACTTATCAGAGAGAACATTCGGCATTTGTTTTTTTGAGATTGGCTTACTTCTTAAGCTTAATTTCTATGTGTAAGAGGTGAACCATCAAGGAGAAAAAAAATGATTTGTAACTATTATATGTAAGGTATTTTCTTTTTTATTTTTGTTGTTTTTTAGTTTCTTATTTCCGCTCATCTCGTCTGTTCCTCACTTGTCAGAATTTAAACAATTGTGCCACAATGCTTTAAGTTAGTTTGAAATTTTAAATAAACATGACTTCCTCCAGGGCTTTGGGAAATTGACTCACCTTCCTTCCTACTGTGTGGAAGGGCACTTGGGTTCTGTTTTGTAGTGAAGCCACAAGGGAGATTCCAACATTGGCTGTGTTACTACTTCATTCATCAGCTTTACCCCCAATCTCAGTTTCTCCTGGCCACCTCAGGCTCGTGCCTATAATGCATAGAAACCATCTCTGAGAACTTTAGAATCAAAATAGCAGAAAATAGGAAACTGGAAGCACATTTGTGTCATCTCCAGATGTCCAAACTCAGTAGAGCCTCACGGACAGGGTCACCTTTGTCCCCAAATCACACATAGAGTTGGTTATCTGTTCCTCCAACACTGTGAGAGCAGAAGAGAGTAACACTTATAAAGAGAGAAAAGGACTGAAAATTTTTATAATCAGATGAGCTTGCTAACAGGGTGGAAAGAGATGTGATCATAATGAACAGAATGTATTCATTAACAATTATCGGAAAAATAAACTGTAACCATATTGTACTGCTATGCCCTCAAGGAGTTGAGACTCTTTGCTAAATCATTTATGCATATCATCTTGTGTTAGTTTCATTCACTTACATTGTTCATGTGAGCTTAGCCTACATAGTTGTGTTTACGCTAGGGTCATCCTGCTACTGAAAAGTTCATAAAGAACTCCTTCTATACCTCTTGTGTCAAATCACTGCAGATTAGTGGTAAGGAGGAGGGATCTGGGAAGCCTTGCATTTCCCATTTAAACTCAGCTACCTTCCATACCAAGTTAACCTGCAGCCCAGTACTGGGAAATTTGAGAGCACATGAGATTCCCATTCAGCTTCCTTGGAAGTCTTTTCACTTCAACTCAAATTTGCAGAGGAATCATATCAAACTGAAGCTGAGTAGAGGTTATGTGTTATCTAATATGAAACATATAGTAAATTATACATTGCAGCAGGTATTTTAGCTCCACATAGTCCAAGCATTAAATACCAGATTGTCTTTATGTTCTTCATGAATTTAAAGGCAAATGTCTATTCTAGTCATAGTACCATTTGGGATGAAAGAAACATACCCTTTGTTTTAAAAAGCAAAACAAATTGAACTTGCAACCAACAATTAAAATTATTATTCTTATTATTCTCTGCCTGCATCTCTCTACATTTATACCATCTGGTGGCCAAACAATTTGAAATCTACTTACATTTGATAAGGAAATTGATATATTAAAAATTTATTTTATGTGTCTCTGACTCAAACTTTAAAAGACGCGAATCTAATCTACATGGGCTTTTACATAAAATAGAATAGTAACATTCCATCAAAATTTTAAACAGATGTTATGGATTGTTATTGGGGCAAGTTCAATAAAATGAACTGAATCCTCATATAAAATAACACATTAAAATATTTTTCAGACATGAAAAAGTGTGCCTTGCTATTTTATTTTTGAAGGTTTTGGGGCTTAAGATGGATGAACCAGTCATTTTTCCCTTTGCAAGGAAAAACTGTTCAGTTCTCATCTGAACCTCTTTTCAGGGAATTAACTGCTTCCAGAAGACCATCATGAGCTGGGTGGGTGAAGCATCTGCACTACACAGCAGAACAGGATGCACTGCAGGAGAAACCTTTTCTTGATGAAGGGCCGCTTTGAGAGGTGTGTGGGATGAATGGGCACTGAGTTTTTGAAGTGTCTGCATTAAGCTGCATTAAGCTGCGTTAATGATTTTTACAGTTTTCTTGCACCAATAACCGGTGACCGTTCTCATGCAATATAAATGGGTTTTTCTATTAAAATGGTTCATATTTTCCTAGAGACTTATCCATCCCAAATTTCCCCAGCTTTAGCCCTAACACTAATCCTAATCCCAACACATCTGAAATTTGTCTGGTGATCATTAATAATGTGAAGAGTTAAGACCAACTCTTCAGGAATAACATGATACTTTCTCCAGTGTCTGAACTTTCAAGCCCATATCAACTTAACAGATTTGAGTCTGGAGTTGTCTTAAATATTATTTCAACATCTAGAAGATCTGGTCTCTATGTCACTTGCATGGTTTCATTAATGAACTTCTACAAAGCAAGTAACACAGTTTGGATGCAAGGCAAGGATATGGTATATTGTCTTTAATATCCTCTTTGTCTGAGCTTAGATTTGAAAATCAAAACATAACCTGCATAAAAATATATTATTTATTTACTCATTCTCATGAAGAATAAAATAGCCTCTATACTTAAATAGCAAGGATAGGGAGAGTTATTAGAAGATTATTGTTCTAGATCATTGTCTAAAATCTCTCATGGATGTCACTTTGACAAAAATAATAATTATGGTACTGGAAAACACCCTGTGCCAGCTATTGTTCAAAGGATCTTCAGTAGACTAACTTGGTTAGCCTTGTGAGGCCAGTAGTAGTATCCTCACTTCATAGAAGAGGAAGCTGATTTGCAGATATAATAGGAAACTTTCACAGAGTCACACAGAGAATAAGAGGTGGAGCGTGACAGGGTCTTAGTAGGCACTCCTAACATCTGTGTTAATCTTCTCTATAATCTTCCTTTCTAAAAGTCCTGAAATCTCCCTTCAACTTCAGATCTCTTCCTGATTGGCCCACCAAGGTATTCAAACTGAACATGTTCCAGATAGAGCAGAGAATCTGCCTTCACCCTTAATTTTAAATTAATTCCCCAATCCTTCTTCCCAATTCCAAGAACATCCTGTCTTGCCGTCTGCTTCTTTCTATCTGTGTTCTCTACACACTGGCCTGACCAGTCTCCATATTCTACCTGTAAAACAGCTTCAGTACCCCTTCCCTCTCTCTCCTTCCTACTGCTCCGTTCTTTCCCTTTTCCCATTGATCCTAGACCCTGGTCCCAAATCATTCCATGCCCTACTAAGAAGGCTTAAGTAGCTTGCTTATAAAGTGGATAATGAATGACCAAAGTTCAAAATCCAAACTACAGCACTGTCTCTCCCCAATGCCATCCTTCTGCTTTATTTTCTTCATAATATTTATTGCAATTCAATATAATGTTTATTGTTTATCCATTACTTACTTGTTATTTTTTCCTCTAAAATATAAGATCCAAGTGACCTGGCATTCTCTCTTGATATTTAACTCTCTCTCCACCAGGATAGTGCCTGATACACTTCTTACTATTTTTTGAAGGACCATATGTCTTCCAGAAAAGCCCTGCGTGTGCATATCTCCATGTCTTTCAATATCACTCTCTGAACTCAGGCTTTATGTTATAAGTCTGAAATGAAAATTTTCTCATCTCTCAAGCTGACCCTGGTGGCCTGACTCATCCCAATTAAGGAGCTCCCGTTCCAGTGAAATTCTATAATATTAGTGTCTAAAAAACTCAATTTATTTTGAGTAATTTAAAAAAATGGAATTGCTGCTTTATTTACCCCATGATAATGCTTTTGTCTAGTGGCCAGGATTGTTGCCATACGTTCAGCATTTCTGAGGATTTAATAGAGCTTCTCATAAGCTGGATAAATAAAGAAAAAATCCGTTGCTTGATTCAACAGGTAATTCCGTACCACCTTCTCTAAGGATGCAGTGAAGTGCTTCTCTGTGGAATCTCTGAGTGGGCTCCTTCCCAGCAGGATGTATGACCTTGACCATGTAGGGAAGGAGGTGGACAGCAGGTTTCTAGAGCAGGGGAACCCTGGGGACTTGCTTCTGATTCTTATACACAATGCCTCCTGGCCATCACCGACGTTTGCCAACTCTGTGGAACACAAGCAGAGGAAAAGTCTCTGGTCTGCAGTTTTGCAAATGAACTAAAGGAGTCTGATCAGTCATGGAGGGAAGGAATTCAGACCTGTCAGGGGAGCAAAGAAAATTAGCCTCTTAGTTTCTAGAAAGGTATTTCATACTTATATGGTAATTTTTAAAAATATATATATATGCTAGGATGTTTAGGGAATATGTTCCTTTATAAAGTGCTTAATTCACATTATTTTGTGATGCTTCTACAGATGTATTTCATGTGCAATATGACAGAGAAAATGTGGAAGACTCAAACCATCAAGTATTATTGCTAATGGCCATGAGATTTGAAAAATTAAATAATGCATTGCAGTTTCTGTTTGGAAGAGATGCTACATATTTTCACTTAAAATTCTCTCCTACTTTGAGAAGTACTTGTATTTGGAAGGAGTGGAGATAAAAAGTATAATGAAGCAGTTAAGGAGAGTGGGAAGTTTGTGATCCAATAATAGAATATGTTTGAAAACTCCTATATATGCATTGTCTTAAATTAACAGAGACAGAAATTCTCTGCATCGGGGCCTTTGATACAATACTTCCTGTTACAAATCAAGGGCCACATGCATTTTTATGTAAGCCACTTAAATACCCATCCATCTTAAAAATCACCATGGGAATTTCATTTCCTACGTTTATTTTGAAAAGAGATGTTCTTTGCTGAGACGGGCTAAAGCATTTGCTCTCCATCTAAATGATGTAGACTAAGACCATCTGGAGAATCTATCCTTTTTTTTTGTTGTTGTTGTTCTCTTTCTTTCCCTCCCTCCCTACCTCTTTTCTTTCCTTCCTTCCCCTCTTTCTTTCTTTTTTTTTTTAATGGAAAGCCTGGAAGGCTTAGTGATTTATAGCTTCTAACACACTATGATTTTTTTTATCTTCGGAGAATTTTATTTCATTTGGAACATTTATGTGATGACGTAGCCTACAGCATATGAAATTTTCCTGATGCTGGTGGCCAATACATCTTCTGCATGTTGAGTCACATAGCTAGGTGGGGCGTGATTTGGAGCAGACTTCACTTGTTCTCAGTGCCTGGATTGTCTGGAATGCAGTGAGGGTGCTAGTTGCAACCTGTTTCAGATCACCCTATCTCAGCCTACCTTGGGACCTTAAGATAAAAATACCAATTTTTATGCATATCAATAATTTAGGCTTCCCACAGTGGATTCTGAAGGGCTCTAGTGCTTTGAGAATGTCTGTAAAAATAAACAAACAAACAACAGAAAAAACCCTGGCATTGATTTATTATATGGATTTGAGGAATTAAAAAGAGGTCCAGTGTGGTGTTTTGGGGAATTCATAAGGCTCATTTGTATGTTAAGGCTTTGACAATTTCTACAGCATGGAAACATTAGGTTCTGTCCAGCAATCCTTTACTGATCTCTCCCATGTCTCTGTCACTCTGTCAACCACACTGGCCTTCCTGTGATTGCTCTGTGGCAGTGACTCATGCTAGGAGCTGTTTTCTTAGCCTGAACTTCTCTCCTGGATTCCTTCATGGTCTGTCTCTCACCTCCTTGAGTCTTAAGTTTCATCTTCTCAGTGAGATCATTCTTGATTACCTTTTCAAACTTGTAAGCTATCCCTCCTTCTGCTTCCTATTGACTTTTTCAGCTCTATTTTCTTCTGTCATTTTCCTTTGACTGAGGGTCTTGGCTTTGCTGCAGGAGTCTCTCAACATTCAGCAAGCTAGCTCAGGGCCTTATTGGCTAAATCAGGTCAAATGGCCAAGGACAGAGAGAATGGGTGGGTGTTATGATGCTACATCTGAAGGTGAAAATTTAGGAAGAGATGAACAAATCAGGCCATTTTTACCAACTATCATTCATAGCTTTTACTTTTTGGTTTGTTTATTTTCCTGTTTTAAAACATAACCTCTTTGAGGGCAGTTTTTGTTTATAATGTTTTGTTAACTACTGTATTCTCATTACCTAGAATGGTGTCCAGCGCATAGTAAGTACTCAATAAATATTTGTTGAACAAATAAAAGAATACATAAAATAATCCTATTTAATGTTGTTTAACATATTTTCAAATATGTTTTTTAACTGATCCTTTTTTTGGAGGAAAGCCAAAAGGAACCTCATTTGAACCAGAGAATACTCAAGTATTTGTGTCTTTCTTACTGAGAATGTAAACTCCTCTCTAATTAATGGAAAATCACCATCTTTATTAACAGGTAAGTTTGTTAATAGTTATTTCACCTCTTTTCACTCATACAAGCTTTAGTAAATAACTTTTAGACATTGCATTATATACGGGTGCAAGCATATGGCCTGCCTCTGCTAAGTTTCCATTCAATGACCTCACAGCCCTGTAAAGTAGAACTTTGAGCCATAGTTTAAGCTCAAATGTTACTAAAACATCTTCCAGGAATACAAAGGAAGAATTCCTTAAATATGACATTAGCTATTAGATTGAACATTCTAATTTTGACCTCCTATTTACTTGGTCCTGTAATATGATTATTTTATCACTTCTGTTTGCACCATTTAATTTTTTTACCTACTCAGGTATTCAGAACCTTTATCTTGGTTCTTTCCAAATCCTACCCATCTTTCAAGTCTGACTAGCAACCAATCACTCTCTCACCAAGTTTCTGGCAGAGTTTTCCTCCTAATTTATTTGAATCCGGTATGTTTCCTTTGCATTGTATTAACATGTACTGTCTGGAAACATCCATCTACTGTTTTATAGGCTTTTCAGCTTTTCTAAGGTTCACCTTTTCACATGTCTTTTCAAAGAACAAGCATATTTAGGGCAAAAATTTTATTTTATTCTAGAATTGCTAAGAATAATGTTTGCCATAGTAGGTACTCAGATAATTAATTAGAGCAAGCATATAATGAAAACAGAAATGCTAACCTTCTGTTCATCGCCTAGTTTGGGTCAGATCTAATAATGCACATGTTGAACTTTTGGCTGGAGGTATAGAAATATTTCTGCTTAGGATGGTGTTTATGTAGAAACCTTAACTATGTTGGAAACCAGTAACTATATAAAGCGGTGACTGCAAGTCAGTATTTCAAGCAGGTTAAACTAAAACTGACAAATTTTAAAGAGGGCTTGGAAATAAATAGAAGAACATAAAAAAGATGCCAAATTACAAATACATAAGAACTAAAGAAATTTTTTCTCACTTGACAAAGAAGCCGTTGAAAAAAAGGAATAAAGAAAAAGCAAAGATATCACCTGCTGCTCTGTGGCTGCAGGGCAAAGCAATAGAGTATGTATTATCTTCAATTAGTTTCGAAATTTCTACACACCTGTACGTGCTATCCATCAGCCCTATAAAACTGCCCTTTAGGTGTAAATTCTGATTAACATGGCACTTGATGTGTGGGACCCCTCCTGGAAATAAACCAAAACACTAAGTCAATTCACTTAGCTCAAGAAGAATCTGAATGTTATATTGGAGTTGAATGCCTTTGCAAAAAGCAAAAAGAGGACTTATCAAATAGTTCACATATTTACTGTTAAAAAAGATACTACAGTCATAAAGGCAATAATAAGAGAAGGGTAATTGCTAGTTTATTTATAGTCATAGTAATTCAGTCATCATAATCCATTTAGGCCCTTTTATGTAAAGATTGTCTCCCTCAATTCGTTTGTAGGCAGGTATTAAGCGGCAGGACATTCCAAACTCCCTTTTTCTCTTGGTTGTACATTCTCTCAGGAACTTCTTACACTCCTAATCACCACTTATGGCTCTCGCAGATGAGGGAGGGGAAGCTCTGAGCATGTGGTAGACTGCCTGATAGCTTTATAAACTTACTTCCCCTTTTAAGTGAAATGCTTGGTTGGAGATCTCATTGGTATTTGTCTTTAAGCTTTCTCCTCCTGGGTGGAGCTGACTGTGGAGATCTCACACCTGCCTAACAGAAAACTTCTACTGGACTCAGAGTAATTCCACACAAGTACTGATCATGATCTCTGCCCTGATATGATTTCTTTACCTTGGAACCCCTATCAGCTACAAACATGAGCGAACACATACATAAACTCATAGCTTTTAAAAATGGTGTTATTTTTGCCATATTCTATTAAACTTGAACCTCTTTCATTTTCATATTTTTCCTTTCCTTGTCCATACATATGGATAATACGGAACAAAATATTGAATTATTTGGTTACATTTAAAGTAGTACATTTTAACCAATTAAAAATAAAGATAGCCGGGCGCGGTGGCTCAAGCCTGTAATCCCAGCACTTAGGGAGGCTGAGACAGGAGAATCACGAGTTCAAAGCCAGCCTCAGCAATGGCGAGGCACTAAGCAACTCAGTGAGACCCTGTCTCTACATAAAACACAAAATAGGGCTGGGGATGTGGCTCAGTGGTTGAGTGCCCCTGAGTTCAATCCCCAGTACCAAA
>CM053399.1:133255474-133327945 GCA_028644305.1 Xerus rutilus | reverse complement strand
AAATAAATAAATAAAGATAATTAGTAGAAGCAGTATGAAACCTTTTCTGTGGGGGAGGGTACTGGGAATTGAACCCAGGGGCACTTGACCACTGAGCTGCATCTGCAGCCTTTTAACTTTTTATTTTGACACAGTCTCACTAAATTGCTTAAGCCTTCACTAAATTGTTGAGGCTGGGATTGAATTTGTGATCCTCCTGCGTGAGCCTCCTGAGTCACTGGGAGGGCATTACTACGTCCAGTTTGGACGACATTTTTTTTTTTTAACATAAAGAGCTCACTTGCCCGGCCCTGGCAATCACTGTTCTACTCTCTGCTTTTTTGAGTTTGCGATTTCAAATGTTTTAGATTCCATACATAGATAAGTGAGACCATGTAATAAATTTCTATGTCTGACTTGTTTTACTTGGTATAATATTCTTAAGGTTCATCCATGTTGTCTGTATGGCCAAATAAAATTACACAGTGTGTGTGTGTACCACATTTTGTTTATCTATTTATCTGTTGATGGATACCTAAGCCATTTCCATAACTTGACTATTTGAATAGTGCTCCAGTAAGCGTGGGAGTGCATATGTCTCTTTGACATACAGATTTCATTTCCTTTAGATATATATCCAGAAGTGGAATTGCTGGATCTTATGGTAGTTCTACACTTTTAAGGAACCTCCAGATTGTTTTCCCTAAAAAGGGTATCTATTTACATTCTTACCAATAGGACATTTTATGTCACATTTTCCTTTCATTACTTCCTGCAAAAGCTTGTCCTGAAACATAGAATTTTGAGATTGTGAAGAAAGAATGGAGACAGACAAGGCCTCACTACTGTGTTCCTCCCTCCTTTCTCCCCACCAGCCCCTCCTCCTCCTGAGGCCTCTCTTCCTTTCTCGCTCCCTCTGATCTTTTCTCCCTCCTTTATTGCCTAAATGCTACAAAAGGGAGGTATTTAATCATTGAGGACCAGTTCACAAACTTACATCAACTTTGCTCTAATATAAGATTAAGATACATGTAGAAATTTCTTTTCTGGATTATTTCATCTTGCCAAGTGACAAGGAGTTCCTCAGTATACTCTAAAACCTGCCTGCATGCTCTTAGTTAATCGTATCTTCAAGTTCCTGGCATAAAGCATGGAAGTGAATTAAAAGAAAATATGGTCTACTTAATTTGTTAGGAATATTTGCATTTTATAAGGGTAAGAGTCGTACTGATTTCTTTGACTTTGACCTTTTGCTGATTCATTTTAACTTCTCGCTAATACTACAGTGCAGAAAATGACAGTTTAAAGTCATCTGGTTTCTTTGAGTGGTCAAACAAACTGAGGTTTTCTGGAGAGAGGGGACAATTTGGCAATACAAAATGGCTCTGAGGGTGTGAGCTGGACTGTTGGACGGCTGTGTCAGAGTCTGATAAGGACACACAGCGAGGCAGCACCAATCACACTTCCCCAGGATGAGATTCTCTAACAGCAACTTAGTACCCAGATTCGCAAAGAGGAGCAAATTTAGGAAACTGGAATTTTAGAACAGAGAAAAAGATATTTGGTGCCTAACCCAGACTTTCCTACTCCTCGGTCAGAATTATTACATTATAATCTTCCTTCATCTTGTTCTGACATCAATCTTTATAGGTGAAGTTTCTAAATTGGACAAAAAAGTGAAATTACTCTCAGAAAAAATTTTTGTTAAACAACTTATGGTATTGCCCTCATAAAGTATAACTAACACGCAAAGGTCATAATTTAATCTTAAATGCTGTCTTTCATATGAGAATGTGAGAGTGCTTCACTAGCATTGATTAACCTTCATGTCCCTACATTTCATGCAAATTTAAATATGTTCAAATAACGTGGACCTTCCTAGGCATCATCCAGAGTAGATGGTGGAGATTCTGTACTCAGGGGCCACGACCAACTCCCACCCACAGAACACCAACCGACTTCCCTAAAATTAACTTCTCTGCTTTCAGGGGGCAAAAGAATGTCCTGGGAAAATTTGAGAGAAATTAAACAAAAGCAATGAAAGCATTTTAAGAAAGAAGCTTATGAGTCTCTTGGGAAAATAATATTTTAAAAAATCCAAACTATAAAATACCAGGCAAAAACCACATATAAAATGTTAAGAAGAAATGCTCTGAACATTTTTTAACTTAAACACTGGTTCAGTATATATGTGATTAGCACCTTTCCATATGCTTGTTCTACACCCCTTTGAAAATGGGGGTAATGGTGGAGGGAGCATCAGGCATCAGATATTTTCTTGAAGATTCAGAAGAATATGTCTTGTCTAGAGCCAGATAGCTATAATTTCTGCTTTGATTACAAATAAGAGAGCCATTTTCCAAAAATTACTTGGCTTATAAACTCACTCTTTTTTCCCTTGTTAGATACATGATTAAAAATCCTCTTTAAATGACAATCTACAAGGAATGTTGAAGTGTCTTGGAATATCTAAATGCTTCCAGCTGCTTCTTAATTTTAAATTATTTTCTTAAAAGGGATTTCTAGCCTGTTGGCAGCAACCGGAAAGAATTTCTTTTTTCTTTTTCTTGTTTATGTTTCTATTTTTGGATATCATAATGCATTATATAATGCTTTAGAGACACAATAAAATGCATTCATTTAGAAATTTATATTACTTAATTACTCACAAAAGTACATTTTTATATTTGTTGCAAGTTGTCCAAGTTATTAGAGAGTGATACATTAAGCTATAACATTTCCAAAATGTTTCTTGACATTGGTTGTGACAATGATTCCTTGGATGTGACAACAAAAATAAATTGGCCTTTATGGTGAGCAAAGTCACTCCACAGAGGAGGAATTCCCCAGGAAAAGCAGAGACAAGGACATTACAAATGGAGAGACAGAAACACAGAGGGATAGTGTCTTCAAGATGCTACTTTTCGGGGCTGAGGTTATGGCGCAGTGGTAGCGTGCTCGCCTAGCACGCGGGAGGCACTGGGTTCGATCCTCAGCACCACATAAAAATAAAATAAAGCTATTGTGTCCACCTACAACTAAAATATAAATATTAAAAAAAAAAAAAGATGCTACTTTTCAATTCAACCAAGTGCTCCAAGTCGGGTGGGAGCTGAGATGAACAGACTAATAATAGATCTCAAAAGTGTGTTTTAACTCCAGAACCTGGAAAAAAGATCTTTGCAGATTTGGTGAGGATTTTTTTTTTTTTTTTTTTGGTACCAGGGATTGAACTTAAGGCTGAAAAAACAAAAACCAAAAAAACAACAATTTGTTGGTTGGATTTTAAGATGATAAAATTATCCAGGTGGTCATTAAATGCCATCCCAATGTCCAAAAGAGAGAGAGGTGGAGCGGGAGGGAGGTTAAATACACATGCACCCATGAGATGGAGTCAGTGTGACTGTGGGGGCAGAGAGTGCAGCAGTGTGACCACAGATCAACGAACCCACAGGCACCAGAACCTGGGAAGCTCAGGGATCCGATTCTACTGGAATTCCATGGGGGCGTGGCTCTGCTGGCACTTGATTTCAGCTCAGCGGACTGCTTTCAGACTTCTCGTCTCCAGATCTTGGAGAGAATAAATTTCTGTTGGTTTGAGAACCCAAGTTCATGGTAATTTGTTACAACAGCTGTGGGAAACCAACATAGAGTTTTTAGTAGAATGAAATAAAAGATACATTCTACTTTCAAGTAGTTCAAAATCACTTCAGTTAGAAAAATAAGCACGCAATTATTTAAAAAACTAATGTTTATTAGAGAGGTTAGTTGAAAAAGGGCTGTCAACTGGCAGGAGGATAAACATACAATTAGTGTTACTGACTTGGAAGATGTGGGAGAGCTGACATTAGAATTGGGTTGTGAAGTCGATTACAACTAGCTGAACTATGAATATTTACAATTTCAGGTGACAGAGCTTATAAGTGCATTATCTAATACTCCAAAATGGAAAGAGTGTATCAAAAACAGGATTTAAATTAAAATGAAGTATCTCTTGTAATATGTTGGGCTGAGCTGTGAGCAATGATCACTGTGTCCAATGATAATGGTCTGAACTTCTATCAGACCTGCCCACTTATAGAAGGAAAAATGAAACATCAAAAGCTACAGAACAGGTCGAAAGTAAGATTTTTTAAAAACTTGATTGTAGGGTTAGCTTCTTTTCCTCCCAAAGGCATAAAAATGCACAGCTGAGCCGGGCTCGGTGGCGCAAGCCTGTAATCCCAGCACTTAGGGAGGCTGAGACAGTTCAAAGCCAGCCTCAGCAACAGTGAGGCGCTAAGCAACTCAGTGAGTCTCTACATAAAACACAAAATAGGGCTGGGGATGTGGCTCAGTGGTCAAGTGCCCCTGAGTTCAATCTCCAGTACCAAAAAAAAAAAAAAAAAAAAAAAAAAAAATGCACAGCTGTCATTATTGAACCAAATTCCTTGTATCATTTGATTTAAATTTTCCTTGTGACTAATTGCTTCTTTACAAGGAAAGGAGATAGGACTATATGTTTGTTGAAAAGTAGAATTAAATGCAAATGTCCACATTAATGCAGGAGGGATAGAATTCAGATTAGTAATAAACTGAAATGCGTTATTTTCTAATCCCAAAGTTGAGAGTAAACTGGGAGTGAAAAGTCTATGAGGTAACTGCAGAGAGTTATGGGCATGAAGGGCTCCCAGCCCACTACCTCCCAGGACTGCTTTCAGCCCATATCTGTCAGCTTAATCTCTAGTATATTAAGCTGATCCTTTCCAGAAAGGATTTAGCAAGTAATATGCTTAGATTAAGAAGTGCCAACATAACAGTGTACGTGAAAATTCTCAATGATTCTGAGACAAGTATGGATTGAGTAGGATGAAATAGTATAAAGGCAAATTCCTTAGAAATTATTACCAAGAGAAAATACCCCTACTACAAAATAAAAAGAAAATAAAACAGATTAGCTCTGGTAGAAGTTTCAATACCAATATCCAATTCTCTTTTCTTTGGAGCATAAACAGCTTCCTTGCAACTATCTTTCATTGACTTGTTACTTTTTAGGAAATGTGAGCAAAAATGCAACTGTGATTTTCTAGTATTCCCAGTCTTTTGAAACCAAATTTTTCATAGTAGAGTTTTCATCAGCTACAGACTATGGGAGTAGAGTAAAACATCTTTAAGTTAACATTCAGAGTTAATGAGAAATATGCCTTTATTATATTAAGACATGTAGGTATGACTTAAATTATGACTATGGCATAGCCTAAGATACCATGAATAATATAGGGGCCTACTAAAGAAACAGACAAAAGCAATATATATGATTGAACTTGGGGCTCTCGACCACTGAGCCACATCCCCAGCCCTATTTTGTATTTTATTTAGAGACTGGGTCTCACTGAATTGCTTAGTGCCTCACTTTTGCTGAGGCTGGCTTTGAACTTGAGATCCTTCTGCCTCATCCTCCTAAGCCCCTGGGATTACAGGCATGTGCCACAGCACCTGGTAGCAATGTGTTTTTGTTTGTGTGTTGTTTTTTTTAAACAAAACTAGAAAGAACTGCATTTGACATTAGGTAGTGTGACTGCATATATTTTCTTGGTTTCATATCTAGATACGTGCAGTACACATAATGCTTTTATAAATGAACAAATTATACTTTAAAAGTCATTATTTACAAAATTCTTCTGAGCACAAAGGAAGAAAACTACCCTTTATTCTTAGATATTTGTGGTCCCTCTTCTAATCATAGTCCTAAAGATGCATAAAATAAATATAAACTTAAAAGGTAAGCTTGCATTTATCCATTGTCAAATTTCAGATTTCCTATCGGTTGCTTCCTCCAGATGGTTCCTTAAATGGTTCCCTTCCTTCCTTTAAATGTTTGTCATCTCCAGCATGTTGACACTTGGATTATTTTCATTTGTTCTACTGTAATGTTTTGTGTGAAGAGTGAGGAAATTGTTTGAAGGTAGTTAATGATGTTTGCCTTGCTTTTCTTATTTAATTTATTCTAAGTCAAGGAAATTCCCTGTGACTTCTCCACTCAGGGACCTGGCCTCACATGAAACTTTGCTACTTGCCTAGAAGCAGAAATTTCACCTTGTGAATATGAATAGTTCAGGAGTGTATGAATGTTTGTATGTCTGTGTGCATGTGTGTGTGTTTAATGGGGGTAGTCTGGATTGGTAAGCCAATCTAGTTCCCATGGTCCTTCCATAATGGGACCTCTATTTTCAGATAATAGTCTGTTTTTAGATAATAGTCAGCCAGTTGTACTAAAAAGTAAGTTTTAATTGTTAAATGTGTAAATATAGTAACTACCATGAGTATCTGAATACTATAAACACTTCCTCCAGGTCAACAAAAAGTGACAATCTAAAAGAAGAAATGACGAAGAACATAAGCAATTCACAAATGAAGAAACTAGAATGCCTGTTATATGTATTTGTTTATATACACGTACATATGGATATATAACACGTATCACATATAGCGTATGTATCATTTATATATATACATATGTATACATATAGGTGCATATATACTTGTGAAGATGTTCAATTTTCATTGGTAATCAGGAGAATGCAATAGATTAGCACAATTTTGCACCTAATTAGAGAAAAAAATCCAATAATGTTTACTTTGTTTTAAAAAAGCAAGTTTTAATATATTGCTACTGGAAGTGAACATTGATAGAACCAATTTAAGGAAAAATTTGGAATTATCTAGTGTTACAGGTTGAAGTGTGTCAACTCCAAATTACATATTAAATCCTAACCTCTCCCTTCTCCTTAGTGCAAAAGGATTATTGCAGATATAACTAGTTAACATGATGTTGGTACTTGAGTAGGATGGGCTACCAGTTGAGTAGAACCCACTTCCTTATAAGAAGATGGACATGTGAAGATAGAGACACAAGAAGAATGACACATGAGGATGGAGGCAGGGATGTCAGGGGTTACTAGAAGCAGAAAGAAGAGAGAAAGGATCCTGCTCTGGAAGGTGTATTGGTAGAAGAGTTCTGCCATTTTGGATTTCTAGACTCCCAAACTAGGAGACAATATAATTTCTGCTGTTTAAGCCACACAGTTGAGGTTTTCCTGATGGCAACTCTGGGAAGTTAATATATAGAGTAAACTTGAAAATATGCATACAGATGACCCACAATTCTGTTTCTATTCCCTGAAGAAATTCTGCCACATACATATAAAATACCTAGTGCATTCAAACCAAGTTCCCCCTAAATATTCCAGGGACCTCAATGATGGATGTTCATGTGCATGGATAGAAAGACAGTGATGGGGAGTGTAAGCTAATGTGGTTTTTGGCTCTTTCACTTCAACCAGAGGTATTTGTTTTAGTTTAGCTTAAGATTTCTCTTTTATAAAGAGTTCTTTGACTAAAAATAAATTTGAGAACAACTGGAATGAGAAAATGTTCTTTTCTGAAATGATGACATTTTCTTTTAGAATGCCCTTTGATCTAATTTAAGGCTTTTATTTTTGTATCTCTTTTTTATTATTGATTTATCTATGTGTCATATTTTCTATGATGCTCTTATTTTCTGTGAAACTTTGCCCCTTCTGATATTTTTGCCCCATATAGGTTTAATTTTATTTTTTATATATATTGGCAGTACCAGTTTCTCTCTCTTACTGATAAATATTCTATTAGTCACATTTTTGTCAATTAAATAACAATTATAACCAGTTTTGGATGGTGTGAGTATGGATCAATATTTGCTTATTAATATTTGCATATGCATGGTCAAATGTTCTATCATGATTTATTGAAATGATTTTACACTGAATTTCCTATGTGCCTTTTTAGAAAATCAACTGACCATATAAAAGTGTGTCTTTTCTGAACTCTTTTTTCTGTTGCATCAACATTTTTGTCTCTCTAAACAAATAGCACACACTCTTGGTAACTGCATCTGCATTTGTAAGTCTTGAATTCAGATAGCAGCCCAGTTTTTTTCTGCTGTTTCAAAGTTGTTTTAAATAATTCTGGGTCCTTTGCATTTCCATGTAATATAAAAATTAATCTAAAATGTGCCATATACTCCAATAAATCTTAAATTTGGTCGTTTCAGTTTATTCCACATTTCCTGGAAGTTCTGTTCATGGTCTCTTAACATCTTTTCTCCACAGTCAACTTTGTTTTAAAATTTATATATTTTTGTCTTCATTGCCTGAAACTTTGTCTTCCAAGTGGTCCAGTCTGTTGGTGATGCTTTCAACTGAATTTTAATTTCATTTATTGATTCCTTTATTTATTTATTATTCCTTTATATCTGCTTAATATTTTTTTCAGAATCTCTATCTCTTTATTGAAGTGATCTTTTACTTCCTGTGTTTTCTCTCTGATTTCACTCCTTATACCATCCTTTACTTCACAAATCAGTTTAATTATGTACATTCTAAACTGCTCAGACATTTTTTCAACTGTGGTGTAGATGGATATTGTTATTAGAGTATCTTGATTTTCTTAGGGTGATTTCTTCCCTTTTTTTCATGTTTGTGTGTCTACCTATCTAACAGTATAGATCTGAGGTAGTAGATGTTCTACCTTGTGAACTTATCGTGTCCCTGAAGGTTTCCAGTACCTCACTTGCTGAGAAGCTTCCTGTCTGCTTTCTTGGTTTCTTGCCATGGACAGGCAGTGCTTCTTAATATTAACTCATTTAAAGTATTTTACTTCATGTTTGGTGCAGTATGAGGACATTTAGGTTACTTACAGCTTTCTCCAATGTAGAGATTTTTGTTCTTTGATGTGGAATTAGTTTCTGTTATCCATGTGACACTTTATTGATTAAAACAAATGGGACAACTTTTGCATGGAAAACAGTTTTAGTTTTCATTTTTTAAAATCAAATTTATAAAAGTGCAAAAGAATTGTGTACAGCACTGGAGTGTTAATAGAGTAAAAGTGTCTATATGCTATTGTCATGTCTCATATAATTAAGTACATAAAAATTCTTCTGTTTTTTGAATATGCTCCAGTTACCTATGGAAGATAAGATAGTTCAAGATAAGGAAATAATATTTATAGCCTCTCCAACTTTTATGTAGAGAATAAGTGGGTTAGAAGAAGAAAGCAAATATGGAGTTTTCTGATTCAAGGTTAGTGGAATTAAGAAAAGTGCAAAATGGCTTGGAAAATCTTCTAAGAAACTCATGGACATCTGACAGTCAGATTCTTTTTAATTGATTCTTTTTAATCTTTCAGTTTTATGTATTTTGAGAGTCTCTAGGCACTTAGCAAAGTCTTTGAATTTTCCCTTGTCCTCAGGCTTATTAACTCTTGCAAGTAGGTGCCTGAAGGCCATCATCCAACCAGTCAGCTGTCAACCAGGATCTGCATTTCAAAGACAGTTGAGGTTCAGCTGGAAGCAAGCTTCCATACTCAAAATAGAATGATATAGATTCTGAGGAGATTATTTATGATATAATTTAGGGAAAATTCATATATATTCTTCTCAAAATATTATATAAGCATGTCTCTATTGAAAGATGTAGGTCATGTCATCAAAAGTAGAAAGCATCATGTATCAGTTTCTATTTTATTTTCTTTGGGGGAAAAGTTGAATGTAGAATTCATAAAAATAGGCTAAAATGACCATTTAAACATTCTGGACCTCTCATTTATAAACATTCTTTCCTTTTCCTCCTACTTTACCCCCTTGGGCCTCTGCTTCTCTGTCTCTTTCTTGAAGATAAAAGTCAATTTTTGCAAAAAAAGAAATGCCATAAGAAAATGGAAATCCAATGCTAAGAAGAGAGGTAAAGTACAAGCAGATTTTTATTCAGACAAATTCCTTTTAAAAGAAAAGAAAACACAAGTATGTCTGGCACTTCCCTGTAGCTGAGTTCCAATTTGAGAATTCATGATTGGTGTTTCAATTTAGATCACAGTTCAAATAAACATAATAATATATAACAGGATACAGAATGGAATTTTCCTGCTGTCTTGGAATTTAGCTAAACTTTAGATTCAGAATAATAGATGTGTCCTAGTTCATTTCCTGTTTCTATAACAAAATACCAAAGACTGTGTAATTTATAAAGGAAAGAGGTTTATTTGCCCTATTGGTCTGGAGTTTGAGAAGTTCAAGAGCATGATGCTGGCACCTGTTCAGCAACTGGTAAGGATCTTTTTGTTACAACATACAATGGCAGATGGCATCCTATGTTGAGACAGAGTTGGCATGCTGCTCAGATCTCAGCAACTTTTTCCTCTTCACATAAAGATATTAATGCCATCATGAGGGAACCATCTTGATGACTTATCTAATCTAAATGGTTTTCCAAAGGCTCTACCTCCAAATCCATTAACATATGGTTTTGGAGAATAAATTCCAACACATGAATCCTTGAACAGAAACATTCAAATCATAGCAAGATGGTAATTTTTCTAGAATGTGCTAACTGCAAGATACATGTATCTAGAACCTATTAATTAAAGAAGAACTGGTTTAGTAACTATTATCCACCTCTAGACATCAAAGAGGTGATTACTTGAAGGGAATGTTTAGAAGTAGCAAAGAGCTTGATTTTTCTGTTCCCCAGTCTTATGCAGGCCCAAGTCCAAGAAGCTCAAAGGGAATTAACTGTAGAGATTGGAAGTGCTGGTAGAAAGTATGCCCACAGTGAGCTTTAGATGCACACAGCCCAATCTTTGTGCAGAAACTGGGATAAAGCTTGGTGAGAAGATTCTCAAAGGACAATCTGAAGTGTGTCTCCATGAATTTAGGAACATGGTACCTAAAAGTGGATGTTTTCTTTTGGCTGAAATAGACATGCAGAGAAAGAGGGGGCCATAGTAGAGTGAACTTTGGGCCCACATTTGATGTGGCAAGGAAGCTATTGGTGTTTGGTCCATCTAGAAGATCTTTCCTACAGATCCCTATTGGTAAGTGGCTGGAGATGTACTAAAGCTAAGGAAAGATCTGAAGAGGTCATCAATAAGAGCATTGTCCCTGCCAGGGACTCTGAAGAACCCACCCAGGAGCAACATTACCACAGCATAATATACCTAGTTGTTTTCTGTCCCTCATACCCTGTCCTTGGCTCTGATGAAAGCAGATGAAACATGAATATAGAATAATAATCCACCTTAAATGAAATTGGATGGGTCTAGACATTTTAATATGTAAATGTGCCCAGAGATACAGGGATGCCATTGAGAGGTGGAGAAGGGAGTGCTTGCTGAGCTCTGAAGGCTATGATGGAGGGAAACCAAGTTGTCTCCCATGAATATCATAATCAGGGCCAACGTGGATATCTATTTGCAGCCATGAGTATTAAGGCAAAAATACACAGATTTGAAAGTTGACCTCAGCATTAAGTAATTAATGATTAGACCACAACATTTTCACTTTCAACTCCTTTGAACAGAAAGAAAGCAGTTTGTATGAAGGTGCACACAGTCACTGGAGGAACAGAGAATCATTTGAGAACACAGGGATCTGTCAGTCTTTGCAACTATCTGCTCCTCTGAGATAAGCATCTGTCATACATTTCTGACATCCTGGGCAGCTTGGCTTCTCTGTTTCCAGTTTGTTGCACGTCCCAGTGAATAATCCTTTAGTGGGATTTATGTATGAGTCCTCAGAGTGTGCCTTAGAGAAGACATCGCTTCTGCTCCATGAAATCGAGTGATTTATTTCTACAGCTTCACACACTGCACCTCTTACAAATTGAAGAGTTGGATAATCTTGTGGTCTGAGCTAAGGGGAGCTGCAGTTACAGAAATCAAATAAAAATAAAACAAAACAAAAAACCTATCCTGTTGGATGACTTATTCATCTTTCTTTCTCATTGAAATGAAATATAAACTCCACAAGAATACAGTTCTATCACCTAGAAAGAAGGTACCTGTAAATTCTTTGTTAATAAATAAAATCTCCTCGTTAACAAATCATAATTACAGATACCATTTATTGAGTACCTGTTATACACCCAGGCACTGCTAGGCACTTTTTATGTGCCATCTCACTTAAGTCACACACTCTTCAGTAGGGGTTATATTACATTCCTATTTCAGTTCAGAAAAGTGAGGCTTAGCCTTAGATTTTGCAGCAAGAGAGGGGAATAGTTGGGTGAACCCAGTTTTTTCCATGGGTTATAACCACCTTTGTACTATGAACAAAGGCTTGCTTTCACAATAAATTGCAAAAAGTATAGCAATTATACGGAAACATAAATGGAAAGTTCATGCAATGATATAGAGTTCAGGGTCATACAGTATATGCTAGATTGCCTCATAACAATAATAATAATAATAAAAGAAGAAAATACTAATATTCTTATTTACAGTTTACTTTCCTGTTTTGTGAAATTAAATAAGTCAGTGACAGACAACTCAAGATGAATCAAGTTTTCTGAGTCTTGCTGACCTAACAAAGGAGTACATGTTTATCTTTTAACAAGCTTATTAAAGACTGTATACACATCAAACTAATGTACACTTCCAGTTTTTGTCCAAAATATTGCAAGTTTTAATCATTAGATAGTAGATGCATCCCCAAATACTGATAGCCAGATTGCAGCAAGTTCCTTCTGTACAAAATCTAGCAGTTTAACAAATTCTTAACATCTTCACAGGAATGGACACTGTCTCAGACTTCAAGAAATTTGAAGCACTTAGAAGATAAAGACAATATATAAACATGTGAAACAAATAAGAAACAATATTCTCCTGTGTGCCTACTCTGAGAGAAAATATTCTCTGCCTTGGCTTCAGATGTAAAGGCTGTGTATATCAGTCCTATGGAAATGGCAAATTTCCCAGTGAAAAGAACATTTTGAGCACAAAACTGGAATCCTCTTGAAAACTGAACAGTTGTTTCAAGACATGAAATATTACTTCCATATAGCTTATTTAATCAGTGTCTTTTCATTAAACAATAAGTTCTCTTTTTATATAAGTACTGAATAGAAAAGTCCATGGTACACTTGGCCTTTATTTTATTCCAGAATCGTTACCTGTGATATTTTAAGAGGTGTACTTAAAAAAAAAAAATGACTGAAGCTGTCCCTATCCTGTCTTATTAAGCAAAAAATAGGAAAAAATGTGAAGAAAATCTGGAAAATTAAGCAAATCTGAGAGCAATTGGGAGACTTAAGTACACAGAGAGGTTTCTAATAAATTGAGGGCTGTGTATAAGCTTTGACATGAGTGAAGTAAATGTAATGGAAAAGTTTTGGATTCAAAAAGTGCTACATGGTATCTTTAAGTCATCTCATTCTTTCAGATTCTTTTAAAAGTCCTTATATTTGATGTTTGAGATAAGCTGGTGATAAGTAAAATTGTAGATTTCTGTAGAATGGAAAATAAATATGTAGCTTCTTGGCAAAAAGGAAAACAAAAAGATACCACAGCTGGTGAAGGATTGTGAACTCTTTCATCTGACGACTCTACTAATAATCTATTTCATAGCCTTTATTTTTCTGGCGTCTAAACTTCATTCTAACCCTGAAATCATTCTCAGACTGTGTGGGTGTGAGAATGTCATGTATTGTTCAGAAGTTTTCCACTTAAACCCAAATTTCCTGTGTGTAGAAACCCTTTATTGTGGAGTTTAAATGGGGTGAGCGAATAGCGCTTTCTTTGTGTGCAGTCAGTGCTATGACAAGCAATGGAAACCATTTTCTCAATAGAATAAAGCAGCATAAATTTTGAATCCATTCCATAGGTTTCGGTACATGCCGATTTACTTTGCCTACTCACATTGTCTAATACAGGCCTAAATCAGCCTTAGCTCAATGTAAAGCAAAATTTGTAGAGTATGACAACATCAGTGGGAATGAATTTAACAAAGATAATGATGTCAGTCTGATTTGTCTTCAAAGCACAACAGATTACTCATGGACAACAAAATCCCAGCCAGAATAAATAGTATAATCTCAGGAGACTATAACTCTTGTCTCTTTTCTCTGATCACATTTCTTTCAGTCATCTATTTCCAAGTCTCTTCTGTGCTCAAAAATCACTGCTTCCCACTGACTCCAGGATGGACTTCATCCTACCACTTGATACAGAAATTTCCAGAATCTGAATCCAGCCCACCCATTATCTTAGGGACAATCCTGCATCACATCGGATGTTCCTATATTGGCTTCAATAAGATCTCACAGTCTACATAATATTTTTCCAATATGACCTTGCCACTCTTCCATAGAGCAGTGGTCTATGTCCCTTCCCCTGGAAACTGAGTGAAACTTTGTGACTAATTTGGTCCTTAGAATGTGGTTCTATGTGATGTCTTTTGTGATGCTTGAAGTTGGCATAAAAATGCCATGCTCATCCTTGTCTTTTAGGAATGTTCAGGCCATGATGTAAGGAAGTCCAACAAGCCCATGTGAAGGTACCACAAAGAAGGAGCATGTTTAGATGTTCCAGCTATCAATTCTCTCAGCCCAGGCCAGCAGCCAGCATCTATCACCAGACAAATGAACAATGACACCTCACATCCTCCACCGGTGGAGTTACTTCTAGCATTCATGTCATCCCAGGAAGCAGAAAAAATTATCCCCACTGCTCTGCCTAGATTCCTGATCCAAATAATGTCAGTGTCATAGATAGTTGTGCCACTGGGTTTTTGGGTGGTTCGTACTATATCAACAGTAACCAGAATAGTCTCTTTTATTAAGTAGCAGAACCACATTTTGAACTAGCTCAATCCAAGTAGAGGAAACTTGTGAGGATACAAATGCTTCTCATCACAAGGGACTGCAAACAAAAACTGAAAATGCACCAGAAACAAAGGAAAGCATTAATTCTACTTGTCTGTGGTACATTGGTCTCTGAGATCTCATGATCTTGGGTTTGTGCTTCTCAGAAAGCCTGATTTATTTTTCTCTCTTAGGAGGTAACTTCCTTTGCTGTTCAATGTACATTGTGTTCTACATCACCTCAATTTTGGCTACAAGCAGAGACTGAAATAGTGTCGACCCGCCCAATTTTGCATTTCTGGGAGAGAATTATTCTCTCAAGGCCTTTCCAATTATTTTTGGCCCATAAGCTAAATGTTGTCTTACAAAACTGCAGGAATTCCTCTTTATGAAGAGGAAAGTTAAAAGGAGGATAGTCTTAATCAACACCCTCTGAGATGTAAAGCCCAGAATTACAAGCACTGTCATAGCAAGAGTTATAGGGCCAATATTTAGGAGGTAAAAGACCAAGGTAGAGGAAAAACAGAAAAAGAGTATGAAGTAAATAAGATGTAAAGCAATGATATGGCAAATTGCTATGTTGCCACTACTTCACAATAAATATGTATTGGTTTAGGCTGTTAAATTTGTAGTCGTTTATCACAATAGCAATGGAAAACTAATCCAGTGCATGAGGTTTATGTCCCTGCACAGGTGTCAGATATGTTGAAACTTGTCTCACATTTTCTATTCTAATATCTCACTATCTTTCAACTTGAACCATGGCAAGAGGGAGGTCTCTTGGCCCCATGCTCACCAGATGGAATGTCTGCTGTTACATCCTTATTTTTATTCCTTTGTCTACATGCTTCTATAAGCTCAGAGTTATTGTTTGAGGTCGGGCCTCTTGAGTCTCCTCCACGAATTGGGGTCCTGAGAGACGAAAAGGGGTCTTCGGGGAAGACAAAGTGGGGTCTCCCAGGACAAAGCTAGGGGTGACAGGTCCACGGAGTCACTCCACCCAGACTCCGGAGGTAGGTAAGACTACTCTACGGGAAGAGACGCAGAGCCCGTTTAATCCAGGAAATACAGAGGCTTATATAGGGTCCTCGGACCAATCACGGCCTTGAGGTTACAACCAAAGAGGAGAATAGGAAAAAAGAGAAGGGAGGGGTTGAAGGCATAGGGAGTGCTCGTACAAGAGTGACTTGCTTGTCTCAGGTCTTTCCACCAGAAGTCTGTTATGCCATTTGGTCATATACAACTTCTAAAACCTATACCAAATTTTTACAGGATAGTTGGTAATGAAAGAGACTGAAGAAACAGGTAAAATCACCACATCAAATCAGGGTTGGAATCGGAAGGTCATCCAGAAAGCCAGGCAAATCTGTTTTACAAATTTTCATATTTGTGATTATAAATTTATAAAGTAGCAATGAACTTAGTGCCACCAATTTCCATTCGAGTTCATCTCCATTGTATTTATATATTTTTTGCTTCCTTTTCCTTTTGTTATTTCTTCTGTCCTGCCTTTTCTTCCTCTAGCCGACTGTTAGAACTATGATATGAACCAGCCTGAGCTGGCATGGCAAGTCACTAACGGGAAGTTCTGTCCAACAAAACCACCAGGTTTCCAGGTTTCTCCCTTCATTGATATTTTCTTAGTAGACATTTAAACAAATGTATAGTAAATTGATAGGATTAAAATAGTTCAGTTGATACCAACTATAACTGAAATCTTAAGAGTCTCAGCTGCATTCTTTCAAATTATGCTTGCCTGGCATCTTGTGCAAAGTCACTGAAGTAAAGCACTTGCTTACAAAGTATAACAAAAAGAACAGCACATATATCCACAGCCTCTGTTAATCTCAGCTGTTGGCCCCATTATTATTCCAGTTTTAAAGAGGTTTACATTCAGATATTTTTTGAGCTTTCTGAAGAAATGTGTTATGTATTCCACAGTTAAAATTCTTCTTCCAAAAGGTGCTCCTGCATTTCTGAATATTGTCAAACATCAAATAAGTATAATTCTGGAGTTAAAAAGAAACCATTTTTAATTAGTAACCAGGCATTGTAAATATTTAGCTCATATTCTTTGCCAAGTTTTAACTCTATATTTCTTTTAATTTTATACTAGTCCAAGGGGAGCTGGTACACGTGTACGGCACAACTTTAGAGATGACATTAAGGTTAAAGTGTTCCTGTTGTGGAGAGCAACTTCAATGATGTATTCATTTGGCTCTGTATCTGGAAGAAGCAGAGCAAGTAGGATGGAAGTATGCTTTAAAATTCAAATCGGCCAGATCACATTGGCAACAGAGGTTAAAAAAAAAAAGACTCTTGTGCAGTCTGATAAGAAACGTTTCTTCAACTTGTCACATAAAACATTCTGTTATGCTTCAGGCTGTTGAAAATAATTTCATGCACAGGGGCCTAGTCACCTGAGGCAATTCTGTTGTTCGGAAACAGCCTTAGGACAAACACACAGTTCTGAGGTGGAAAATTTTGTTTATCATGTAATTGTAATCATTACCCAGACTGAACATGAGTAATTCAGTATACTAAGAACTGTAGCAATGTGGATTAACCTACTTTCACATTTTAATGACTATTCCTTCTACCCCAATGATCAAATAGTATTTGTCATTGAGAAAATTTCAAACATTCTTTGAAAAGCAGATTCTTTGCACCCTTTCATGTTCAAAACACTAGAAAAAATAGGGATAGTAAGAACATACCTCAACATTATAAAAGCTATCTATGCTAAACCCATGGCCAACATCATTCTAAATGGAGAAAAATTGGAAGCATTCCTTCTAAAAACTGGAACAAGAATGCCCTCTTTCACCACTTGTATTCAACATAGTCCTTGAAACTCTAGCTAGAGCAATTAGATGGACGAAAGAAATAAAAGTGATATGAATAGGAAAAGAAGAACTCAAACTATCATTATTTGTCAAAGACATGATTCTATACTTAGAGGATCCAAAAAACTCCATCAGAAAACTTCTTGAATTAATAAATGAATTCAGCAAAGCAGCTGGATATAAAATTAACACCAGTAAATCAAATGCATTTCTATAAATCAGAAACTGATCTGTTCTTCATTTGTCCTGCAAGATTTTCAAAGGTTAGGTATTCTCTTTTATCAATGAATTAGAGGAGAGTCTAACATAAAATTCAAGAACTTTAAATGCTTTTATGTGGAAAAGAGAGAATGCTCAGATCACCTAGGCATTGACCTAAAGATTTTGTGATACTTATGAATATTAAAGAACGTAGCAATCAAGAGAGAGGCAGCCAAAGGGAGAAGCAAAAATTATTTTGTGGGAACTCAGAAATTTTTGGCGGGGGAGTGGGGAAGAAGATTAATAATTATGACATTGAGAATTTTTTCCTCCTAGGTGTAGATAAGTTTAAATTAGTGACCAGAGCATAGTTAGAATATAGCTGATTACAGCGATGGTGACAGAAAGAAGTTCTGGAACTGCTACATTTCCCCCAAGAATTCCCCCAATTCTTTCTTCTGTGTTTGTATTGACTACAGAATCTACTCACATATCTACAGAAAATTTAAGATTGATAAGAGCAATGGTAATTCAGGAGTTTGTCATCTCATCTATTAACTTTATTTTCCCAGAACAGTCACAGAATATTTATCAGAACCCAATAAGTGAGTGATACTATATAAATATAGTTCTGAGATGTTATAGATGATCAATTAAGTGTTCAAAAGGCAATGCTAAAAATTGTTTTGAATTTCAGTATATCATTAAATATGTACTTTTTCCCCTAAAACCCTACATTACTATGTAGTAATAATTAAGGAGAAATGGATGCACATATTTGCAAATTGTGGTAGTGTAAAATCTTTTAAGTAGCCCAGTTATTTTAAATCAGTGTTGCTGCCAGAATTTCACAAGTATCAGACTTTACCAAGTGTTATGGATTTTGGATCTGGACTATTACCCCCAAACCTCTCGTGTTGAAGCATGGCCCCCAATGTAGCAAGGTTCAGAGGTGGGGCTTCTAGGCAATGACTGGATGAGGGTTCTGACTTCATCAGTGTATTATTGGTAGCTGAATGGATTACTGCCAGGTGGGACCTAGCTGGAGGAAGTAGGTCAATGGGGGATGTGCCCCGGAAGGTTTACCTTCTCCATAACCCTGCATCTTCTCTTTATCTCTGCTTCCTTGCTGCCACAAGCTAAGAAGCTTTCAACCACCACCACTTTCCTCTATGGTATTCTATCTTGGAGCCAGCTCACCATGGACTGAATCCTCTGAACTCATGGCTAAAATACATCTTTCTTCCTTGAAGTTGTTCTTGCCTAGTATTTTGGTCACAGTGAAAAAAAAAACAACTGACTAATACACCTTGCTCACAATTTTAATCATTGGTCAGCTGTGGTCTTGAGCTCTGACATGTGGCACCCAGTAGAGATATGGTGTGGTTAATTAGACTGTGGTCAAGGAAATGTTAGACAACTTTTGGACTTTTTTACATGTGGGGACATGGTTTTATAGAGTTCAATATTGAAGGTTTTACATTTTTTTCCTCTCCTTTTATTAGACATAATGTTACACGCAAAATGTTCACTCACCAGTCTTAACACAATGGTACTTTAATTTTTACAACTCATTCTGTGCTAACTTTATGGCCACCAAAGAGAAAAAAAGAACAAATAGACATCTTGAGATCAAACAGACATTGTGTTATGATTTGGATGTGAGGTGTCCCCCAAAAGCTCATGTGTGAGACAATACAAGGTATAGAGGAGAAATAATTGGGATATGAGAGCCTTAAACCAATCAGTGAATTAATCCCCTGATGGGATTGAGTGGTAACTGAAGGCTGGTAGGATGTGGCTGGAATAGGTGGATCATCGGGGGCCTACCTTTGGAGTATGTATTTTGTATCTGGCGAGTGGAGTATTTCTCTCTCTCTGCTTTCTGATAATCATGTGAGCAAGTTTCCTCCACCACATTCTTCTGCTATGATGTTTTTCCTCACCTTTAGCCCTAACGAATGGAGGCGGCTATCCATGAACTGAAACCTCACAGACCATGAGGTTTTAGATTTTCTCCTTAAAATTCTTGCTGGGTCTTTTAGTCACAGCAGTGAAAATGCTGACTAAAATACATCATAACATTTTGACAATCAACAAAATAGGTTGTATAGCTTGAATTAAATATCAGAAATATAAAAATCCCCCTGGTGATAAATATTTTTTCACCATGATATACAAGCTGTATTTCCTATTTATTCATAATTTAAAAGCTTTATGAAAGTTTATTTTACTTAGTTTGGAGTAATTTTCTCTTAAGACATTAGTTCAGATACTGGTTCAATGAAGATATTCACTTCAATAGGGTTTATTTCATATTCTCATGAATATGAGAGCTGGAAGGAGCCTCTTTAAGGACCTTAGGATTTTACTTTATATTAAAGTCAATGAGAAAAAGATAATACTTCAAAAGGAAAGAGCAAAAAGGAAAAAATTGGAAGAACTGGAAATTAACTCTGGGGTGTGGAAAAGCATCTATAAGCACTAATCTGCATTTCACAGCAAGGGGTATTTATACTTCATCCAGTACCACCAAAAAAGGAGCCCCCAATAAGGGACGTACGTAATAAATTCTGCCACCTAAGCATTGGTTGGCAGTCCCATTCTACCACAACATGTCCCTGGATAACAGTTCTGCTTGAGCCAACTCCAACAGAAGCTCAGCCAGCTAATGTTAAGCATGCTTATAGTTAAGAGGCTGAGGCATTTTCCTCACTGGAGAACCAAGACAAGAATGCTCAGATCTCTTTTCTCTCCATTTGCCATCCTGAGCCCCTCTGTATGCAGCATCCAGTGTACGGGGAGGGGAGATCTTATATATCTACTTGATACTATTTTTCATAATTGAAAACAAAACCAACAAGCTGTTTTTTAAGGTCAGCTAGTCATTTCATTTTCAGAGATTTTACAGAAATTGAAAGCACAGACTTATAATAAAAAACAGTTTTGTTGGAACCTTTAAGGAAATAAGCATGCACACCCATGTGCGCACATACGCTTACCCAACTAGTCTGGGTAGAATTTGTTTTGACTCAGGATAATATAAAAGAACAAAGCTAAGGAAGTTTATTTCCAAACTTGGTTTATTATTTCTCTCTGAGAACTGACTAACCTCCAATGTTTTTTTGGTAACATTTACTATATGTCTATAGTTTTTCTCAGCAATTGTACATCCTGCAGTGATAATTTTCTTTGCTAATCCTTTTGGGGAAAAGTAATGTAAGATAAATCCCACCTGCTTCCTTGAGTTGAATAGACGTTTTAGGGTCAGGATGCACCTGGTCTATCTCCAATGATGGCAACTTGTGACCAAGAAATTTCAGATGCAGCTGGGCAGTTAACAACTTCTACTTGTGTATAGTTGCAACACCTGTTGCTGATGATTGCCATAGTTTTTAACCCTGGTTGCACACAGTTCAATATTGAAGGTTTTACAATTTTTCCTTTCCCTTTATTAGATGCATATTACATGCAAAATGGCCACTTACCAGATTTTATACAACATACATATTTGCGTACTGACCACCACAATCAGGATATGGAGTTTTCTTTACTTCAGAAGGTTCATTCATGTGTCTTTCTAGTCGATGCACTCTCTTGCCTCTACTCACTAGAAACCACTTTGTTTTCTCTTCTCATACTTTTGATATTTCTAGAATGTCACATAATGGAGTCATTCAGTGTATGTCTTTTGTGTTTGTTTTTTTCTCAGTACAGTGCTTTTGAGAATAATCCATTTGGTTGCATACCATTGTTGAATAGAATTCCATTTATGGATCAGTCACAATTTGTTTAATCTACTCACCAGTTGAAGGACATTTGGGTAGTTTACATTTTGGGGCATTTGTGGCTATAGCTGCTAAAACCACTTGTGTATCAACCTGTGAACACGTTTTAAATTCTCTTGGATAACAACCTAGGAGTGGAATTGCTGGGTCATATTTTATACCTTTATAAAAACACCACCAACGGAGGCCTGTAGCTCAGTGGTGAAACACTAGCCCAGAATGTGCAAGCCCCTGGGTTCAATCCCCAGGACTGCCAAGAACAAAACAAAACACCAAACTGATTTATCAATGTGGATACGCTACCTACATTCTTCTTAATAATGAATAAATGTTCTGCTTTTTTTCCATACCCTTTTCAAATTTTGGTATGATCAGACTTTTTATATTGCTATTTTTAGTGGTTGTATAGTAGTTTCTCTTAGTGGTTTTAAAAATGACAACTTTCCCAATGATTAGACATGACGAGAATCTTTAAAGTGCTTTTTGGAGGGCGTTCTTTTTTTTTTTTTTTAATATTTTTTCAGTTGTAGATGGACACAATATCTTTATTTTATTTATTTTTATGTGGTGCTGAGGATTGAACCCAGTGCCTCTCACATGCGAGGTGAGCACTCTACCATTGAGCCCAAATCCCAGCCCTTGGAGGGCATTCTTATATCTTCTTTACATTACTTTTCTTCTTGTTGAATTTTAAGCTTATATTTTCTTCTGTAGGTTTTTATAGTTTTAACTTTTCCAGTTTACATTAAATTACATAATGAGGTGAGGTCCATTCTTCTGCAAATCAGTATTTTCTAGTGTTGGCTTGCCATTATCTTGAGCTAGCACAGAGTGGGCGTTTCTGTGTTTTTGCTCCTCCACCAGCCCTCAGCAGGCTCTGCACACCTGCATCATGAAGAGTTCCTCCTCCATGCTTTTGCACCACTTCTACTGCACAACTCTGTTCCTTGTTATTTGTTGCAAGGCTTATGGTGGTGGCCTCTGCCACGAGAGGAGTGGCCTCTCATTCTCTTGTTTCATCTTCCCCTTGATAGACCTGAACCATTGGAGTAGGGCTTTCTTGGCATTCCTGCCTATTTCCCATTGCACTTAAGGAGTGTGAGCAAATTTTCTACTTTTCCTCCTAGTAAAAATGAAACTCTGTCTTGTGTAGGTTGGGGATCTTAGGTATAAGCAAGTTTCTTGCCTTCTCTGTGTGGCAGCTGAGTTCTGTCCAAAAAAATAGGTGGGATTCTATATGTCAATGGGACTTTTCCCACTTCCCCACCTGCAGCAGGTCTGTGGGATGGGAGGTGAAAGGATTCCTGCCCCTCCCCAGAAGAAGCTAGTTTTTGCCTCAGGGAAAACCAAGACTAGCTATGGGGTGTGGACATGGCTCTTACCTTCTTTACAGTAGCATATAGTCTTTGTTTTGTTTCGAGAGGTTTAGGACATGGGAGATGTCTATCCCTAGTGGTACCCTATCATTTCCTTGTATTCACAGAGCTTTGGGGGAATGGATGGGCTTCTGCAGACATTCTGCTCCACTGTCACTCTTGCAGTTTCTCTACAATTGTGTCACTGAATGACACACACAGGTCTTGTGCCTGGCTACTAGTCTTTCCTGTGAGTGCCTGGTAGAAGCTCTTGGAAAAAATTTCCACATGGGTATAGATTACACTCTATCTGTGGCTCCTAGAGTCTCTGAACTGTCAATCTAGCCCTAAATTAGTCTTTAATAATTCATCAAAATTTCAACCAATAAAAGAAGGTTCATATCTCTGGGCAGCTTCATCCTCCTGTCTCATGTCCGTCTCCTGCTCAGGGATTATGTTCACTAGTCTTTATGTGACCTGCTCCCATTTTATGGTATTGCTAATATTTCTTTGATTTAACAGTCTTGTTGCTCAGATTATGCACTTTTGGCTTTATCTTGCCTGCAGGTTCACTCCTTTTTTTATCACACACTGTATCTAGCACCTTTCAAGGCTGGTATTCACTTTTAGACAGTAAGATAAATAATAGGTGAATAATCTTCTAGGAGAGCTTTTCAAATTTTTAGAGATATATAGATACATCTATTTGGGAGAGAGCATTTTATTTTTATATTTTCCTTTGTATCCTATAGCTGCTTCCTATAGCTTTTTGAAAGAGGAATATGTGTGTGTGTGTGTGTGTGTGTGTGTGTGTGTGTGTATGTATATGATAGAGGTAGGCACAATGGTGCACCAGAGTGGTCTCTAAACCTTGAAGGTGGCAGTTCTATTGCCCTCAAGTGATTTTCCACCAAATCAATTCAATAGATAATATATAAGCAGGATTTTACTTTCCTCTAAAGATGTGTTGGTTATGCAGCTAAATTGAGGGCATTCTTCTTGCATGGAGTCTTATATGATCAAGCAAAAATAAACATTGATGCCCTTGAGAATTATTTGAGATCAGTTTCTATAGTAATTCAATGGTTTGGAATGCATTCTTTATTGCAAAAGTAGGAAAAGCAGAGGGCTTTTTATATAGGGAACATCATGCTCACTACTTTGTATGTTTGTGTTTAGTATTTATTTTTGTGTGTGTATCCCTTTGTATGGTGCAACTGGCTGAATTCCACAAAGATAGCTTTCTATATCCAGCTGCTGCAGTGTTCAGATAATTTAGATGAACTGTTAGGGATCAGAGAGATCAGCAGTCTGTCCTTAAAAAGAACCAAAAAAAATTGCAAAAGGATATTTGCTGAACTTAATATTTTCCAATTCATAAATCAAGATGTGATTATTAATTGTAGGAAATGACTGAGAAACTATTATACATTATCTAATCTATTCTTTCATATGTTTAAACAAATGAGTAGACTTCCCATGTATCTAAAAGTAGACAATTGTTATTCACCTAAAATAATTGGTTAGACTGTGTCAACCTTTAAATTTTGACCCCATTTAACTCAGTATGCTAGGATATTAAATCTAATGCTTAATCATAGTAGCCCTTTAAATTTATTAATATTTATGCATTGCATATTATGTTGAGATAGCTCTTGAGGTAAATAAAACATAAAACAGTAGATCTATGTTGAGTTAGTTCACAATTCATTAAGTAAGAGATTCTATGAACCCAAATAATACAAGTCTTAAGTAGCATTTGAAAAAGCAGAGATATAACTGTCATGAGCATTGGTGGTTTGAGAGATTTCTTCAAGCAGGGAAATGAGAGAGAATTTCATAAGGTGAATTATATTTGAAGGATGAATTGATTTGGATAGATGGAGATAATGAAGAAAGATATATTACACAAAGAAAAGAGCAAGTTTCTATAGAAAGGCCTTTAGAACTTGTTATATTTTGGATGTCAGTTTTCCCCTAAAAGTTCATGTGTGAGACAATGTGAGAAGGTTCAGAGGAAATAATTGCCTTATGAGATCCTTAACTCAATCAGTAAACCAATCACCTGATAGTATTAATTGAGTGGTAACTGAAGGCAGGTGGGATGTGGCTGGAGGAGGGGGTCATTGGGAGTGTGCCTTTGGCGTATATATTTGTATCTGGCAAGTAGAAATCTTTCTCTCTGCCTTCTGATCACCATGTGACATGCTTCCCCCGCCATACTTTCTGCCATGTTGTTGTTCAGCCTTATCTCGAGCCCCAAGGAACAGATCCAGCTGTCTATGTTCTGAGAACCCAAATAAACTTTTCCTCCTCTATAGTTGTTCTGGGCAGATCTTTTAATCATAGCAGCAAAAAGCTGACTAAAATAGAACTAGAAAGGCTTCTTTTCAATTGTTAGGCCTACAATTAATAATGTCCCTAAGGCTAGCAATACCACTACATAGGTTGACTTTCATTTACTGAGCACTTACTGGCTTGGCAAGCTGCCTGGCAAGCCCAGATTGTCTCTTGATGAGAAGACACACAAAGTCACAATGCAAAAGGGATATAGAAGAAGGGAAGGAAATAATTAGGGACATTTTTGCAAATTAAGTCATTTTTCTTCATATCTCACATAACTGTTCTAGGTTCTCCAGTTTTTCTGCTTCCCTTCAGAGAAAAATTACCAAAAAATTCATTATACTCACTTACTCTTCTTTCATCATTTAAAAAAAGAAAAAAAAATTAAGGTATCCTTCCTCATACTCCTCTGCAAAACTCTTGTAAACATCACCATGATCTCTAAGTTCCCATATTCAAAGGTCACTCCTCAACTCTCCAGTAATCACTCTATTAGAAGCATTTGATTCAAGTTGCTCACTCTCATTTATTATTCTATCTCATCCTACTTCTCCTTAACTTTTTTAAAATATATTTTTATTAGTTGTTGATGGACCTTTATTTTATTTATTTATATGTGGTGCTGAGAATCGAACCCAGGGCCTCACACATGCTAGGCAAGCAGGCTACCACTAAGCCACAACCTCAGCCCCTTAACTTTTAAATACTGAAATATGCTACAGATTAGTTCTTAGAACTTCTCTGAGTTTTTACTCAGTACTAAATAATCTCATCCAGTCCTATGGCTTTAAGTGCCATATATTTACTTCTTGCATCCACATTTATGTTTCCAGCCCAAATTGTTCACCCAACATTCTGACTTACACAAGTAACTATTTGCTTGGATATGTAAGTATTAAATTGAAAATGTTCAAATTTGGCTCTTGGATTTCCCCCCCCCCAAACATCTTACTCTATATTCTTTCCAATATTGGTAAATGGGATTATTCTCCAGTTAGTTAGAACAAAAGTTTTGATATCAAAAATATTTTTCTGTCCTCCTCACTTCCAGGAATTTAGTAAATCTAATGGTGTTATCACTTAAAAAAATTAAAAATGCAGACACTTCTCACCATCCTATCACTGCCACCTTGGTCCCTGCCATCTTATGGAATGTTGCTTTGGTATCTACTTTCATCTTAGCCTTTTAAGTCTGTTTCTCCTATAGCAGCCAGTATAATCCTTTATAAAAACATGGACCAGATTATGTTTCCTTTCCTCAAAACATTTGGCTCAGAGTAAAATGTACTGTCTTTAGCCTGGTCTATAAGGCCCCACATGCTTGAGTCTCCCATGACCTCTCTGACCTCATTTCCTAGCACTTTTCTCTTCACTTACACTAGCTTACTTTTTATTCCTTGTACCCACTGTGTGCATTTCTATTTACAGGGCCTTTGTACTTGTCGTATTGGCCCAAGAAGTCTTCCCTTGTATATTTATATGGCTCAGTGTATGACTTCCTTTAATTTGCTACCGAAACATTATCTTTCCAAGGTGCCCTTTTTGATCATTCCAATGTAATAGCTGCCAATTGCTCTCCATTATCCTTACCCTGCTTTATTTTTTTTCATAGCACTTATGACCATCTGACATCGTGTTTTTTATTTTTTGTTTTATTGTTCTCCTTCTCTAGAATGTTGGCTGTGTGAGAGTAGAGACTTTGAGGATTTGAGTCACAGCTCTATCACCAAGGCTAGATACATTCTGAAAGCTGCTCAACAGAATTTTGTTGGATCACTTATTTGTAATAAATTATCTTTTAATCTTAAATTTACCTAATATAGTGCATATTGGATCCTATCTCTATCCACGTCTTAGGTGAAAAGTGAAGACCCAGGAAAGCTAAATAGGTATAGGAGTTGTGTCAAATATGCCTGATTATGACCATAAAATTCTGATTTTTAATTCTTGCCACTGCACAATAGTATCTCCTGCTGACTGAGAGGACTCAGGGTGGGGGATGGGATAGAAATCAAATGAGATAATTTATGAATGTCAGCACAACCTGATATACTTTAGGGTGCCAACCACTTTCCATTGCTCTTCTTTTTTTTTTCTTTCCTCAGATGATTTTTTTTTACTTTTGTTTCAGTATTTACTTTAAATATTTTTTCTTTATGAATGATTTTACTGTACACGAATCCAAATTATCTTTGAAAAGAAGAATGCTTTAAATCTTATGAGTACTGGCATATTTCAGAAGAAGTACTCCCTTGTGTAAAATATGCTTATGGCCTTTGCACAAGACGAGCCAAAAGTGAGTTTTGGAACAAAGATCTATATAACATGTCTGATCCTGAGAATGACTCTCCACCTTAGACTAAAGGAATCCTGTGATGATAGAAAACTGATGCACACTATGCTAGACAGATAAAATAATCATAACTGCATAGACACTATAGGGTAGTTAAAAAAGTAAACTGAAGTCAAGCTCTGAATATAATATAAAAGTATAAACTTAATTTTGGAAGACAATATGAGAAGCAATGAGTAATTAACATAAAATAGGAATAATGGAAGTTATGGAGCATGTGGAGCATGATATTAATGGTAGTAATGTTATTTACTTCAGGAGTCTTAGTGCAAATGCCCTGGGAAGAGATTAGTCACCTATTAATGATGCTTAGGAGTAGAAAATCATGTATGTATAGCATCCTCAAGAAGTTGTGCTAGAAGATAGGAGAAATGTAGCATGCAAAAAGATTTTAAATAAACGAATAAGTTAGTTGGACCACAACAGTGGAGCAGTGTTTTTGGATTAAAAAGCACTAAATTTGGAAAGGATGAATAGCATATAAATAAACATTTGGAAATGGTGTTGGGCGTATGGAAATTCTTCCTCATTTATAAATATGTGTAGCATATATTAACAGGAAATTAATGTGATGGAGAGAAGTATAAGTATGGAATTAAAAATATCCGCACTCCAACCACCCAGAAATAATAAATAAAATAACATTTGCCAACAACATCTCAATCCTTCCAAGTCTGTGTGTGTGTGTGTGTGTGTGTGTGTGTGTGTGTGTGTGTATAGGCTTAAATTCTTGGATGTATGCTAAGTTACAATTTAATGATGCATACTTTGGAAAAATTTACCAAAATAAAATTTTTTGGATTGGTATACTTTAAGCACTATGATTTTTTAAAGTAATTTATTGTGGGAAGAACAAACACATGACTTTATTTGAAATCACTCTTTTCTTCTAGTCTTTTACTTCCATTCAGCCTTTAGTAGCTCTTTGAATGCCAAGAACCTTTTGTTGATAGAGCACCCCATTCGACTCAGCACTTGCTTAGATATGCCATCGTGGCTCGGAATGTTCCCTTCTAAAATTTTAGTAGACCTGGAGAAGTAACTGTCTGGTAAAGACACATTGGTGTTCTTGTCAACAATGGACATGAAGAAGGGGTTGTTAAGTCTTCCTGTGGATAACCAGGGTTCAGTACAAACCAGACTCACATAGTTCTGCTTAGCAGAAAGAGTTTCTTGGGTATGGTTTTGATTTATAGGTACTTTGGAAAACCAAAAGCACATATAAGTAGATGAATTCCCTTTATGGTCTTGAATAGGACTTACTATGCATACTTTTTCAGGTGTTGCCATGGATAGCATATATTTGAAGTTGATAGGCTATTTTACTTTCATAATTAAACCTGATGTTTCTGTCCAGGGCTGTTCTGTTCAACATGGTAGCCAATAGCTACACATGGCTAATGAGCACTTGAAATGTACCCTGTCCAAACTGAGATGTGCTATAAGTGTTCAATATTCATTGGATTTGAATGTTTGGGTGTAAAGATGTAAAATATCTTGACAAATATTAATATTGATTACATATTGAAATTACATTTGGGAGATGTTGGTTTCATATATTTCATGTAATATGACAGATGATAACATGATATTATTATATGGTATGATAACAGGATACATATCATACAGGTTATTATAATTATAAAATATATTAAAATCAAATTTACTTTTTAATTTTTTTGAATGTGGCTACTAGAAGATTTTAATTACATACATAACTACTATTGTAATTCTATTAAACAGCGCTGATGTAGGACCAATATTTCAAGTATTCTCTTTGGACCAGCAGCAGCATTAGCAATACCTGGGAGCTTGTTAGATATGCAGAACGTCAGTGCTTCTTAGATAAGACTCCACTTATGGAAGAATCCTCAAGTAGTTATGCCTAATGAGAGTTGAAAAGAACTGATGTAAGGGACATAAAATATTGTAGCAGTTATATTAAAAGGGATATAGAATGTGGAATACAATACAATCAGGGAATTAAATTGGGTGATATTATTGCTAAGTCAAATTTTCTTTCTCTAGAGCATAAAACACATATTCTATTTGTCTATCCCTGATCCAAGGCTTATTCAATAGGGTACAATGGAGAAACATGTTTGGATTGATCATAAAGCATACAGAAAAAATTTCAAATTTTCAAGTTTCTCAATCTCTTTTGAACCTATTGGTAATAATTAATGCATTGAGCAATATATATAATGTAATAATGTTGATTTGGCGATTAAGGAGAAGATGATTATTAAATAAAGGATGGTAAAAGAGAAAGTCTTTTCCTTATAACAATAAAAAGTTGACTAAAATTCTTATAAAAGTTACTCTGAAAGAACAATTGGCTAGGTTATTCAGTAGGTGTCACTGAAAGGTATACAAAATAACACAAATGTGTCATGGGATAAAACACAGGGATAATTTGCAATCATTTACATTGTCAACCTCCCCCCCCAACTCTGCTATAAAATTGGATTAAATGCACTGAAAAATAGAAATTATAAAGTTTGATATTTTCTCCATCTTTCTATTCAAATTGTTGTTATGTGTAAAGTACATTTACTTTGGAAAAGAAAACCAGGTGATTCAAGAATTCCAGAGGAGGGCAGCAAAGAGAAAGACAGTAGAACTAACTCAGGTGTAAAGAACAGAGACTCTTGACAAATTCCATAGTTTTTCCCAATAGTAAGCATTTCTATAATGGAGTATACCTTAGCATTACATTATTAATTGGTTTCCTAAAATAAAGAAAATTTATAGCACACTTTTTCACTGTTTTTCTTGGTCGTTTCCTTTAATCCATTTAACTATATTTGAAGTGTGCATTGTATTAGGTTATAGGGATATGATGTCTAATTTCATTGAAAAAACAGTTCTTTATTTTGTAAAGTTTATACCTTATTAATGAATTATTTACTTTATAAATTAAAGTGGCTTCATGGTTATATACATGAGAACATTGTTGCTATTTTTCGCATTCTGATGTGAAAATAGCAGGAAGTTACAACTGTCAACCTGGAACGTGGGTTTAACTCTGAGTATACCCATTGGAAAGTATGGGACCATTTTGTAATAGTAAAAATACAAAATGAACTTTTATAAAACTTTTAACTTTGGTACTTATCTATGTCAGTATCATTTAAGAACAAACTGGTTCTAGTTAAAAAAAAAAGAGAGAAAATAAAAAACTTTGATAAAAGCAGCTACATTCAACTTGGTTCTCAATTCTTACCAGCCAGTTTGATACTCTGAGGTATGACATCGTTTCTTTTGAGAATTAGCTTTGTGAACTCACACTGAATTAAAAGGTTGCTTAGCAGGTTCCTACCTAAAGTTTCTGACTAGAATATTTTTCCCACTGTCAGTGAGTGTGTTGTTTTAGGCTGATATCTGCATATTACTATCAAGGCATAGAAACTATTTATGTAATAGAGCCATAAAATGCTGGGTATTCCTAAAATCTGGAAAGCATTTTTGATAGAATATCATTTAACACATTATGTGCTATAATGTAATATCAATAAACCTGTTTATGTAAAGCATTACATTTATTCACCTATGTTTCCATATTTTATAGCCACTTGCTATAATAAGTTAAATTTAAACATTTACATATAGCTTTATTTGTTTAGGCTTTTTCTGACTAACTGAACTATGGTAAAAATAGAGTAAAAATCTACTTTTTCTAGTGAAGTTTATAAAACAAGAAAAAAATTTAACGAAAACAACAGAGAATACAGTGTGAGTTTCTTAGGACATTCAATTCCTTCAAGAATAAGGTTGATTTTTGAATTTCCAAATTCATTTTCCATTCATCCTTCTTTTGCCTTTCTCCCTTATCACATTGAGTTGATGCTGAAAACCCCAGAAATCAGTGTACTCTCCTGTTTCTTATTATTTGTCTGAAGATCCTTCAATAAGCCTGAAAAAACCTTGGTTCTTTTTTGTTTTTTATCCTTTGCAATCCTTTGTAATTTTTTAAGGCTATGAAAAAATTACTGTGTGTCATGATCAAAAAATTTCTGCAGAATTCAAATTGATCTACAAGTCAATTATTCTCCATACTTCCAGGTTACTATTCTGGCATTTTCATTATGGGATTTAATTTGCAGATTTTGAAGAGTCTGGTGGAAGGGTCTTCGTGTTCTTTATCTATGCTTCATCAGTGTTCCTAACAGAATTTGCAGCAAAAGTCTCAAATGAATGAATAAATATGTAACTCATCCTAATTATTTAACTTGTGGTTTATCTATTTTGTGAATGCCCATATAAAATGGTAGTTGCCTAGTGTATACGGAAATGTGAGAAGCAGATGGAAGCCAGGGCAATGAGCCCATGAGGCGTTGGGGTCAGAGGAAGCTGAAGCCCCATTCTGGTTCTGTTAATTACCGGTGATGGGATCTAGCAAGGTACTACCTGGTTGAGCCTTGGTTTCTTCAAAGGCAAAATGAAAAAATATACAACCTAAATTCCAGGTTTATTGTGAAGATTAGAAATAAATTTTCAAATCACCTAATAATGATAATAGTTGTTATATCAGTTTGATTATCTTTATATCTTTAATATAATGTGTCCTAGCTAATAGGACATCTCTGTTGAGAATCTCAGATATTCAAGAAAATGAAATGAGTCTTCATATTCAAAGGATAAACTCTGGAAATATATTTGAATAAGTGAATTCATTAATCTTTCAGGGAAGAAAAAACCATGTTCTTTTGGGATTAGAAGGTATCTAATCCCAAACTGTAGGTCATAGCCCATTACAGGTTGATGAAATAAATTTAACAAGTTGATACAGGCATTGATATGATGTAATAGACTAACATTTTACAGACAATATTAGAGTGTATTTCACTTGATGAGAATGCTTTATGAAAAATATAGTTTAATTACATACAGATGCACAAAAGTGTTTTAGATAGATCAATGAAAGTATTTTTTATTAGTTGTCATGGTCAACATTTTTGCAAAATACTCATCATCAGAATATAAATAAATTACTTGTTACTAGGTGCTTTCTCCAGAATAAAGCATTAGAGGAGGAAAGGTTAAGGAGCACTGCTCATTAATGCACTAGAAGGTAGAGAGTGCCAGAAGTATTTGAAATCACAGGTTTTCTAAGCTAAAAATACATTGTGCACAATTCAACTTATTTTGATGATTCATTGACCTTTTACAAATTGTGTGAACCACACAGTCATTATCATGATTATCAATTATTAGTTTACAGAAGTGTTCAGGGAAGATCCAGGTAACAGTGTGCTTTAATTAATAAAATACATAAGAGTTTCCTGTATATGGATGTAAATCAGATTGAAATAAAAGAATTATTCTGTCCCCATGGTTTATTGAGGATGTACTCTCTGCCCTTGAATACAAAGGAGGAATTTAGTTAAAATGAGAAGTTAAGCCTTTGCTTTAAAATATTTAAAAGTATCAGATGATAGAAGACTCATCTTAGACCACATATTCTTAATTAGAAGTCCATGAACCACATTCAATTTATATACTTTTCCTGTTCCAGTGAAAATTATTTTTCAAAATAAGTGCTTTTATATCAAATCATATTATGGGGTATGCTTTATTCTAAACAATTGCAGTGTCCACAGAGAAGCTACTCTACAATTTGAATAGCTGTAATCATCATGTTAATATATTACAATTTCTACAAGAGATTTCTGTTTATAAGAATTAAAACATGTAGCCAAATGTGATGGTTTTGTGCCTGTAATCCCGGTGACTTGGGAGGCTGAAGCAGGAGGATTGCAAATTTGAGGCCAGCTTTTGCAATTTAGCAATATCCTGTTTCAAAATAAAAAGGGCTGGAGATGTGGTTCAGGGGTTAAGTACTCTGTGTTCAAGCCCCAGTACCAGGCCCAAATTTAAATGATGCACTGACATTATGCTTGTGAGTCTCTATCTTTATTGGAGTAATCTAACTTCATTATAAAGCACTGAAAAGAGAAACTAGAAAAAAATTCACATACTCTCTCATTAAAAAACATTGCTGTCAGTTATCTCTCACTTATTATGATCTTCTTGACTATAGAAAAAGGAAACCAATGAAACTGCATCTGTTATTTCATGTTTGCCCACTGTGAATATATTGAATGATATCTACCCTTTTTCATGAAAATAACTTTAAACTTGAAATTAATGCATTCAAAAATAATCTCAAATTTGTTGAAACATTAAAAGTCTTTTTTTCAGAATGCAATTTAGCATGACTGTACCTTTAGTTTTTTATTTTTTATTTGGTACTTTGTAATTACATATCATAGCAGGATTTCATATCCATACATACACAAACTCTTTCTTGAATGTTGCTGAGACCATCCTTTAGTACAGGAAGTCACAACCTATACTAAAGAAAATGGTAAAATCCTAGCATTATTTGTAACTAGAAATGAGAAAAAATTTAAAGCAGTGCCTTGGTGAACCAGTGTCATCAACTTCAGACTATTGACATTTCTATTATAATTTAGGAGAAGGCCACAGAAGAACTGGCAATAACTGGAAGAAATTGCTTGTCTCTGAGTGAAGCCAGCTCCTGGTTTTCATCTGTTCTGTATTCACTAATGCCATTAAGAAAGAATTCTTATTTTTTTTTTTTTTTGTGAATCTCTTAGGGACTATCCAAAGGTCTCCAAGTGGGGTAGTTTCCTTGCCAAGTAAAATTTTATCTGGATGAAACTCTTTGTACTTTGTGCATGATGTAGCACCTTAAGAGTTTGGCAGTCTTTATTGTTCATGACTTTTGTGAAGAAACAAAGCTTCACTGACCAATGTGGTTTAAGCCTTTGTACATAAGTATATACAGTAAAATCTTGCAGCCTGCCGTTTGGAAAATAAATCTCTTCTTCCACAAAGAAGTTGCTGACGTGTGAGAATTGGGGTCATGAATCATCATCCTGTGAATAATTTGATCAAAATAAGTAGTTCTTATCTAATTTGCAGATCTTTACTGATTTCTTTTAAATCATATCTTGAAGTGTTTCAATGAATTCTGGGCAGAAGTTTTATTCTTCTGGAATTCCGCAAAATGCCTGCCGAGTTATTTCATTCACAACATGGCTTATGTGCAGATTTGGTCTCATAATACATTCATTGAACACTTAATGAATAAAGAGATATATCTTTTGCTTCAAGTTCCTACAATGGGTGTTATGGATGTTGCTGGAAAGCCCCAGATGCCTTTGCCAAGCTTTGGGAAAGGAGATTTAGGAGATTGCCTTGTGGGATTTTCACTGCTGAGAGCAGATATTCTCAGCTGGCTCAGAGGGTCAACTGCTTTGCTTGCAGAAATCTGCAGACATCTATAAACGGGCAACACTCTTGAAATTTACTCCTGCCAAGAAGACATTAGGTTCAAAATATGGCTTTTTATTCCTTTGTCCTTGACATTGACATGGTCAACACTGACACAGCAAACGTCCTCAAAGACTTCATTGCAAGGTCACTGTGTGCTCATCCATATATAGTAGCCTTATCTCAGGAATTTTGAGCCAAGGAAAAAGTTAACTTAGTTCAGACATCTTGAAGAATTTTAAGGTACCTTGATTCAGCCTCCTTTGGATAATATAGTGCAAGAAGTCCACTTCTCTTTGCTCTTATGTCCTTTCATGGGTTTGAACACTGGGGGTTATGGGTACAGACTATAAAGAGAGGATTAACGCAATGTGAAAGATAACATACAATTTCCATGAGAAGGAAGTTCATATCATACTTTGAACTTTCTGCTCAAGTTTAAAAATGTCATTTCTAACCTACAATTTTTAAAGTTTATTGCACACATTTGGTTAACCAGTAGCTATTAATGTAGGTGAAAACTACAACCCAAGTTTTCAAAAAATGAAACAGTTCACAGAATTTTGGTAAAATACAAGTGTCTGGTAATTATATACAGAGACTAAACAATAGAGACACATTTTCCAAAATACGTTCTTTTTCTAGAAAGAGAAAAAAATTTAATTAAGTATTCCATTTTCTACACCCCTACAAACTCCTTTTTAAAAAACCTTTTATACAATTTCCAGCAGTACACATGGAATTATTTCTCATTTTCTACAGTTATGCATACAAAAAGCAAGATAAAACAAAATCTCCAAAAGAGGGAAAAAAATCCTCCTGAAAGCCTTTCTTACACACATTTTTAATCTTCATAGAGTCTTTGTGATTTCTCCTAATAATAGATTTTAGTTAGTGGTAACACATACAATAGCTCACATCACAGATTATGCAGGAAATAGTTGGTTACAGATTTTTTTTCCTGACAGATATCTCATATATATGAACACCTCAAAGATGCCCCATTATGGAATAATATGAAATAGCACTGGATATAGATAAAACTACAATTTTCTGAATCCTTTGGGTAAAGACTAAAAGTGGTTTTGGAAGGTGATGCAAATTATCCAGCCATTCACAGAATGGGAAAAACATCACAGATGTCTCCTATTGCTTACAGCTATCTACTTAGCTTGTCCCCAAAATATTTCCTTGGTTTTTAGTATGACCAAGAGGAGACAAGAACCTTTGAGAATGGAGAAAAAGTGTGAAAGGGAAATGTGGAGACATAGGAACAGAAACCAGTTGCAATAATTTTTTAAAAAGTTAAAAGTTGGGAAAGTTTGCCCAGACAGAGGCTATCGTGATGGGCTGAAGAGTATTAAAAGCAAAGTAGTTTTTCTCTTTATGTAGCAAGATATATAAGGCGGCTACAGGCTCCACTCTAAGCTGATGTCAAATCAAGTTGTTGGCAGGTACAGGAATCTAAAAAATTTGGTCTATGTGCCTCATTAGTACTCAGCACACTGAAAAAGAGCACTAGCCAATGTGGAAGGCATTCAGATTCAAGAGATAAATGTCTCAAGTACTGGCCTTGTCTCTGAAATCAAAAATCAGTTGATCATATCCTGCACTGATTATTAGTCAGAGCTTATTTCAGCCTGGGCAACAGTAGCTTACATGGTGCAAGGAATCTCCCAGATTACATGCCTATGTTTATACATATGCAGAGAAGTGGATACATATATGTAAAAGCCTCAAGACTGTAAGTTTAGTTTTCTTTGTTGTTTTTGTTCAATTTCTTGAATGAATTCCCTTCTTCCTAGCCAGGAAAAAGACATTAAATTTTTGAATCTACTTTGTAACCACATCTGTGGAATCATTGAATCCGGACTGTGTATGTGTTTTTTGGATTTGGATTTTGCTTTTGATTCCAGACTGCTCAAATGAATGGGGATTCTGTCTGGAGTTACCAATTTCCACTTAATGCCAGTGCTTTTGTTGCTCATTTAAGCAGACTCAGTTATTGGAGCTATCTTACAGCAGGAACTAGACCAATAGGTTAAGGTCCAGACAGATTGAATATCTTACTCTGGAAATCTAAGTCCAAATTGGGGATTAGACCTCAACTTGATAGTTATTCCATTCCTTGCTCAGGGTTTTGAGTCACATTACTTCTGCAGAACTCCAGTCTAGAGCAAAAGGAGTAGAGATGTGTTTGTCAAGTGGTTAATCAACAGCTTCCATTTTAAATTTTCAAAGACCTCTGGAGGGAAGGTACATATCTTAATCTAAAGAGCAGAATGTGGGAAAGTACACTTTGGGAAATCCTCTTTGAGTTGAGCTCTGAGATCCAGCACTTACCTGCAGTGCTATCTTAAAAATAATCTAATCACCTTGAACTTTATCAGTTTCACCTGCAAAATGTATATAAGAATATCTACCTCTGGAAGTTATTGTGAAGATTAAATGGAATAATGGGCATATAATCTTAGCCCAGTGAGTGCTAATAGTAAAAGTGTATTTATTGATTTTAAGTTACTAATTGTAGTTGACATTGATTTCTACCCTTTACCTCTAAATACATTAATGCTATAATTTTATCACCTTTAATATTGGAATTTTTATTTCTTTTAGAGCTTAAGGGATTATTTTATCTATGAAAATGCCATTTGCTATTTAGAACACAAGATTGATTGCTTTAATAAAAACATTGCCTTACACAAGAGAGAGTTTCATATTATTTTTCTTTTCTGCAGCAGTACAGAGTTGCAAATTTGGTGGCTGGATAGAATTGGCAGGGACATCCCAAATTGTGGCTCTGATCCTCAGGTGCTATGTTTAGCCAGTGGTTGAAATAACATAGTTCATCACACATCTTCATTTCAAGCAGTGAAAAAATGGAAACAAGAAATGATGGGCGTGCCCATTTCTTCTAAGAACTACTTAAACATAAAACTCACACAAACGCATACCCCTATACACAAATACTCACATCCTGTTTTCCAGGCACTAGTCACATGGTTCACATAAAAATAAAAAAGGATGCTGGAAGCTAAGGACTATGATGTTCTGGAGGATGTTGTTTTTTCAGCCAAAACATTTACTACCATAAAGAAGGGGGAAATAACATGGTGTATATGAGCACTGTAGGGGGTAATTAGTAGTCTCAGTCAAGATATTTGTTTTAGGGGGACGTGTCCTTATATATTAAATATATTTTTAATCAGGGAAAGGACTTCAAAGGTAGTATCTTAAGGTAATATAGTATTATCCTTTTTTGTTCTTAAATCTCCTTTACAACAACAGACAAAACTAAATAATCTACAATAATCCATCACAAAGGTTCAGATGTGTGTGCAGGAATATTGATGATATTTACCTGTTCAATATTTACTTTGTTTTTAATTTCATTCTTTTATTCAAACAAACATTTATTGAGCGCATAGTTGCTGAGGATTTCCTAGTGAACACCAGGCAATGATCAGCACATATTGAGGAAGGCATAAGCACAAATTCCTGCATGAAACCTGCATTCCAGTGAGAGGAGATACACAAGAAAATAATAAGAAATATGTCACATGTTGAGGAGATTGTGATACATAACAGAGAAAGGCAGATTGTAGTTACAACTGTGTTAGAAAGGTCTCATTGAGTAGGTGACATCAGGTGGTCATGAAAAGCTAGATTGTATTAGGCCTTCTAGGACTTCTTAAATCTTTGGATTTAGTGGAGTATAGTTTTAATTTGGCATATATTTTAAAATGATTTCTCCTGCTTTATTGAAAATAGACTCTAATAGAGCTGTGGTAAAATCAGGAACACTAGTAAGGAGATTATAGCAATAATGCAAGTGAGTTACAAGGGAAGTGGAAGTGAACATAGTGGGATATATTGGCATGTTGGATATATTTTGAAAATGGAGCATTCAGTTTTCACTGATGGGCATGTGCAAGTGATCAAAGAGAGAGAGTACATGTGGAGTACAGTTAAGTTTTAAGGACTGAGCACTGGGTCACTGGAATATGAAAAGGCAGGAAGATGAGAAGGAATCTCCAGAGGAGATAGAAGGGTAGAAACTTTTCATGTTGAAGTAAACCAGAGCATTGGGTGTCCTAAAGGCAAGTGTTTCAATGAGGAAGGAATGCCCCAGTGTGTCAAAGGCTGCTGCTAGTAAGTTGGATGAAGCTGAAACTGGACCATTGCACCATTAGCAACATAGAGGCCAAGAGCAGTTGATGGGGAATGGTTAGGGGCCAGAGAAATTAGTGCCTCATCATATGACCAGGTCCCTAGGGTTAATACTCAAACTGACTGAGGGAAGAAATTATGATTTATCTACTTTCTCAGCACATAAGTAAAATATGAAATTCATGAAATGTCCTCAGTACTAAGATGCAGTTTTTAAAAACTGTAAAATATTACATTGAAAATTGTGAAATAAAAACATGGAAGAATTCAAGTGTGAAAGATATTAACTTACAAGCCAGTGAAGGCTGTTTCAAAAGCATTTAAAAAGCCTATGGCTTTGGTCAAAATAAATGGTAGGACATATGTTTTAGTAGGTCTCAACGTTCTGTGAATAGAGGATATTCTGAGTGAGGAGAAAGAAACCTATTTGAATAAGTTTTTATCCTGAAAAAAAAAAAAAAGTTTTGTTTCCTAGACTGATTTCTGATGGGAAGCAAATGACTTGTAGACTATTGGTTAACATTTTGCTTTTCATGTGTGGATGTAATCCCATACCTTCTTCTCAAGGATTTCTATGTATAATTTGTTAACTGTATTAATCACAATTATTTTTGCTACTTTGAAAATATCAATTCCTGGGAATCAAAATGTCTTTGAAATGAGATTGTCTGGGCATGGAGTCTAGAAGTAGAAATTTTAAGCAAATTTCATAGAGTATTATCTGAATTTGATTTCCCCACAAAATGCATATATTGTAACCCTTACCCTCAATGTGATGGTTTTAGGAGAAGCGGGTATTTGGAAAGGGATTATGTTATGGACATGGAGCCCTCATGGGAAAGAGTGGTGTCATTATAAGAGAGGCCTGCAAGAGACTCCTTCACCCTGGAACCATGTGAGAAAACAGCAAGAAGGCATCGTTGAAAGCAGCTAAGAAAGACTCTCCTCACTGAGCACACCCAGAAATAATGGTTCACCAGCTGTCTAACCCAATCAAGATGATACATAAAATTAACCATTATGTAAACTAAGATTGAGCACCACTGCCTGAGAGCTGTATGAAAAATGTCTAATTCCTCTTGCACGAGAAGTTTCCCAAGTATTTAAATACAATTCTGTCACCTCCTTCCTCCTCTTTCACAGCATCTGAATCTTTTTGTTCCATGGACAAATGTCTATTATCCCTTTTACCTTGAATAGAATGGTTCCATAAGAATGTTCCCAAGAAATGTACAGACTTTAACATGACACTAAATAACATGGGAGAAAATACAGTGTTAATCCTTATTCTCCAACTGATTAGTTTATTTCATAAGTTCTATTCATTGTTTCATTATTTTAATGAGCAGTTTGTCTATTTATAGAACTGTAATTGATCCAAACAGCCAAAAACCACATAAGAATTATTTATACATTTTATAAAATTTTCAAATAAGTAATATTATATGTACTTTTAAATAAAATATGTCCATTAAAATGTAGTTTGAGTAACATTCTGGATTCATTTTAAAGCAAATCAAGGGAAAATATTACCATGAGCTTTCTCATCTGAAAACTCATTGCCTTCCAAGTATTCACAAGAGTTTTTAAAGTTATAAGTTGATAGGTCTGAGTTAAAGAGATTTTCTACTTTACTAAAACATTTGAGGTTATATCTATGTGGGAATTTTGTTAATAGGCATCTATTCTATTTTTCTTACACTTTAAGAAAATCTTGGATTTCAAAGGTATACTTTTAATTGAGAAAACAATCAATATATCTGCAAATGTTATTAAGACCTTTAAAATCTGCTTTTCCTTTTATAGCTGCAAATTACTTTTCAGTGAAATGTATATGGTTCATGATATCCATTTGGTGACATAATGGAATGCAGTTTTATTATGTGGAAAAATGGAACATTGCATTTTTTTTTCTTTTTACTTTATAGATGCAGGTTGGCATGTTAGATTTAAATAAAATCTCAATTCAAGATAGCTGGGATTTTATTTGAATGTAATGTTAGCCTGTTATTTTATTTGTTTCATTTCTCTTTCTTTTAACCTGGAAGAGCCATATATTTTAGAAAATCATTCCCTTTCCACAGAGTGGTGTAGCCTATTTCTTCCAAACCTGAACTTTTCTTTTCTACATGATCCTTCCCTTTAGGTATTTGCTTCTAACTTTTTATGCAATATCTTAATAGAATTTCTAATGTACACTCTCTTCTATTTCTTTTTGTAACTTGGCTCTGTGTTCCATCCAAAGTCTACCTAATTTAAAGTGGATCAAAAACATACATACTTTTAGCCTAGGCTGATGAGTTCATAATTGCATTTCTCTTAACTAAGGGGTACAAGTACAGACTTATTGAAAAGCTGGAAGAAACAGAATCTGGAATTGTGGTACCTCATTTTACAATCCAATTATTTTTCTGTGTCTTTTATGAAAGTTCCTAAAATTCTCCTGCTTCAGTTTTGTTTTTGGTTTTAGAGGTAAAATATAATTATAGCTATTTCATAAGGCTGTTGTATGATTTATATGATAGTGTACTTGAAAAGACCTGGCCTGGTGTTCAGTATCACTAGAAAAAAACAGTATAAACTTTTTGCTTTTATTGCCTCAAATATAATTAACTCGTGTGTGTGTGTGTGTGTGTGTGTGTGTGTGTATGTATCACATCTCTATACAGTCCTATCTACGTATCTATCTATTTATCTATATGTATGTAATGAATACTTTATACATGAAACTGTTTCATCTTTGCTGGTTTTGGACATAGATATTTGGATTTTGGTTCCAAAGTTAAATTTATTTTAATAAGGTTCAGTTCTGGAAACAGCTAATTTACTGTCCACTCTGAGAAATACTTGCCACTGGTGATGAAAACTGTGAAATATAACAGCTTCACTCCAAATTGAGTTTGGGAAGACTTTTTTAATTTAACTTAGACCTCATGTGTGCACACCCATTGAAATAGGTTCCAAAATAGACAGTACTTTTATCCCATCTTGCAAATACAGCTTACTTCAGCATGAGCTACCCAGACTTGCACAGTTTTATCCAATTCCATATACAGGTTCAATGTTGCTTTAAAATTAGCCTTTGGTTTTACTGTAAGTTCATGGCCTTGTAGAACAAAAATTAAGTTCATAAAATTGGTTTTAGCTTCAACTTGGAGGTCATGCTCATATTTATGCAAGTTTCCTATTTCCCTAGAAATATTCTATTCTGCTTGCTGCCCAAAATTTCTCAGAGTCAATATAATTTTGCTGTTCAAAACTCAGGAATTCCTACCATAAAAAATGTGAGTATTGTCTTTTAAGAATATGTGTTAACATAAACTAATTCTAATTTTAGGACTTCTAGCAAACTTCAGATTTTTAAGAAGTGGATTAGCACAAAAACACAGAAACAATATCAATAACAAAACAAAAATTAACCTGTTAAGGTCCAAAAATTGGAGAATGCTGTGTATGTATGCATTTCCATGAAAGACAGTATGATTATTATAACACATGAGAAATAATTTATGCTGACTATATTTTTTCATATTAATAAAAACTTGCTCATCAGTTTAAACTGTAACTATATCAGCTTATAACATTTTATGAAATATAAAGCTATTCTATAGAGGAAAAATGAACTTTCCCATCTATGTTATTATAATTTCAAAATAAAATAACCATGCTTTGAAGAAAGTCAGGTAAATACTAATTGGTGTGCAATTAATTAGGCACTTTTGGGGCAACAAAATCTCTGAAAAGACAACCTGTCTCATGGAATAATTATTCTGGTTCTTCTTTCTGCTTCTCCTTTAACCTACTGCTAGTGAGTGAAACCTTATTGGCCCACTGTTCGTGCTCATAGCTGAGGAGGTGGCTGGCATTTCTAGAAAGGGCAGACTATTACAATGTGTGTAAGTCCCTGATAGCTATGTACATAACTCCTGCATTTCAATCTTCAACATTCTGTTTACAACAGTGGCAAATTTAGTGGTTTAGTTAAAGTAAAAAAGAAAGACTCTAAGTTATCTTTTGGAAGAAAGAACAGTGAACATATGATTTCAATCTTGGATAAAAATCACCAGTTTATGAAATAAAATGAATACAGTATTTTTAAATATAATTCCAATCCCTTCTCCTATGCAAAGTCCCTTGAAAATTAATGTTTTGTATTTTCATTATATATTCTCTCAGTTTATACTGATATAAAATAGTTTTTTATTTCATTAGCATCTACACAAAAGTAGCAATCAATTTGAAACAGAAAAATATAACTGCATAACATATTATTGCATTCATAGCACATGCCTCAACAAGAATACTTATAATAATGCATTTTCTTGTTTTATTGTACTTTGTGATTTTGAAATACAAAGGTTATATGTGTTGTTATCAAATGGAAAATAATTTCAATAGGTGTAATTAAAAATAAAGGAAATATATTTTCACTCGCTCTAATCAGATTTCTCCAGGATATATAGTATTTGCAATTTGTTTTACATTTTTTAGTCTCTATGTTAATACAAATAAATAAATTAATTAAAATATATAAAGGACTTTATTCTTTTTTTATTTTACAAAAACATGGTCATCCTATATACTTTATGCTGCAACTTGCTTTTAGTTTTTTTAAGAATATATTATGGATATTTATTCTTTTTGTAGATAAATATTTCATAATTTACTCAACCTGCCCCAGGAGGCTTTTTTCTATTATTTTTCTTTCTTCCGTTCCTAGTATAGAAGCACTTTGGGGCATTTATTCTTAAATAAAACTCCATTTGAATGGGATTTCTAGGCCAAAGGGTATGTACAGTATAAATTGCAATATATTCTCACTTATTACTTCTATAATAATATAATGCATTTTCACTTTGGTTTTGTGTTACACAACTTCTTCACTGTATTGAATTCATAAAGGACAGGGATTCTTCCTGTGTACTATGTAGTTAGCAATAAGTATTTGAAATATTTTTATTCTGAAAATGAAAGTTTTGGTTAGTCAGCAATATTAACATGAGTCCTTTTTTCCTTTCCTACTTTAGTACAATCTATCATAATTCACAATACCTTCCCTAAGCCTGAAGCTATTGCTGGTTTCTTCTTTTCCCTAACATTAACAATTCTTAGAGTATGCCACAAATTTGTTAAATGCCACACTTAATCTTGGCTAATTATTTAGACATATTAAACTTCCATGTAGAATAAATGATCAATTATTTGGGATCATGGAGCTAACGTGTGTGTGTGTGTGTTATATACATACACACATATATATATATGTAATATGTATGTGTATATATAATATATAATATATTGTATATAAGTTATACATGTATACATATATAAATATATATACATACACATATTTGTGTATTTTACATGTATACATTTACATAATAGTGCATAATCATTAGTATCTTCCATATTAATTATATGTATTAATTATGTATATTTTGTGTTAACTGTTATGAATTCCCATCAACCACATTTTCTAAATGAGCCTTCTCTTCATTGTGTAATGGAGACACAATTAAAAGTATAAACACAGTTGGGGATATAGCTCACTGGTTGAGCACTTGCCTTTCATGTGAGAGCCCCTGGATTTTATCCCAGCATGGCAAAATTCACAATGAAACAAAAGTTATAAGCAATAACTTTCAACCAGGCTGCACATTAGAATCAAATGTTTGGCCCCCACCTGTCTAATTGAATCAGTCTTGGAGTGTGGGCTGACAGCTCAGGCAACCATATTGTTGAAATCTCAGCGGCTAATTCTGATGTAATAGTGAAGGTTAAGACTCACTGGTAAAAGAACAGGACAGTTGTTTAAATTGCATTTTTCTACCCCAGCAGATAAATATAGTGTCTTTCATTTAGATATGGAGCTCACAATACAGGCCATTTTAAATAGTACAAACTAGTGGCCATATTGAGGATTAAGATTAGAGTAGAAGGAATTTGTGGGCAAGATGTTAAAACATGAAGCTGGGCATGGTGGTGCACGCCTATAATCACAGCACTTTGGGAGGCTGAGCCAGGAGAATTGCGAGTTCAAAGCCAGCCTCAGCTAAGCATCTCAGTGAGACATTGTCTCTAAATAGAACACAAAATAGGGCTGGGATTATAGCTCAGTGGTAGAGCGCTTGCTTCGCATGCATGAGGCCCTGGGTTCGATCCTCAGCACCACATACAAAGCAATAAAATAAAGACATTGTGTCCATCTACAACTAAAAAAATATTTAAAAAAAAAACACAAAATAGGGCTGGGGATGTGGCTCAGTGGTCGAGTACCCCTGAGTTCAATCCCGGGTACCCTCCCAAAAAAAAGATGTTAGAACATGATATTTTATTAATATATGTGTAAACAGGTGGAATTGAAGCCAATTGGGAGTGTTTCTGTAGTGATTAAAATAATGTTCCACCAAAATTCTTATTCACAAGGAACCTGTGAATGTGAGCCCACAGTCTTTGCAGACAAAATCAAGTTCAGTTTTGAGGTCATACTGGATTGGAGTGGACCTTAAATCCAGTAAATTGTGTCTTCATAAAGAGACAGAGAGATACATACACACACAAAAGGAAAAATAGTGAGTGAAGATAAAGGCAGAAATTGGAGAGATGCAGCTTGTTGCCCAGGAATGCGTAGGGTTTCTGGCAATCGTCAGAAGCAGGCAGAGGCAAGGAAGGATTCTTCTCTAGTGACCCCAGGGAGCATGGCCTTGTTGATACCTTGATTTCAGACTTCCCGCCTCCAGAACTGTGAAAGAACTAATTCCTATTGTTTTAAATCACTAAGTTTGGAGCAATTTGTTAGCCAGAGGAAACTAATACAGTGTCCTAATTTTTTAAATGGATTCATAAACAGTTATTTATTATTGCCTTCCCATAGGCATGGACCATATTTAAAGGAGATCATTTAAAAATCATGTATTGGAGATTGTTATTATTATTTTGTGGTACTGGGGATTGAAGACAGGGACACTAGACCACTGAGCCACATCTCCAGCCCTATTTTGCATTTTATTTAGAGACAGGGTCTCACTGAGTTACATAGCACCTCGATTTTGCTGAAGCTGGCTTTGAACTCATGATTCTCCTGCCTCAACCTCCTAAACTGCTGGGATTACAAGCATGTACCACTGAGCCTGGCTGGAGATATATATATTTTTTTAATTTGGAAAGGCTTACTATGTCTAGGCTGAATTGTTAAATTCTAATAGATATTAATTGATTCTTTTAGGTTTTCTAGGAATGTAATCAAGCACATGCAGATATTTGCATATAATTTTACTTTCCCTTTTAAGAATCTGTCTTTTATATATTCATGTCTTGTTATCAAAGTGATATTACCCATAAGATATAGAAAATATATCAATTCTACTTATTTTATTAGAAATAACACATACTAAATCATATATACACACATAATGTTAATTATTTGTTCTAAATAAAGATTTTTTGATGATAAAATACTCTTCCAAATTTTTATCATTATTTGGAGTGGATCTTGAATCTGAAGAATGGATTTTGCATTTATATCATTATAATTAATTTAATTTATTATGCCTATAATAAAAATATATAGGAAACAATTGTTTCCCTATCTTCATGTAGATATTCTAATATTAAATTAATTATGCCCTGTATATTGTGGAATACCAATTAAAAATTTTCCATCTTTATTCATAAGATTTTTTTCACTGCTTTTTGGATAGATTTATGCATAAGTTTTTGTTTATAGTTTATAAATGTTTATATCCACACTTTTATATTCAGATTTTTAATTCCCTTTATTCTTTTACATGTTAATTCCTTTATTGTTTTTTACATTAGCCTTTCTAGAAGTTCATTAATTATGCAAATGTTCTCCTTAGTTCTTGGGTTAATTTATTAATTCTACTTTTGTTTGGCAATTAATCTATTCTTTTTTTTATCTTTTATTATTTCCTTTTTCATATTTTCTCAGATTGACCCTTTGTTCTTTTTCTAAATATTGGTTTTGGTCTAAGTTTTTTCATTTTTATAATGAAAATATTTTAGCACATATATTTGTTTCTGCCTATAGTAAAAAATATACAGATTTGCTGTTATCATTTGGATGTAAGGTACCTCGAAACTGACATATGATACAGTGTAAGAAGGTTCAAAGGAGAAATGACTGGGTTGTGACAGTCTTAACCCAATCAGTGAATTAATTCCCTGAAGGGATTAACTGAGGGGTAAAGATGGGTGGGATGTAGCTGGAGGAGGTGGGCATTGGGAGCGTGGCTTTGGGATATACATTTTGAATCTGGGGAGTGTACTGACTCACTGCTTGCTGATCATCCTATGAGCTGCTTCCTTCTGCCACACTTTCTGCCATGATGTTCTGCCTCACCTCTAGTCCCAAGGAATGGAGCCGGCTTTCTATGGACTAAGACCTCTGAAACCATGAGCCCTGAAACTTTTCTCCTGCTAAAATTGTTCTGGTCAGGCCTTTTAGTCACAGCAGTGAAAAAGCTGACTAAAACACTATAGAATATTCCTTTTGATTATTTTCTAAGTAATCATTCTGCATTATCCCCTTGATAAGTGCTTCAAAGAGTATTCAGTGATGAAAAAAGAATTCTTTCTCATTTATTTATTCAGCTAGTTTTCACATACATTGCCAACCTCCGTCTTTTTTATGACATGAAAATATTATAATAAATTATTTGAATATGTTTACCATTAATATATACCACATTTAGTCACTATTTGTACATTATCCATGAATATTTCAAAAGAAAGGATTTTCTTGACAAACAATTTGATATCCCGATACTCAAATGTTCTGCTATTCTATATATTTCAACCTCATTATTTATCATGGGCTGGTAGAATTCTAAAAATCTAGTTTCTTTTGTATTTCTATTAATTTTCCTTAGCTTAAAGGTTCAGTACTGTGATATCTACACTTTCAATTCTGACTTTTTTGAATGAAAAACAAAACTTTTGTCCTGGTTTAAGTTTTTCTGTCATAATTCTACCTTAATAACAAAACATCCATTCTTGCTTGAATATATTTGTTCATTGGCTAATAAAAAGTATTTCTTATTGTTTTGATTATCCTTCTGTATGCTATAAAATACAAAATGCTGTTTTTTAAGTTTGTCTGATTTATCCAGTGTCTGATTTTTATCAACCTATATTATGACCAACTTTATAATTGACATTTAAAAATTACTTAACACTTATGTTTCTAGAAAATGCTTTACATGCTTTTATTTCTTTCAGTGATTTAGAAGATAAATATTTGGTCTCAATTATCATACATCTATAGTAACCTAATAATTAAAATATTAATTGTTCATATCTTTTAATGAAATATTAGGAACATAGTGCTTTTAGTATATTTTTTGCATTTTTTCCCATATTTAATTTATTTATTTGTTCTATTTAGGTTTACATGATATCAGAGTGCAATTTGATTCATTGTACACAGATGGAGGATAAAACTTCATTTCTTTGGTTGTAGGTGATATAGAATCACAACATACATGCAGTCATATATAAAGCTAGGGCTATGATGACCATCATATTCTACCACCTTTACTGGCCCCATGCCCCCTCCCCCCTTACACCCCTGTGAACAGAGTTCCTCCATTGTTCCTGTGTCCTTCCCCACATTATGGATCAACATCCATTTATCAATGAGTACATTCAGCATTTGGTATTCTGAGATTGGCTTTCTTCACAGCATGATATTCTCCAACTCCATCCATTTACCTGCAAATGCCATAATTTTATTCACTTTTATTGCTGAGTAATATTCCATTGTGTATATATACCACAGTTTCTTTATCCATTTATCTATCGAAGAGCATCTAGGTTGGTTCCACAGTTTAGCTATTGTGAATTGAGCTGCTAAAAACCAGCTTTGGCTGGTTTGAAGTGGCTGCGTCACTGTAGTATGCTGTTTCTAAGTCTTCTGGGTATAGACCAAGGAGTGGGATACCTGGGTCAAAAGGTTGTTCCCATTCCAAGTTTTCTAAGGAATCTCCATACTGCTTTCCAGATTGGTTGTACCAATTTGCAGTTCCACCAGCAATGTATGAGCATGCCTTTTTCCCCACAACCTCGTCAACACTTATTGTTGTTTGTATTCTTGATAATTGCCATTCTGACTGGTGTGAGAAGAAATCTTAGGGTAGTTTTGATTTGCATTTCTCTAATTGCTAGAGATGTCAAACATTTTTTCTATTTCTGTTGATCGATTGTGTACTTTCTTCTGTGAAGTTTCGCTCAGCTCCTTGGCCCATTTATTGATTGGGTTGTTTGTTTTTTTAGTGTTAAGTTTTTTGAGTTCTTTATATATCCTGGAGATGAGTGCTCTATTGGACGTGTGTGTGGCAAAGATTTGTTCCCAGGATGTCGGCTCTCTGTTCACTTCATTGATTATTTCTTTTGCTGAGAAGAAGCTTTTTAGTTTGAATCCATCCCATTCATTGATTCTTGATTTTACTTCTTGTGCTATAGGAGTCTTGTTAAGGAAGTATGGTCCTAATCCGACATGATGAAGATTTGGGCCTATTTTTTTTTCTGTTAGGCATTGGGTCTGATTCTCAGGTCCTTGATCCACTTTGAGTTGAATTTTGTGCATGGTGAGAGATAGGGGTTTAGTTTCATTTTGCTGCATATGGATTTCCAGTTTTCCCAGCACCATTTGTTGAACAGGCTCTCTTTACTCCAGTGTATGTGTTTGGCTCCTTTGTCTAGTATAAGGTAACTGTATGTAAGTGGGTTCGTCTCTGTGTCTTCTATTCTATACCATTGGTGTACATGTCTATTTTGGTGCCAGTACCATGATGTTTTTGTTACTATAGCTCTGTAGTAGAGTTTAAGGTCTGGTATTGTGATGCCTCCTGCTTCACTCTTCTTGCTAAGGATTGCTTTGGCTATTCTAGCTCTCTTATTCTTCCAAATGAATTTCATGATTGCCTTTTATATTTGTAAAAGGAATGATGTTGAGATTTTAATTGGGATTACATTGAATCTATATAGCTCTTTGGGAAGTATGGCCATTTTGACAATGTTGATTCTGCCTATCCAAGAGCATGGGAAACCTTTCCATCTTCTAAGGTCTTGTTCAGTTTCTTTCTTTAGTTTCCTGTAGTTTCATTGTAGAAGTCTTTCACCTCTTTTGTTAGATTGATTCCCAAGTTGTTTTTTTTTTTTGAGGCTATTGTGAATGGGGTAGTTTTCCTAATTTCTCTTTCAGAGGATTCATTACTGATGTATAGAAATGCAATTAAATTATGGGCATTGATTTTATGTCCTGATACTTTGCTGAATTCATTTATTAATTCTAGAAGTTTTCTGGTGGAATTTTTTGGATCCTTGAAGTATAGAATCATGTTGTTGGCAAATAATGACAATTTGAGTTCTTCTTTTCCTATTTGTATCCTTTTAATTTCTTTTGTCTGTCTAATTGCTCTGGCTAGTGTTTCAAGGACTATGTTGAATAGCAGTGGTGAATAAGAGGGCATCTCTGACTTATGCCAGTTTTCAGAGGGAATGCTTACAATTTTTCTCCATTTAGGATGATGTTCGCCTAGGGTTTAGCATAGATAGCTTTACAAAGTTGTGGTATGTTCCTACTATTCCTAGTTTTGCTAGTGTTTTGAACATGAGAGGGTGCTGTATTTTGTCAAATACTTTCTCTGCATCAATTGATAAAATCATATGATTTTTTATCGTTAAGTGTATTGATGTGATGGGTTACGTTTATTGATTTCCATATGTTGAACCAAACTTGCGTCCCTGGAATGAACCCCACTTGATCATGGTGCACTATTTTTTTGATATGTTTTTATATGTGATTTGCCAGAATTTTATTGAGAATTTTTGCCTCTATGTTCATCAGGGATATTGAGCTGAAGTTTTCTTTCTTTGATGTGTCTCTGTCAGGTTTTGGGATCAGGGTGATAGTTGCCTCATAGAATGAGTTTGGAAGGGTTCCCTCCTTTTCTATTTCATGAAATAGTTTGAGGAGTATTGGTATTAATTCTTCTTTGAAGGTCTTGTAGAACTCAGCTGAGAATCCATCTGGACCTGGGCTTTTCTTAGTTGGGAGGCTCTTGATGGAATATTCTATTTCCTTGCTTGAAATTGATCTGTTTAAGTTGTGTATGTCTTCTTGATTCAGTCAATTCTTCTTGATTCAGTTTGGGTAGGTCATATGCCTCTAGAAATTTGTCAGTGTCTTCAGGGTTTTCTATTTTACTGGAGTATAAATTTTCAACATAGTTTCTAATTATCCTCTGTATTTCAGTAGTGTCTGTTGTGATATTTCCTTTTTCATCATGAACTTTAGTAATTTGGATTTTCTCTCTCCTTCTTTTTGTTATTGTGGCTAAGGGTTTGTCAATTTTGTTTATTTTTTCAAAGAATCAGCTTTTTGTTTTGTCAATTTTTTGAATTGTTTCTTTTGTTTCAATTTCATTGATTTCAGCCCTGATTTTGATTATTTCTTATCTTTTACTTCTTTTGGTGTTGATTTGTTCTTTCTTTTCTAAGGCTTTGAGATGAAGAGTCAATTCATTTATTTTTAGACTTTTACTTCTTCTAATAAATGAGTTTAGTTCAATGAACTTTCCTCTTAGAACTGCCTTCATGTTATCCCAGAGATTTTGATAATTTGTATCAGAGTTTTCATTTGCCTCTAAGAATTTTTTTTTATCTCTTCCCTGATGTCTTCTGTTATCATTCAATAGCATATTACTTAGTTTCCAGGTGTTGGAGTAGTTTCTATTTCTTAATCTGTTATTGATTTCTAATTTTATTCCATTGTGGTCAGATAGAATGTGGGGTAGTATCTCTATTTTTTTGTATTTGCTAAGACTGGCTTTGTGACATAAGATATGATCTATTTTGGAAAAGGATCCATGTGCTGCTGAAAAAAAAAGTGTATCCACTCATTGATGGATGGAACAGTCTATATATGTCTGTTAAGTCTAAATTATTGATAGTTTCATTGAGAACTATGGTTTCTTTATTAAGTTTTTGTTCGGAAGATCTATCCAATGGTGAGAGAGCTGTGTTAAAGTCTCCAAGTATTATTGTGTTGTGGTCTATTTGATTCTTGTATTTGAGAAGGATTTGTTTGATATACATAGAAGCCCCATTATTGGGGGCATATATATTTATGATTGTTATGTCTTGTTGATCTATGATTCCCTTAAGAAGTACGAAATGACCTTTTTATCTCTTTTCACCATCTTTGGTTTGAAGTCCACTTTATATGATATGAGGATGGAAACTCCTGCTTGTTTGCAGGGTCCATGTGAGTGATATGTTTTTTCCACCCTTTCACTTTCAGTCTGTGGATGTCTTTTCCTGTGAGATGAGTCTCTTGAAGATAGCATATTGTTGGGTATTTTTTTTTTTTTTTAAATCCAGTGTGTCAGTCTACATCTTTTAATTGATGAGTTTAGGCCATTTACATTCAGGGTTATTATTGAAATATTATTTGTAATTCTGGTCATTTTGGTTTGTTTTTGGTTTTTACCTTGAGTTGTTTTCTCTTTTGAATGGTCTTTCCTTTTGAATTTCCTCTCCTTGTAAATGTTCCTTGTTGGTTATCATTTCCTCCTCATGGAATATTTTGCCAAGAATGCTGTGTAGTCCAGGCTTTCTTGCTGTAAATTCTTTAACTTTTGTTTACCATGGGAGGTTTTTATTTCATCATCAAATCTGAAGGTCAATTTTGCTGGATATAGGATTCTTGGTTGGCATCCATTGTCTTTCAGGGCTTGGAATATGTTATTCCATGATCTCCTGGCTTTTAGTGTCCGTGTTGAAAAAATCTGCTGAGATAGGAATTGATCTCCCCTTATATGTAATCTGGTTCCTCTCTCTTGCGGCCTTTAAAATTCTATCCTTATTCTGTATGTTGGGCATTTTCATTATAATGTGCCTTGGTGTAGATATGTTGAAATTTTGTATACTTGGTGTCCTGTAAGCCTCTTGTATTTGATTTTCCAATTCATTTTTCATATTTGGGAAATTTTCTGATATTATTTCATTGAAGAGTTTGTGCATTCCTTTGGTTTGAAATTCTGCACCTCTTCTATCCCAATAAATCTTAGATTTGGTCTTTTGATGCTGTTCCATATTTCTTGTATGTTCTGTTCATGATTTTTGTACCATCTTCACTCTATGGTCAAGTTTATTTTCAAGATTGTATATCTTGTCTTCATTATCCAAGGTTCTGTCTTCCCGGTGATCTAGTCTGCTAGTGATGCTTTCTATGGAATTTTCAATTTGGTTTATTGTTTACTCATTTCAAGAATTTCTTATTGGTTTTTTTCTCACGATCTCTAGCTCTTTCTTAAAGTAACCTTTTGCTACTTGTAATTGCTCTCTTATCTCTTTGTTAGAATGATCAATGGTTGCCTTTATTTGCTCTCCTATTTCTTGTATTGATCAATTTTTGCCTGTAATTGTTCACTTATGTCATTCTTTAATTCGCTGATCATTTTAATTATGTACATTCTGAATCTTTCTCTGACATTTCATCAACTGTGTTGTCAATGAATTCTGTTACAATGGTATCAAGGTTTATTTGGGGCCTTTTCTTCCCTTGTTTTTTAATGTTTATTGTGTATCTTCCTTTCTTGCAATACTGATCTGAGGTATTGCAGCTTCTATCCTATAATCTTGTATTGACACTCCAGATTACCTGTATCTTACCTTGGAGCTACTTCTGTTCCCCCAGTGTCCCCAGATGGGCACTACTGCCACTAAAGTTGGTGGCGGAGGTAGTGGACATACCTCTAGAGGGTAGTGGGAGTGGCCTTGGCTGGGCTCTTGTGGTGGTCCCTGAGGGCTGTTTTTCTTTTCTCTTGCACTCCTGCTGGTGAGCAGGGACTCTGGAGTACAACTGGGGGCGGGCCCAGGTCTCAGGCAGGGTCACAAGCAGGAGAGTCTGTGTTTGAGCCTTACTATGGGTGTGAGCTCCCCTGGGGCTGGAGGCTAGTGGGCCCTGGTCTGCCTTAAGCTGGGCATCCCTGGCATTCCCTGAGGGTTGTTTTGGGCCTTCTGTCTTGCCTGTCCACAGGAAATCTGGAGCAGGACTGGGGCAGGCCCAGGCCTCACTTGGATGGGGCCTCTTCATGCTGGGGTCTCTGCGGGGACTCTTACACTGAGTGTGGGCTCCTCTCTGGCTAGTGGCTTTCAGTCTCTAGTCTCCCTATGGCTGGACACCCGTGGAGTTTCCTGAAGGCAGATTTAGGCTCTCTGTGGCTCCTGCCGGTCTGCAGGAACTCTGGAGTGGAACTGGCGCTTTTAGTATTTTGATTTCAGATCACAATTTCATCTCGGAATACAAATCACATCAATTTTTACATAATTATTTTAATGGAAAATTTTACATTTTTGTTTTAATAGACATAATAATATGAGATTTAGGCATTAGTCTGTCATATTAATTTCAATTTGATATAATTTATCTTTCTGTATTCTAGTCTTACTACCAGTTGCTTGACACCACATCTTCCCTGTCTTCAGTGATTGCTTAAATTGTGTTCTTACTGTCATAAATAATGTATAAACCATTTTAAATAAATAAATACTTGGTTATCTCGTCTGAATTTTCTTCGTTTCACACTCAAATTTATCAGATTGACTAGGCAAATAATATTTATGGCAGAGTCTTTTTGACTCTGATAGAAGAATTTTTTTTGGTACCATAGCATCTTTTTCATTATGAATGTGAAGCCAGAATTAGACAGGCAGTCAGTGTGGATAGGTAAATCAAGTCAGGTCAGAGCAAGGAGGCCAATTTGGGTCTGAGAAATTGGAGAGGTATTGAAATGCTAATGCCTTCAGAGCCTTTCCTCCACCCTTATCCAGATAACCTGCCTCTGCTCCAATCTGTGGCTAAGGTAACCTGTCCCAAGGATTGTCCCTCCCTATAGAGAGTAGTTAATTATGGCCTCTTCCTGCCAAATCACTCCACCTGGGCCCTTCTCCCTGTCCATCTGTTTTTTACCTTTTTGGCTATCCCACTGAGCATCTCCTGGGCCTAGTCACAGGAAGGAGAGAGATAAGCGGAAGGGAGCAGGAGAACAAAGAATGCCTAGGACATACAAAAAAGCAAAACACATGTACTTCTTGGGATACCAGGATACCAGATATGGCCCCCTTCTCCCTCCCAGAAGAAATCTGTTACCCCTTTTAAAATAAACCCTGCTTTATATGCTTGCCTTGGTGTACTTCTCTAATATATCAAACTTCAACATGTGAAGAAGCAGAACTCGTCCCCAGTAACTAGCGATATCAAATGGATGGTTGCAGAACATATTTCTCATCCTTAAAATATAAATTTTCACTTGTTCATGTCTCGAAATTCATCTTGGTTCATTTTCTCAAATATTATTTGTCTTTTCAATTTCCATTTTGACAGGCTTTTCTTAATTTGTAAGCTTTCTTTACTAGATTTTCATCCTTGCCCCTCTCTATGGAGAAGGCCTGTTATTGGTAGACTAGTCCTCATCTTTATCAGTCTGTGTTCATATCATATTTCTGGATGTTTCCTTTCATCTTCTCCCCTTCTTTATTCACTTGATGTTTCAGTCTCAGGTTATTTAATTCTTTCAACACTGATTTCATTTTTGTTTTTGTAATTTAGTTTTATTGCTCTCTTATTATCTTGATTTCCTCTTCTTTAATGTAAAAGCTCATCATTTTCTTGCTTGTATCTAAAGCTAATATTTTCTACCTTTCTGGAATATCAGCATAATTAGGGGCTGAGTTTTCTTCTTATCATTTAGCTCCATTTCTCCTATATTGTTACATGTTTTAAAGCTGATGCTAATTTTTGGACACAAAGAACTCTATACTAATTAGTTCAAGAAGGCAGTTTGTAAGGATTTGCATCAATGCCCTAGCTGGTAGTTGCCTTGACTGCAATTTCCCAGACTAGGAGCTACAGCTGGGTTCTCAGGTGATAAACTTAACAGAGTCCCTGAATATTATGTTTTTAGTAAATGCCAGGGCCTGCTTCTAGGTATGCTGTTTGTAAGGGCAAAAAGATCATGACGGCAGCAAACTAGGCAAGTCATGGTAGGCTTTATTCAGGAGCAGGATTCATCTGTGCAGGTGTGGACCCATATTCCTGGTGGAAAATGAGACCCTGAACAAAGGAAGGGACTGGATTTATATAAGCTCTTAGTTTTCATGGGCATTTAGGAATTTGAGGTTGTTTCATTAGTTTACCACTTCATGTGGTGATAAGCCCCTTCCTTCCTGGTTTTGCCTCAGGAAGGCATCTGTTTAGGGGAGGTGTTAACTGCTGGCTTGATTAACATCAAAAAGACAGTGCTGGGAAAGGTAGGGCTGCCGGCATGATTACCATTAAAAAGACAGTGTTGGGGAAGGTGGGAGCTGCCAGCGTGACCAACATCAGGAAAACGTTGTTGGAGGAAAGGAAGGTAATGCTTGGCTATTCTTCTTTTCATCAGATTATATTATTTTTCTAATTCCCATATCTATTACTGTTCAATAAGTTATTCAGACAATACAAATAGTACTTCCCTTGTAATCTAATGAATTATTTATGGAGTGACTGGATTTTAATGCTATTGAACACATAACTGGGACATAGTTTTCTTCCGTACTTGGCCTATAAAATGAGAATCAGGCTCAATGTAGTCCATAGAGCTAAATTTCCAAGTAGAATTCTTTGCCAGGGTCTGAATGCCTAAAGAGAGATGGGCAAATGAAAACAATGGAGAAAGGATCAGAAAATAACTGATTTATAAAACTTATCTGAAGTCAGTAGGATTATATACCTTCTGTTAGGTCAAAGGAAGACGAGAAAAAAACTGCCTGTCAGCCGTCTCGCTCCCAACTCGCCCACAGCCGGGTGGCTGCGTGCATCCCTGCGGGGCGCCCAACCCCTGGGGGCACTTTCTGAAAGCTCCTCACTCCCTCTCCCGCTCCGCGAGCAGCCCGCTGCCGCCTCCCCCCGCCCTTGCCCATGCTGCGAACTCGCCAACATGGCAGCCTCCAGTAGCCTATACGGACAGAACAGCGAACCTCCAACATGAGAACCACCATGACTCCCAGCTCATCCCGGAAGGACTCTGACCTCACCAGACTCACCTAACCAATCTCAAAGGACACTGGACTCTAGACCAACACCTCTTCCTGCCTGAGGCCCTTCCCTTCCTGCCTCAAGCCTTCCTTTTCTGGATGGAGGGGGACCCTTTAAATTCTGTATGCCATGAGGTTCCAACGCCATTTTCTGCCCGGTCAAGCCTGGTGACTGGGCAGGGGGGGTGGCCTGGGAGCGTCCTTCCCCAAATAAAGCCTGTTCTGGTCCTGTTTTACTTCCATCCAGTCGTTTGGCTTTACACCTTCCTATCAAAATTTGTGATTGTTCTTTTTTTGTTTTTTTTCTTTCTCACTGCTATTGTTTAGAAAATTGTTTCAATTTCATTGAAACTTAACAAACCTTTCTTCTTCTTTGTTCTGCCACTATCATATTTCTAATTATAGAAATATTATATTCCTCAAAATCATTTTCTTTTTTCACTTAAAACAGAAGAGGAAATCAGTCTAAAGTGTGTACTTTTGTGAGACAACAATGATCAGTCTGAATTTATGCTTTGTGTAGTTGATATTTTATACTTCCACACATGCCTATACACACAGATATTATATAAGTTCTTTTAGTTTTTCTAAAAACCCCAAATTTCCTGTTTTCTTCTGTCTTGGGATTTTTCTCCCTTGTTAAATTATGTCAAGATTCTATCTATTGAAAAGTTTAAATGTCATATGTGTTTCTGTTGTGGTTTTAAGAGGCATTTGCAAATTCTTTGACACCCCTCCATATAAGAGAGGGAGTCTGTTTTTCTTCATCTTGAAAAACTGTGACTCACTTTTAACAAGTACAATGTGGTGACAGTGACAACTTATGAGGCTAAGGCAAAGCAATATGGCCATTGCCTGGCTTTCTGTGTCTTAGAATTCAGTCCTTGATGTGAGGAAGCCCAGGCCACATGGAGGAGCCAAGGGCAGATGTTCAGGCGTATAGTCCCAACTGAGTTCAGGGCCCACCACCAGCAGCGATCACCAAAGGTTTGAGCAAGGAAGTCCTCAAGACAACCTCAGCCACAACAACCTATGACAGCAATTGCTTGAGAGACTGTGATGGAAATTTCCATCCTTGCAGCCAATCCACATTCAAAACTATAGTAGATAAGGGCAATAAATGATTATTGTTTCACATCACTATGTTTTTGATGGTTTGTTATGCAGTTAGAGATAACAGAGTATGTGGTATCTGAATTTTTATTAAACTCAATAAGCATATTTCTAATTCCTCTTAGCAAATATCCCAAATCTGAACATTGGGACAATAGATATGCTTAATTTTTGTACTGAAAGCAGATTCAAGTGTGGTAGAAAATAATAAAGGGCAGAAGAGATAGGTACTTCTTTCCCCCAAATGCATCTTATGCTTGCCTCAGGCACATCCTAAGTTTGCAAATACCTAAATGGAAATTAAGGCATGGATGAAGAAGGAGGTCATTAGAAATTCTGCCTCAGCATTCTCCTCATCTGTGAAAGTTTCTATATGCTTCCATATTGCAGACATTTAGAAAAATGATTTAATTTTCTCTTCAACCAAAATAGCTAAGTGGAGAGTACAATAACTTCTCAAGTTTATATCAGTTTCTACTGAATTTCAAATGGAAAATCAAATTCAGTAATTCACTTCACATTTTGTTGCCATTTTTCTATGTAAATATATTTAAGTTTGGGCAAATTTCCAGGTCATTTCATATTGGCTTATGACAAAGATCTGGAAATAAACTGAAAATGTAATGTTGCATTTGTTGTTCATAATGAAAGTGGGTATATGACAAGAAGTGCAAGCGGTAGCCTTTGTTGAAATGCCTGTCTGTTGGTTTGGGCAATACAGATTCAGCTTTTGATTAAGGCCACTGTCTTGGCATTGATAAGGTCCCTCTTGAGTTGAGAGTATTAAGATGGAGGTGTGTCTATCTGCTGTATTGATAGGCAAACACCAGGACAGGAATAGGCCCCAATAAGGTAAATTTCTGTTGAAGTGGTGCTACTTAATTGGATTATCTCACTTAGGACAATAAGTCTTGACTTTATTTGATGATGATCACATAAAAATTTTATACAGTTTTGTATACATTGTTGGATTTAATGAACAAAAGGAAGAAAGACATAGGAAACATGCTATTACTTAAGTCTCGTCTTCCCCCCAGAACAGAATAATGTTTGAGATGATTTAATTTCAAGTTACTTGTAACCAACAATATTTAATATCTAATAAAAGCTATCATTCATTTTTTACTTCCTATGTTCCAGGCAGTTTAGAAAGATTAACTAGTTTAATTCTCACCACAAACTGAGTCAGATACTATTATATCCATTTGTAAAATGGAGAAACTGCAGTACTAAGCTTAAATAATTTTCTTGAGGCTGCATAGATGAAAGTTGGCAGAGCTAAGACTTGAAATAAGGAGGTCTGGTTTGAGATACTTTTCTCTTATCCTAGGTCATATGTTGGATTGCCATGTTAGGAAGAGTTAATTTTCTGGCTGGTAATTTTGTTCTAGTTCTCCCTGTTTCTCTGAGTCTTGTGGGTGGTGTGCACTGTGCATCAGCCTCTTGCTTTGTAACCCTGGGAAGTCCTTTTTTCTGAGTGTACAACTGCCCTGAGAATGGTCCTTATTTAAAAACATTTATCAGTGGTGTCTGTGGGAGGGTTTTCTTTCTTTTAATATGTTCTGCTGAATAATGCATGCTTGCTAAATTTGTTCATCTTTATGTCTGTGGGGGCTGTGGCTCCATGGTCTTCCAAACTTATCAGGTTTCTCTGTGTGTGTTTCAATTCTCAGATGGAGATATTTTCCCATCAGGGGCTGTTTCCTGTATTCGCTCATGATCAGAGGGTTCAGGAAACTTATTTTGGTCAGAAAAGCAAATTCCTGTTGGGAGCATGAACTAAAAATAAACCCAGCAATTATAAAGATCATGGATCTTGCATGTGACATCACTGTGACACAAAAGCTGTAATATTGCTAGTCTACCTTAAAATGAAAGCAGACCTTCTGCAGAGGAGAACAGAGAAGCCCCTGGATGAGCTCATGGCTCATTCTGTCAACCACAGCCACATCATCATATCTTTCCTCTTCTCTTTTTCTCTGATTTCCATTAGCCTGTGTCCAATGCCTACAAAGTTGCTTGAAAAAGCCTCCTTCCTCTTGAAAATGCCAGTATTCAGGAGGCCAAAGTGCTCCTCTACTTTCTTCCTGGCTTTCTCTCTTCAAGATGCCTGAGGCAGCTGGTTCTACTAAGAGGCAGAAGGGAGGCCTTTCTTCTGCTCTGTGCCATTCACCTCCTTAGCTGTGTCTTCTTGTTCCTAGAGACCTAACTATTCTTTATTGAAGCATTTCAAAAGCATATGAATTTCAGGACTTAATAGTAGTTGTCAACTTCTGACCAGAGCGCTAAAGAAAAAGCAGCTAATTTGGGCCTCTGTCCATTCTCCCTCCTTTTGTCTAGACCGTTCCTGTATTTTTTTCTTTTCTTTTTTCCCCACTCCTCAGTTCCAAAACAAAAATATTCAAGAACATGAATGGAGGTAAAAGGAGTGCTGGAAGAGGAAATATTTTCTACCACCATTAGCATCTAGCCAGACATGTCTGGTAATATCCAAGCTACCCTAGCAAGAGTGGTTTGGGATTTAAGTTCTAACACTTCATTTTATACCTGATATCATACAAATTATACTAGGAGGTGACAAAGATCTCAAAGCAGAAATGAAGAGGGAAGGACAGTAGGTTATAGTTCTTTATGACCTTCTATAGTACATGATGGTTGAAATGATTCTTAAAATATCACTAGAATTTACATAAAGAACTAATAAATGAAAACACAGAAGTGTACTTTTCTGTCTTTGTGCTCAATTTTTCTCTCTTCCTTTTTATTTGTATTAATACTGCTAAAGTAAAAGCTTAGTACAGTTGTCCCTTGGCATCTGAAGGGGATTATTTCCAAAACTCTATGAATATCAAACCCCATGGCTATCAAGTCCTTTTTTATAAAATGGTGTAATATTTGCACGTAACCTATACATATCTACCCACACACTTTTAATAATCTGTAGATTATTTTCAATGGTAATACACTGTAAATTCTGTATAAATAGTAGCTATACTATATTGTTTAGGCAATAATAACAAGAAAAAAGGTCTATACATTTTCAGTACACTACCATGATAAGCCTGACTACATAGCAGGAGAATGAGAGACCAGGTAAGTAATGCTCAGACAACTAGTGCTGGAGAGACAGGATCTATGCATGAAGGAGAATACAGCAGAGTGTGCCCATGCATTTCTTAACTCAGGTGGATTCAGTATAGTGCTCAGTGCACGGCAAATTCAGGTTTTGGTTCTTGGAAAGTTCTAGAATTTTAAAAATACTTTCAGTCAGTGATTGGTTGAATCTGAGTATGAGGAATCTTCAGATATGGAGAGTCAACTGTATTCATTCTAGAAATAACAATATAAACTACAACTATCCCAAGGCTTAAAGTTTTGCCTATTTTTACTGAAACTTAACTCTGTATAACATTTTTATCAAATTTCCAAGTAGCAAAGGTTGAGCTTCCCTAATCTGAAAATTCAAATTGGATGTGCTCCAAATTCCAAACCCTTTTGAGTGCCAACAAAATGTCACAATGGGAAAATTCCACATCATGAAGTAATGTTGTCCCTGATCCAAGATCTAGTCATACATTGCATATATTTCCCATATCTCTTTTCCTTCACTAATCCAGAATAATCACTTCTTTAATTGTATTTAATAACATTGGCAATTTTGAGAGGTCCAGGCTAGCTGTTTTGAAGAAATTTTCACATTCAAATTGTGGGTAAATTAACAATACATAGGTGATGTGTGCTTTTTGGAGGTTTGAATTTTAAGTTGGAGACTGATTCAACTGTTGTGAATCCAATCTTGAAACTAGAGATACAATCAAAAGGAACAAATCATTCCTTTAAAAGTTATTTCTCTGGCTATAAGCAGAAGATAATCTGAGATACATATTTCCTACTAATTTACAATATAGCTCAACTGAATAGCTAAACTTTCAAGATCACAGAAAGGAGGGTAGAGTGGAATTAGCACAGTTTGGAAGATGTGGTTCTGGCTGCCTACTGACTCTGCTGCCACTTCCTAATTATTTCATCTTGGATGACTTGCTTTGGTTCAATTTTATCATCTGTATACAGTGAAATGATGCTGAGTCTTCCTATATCCCTGGGTTTTCATAACGTCCAAATGAGATAAACATGTGAAAGTACTTTGTGGGACTGTACGAGCCTTACAGTTTGAGCATGCCCCTGTGTTTGCACCCATATGATGAAAAACATCCCTGGAAAGGAACCTGATTTCCTGATAGTTGATCTGGAATATATTTAGTGTCTGGAGAGGATTGTGCAAACATTTCCTACTGTTTATTTCAGACTGCCTTTCAAGAAAGTCTTAGCCATGTAGCTGACAGATTTCCCTCTCTGTCACTCCTCCTACAGACTTTCCTTCTTTGAGGTTCTGTCAGCAAGTTTCATTTCATCAGCAAGCTGTGTCCTCATTTTTCAGAGTGAAATGCTATAATATATACTGTTGTTGTGCTAATGTACCAGTATAGATATCTTCTGATAGTAAAACTTTGATATGTCAGTATACCAACAGGGACAGATATGAGACGGAATGCACTCAAGACACTTGTTCTGGCTTATATGAGACTATTATTAATCAATGTAAAAAAGCAAAAAATCTGTAAGCTATCCTGATAAGAGTCCTTCTCTGATCCGAGTCATGAGGAACAACATGAGAAAGACAACTTGTTGGCATTGTTACTTTTCCAGCCCTTAGTGTTGACATAACACTACTCGAACCATTTAGAAAGCAGTTTTTAGAAATGGCTTATTATCCGAGTGTTCCCAATTAAAGCAGGGATGGAGTTAAAGGACATCATGTCAGCACATCCTGCACTAAACACTGAATTAGGAGACGTAGGAATTCAATAAGTGCTCTGCTGGATTAAACTGCACAGCTACCAAATGTCTTTAGAGGTGGATATTCCAAGGCAACATGCAAAGTCACATTAATTTAAACAAAGTGTAGCTAAATAGAAATGAGGAGTTACATAATTATGAGATCAACTGTTTCAGCATTCTGCCAACGGATACATTTTCTTCCTAGAGTGAATTCCCCAATGTTCATTCTAACTTTAATGACTCGAGTAATGGTTTTTATACTTCACAGATAATTGAAGAACAATATGAAAATCATCACACGTTATTGCTTATTCAAAACTGTCAAATATATTGCTCCTAGTAGACTGTTTCTATGCAAATTCCTTTTATAGAAGCCAACCAAGCACTCAGTTCCTTTTTTCTGCTTTGAAAGGAAGTGTGCAGTATGTTTAGTGTACAGAGAAAGAGGAAATGGAGGAGGCAAAAGTATTGGAAATATCTGTAAAATATATAAAAATGATTCACCCACTGAAATCAAACAAGAAATAGACTAAACTTGACAAATCAGAAAAGTATTTTATATTGTCTTTAATTCATAAAACAAAAACAAGCAAAATATTTCTATTGCTTCTTAAATAGAATCTAAACTCTTCTCATAGCCTTAGTCTTCAGTTTAGTCTAATGGGCTTATTTACCACTTACTCCCATTATACTATAGGTGTATTTCACTTATACTCTTTTATTGAATTTTTATTATAGTCCAAATTATCTATTATTCATTATTAGAAAAAAATTATGCTCTTCTACATCCATGCCATATTATTATCCCTTATTACAAAGTTTCCTTCTTCCTTTCTCAACTTCCCTGGTACTTAAAATTTGCCTACTATAAGATGCACAGCATAGTAATTAAGTTATTTACTGTTCAAGTCTACTGCCTACCTTCCACCTAAGGAAGTCCCATTTATTTAGCTGCTTGCTGGATATGTTGACAAAACAGCTCACTGGTGAATAATGATCAAGAACTTAGGGAACCTCTTGGGCTCAATGTTGGATCTCTTGCTGTGGTCACTCATACCAATGACTAGAAGAAATAATAGTTCAGACTTGGTTCCTTATTGCAATTCAGAAAATTTAGAATGCTCATCCCAGTTCCAGAGCTTTCTGAGGGGACAAGTGATGTCTCTGTTGCAACAGCATTGCAGTTCAGCTTTTCTGTTTAACCAGTCCTACTTCACCCACTCCTTAGCAAGTATTGTTCACTAGAGAACTCCTCACTAAATTACATGCATGCACATCTTTGTTTCAGAGTTGGTTTTCTTTTCTTTTTTCTTTTTCTGTTTTTGGTACTGGGGAGTGAACCCAGGGGTGCTTAACCACTGAGCAACATAGCCAGCATTTTTTATTTTTTGTTTTGAGAAAGGGTCTCCCTAAGTTACAAAGGGTCTTGCTAAGTTGCTGAGGCTAGCTTTGAACTTGTGATCCTCCTGTATCAGCCCCCCTGCCCCCAACTCCGCGCCTCAAGTAGCCGGGATTACAGGGTGAACCTAACATAGACATTTAGTACCAGAAATGGTTTGAGGAAGTAGATTCTAAAATTGCCTCTCAGCTGCTTTGCCTACCTGTCACCTGGATGTGAGAACAACATCACTCAGGGCTGGACCAGGACAATTGTTCAGCATATATCAGTGCTACAAAGGAACGGAATACAAATAGAACTCAGAACAAAAACAGGTAGACTATCTTGGACTTCAGAGGTTTGGGGTAAATGTACTTAAAAGGACTATGAAATTTAATGTCTATTGTTGAAAACAATAAAGCATTAGAAAAAGCTAATAAATGTCTGATTAATAACCAACTTAAGGTGAAATGTGGCAGTCAGATGACCTCCTTGACTGTATAGTCTTTCATTGTCCACAATCTATGAAGAAAAAGCAGAATATTAGGCCCTGAATTTAGTTAAAAAGAAGTGAAGATCTACAGTGCCTTGAATTCTCAATTCTGCATCTGTTCTGTTTGATGTCAGGCTCCTTTTTGGGTATGAATAGCACCCCAAGATGCCTTGATAATTTTAAGTCTCCTTCATCCACTCAATCTTCAGGACTTACAAAAGTGGCCCACTTTTCCCCATTAAAGACAAGTACTCCCTCACCTGAAGATGATGCATGAGCATGTACCTTAATAGACAACAGCTAACCCTCCAGGACTTACCTTCCTGCCCACTTGTTTATTAATTATTATCAAATCAATAATTAAGTCAACTCACAAAATTCCCTGGCCATGGACATTATGGACATGCTGAGGGGAGGAAAGGGGAATAATACTCAAAGATATAGAGACCTGACATAATAGAGTAGGCAACAATATATGTGAGTTTGGGATTAAAGAAAATGTAAAATTAAGTTAGGGAAAGTTTGTCAATTAGAAAGCACTTTTCTGTTTTGTGGATTTAATGCCATGACAAGAATTCTGGGAAATAGTTAATATGCTGCAAGGATAAACTTGGAAGATTTCAAGTTCTTAGAAATCATGAAGGCCTCCACTAAATAAATATAAATGCAAGAAATTCTTTGGCATATAAAGGAGGAGGAACTCCTGAGGCTTAGAGGATTTGATGAATTAGAATGAATACACTACATGAAGCCAGAAAATCCAGCATCTGGGTGTGTTCTGCAGAGGACCTACTGATTCAGAACTAAGCTTCTTGGCATGACCGGAGATGAGAGGCCCTGATACACTAGAGCACAGATGTGAAGGCAAATGTTTGCAATTATTGCAGTAAGTGGCAATGGGTAAGATTTCAACCAAAGGTCTTGATCTATAGAGAGCTTGGACGTAGTTTACAGAAAATAAAGATCCAAGGACAAGAGAAATTGGCAGCCAACAAAGATGTTGCTTAGTTTATGAATATATGAGTTAATAAAAAATAATTAAGGAGGCTGAGGGCAGCCAAAATTTCACCCTTGAAAATGCTAGCTCCTGACCCTTCTCTTGGCCATGTCAGAAATCTTGGTTCCCAATGAATGGCAGGGGTGGGGTGGGGGTGAGAGAAAAAAGAAACAATAATGGTAAGGGTGTGGGGAAAGGGAAAGTAAAAAGGTGTCGAGAGGAAATGGCAGTTCAAAACCTCGACCAGGGTATATGCCTCCTTCCCCAAACAGGCACACTAGTGGAAAGTCTTATTAAGGTCACTTTTTATTTGTAGTGTGACCAGTCTGAAATGATTGCTCCAGGGTCCAGTAGGGTCCAGATATTTTCAACTATGCAGAACAAAAGGCGGACATGAAGGACTCAATAAATCTGATGTTCTTTTTTAGTCTGAGGATAGAGGAACAGTTGTGCATTTTCTTTCCTTACTATTAAATGAAAATACAGGTGGATAAAGACTTATAAAGAAAATTGCTCTTAATATCACAATTCATTCTTTTAGATCCTTTCTTGTGTGTACCCTAGGAAATCATGGCTTTCCCAGTTGTAATACAGGTTTGCAATTCCAGATGTTTAAGAACTCATGGACTTTAGGCAGTCTCTTCTTTCCACTCTCCTTTCTTTTCTTTCTTCCTTCTAGAACAGTTTGGTACCTAAAATGTTAAAGACTCTTTACTTTGTGATTTGTATGTGAAGTTCAGACAGTTTATGCTCAATAGAAACTTGGAATATATGGAGGAAATGGACAAGTAAGCAGATGGCTAAAGAGAGTGTAGAAAGTACCTTTGGAAGACCCCAATGAGTGCCTTACATCTTGCTCAGCCTTAGAAGGTCAGGGAAAGATTTTGAGAAGGTGTGGTATTTGCATGGGTTCTGAAAGACTAAGATGAAATAGAAAAGATTGAGAAGAGCAAGTGAATAAGAGAACAATTCATGTGTAAGGGCATGGGAGGGGAAGGGGCTGTTCCACTTAGAGAAATAAGAGTGCGGAATGTCCTGATGGCTGATTCAAACAGCTTTAGTGCATTATGATGAGAGGTAAGCAGGGAGAGGCAGGCTTCATGAGAGGATGCTTATGCTACACTAAGAAAAATGGACTTTATGTATTATGAGAAACTCTTAAGGAATATTTAGCTCACAAGGATGTAGAATTGGACATGATCAGATGTGCTTATTTTAGTAAATTTCATCTGTTATCAATGAAGAATGTACTAGAGGGAGCAGTGCTGGAAAAAGTGCCCTTTCATTACCACTGCCCTGCTACCACAGCCAGTTACTATATTTTCTGTTCCAAAGACTTAGGTATTAAGTATTAGACTCTATAACTGTTTACACAGAGATTTCAGAAACAAAATCTGTTGTAAAAAGGAAGAAATTAATGAATCAAATAGCCAAGTAATTTGCCCTTGGTTCTATTAACTAATGAAGACTTTGTCTGTTACTATAAATGGTTTTATGGTCACAAAACCCAGTTAAAAAAAAATCAGCAGTGTGTAAATTGATTTGCTATTCCAAGACCATTCCAGTCACCCTGCGTTGCAAAGCCTCCATGCCACTTGAGTGGGGTTGCTTCTGTGCTCAGCTTCTGAGATGGGACTGGTCTGTTTCATTCAATCAGGGCAAAACTAACTCCCTAGATGCAGTGATTGGTGTAGAAGTCACACTATCTAAAGAGTACTAATGTGAGAGAAATTTAAGAATGCTGCTCTCTTACATAAGCTGGGGATGCACTGGAGACAGAAAGTGGTGCTGGTAGCTGCTGAAAGCTACCTTGGGGCTTGAGGAAAGCTGGAAAGAAGATGAGCGTGGATCACAGAGGAGGGCTGGGAGTGGCTGAAGAGGACAACAGAAGGTCTGATCATAACGCCTTTGGATTTTGAAGTTACATGAACAGAAAAATTACCTTTATCGTATAAATTGCTTTGGGTTGGCTTTCTGTAATTTGCAACTAAAAATATCTTTGAGCCTTTAGCATGGCCCAAAGAAAAGTGGAATAGCTGTCCTGTACAAAGTGAGAAAATGAACCACACTTAATAAGGTTTGAAAAAGGCTCTGGAAGCAATTATAAAAAAGAAGCAATAGCCACATATTTTTACTGTGCAATATGACTCTACAATAAAATAAACAAAAACTATAGATCAATGAATTATAGCAAAACAATCATGGAATCAAAAACATTTCAAGAAACCTGCTTATTCTTCCAGTTGCTATTCAGTTTTGAAGCTTTTGTCTTGAAGTAGCCAAGACTAAAATGAAAATTTATGTTTGTACTCATTTTTATACTTCTTCATTTTACCAAAAATATTTGGAACTTACAGTGATATATTATTGTATGAAATATAACAAATTTAGAGAATAAAATAAAGAATTGTAGCTTGAGGGAGAATACAAGTAGAAAAATAAGTAAAAGGTTTGGTGCCCATTTACAAAGTATCAGAAAGGCAACACATTATACTTTACTTTTCCTAAAAACCAAAAGACAGAAAAGAAAACAATTCATTTCAAAATCATTCCTCTAAGAATCATAGCTAATAGGCAGCATCCACTCTGTGCCAGGGACTTTTGTAGCCCCTTTGTATGCTTGACACCATTTAATCCTTTTATAATCCTGTGAGGTAAGAAATACTTTCTAATCATTCCATGAAGGAAACAAAGTGCTCAGTGTGTAAGTACTGGACACAAGATTTGAACATAGGCAGTCTTGTCTCAGAAGGCTTATACTTGACCCCTAGACTGCACTGTCACTGTAAGATTAAAGAAAAGTTTCTACCTAGAAGCAATACAAATTATTGACAGATGGATATTTCTTCCATCTGTTCTCATAAAGAGAGACAGTACAACAGTGTCAACCTTCAATGATGGGGATAATATATATAAGAAGGCAACTTTCATAAGACTGTTTTTATATTGTTAAATGAGGCCAGAGATAAAGCATAATTTATATTTTAAAAAACTTCTAGAATTCTCTCTTTGGGTGGTCCAAAGATAAGAGTTCAAACTAGATGATTGCATATTTTTTAAACATCCTTCCTGAATAACATTTCTCACTATTAAGTGATTGATGATTCAAGATTCATCTTCTTATCAAGAAAGAGAGGTGAGGAAACTCTGTAGCACCACCTAAGAGCAGAGGCCGGCATTAACACTCATTCCTGAGAAAGGCAGTGTCGATATACACTCCTTAACATTAAAGAATGTAATTAGGACACAAACCAGAAAGCTCTTCTTCATGGAAGTAGAGTGAAACAGGACTACAGCCCAAGTATTCTCTATCAGTGATTTGTATCACTGGGAGAAACAATGAATTTGAAGACACACGGCGTACAGTTCCCAGTGCTAAGGTTTGACTTAGAAGTCTGCAGCACTTCAAATACTGTAAATGGAGAAAAAGAGCACTAAAACCCAAGACTATGATAAATGCAGTTGGAATTAAAAGAAGAAGAAGAAGAAAAAAACAACACAAATATTCTGGGTTGGCATAAATTTTATGAGAGGCAAAATTTTGAGTTTACCTAGAAAGAAACTTTAGAACTTGACTTAAAGTTTGTAAAACTTGATGCTTTTCCTTAAAATTGAGCCTCAATTGCATTAAAATACAAGCTCCCTAACATTACTAAAAAGAAGGATTGCTAAAATTCGTGCCTTGCTATGACACCATTTTAACAAATGTCATGCAAATATTTGCACATTTACAAAGCACAAAATAACACACTGAGGCACTGTTGAGGATGCAAAATTGGTACTGGAGGCCTTTAGAGAATAATTTAGCATTTCTGCAAATTATCAATAACAGAAGGAATTCTACAGCAAAACTTCATATAGTAAATTTAATTTCAGCTTGATTTTGAAAAATGCTTAATATCTTTGCTGTTAAAATGGAGCAAGGGAAAGTGATTTGGAAGAATAAAAAAACATGTCATATGATGTTGTAATTATCTACTTCCTAGTTTCAAAGTTTTACTAAGATATTTTACAAATATTGTGAATACTTGCTCCTTATCACAACTAACAACCACCACAATACTTGGCAGTTAATAAGTGAATATCAGCTGAACACAGAAAGGGTTATGTAAGGAGGAAATGGGAAGAAGTTAGAGAAGAACGATTGTTCAGAGTAACTGGAGGGTAATGCATACACTCAGGAGCAGCAAGAAGCCTGGGGTATACAGTGTTATATGTCAAGAGTTGCTCATAATGGACTCATTATATGGATAGTGACTTCTAGGTAGATTACACATGAACAAAGGTAGATGTTAGTAAAATAGCTTTGGTTGGATAGTTCAAAAAACGACTGTAAGACATCAAATTTATAATTGTTGAATTTATCTTTTTCTTTTGAACCATCTGCTTTAACTGAAAATTAAGGGTAGTAATAGCTTCAGAGCACTTAGGCTATGAATAATTACGTCAAGAAAAAAAGATAAATAAAAGAGAACATCAAAGTTAAACAATATGAGGAGAGTACTATAATTCTGTCAACTTAGAACTTCTAGAAAATCAGTGATTTAAGTTTATTTACAAGCACAATTGCCAACTATTCATAAATCTTACTCATTTTTGAGTTTATAAACTCTTTTTGGCTGAACATGGGACTGTAATGAATCACTGTCAGAATTCCCTCAGGAAATTATAATTTAGAAGAGTTTTGTAGGAAAAATAACTCAAATTTTTTTCTCAATTATGACTTATGCAAGATTTATTGAATTAATCATCACTTAAATTCTTAGTATAAAAGGGAAATAAAATAATTAAAAACGTACTTGCATTCATTTATTAATTCAACATTGTGTAGTTTATTCTGTGATTATAAAGTAAATTCAGGATAGTTAATATCTCTTATTGGTCAAATATATGTAATTCAAGCCGGGAGCGGTGGTGCACACCTGTAATACCAGCACTTTGGGAGGCTGAGACAGGAGAATCGCGAGTTCAAAGCCAGCCTCAGCAACGGCAAGGCGCTAAGCAACTCAGTGAGACCCTGTCTCTATATAAAACACAAAATAGGGCTGGGGATGTGGCTCAGTGGTTGAGTACCCCTGAGTTCAATCCTTGGTACCAAAAAAATACATATATATATTATATAATATATAATATTATATATTATAATAATATATATATTATATATATATAATATAATATATATATAATAATATATATATATTACTCAAAGACTGGGAAAGTCAGACAGAACAATAGGTATGCTATGATGGCCCGATATATATATATATATTTTTCACATAAAACCTTTATGTAATTGCATGTAACAGTTTTCCTTTTTTTTTAATTGTAAAGTTATTTTATTTTATTTTTTTAAAATTTAATTATTCTACTTAGGTATACATAATAGCAGAATGTATTTTGATTCATTGCACACAGATGGAGCACAACTTTTCATTTCTCTGGTTGTTACGTGATGTAGAATCACATCATATATGTGGTCATACATGAAGCTAGGGCTATGATGTCCATCTCATTCCACCATCTTTACTGCCCCCATGCCACTCCCCGCTCCTTCCCCTTTGACCAGAATTCCTCCATTCTTCCCGTGTCCTCTCCCCCATTATGGATCAGAATCCACTTATCAGAGAGAACATTCAGACTTTGGTTTTTAGGGTTGACTTACTTCACTTAGCATGATATTCTCCAACTCCATCCATTTACCTGCAAATGCCATAATTTTATTCTCTTTTATTGCTGAGTAATATTCCATTGTGTATATATATACCACAGTTTCTTTATCCATTCACCTATTGAGGGGCATCTAGGTTGGTTACACAGTTTAGTGAATTGAGCTGCTATAAACATTGAAGTGACTATGTAACTATAGTATGCTGTTTTTAAGTCTTTTGGATATAGACTAAGGAGTGGGATAGCTGGGTCAAATGGTGGTTCCATTCCTAATCTCCATAGTGCTTTCCAGAGTGGTTATAACAATTTGCAGTTCCACCAGCAATGTATGAGTGTGCCTTTTCCCCCACATTCTTGCCAACATTTACTGTTTCTGGTATTCTTGATAATTGCCATTCTGACTGGCGTGAGATGAAATCTTAGAGTAGTTTTGATTTGCATTTCTCTAGTTGCTAGAGATGTTGAACATTTTTCCATATGTCTGTTGATTGATTGTATAGGTTCTTCTGAGAAATGTCTGTTCAGCTCCTAAGCCCATTTATTGATTGGGTTGTTTGTTTTTTTGGTGTTAAGTTTTTTGAGTTCTTTATATATCCTGGAGATGAGTGCTGTATTAGGTGTGTGTGTGGCAAAAATTTGTTCTCAGAATGTAGGCTCTCTGTTCACTTCATTGGTTGTTTCTTTTGCTGAGAAGAAGCTTTTTAGTTTGAATCCATCCCATTCATTAATTCTTGATTTTGCTTCTTGTGCTATAGGAGTCTTGTTAAGGAAGTATGGTCCTTATCTGACATGATGAAGATTTGGGCCTACTTTTTCTTCTGTTAGGCATTGGGTCTCTGGTCTGATTCCCAGGTCCTTGATCCACTTTGAGTTGAATTTTGTGCATGGTGA
>CM053399.1:133161410-133255374 GCA_028644305.1 Xerus rutilus | reverse complement strand
GGTACTGGGGATTGAACTCAGGGGTACTCGACCACTGAGCCACATCCCCAGCCCTATTTTTTGTATTTTATGTAGAGACAGGGTCTCACTGAGTAGCTTAGTGCCTCGCCATTGCTGAGGCTGGTTTTGAACTCGCGATTCTCCTGTCTCAGCCTCCCTAAGTGCTGGGATTACAGGCTTGAGCCACCGCGCCCGGCTGAGTTTTTTTTTTTTTTTTTTTTTTGAGGCTACTGTGAATGGGGTAGTTTTCCTAATTCCTCTTTCAGAGAATTCGTTACTGATGTATAGAAATGCAATTAAATTACGGGTGTTGATTTTATGTCATGCTACTTTGCTGAATTCATTTATTAATTTTAGAAGTTTTCTGGTGGAATTTCTTTGGTCCTTGAAGTATAGAATCATGTCATGGTAAATAGTGATAGTTTGAGTTGATAGTTCTTTTCCTATTCGTATCCCTTTAATTTCTTTTGTCTGTCTAATTGCTCTGGCTAGTGTTTCAAGGACTATGTTGAATAGCACTGGTGAATAAGAGGGCATCCCTGACTTATGCCAGTTTTTAGAGGGAATGCTTACAATTTTTCTCCATTTAGGATGATGTTCGCCTTGGGTTTAGCATAGATAGCTTTACAAAGTTGAGTTCCTACTATCCCTAGTTTTTCTAGTGTTTTGAAAACTAGTGTTTTCTAGTGTGTTTTTAGTTGATATGTTCCTACTATCCCTAGTTTTTCTAGTGTTTTGAACATGAAAGGGTGCTGTATTTTGTCAAATACTTTCTCTGCATCAATTGATAAAATCATATGATTTTTATCGTTAAGTGTATTGATGTGATGGATTACGTTTATTGATTTCCATATGTTGAACCAAACTTGTGTCCCTGGAATGAACCCCACTTGATCATGGTGCACTATTATTTTGATATGTTTTTGTATGCAATTTGCCAAAATTTTATTGAGGATTTTTGCATCTATGTTCATCAGGGATATTGGTCTGAAATATTCTTTCTTTGATGTGTCTCTGTCTGGTTTTTGGTATCAGGTTGATTCTCGCCTCAGAATGAGTTTGGAAGGGTTCCCTCCTTTTCTATTTCATGAAATAGTTTGAGGAGTATTGGTATTAATTCTTCTTTGAAGATCTTGTAGAACTTGGCTGAGAATCCATCTGATCCTGGGTTTTTCTTGGTTGGTAGGCTCTTGATGGAATATTCTATTTCCTTGCTTGAAATTGATCTGTTTAAATCGTGTCTGACCTCCTGGTTCAGTTTGAGTGGGTCATATGTCTGTAGAAATTTGTCAGTGTCTTCAGGGTTTTCTATTTTACTGGAGTATAAATTTTCAAAATAGTTTCTAATTATCCTTTGTGTTGTAGTGTCTGTCCTGATATTTCCTTTTTCATCACAAATTTTAGTAATTTGGGTTTTCTTTCTCCTTCTTTTCATTGGGGTGGCTAAGGGTTTATCAATTTTATTTATTTTTTGGAAGAACCAGGTTTTTGGTTTTTCAATTTTTTGAATTGTTTCTTTTGTTTCAATTTCATTGATTTCAGCCCTGATTTTTAATTATTTCCTGTCTTCTACTTCTTTTAGTGTTGGTTTGTTCTTCTTTTTCTAGGGCTTTGAGATGTAGTTTCAGGTCATTTATTTGTTGACTCTTTCTTCTTTTATGAGCTTAATGCAACGAACTTTTCTCTTAGCACTGCCTTCGTGTTGTCCCAGAGATTTTGATATGTTGTATCAGAGTTTTCATTTACCTCTAAGAATTTTTTAATCTCTTCCATGATGTCTTCTTTATTCATGCATCATTCAATAGTGTATTATTTAGTTTTCAGATGTTGGAGTGGTTTGTATTTTTTAATCTGTCATTGATTGCTAATTTTATTCCATTATGGTCAGATAGGATTCAGGGTAGTAGTTCTATTTTTTTGTATTTGCTAAGGCTTTCTTTGTGACATAACACATGATATATTTTGGAGAAGGATCCATGTGCTGCTGAGAAAAAAGTGTATTCACTCATTAATGGATGGAATACTTGCTATATGTCTGTTAAGTCTAAATTATTGATTGTTTTATTGAGTTCTATGGTTTCTTTGTTTAGTTTTTGTTTGGAAGATCTATCCAGTGGTGAGAGAGCTATGTTAAAGTCACAAAGTATTACTGTGTTGTGATCTATTTGATGCTTGTAGTTGAGAAGGGTTTGTTTGGTAGATGCTCCATTGTTTGGGGCATAGATATTTATGATTTTATGTCTTATTGCTGTATGATTCCTTTAAGCAGTATGAAATGTCCTTCTTTATCCCTTTTCAGTAACTTTGGTTTAAAGTCCACTTTATCTGATATGAGGATGGAAACTACTGCTTGTTTACGCACTCCATGTGAGTGATATGTTTTTTCCCACCCTTTCACTTTCAGTCTGTGGATGTCTTTTCCTGTGAGATGAGTCTCCTGAATGCAGCATATTGTTGGTCTTTTTTTTTTTTTAATCCAGTCTGTAAGTCTGTGTCTTTTAATTGGTGAGTTTAGGCCATTCACATTCAAGGTTGTTATTGAAATATAATTTTATATTCCAATAATAACCAGTCTAGGGTCTGCCCTTGGCTGGGCTCTCATGGTGGTGCCTGTAGGTGATACTGGGCCTTGGCCTGTGCTCTCACCTATAGTCAGGGACTCTAGTGTGAAACTGGGGGCAGTCCTGGGCCTGACTTAGGCCCAGTCTCCCACAGGGGTTATCAGAGGCAGTCCTTTGCCTGGGTCTGTGTTCCCCTGTGATTGGCGGCCAGCAGTTTCAGGTCTGCCCTTGGCTGGGCTTCCAGGTTGGTCCCTGAAGTTTGTCTTGGGCCTTGGCCTGTACTCCTGCCTATAGGCAGGAACTCTGGCTGATGGCCCAATATATTTTATAACCAGCTTGACAAACAAGAATTTATTTAAGTCTCAGAATTTCACAGGAATCCTGGAAGAATAATTATCACCATTTTTTAGGTAAATCTTGTCTTAAAACATCATAGGATCTTTGTAGTTTGTTATTTGAATAAAGCTATTCTGTTTATATGTTAACCATACAGATCTATGCTTGTTGACATGAGAAATAAAATATAAATTCTCATTTTCATAAATGGTGTGGCCAATTTCTGCATTTATCAACCAAGTCTAATTATTGTGGTACCACATTTTTATTGCTATAATTATATTATTATTTTTTTCACTTTTCTATCCTTTATTATGTTTGCACTCTATTAATGCCATTCTGCTCTTATTGTGCTATCAATATTGTACTATTTGAATTAGTAAAATGAGCTTACTTTAAACAAAGAGCCCACTATATCAAGTTTAATTTGATCATCATGGGCATCTTTAGTTTCATAGCCTCTTGGCAAGGTGGCCTGCTTTGCAATAGTCTAGACTCCTGCTATCAGGCAGATGCCAAGACCTAGGATAAACCATCAAGAAGCCTTGCACCTGGCTTCTGCTCCATCACATGCTGAAGTCTTTTGTTAGGAGTGCTTCCTTATTTGCTTTGTAACTCCATAGGACATTTTTCATCTCAGTTGACCTTGAGCTGTATTCATTACTATGGACCATATTGTCTTTCATGATGAAGGATTGTCATGAAAAGTAATGTTATAAATGTCAGACAAACAAACTACTGCCTGGCACATATAGCCAGGTAGCGTTGTTGCTATTTCTACTGCTATAATTCAACAGTACCACAGTGCTCTTGAAACATTGTAGTTTTTTGTATTTTTATTGCTCAGATCCTGTCTTCTTTCTCTTTCTTAGTATTTTAAAAATTTCATTTAAAACAGCCCATTCCTTAACCTTTATATGTACTCAATCTTCAAAGACCTTTAAACAGTACTTCCAAGATATTATGTAGAAAAGTAATAACAAAGGTAAATTATGCTTTGCAGTTATAATTTTATACTTATATATGTACCTAATTAATATCTTTCCTTCCTGAAAGACTAAGTTCTATATGGACAGGGACAACATGCTCACTATTAATTCCTTGAGTATTAGTGATAACATTGTTTTATTTGGATAGACCACAAATTATGCTTTGCAGTTATAATTTTATACTTATATATATACCTAATTAATATCTTTCCTTCCTGAAAGACTAAGTTCTATATGGACAGGGACAACATGCTCACTATTAATTCCTTGAGTATTAGTGATAACATTGTTTTATTTGGATAGACCACAAATCAGGCTTTAGGTATCTAACTATCAACATAAAAAGGAAAACAGGTTAGTTTTCCAGTTTCTGGTTTTTGAAGCTTTTTATGCAAACTGACTACTCAAGAGAAGCACACATGATCCTGCCAAGACCAGAAAAACAAATTATTGTTTTACACAATGTGAACTGAATACATATAAGATAGTTCAACATAAATATAGAATATTAATAAACTAATGAATGAATGTACTCTGTTGAGAAGTGTGACATATATATATATATGAGAAAGAGAGAGAGAGAGAAGGAGGGAGAGAGAGAGCATAGATTGAATGGATTTACTTAAGAAAGCTATTTACAGGGTCTCAGGCCTGGTTTTTCATTTAACTAGAGTATTGACAGTGATAATAGACAGGAAGGCATGGTTTATTACATACTTGGGAGAAAACTGATGAACACAATGTAAATTAATTTCTATGCCAAAATAAATAATATGAAGTCAAAATATACACATTCTAAAGTCAATTATGTTCAAATGGAGCCACAGATTTGAATATCAAATTTGTGGAGGCTTTGATAACTACAATTCAGAAAAAGCAATGATCTGGTTTTTTTTTCCACAGAAGGGTTTATGTAAGTTGGTTATAAAAATATAATATACTTAAGAGAAAGCGGGAGGGATAAAATTGAAAGGTTTAGTGGCATAAATAGCAAATTTTAATATAACTAATAAGTTTGCCTTATGTTTTATGTTGTTAAAAACACAAATTAGCTGTTACAGATATTAAAACAACCAAAAGTTATAAATTCACAGTGGGCAAGGCTGTGGGGAACATGGCCTATAGAATAAAGTTTTATGAAGGTTTTAGTATCTACATACAGAATATTTAAATATAGTTTATTATGGCCGAACACCGGGACACTAATCAATGGCAATTAATGGGAAAATGAATAAATAAATATGATATATTATATTGAGAATAAAGTATATATTTAGAAGTATCAGATCTTTAGGTATTGATTTGGACATGCAGCTGAAATATATTTGAGTGGGAAAAAATGTAGAGTAATAAGTTTAGATCGTATTATCTAGCTTCTGTTAATTAAAAAAAACTAGAAAAAATGTTCTCTGTATATATTTAAAAGAAGATGAAAAAAGAAAAATATACAAGTAAGCAAAGAGAAGGGTGTATACCTGCCAAAGTCCATGACCAATATAAAAATAAATACCACAGAGTCCCTTTCATTTACCATTGAGTATTAGTGATAGCATTGTTTTATTTGGATAGATCACAAATCAGGCTTTAGGTTTCTAACTATCAACATAATAAAGAAAAACGTGTTCAGTTTTCTAATTTTCAGTTTTTGAAGCTTAAACACAAACTATTCAATCCATCCTGCCAAGACCAGGAAGGAATTTCTCCCAAGGGCTTCTATAAGGAGGACACTCTGTAATATACTTGAACAATGTCTTCAGTACCTTCCTTGCAATAAGTACAATTAGAGGCCTCACAGGTCTGTGTCTTATAGGGATACTTAATGAAGGCCAATGGCATCCCAAATGAGATAAATTCAGAAAAAGCAATGGTATTTTTTTTCCACAGAAGAGTTCATATAAATTGGTTATAAAAATATAATATAAATATATTTAGTCATATTTTCTTCTCTGGAGAGTTTGGAAGATTCAGGGTCTAAATTAAATATTTTCTGTACAATTACTGTTTTCTTTAAAATTGCACTATAATTAAAAGTACATTTTAAGTTTAAGTACATTATGTATCAAACTGCTAAATAAAGTCTAAAAGGCAACATTAAAGTGAATTTTAAATACAGTATCTATTGCATATGTTTTAGTCTGGTTTGCATTGCTGTGACCAAAAGACGTGACAAGAACAGTTTTAGAGGGGAACATGTTTATGTGAGGTGCATAGTTTCAGAGATCTCAGTCCATAGATGACCTCGACGACATTGCTCTGTGCCCAAGCTGCGGTAAAACACCATGGTGGAAGAATGTGGTGCAGGAAAGCAGCTCAGTGCATGACAATCAGGAAGCAGAGAGAGCATTCCACTTACCAGGGACAAAATATATAGCCCAAAGTCATGTCCTCAGTGATCCTCCAGCCACACCCTACCTGCCTACAGTTATAACCCGTTAATCCTTCTCAAGGGATTAACACACTGATTAAGTCAAGGTGCTCATAACCCAACCATTTCACCTCTAAACTTTCTTACATTGTCTCACACATGAACTTTCAGGAGGCATCTCATATCTAAACAATAATAGCATATGAGTAGACTTTGAAGATGCTAAAATATTTTTTGACTTAAGAACTTGAGAATTAAGATTTAAAGTAAAATAACATAAAATCCATCATTGCCTTCAAAATAGTCTCATTATTTTCAAGAATGTTTCAAGAGAAGGAGAAATCTAAGATTAATTATACCCTTATTAAGTATTGAAAACTTGTATGTACTCCTGCCTTTCAGTTCTTTTAATAACTTTGTAAGGTATCATACTTATTTTCAAAGATGGCAATTAAAAAGTCCCATTTGTTTATTTAATTGGCATGTGTGGCAAGTGGCAAGCTCTGGCTCAACACAAAGCATCACACTCCAAAGTTTCTGCTCTTTCCAATATGTCATGTAATCTATAACACGTAGATGTTTCTTCAGAACAGAGTTAGTGTACTTCACTGATAAATTCATTTTCTCATTCAAGATTATTTACTGTGAAAGGAACTGTAGAGAGAATCCAGGTCCTTACAGACTTTAAGATATAAGCAAAGATTATCACTATTGGTCATTTATTGGTCATCTGCTGCAGGCAAGATTCCATGCTAAGCATATTACCTGCACTGCATCTTTTAAACCTGAAAATCTATAGGTTATATGCTACCATTATCACCTTCATTTTATAGATGAGAAAATGGAGGTGTAGAGTTTGAGAACTTTTCTAAAGTTGCAGTTAAAAGATGTATTGGTCAGTTTATTATGCAGTAAAAATGACCTGAAAATTTCAGAAGTTTTCCACATTATTCCTTGCCCACAAATTTATGCATAAACTTTATTCAAGTTCATTCGGCTGGTCTGCCCTAGGTACATTGTGCTCGTCTGGGTTCAGCTGGGCTTAGTTCCAGGTTGCTGGTTGGATTCAAGTCTCTTCCAAGCATCTTTTGCTTCTGGAATAAAGACTAAAGAAGTCTCTTCTGTCTCAGGCATGCTCCTCTTATTGAGAAAGGAATAAACTCAAAAGAAAGGGAGAATTACATGATGGAAACAGGCAGACTGTCACTTCCACTTACATTCCAGGGTCATTGTAAGTCACAGGTCAAGTCCAAAGTCAAGCAGAGTCTCTGCCCACACTGGAGAACTGCGTATAGATCATGTAGATCACCTGATCCATAATTCAGAGATTTTTAAAACATCTTTCAGAAATGTGTGCGTGTGCATGTGTGTGTGGGAAGGGGAACGAGAGAGAGAGAGAGAGAGGGAGAGAGCGAGCATTGTTGTTGACTTCGCAATTGTGTCTGATCTCACTTGGATTTCTAAATAGTGTGTAACTATTACTTATTCTTATCCAATGTTTAGAAGGCTAGAAGTTATGACTTTGTATACTATCAGGATTTTTATCCAGTGGGAAGTTATAACACATGCAAGCTTCAGATGGTGAGAGAATAGATGATCTTATTCAATATATTTATTTTACAGTGAGAAAACTGAGATATACAGCAGTGAAATGGCTTGCCCAATGTTCGTAAACCAGGTAATTGAATCAGAATAAAAAATCAGAGTATGTTTGGCCAAAAGTAGGTATACATCACCCTTAACTGAAAAGCCACACTTATAGCAATCACCTCTGTACCTTCTCATTATAAGGGATAACCTAAGTTATGACTAGGACGTCCAATCCCAATGTACATCTCTCACCCAACCAAATGCAGCACTTAAAAAAAGTGTTAGATTTTCTGTTCCAAATCATGAATTTTATGTCTCTCTTGGAAAACGAAAACTAGTCTATGTGAAATCTTTGAGCTTCCTTTAAGAGTTTCTCTCTAGAACCTAAGAGAGTTAGATTTTAGCACATCTAACAGAGTCATCCTTCCCAGCTTCATTTCATTCTCTAGATCAAGGTTAGCCTTTATGAATCCTCCCAGGGATGACTCCATGTTTTTTTCAAGTGTCACAGTTTGGTGGCAGAGCAGAAATCCCCCTCTCTGGATGGAATGTCAGGTCTTCTCCACTTAGGTTACACTGAATCAGACCAGTGTCTAAGACCCTTAAGAACGGATAGGAATTTCTTATGGGTAAGTGATTTTAGTTGGATATCACAAATCATGTTTACTTTCACCATCCCTTTGAAGGCATATACTAAAGAATTCAGTTGTTACTTATTCACTTTGACAAATATGAGAATTAGTGCTGAATGCCTGATGATGATTGGCTTTTTTCAGACTGACTCAGTGGTCACACAATTAACTTTCTATGGAACTAGATCATCAACATTGTAGTGTTTCTAATGTCCCGAGAAGGTAGATTTCATATTAGTTCAAATGATTAATTAGGAAGTCGATTGCCTGCACTTGAATCTCAGCTCTATCCTTACTGGTCATATGACATTGGGCAACTCACTCTACCTCCCTAAGCCCCAGTTTTCCTGTATCTTATGTGAGATTTCTATACTATCAGCTCTCACAATGCTAATTGAGAGAATTAAGTAAAACATGTATTTAAGATATTTAGCATAGTGCCTTGTACATAGTTTTAATTCATTACATATTTATTATTAATCCACTTGTTTTAATCCATTACATATTTTATACCCCCAATTACTCCATGGGCCATGGTGGACATACTATTTCAGAAACAATGCAACTATCCTCATGAGACCCAGACTTATATAATTCCCTTTAGCTCAGTCTATAAGTATAGTCCTACTGCCCAAATTAGGAATATAGAGAGATATGATTTCATGGTCCTACCACAAAAAGCACAGGTTTTTTCAGCTTCACAAATTACACATCTCACCTACAGCACCACACATTCTCATGTCAGGATGAACTTTAACCAACCCCCAGCCAGGAGCAGTAGTGATGCTAACAGAGAAATCCAATCAAACTGGGATGGCAATGACTAAGGAAGGAAAAGCAAAGCAAGCAAGTTCTAGGCAAACACACCCACATCGGTCATCCTAATCCCTGATCTGGAAGATGAGTTGTACATTTCTGGGAAAGGTTTTATTGTTTTCTGACTTGAGGCATTGTCCTAAGGGTAAATTTTCTGCCCTGCATCATCCTATTTTCTGGTTTTGAGTACAGTCATGTGATAATGTGACTTATCCCAGCAAAGAGGGTCATAGGAGACATGGAGCTCCAGCTATGCTATGGTTGAGCAGCTCAACCAAAGCCAGAATTCTGCCTACTTGTAGCATTCTTGTCATGTGAGAATGTTTGTTTAAATTGTGGTTAGCAGAAGTTTTTGCTCTTTGCAGGCGTTAAGTTCTCAGTGCATCCACAGCATAGTCCTGGAAACTGTGCACCATGATGACATTTCTTCTTCATCTTGGACATGTCCCCAGATCCTGTTCTTCACTGTCACCTTCAAACTTTCATCCTCAGCAGTGGTCCTAGCTTTCTGTTTTGTTTGGCTTTTTATCTCCACAACCCCCAACTATTGCCACCACCAGGCCCAACTGGAATGTAGGCTATCTTTCCAACTCCAGTCAGAACACCCAGGGGAGGCTGACAAGCCAGGGAGTTCACCCTTGGTGCCATATGCTGATCCTTGAAGATGGCAGTTCCAGCCCCACTGCCAGGACCAGGTCTTGGGGATACTGTGCTTCGTTAGGGCTACAGCTCTGATCATTACCTTCTTATGAGAAGAGAAGGGAAATCAAACAGCTTTGATGTCTCTCATTAAATCTCTATTGCTTACAAAATATCAAAATATTACTGATTAATACTTGCTAATGCAATTGGAAACAAACTGACAGAACATCATTGCACTGAAAACTCTGCAGAATCCTCTTTACTAAAATCCCATTATGCAGAAGCTGGGCACAGTGGCTCATGACTATAATCCCAACTGCTCAGCAGGGTGAGGCAGGAGGATGGCAAATTCTAGGCTAGTTGGGGCAACTTAGTGAGATCCTGTATTAAAATTAAAAATAAAAAAGGCTGGATGTAGCTTAATGGTAGAGCACCCTGGCTTCAACCCAATACTGAAAAAACACAACCAAAAAAACTCATTATGCAGAAGTGGGTATTTCACTTGATTTCTGAAAATGATCTTCAGTGACTATGTTTAAAAGTTACAACATCTCAGACTCAAACACTCCAAATGATGGAACTAAGCCTATGAAACTCAGTGTGTTTTTAAGAGAGACTAGGAATGCAAATGCTGTCAAACTTGCTTTGCTCTTTTTCTGTTGGCTCTTCCCGAGAGCATGTGTGGCTTTCCGAGAGAGCCAGAGCGGCACATGTGGGTGCCGGCAAAAGTGTTCTTGTGCCAGACTCACATGAGACTCCAAAGGGGCTCAAACTTTTCTTGAGTGTTCTCACCTGGATTCTCAGCCAACTGGCTTTGCTTTCCATTTTTATTTTTTTTTAATTTTTTTTTTATTTTTATTTTTTTTTGTGGTACTGGGGATTGAACTCAGGGGCACTCGACCACTGAGCCACACCCCCAGCCCTATTTTGTGTTTTATGTAGAGACAGGGTCTCACTGAGTTGCTTAGCGCCTCGCTGTTGCTGAGGCTGGCTTTGAACTCGTGATTCTCCTGTCTCAGCCTCCCTAAGTGCTGGGATTACAGGCTTGAGCCACGCTTTCCATTTTTATTAAGGGGGTTGAGTTGGCAGTAAAAGCTGCACTTGTTCTAATATTAAAATCATTCTTTCCACTACAGCATTATTCCTCCAGCATTTTATGAAATGCGCTTAAGCCTAATACATTGGTAAAAATAACTGTCAGTGCATGGGAGACACTGTTTCACTTGCTTTACGCAAAGCTTATTATATGGAAATGCTTTTAGTAGATGCTGTTTGCTTGTAGTGATAACAGGGAAGTGGCCAGACTCCATGCACACGAGAGCATTGTTCACTGCGGTGGAATTCAACATCAAGAAGCAGTGTTTTGATTGCTTTTCTGAGCACACAATACCCTAGCAATTCCTGTAATGTTTGAAAGGATGGAGAGCCTGCTTATCATGAAAATAGCTTATTACTTGATGATCAAGCACACTTGAGATGCCTGGGGTTGATGCAAAAGGTTTTTATATTTTCTAGTAGATTCAAACGCCAGGCCACGCTCAATGCCTGTGAGATGAGCACGAGGCTTTCTCTCTTTTTTTGAGTTTTCTCTATCTTTATTTCTTCCCTATATTCTCTTGTTCCATATCTCCCCTTTCCTTTCTACTTTTCTTTTTGGACTATTGCCTCAAACAGTTGCCGTTTCTTTTCACCTATTTTTTGCTTACTTTTTTTTTCTTTTTTGGGGAAGACTTTTTTTCTTAGACTGGTCTCTTCCCCCTTCAATCGGGATACCCCAGGGCCCACTCTCTGTTGTCCAACTGGACATTTTGCCATCTTCAGAAGTCTTTTTGATTCTTACAAGGGCTAGGAATCATCTGTGCTTCCACACATTTTGTTCATTCAAGACTTATACAACATTTTATAATCAATCTCAGGTTTGTCTTCCCCAATAAACTAAGCAAATTGAGGCCAGATATCTGGCTTTTCTCTGACTCCTTAGCACCATCTGCATTGGCCCACCAAGGGTAAATAAGTAATAAAGATTTAAGTTAAATTGAAGCAACAAAAGCACATTATTCTATAATTTTCTTGTCAGCAAAATTTATATAAATATTTATATATATCACAAAATTGGTAAGATAAGATCAATGTGTATAACATGCTAAAGGAGGAACATGGCATATTGTCTAACCAAATATGCACTGAAATGTTAGTCTTAATGTTCCTTCCTCTCCCATTCTCTGCTGCCTGCTCCTGGTTACTTTGGTGGACAGAAGACTGTCTTTAGAGTGTTGGTGGGGCATAGTAAAAACAAAGACCAAAACAAACGGTGTTATTTGACCCAAAGGTTATAAAAACAAGAGCACTGATGTTAAAAATTATATAGAATGATCTGTTTAGATTCATCAAAAATATGAAAACTCAGAAAGACCGTCTGCAAATGAAAGAAGGCAAGAACTTTGAAATTCATTCTATTTATATTTATCTTTCATAAAATACTTCCTTTTCAAAATATGGTTTTTAAATTGATTTATTACTGTTTCCTTCTATATTATAATGGAATATTAAAAGTGAATTATCATTACTAGTATTCTTTCGTAGGTTATCTGATTGCTAAAAACCAGTTACCAAATTATAGCATATCCTTGTAATATAGATACAGTCTGAATAATAATTTTGATTTTACTCTGTAATATATCATCAGAATAATTAGATATCATATCATTTTTTGTAAACTGGGTTTAAGTGTTTCAGTTTCTAGTGTATGCATTTAGTCACATAAAAAGCTGTTCTTTTGACATTCTTTCTCAATAAATATCTTGTTATTACAGTGGAATGGAAATCTAGCCAAATCCTTGCTTTCCAGATGGTTTGTAAAGATTTGGAACATTCCGTTGATGGAAAACTTGACCAGCTACAGTGAAACCTCCTGAAATTCTCATTTTAGTACTAATGCTACAGAAGAGGATACTTCATTTTTGGCTTCTTCTTTCTTTGTTTTGTACCTGATAGAGTCACTTTTATAGTTTAAACTCTCTAGGACTCTTCAGTCTGTGATAAGGGTGGATTTATTTCTTGTTCTTTAGTGTTTTTTCTTTTTTACTTTTTAGTATGGAAAACTTCACATTCAAATAGAAGAACACAGAGACCCATATGCCCATCACTCTATTCCACAATGATCAACTTTTGGCCAATTTGTATTTTTAAACCTTTGCCCACTTTTCTCAACTCATCTCTTAAAATCATATCATTTCATTCAGAATACTTTCATATCTATCTCTAAAATACAAGGACTATATTTCAAGTCATCACCACATTACCACATTGGTTATCAGCCACCTTAATGCCAAATATTTAGTCAGTGTTTATGTTTTCCCATTACAGAATGGTTGATCCATGCTTACTGAGTTATTGTTAAATGGGAGAATTTCTGTTGTGTTATAGCACAGCAGGGTGAAAACAGATGACAATAATTTACTCTGCATTTCAAAAAGCTGAAAAAAATATTTTGAATGTTTTCACCATAAAGAAACAATAAATGAGAGGAGATAGATATGTTTTGAACACTACACAATGAACACATATATTTAAACATCACGTGGCACCCCATTATATGTATAATTATTATGTTTTATGTATCAGTAAACTTAATTTAAATAAAAATATTTGTATTGTGATCTAACATTGTACTTACTTCTTCTATTGCTTGTATTCTGTGGCTCTCATTCATTCTCTCTTTTATTTCACCTTGTTCATTTTCATTTCTATCCCATAGTATTCTCCATAATTATTTAATTTCTGTTTCAAAATCTTTCCTCAGTTCTTTCACCTCTTTTTAAATCTTTTTTTCTCTCTCAAAATTTCAAATTCTTGTTTGTGCTGTTCTTTCAGTTTTTTTATTAATTTTTTTATCAGCTTCTTTTGAAACAAACTTACTAGTTCTTAATTAGTTTGTGAGCATTATTTCTTCTTTTAAACTTTTTGTTTTGGAAACCAGACATTAAACCAGGAGTGCTTAACCACTGAGCCACATTCCCAGCCCTTTTTATTTTTTATTTTGAGTTGCTTAGGCCCTCACTAAATTGCTGAGGCTGGCTTTGAACTTGTAATACTCCTGCCTCAACCATTTTTGGTGGCCCCGACTAGCTTTTCTGGTTTCATTGCCACAGAATAAAGCATATACATAATTTTAATTTTTTGAGTAGCCATATTTCAAAAGGAATAGGTGAAATTAATTATATAAGATGTTCTAACCCAACATCTCCACAATATTACCACTTAAACATCATATAAAATTAGCAATTAAATATTCTAATGGTTGATTAATATTAAAAGCAATATAAAATTATTAAAAACCAATATATTATCAATATGAAAACTTATTAATATAAGAATTATTTGATCTGTATTATTACATAATGATTAAATATTTCTTAGTAATTTTTCATACTAAATCTTCAACAAAAAATACATATTTTATAAACACAGCATATCACAATTTCAAATAGCTAAAATTTAAATGATCAGTTGAGGAGTTCAAAAATTTCTATCCCCAGTGATTTAATATATTGCTCCTATATTTTCTGAAATATTCTTTCTCAATTACCTTGCCTCTTTCTTTTTGCTTTTTTTTTTTTTTTTTTGGTACCAGGGATTGAACTCAGGGGCACTCAACCACTGAGCCACATCCCCAGCCCTATTTTGTGTTTTATGTAGAGACAGGGTCTCACTGAGTTGCTTAGTGCCTCGCTGTTGCTGAGGCTGGCTTTGAACTCGCGATTCTCCTGTCTCAGCCTCCCTAAGTGCTGGGATTACAAGCGTGAGCCACCACGCCCGGCTCCTCTTTCTTTTTTTAAGCTTTTTTTGGTTATTTGTTTGTACTTTTATTTTATTTATTTTTATGTGGTGCTGAGGATCAAACCCAGTGCCTCACATGTGCTAGGCAAGTGCTCTACCACTGAGCCACAACCCCAGCTCCCATCCTTGCCTCTTTCATTTGGATTTTATTTTTCCCCTTTGTTTTTTCATCCCTATAATGCTTAATTTAAATTTTATTCCTCTCTGTTTCTCATAATAAGAAGTGTTATCTTGGGAAGTTATAACAGTTTATTAGTTTCAGGAAATTAGCAGGCCCAAACTCAGAATGCCCATCAGAACTTGCCAAGACTCCTTCACGTTAGCCTGTAAATTAGTACCTCAAAGTCCTTTTCCAGTTATTTCTGCTCTTCTCAGCATGGCCCAGGGGATTCCAGGAGTACTTGATGGCATTTTGACAGCTATCTGACTTATAGTTTCCTTGTTCCCGCTCTGCTTCAGTTCACATAGTTATTGATATAATGTCTTGTGTTTAGTGGTGGTTTGTTGCTTCTGTTTGTATTTTTGATTTTGTGGAGATTTCTTGCCCCTTAGGTTTGCTATAAATGTTGACCATGGACTTATTTTTTTAATTCTATCTCTATTTTTATGCAAGAGACTAAAGAGAGCAACAACCACAGCCAATCTATATTACTGTGGCCACCATCTTTCTCAAGTCCTTTTGTTTTGCTTTAATTACTTACACAAAAGGTTTTGGCTGGTTGTGAACTATGAATTTTGTGCAACCATTTATTGACTTGATTTATTATTTGACCTGGGCTATTATACATCTTTGTTTTCAGAAGTATGATCTATCGATGGGGTTTTCTCATTGAACTAAGCTTCAGTAAATGACACAGATGTAATTTCCATAATAGTTTTGTCTGCTTGGAAACTTTATAGTAAGAGAAAAATAGAAATGTTCTTTAAAGGGAAGATAAGTGTATACAAATTAGAAACTAGTTGCTAATCATTATAATTCTAGCTCTGTTATTAAGCAGAAAGGCAAATGCATTTTGTATTCATTAAATATTACAGTACTTCCAACAATATTGTTAAAATCAAGCAGCATTTCAGTCACCCTTCCTTCCTCACATACCAAAGTATCTAAAATATCCAGTAAATTTTCCTTTGGTTTTGATGGCAGTATCTGATAGATTTATCTAGTAACAGTCTGTGTAGGTAATATAATATTACTGATAGTGAAATGAAATTAGGTGTTCTATAAATATATATATATAAATATAAGCCTTCTTCATCTGCTACCTACTCATATTCCCATATAGAGTATATTACATACAAATGGAATTATTTTATGTAGTCACTCAAATACAATCAGAAAACAAAACAACAACGTTTCTTAACTCTACAAATTAATTGGTAATGTCAAAGTTTACATTTAAATATTGATTCTGGCTTGAAGGCAATAACTTAGATATTGCTAGACAAGATGACCTTCTTTAGTTATCCAGAAAGATGAAACTAAAAGCAAAGACATTGGTATTCTAAACACTACAAAGATAGATAAATTGTGTCTATATACGCTACTGGACTAACAGTGACTATATATGGGTTCTTAAAAATTGGTGGGTGAGAAGGAAGAATGTCATTCTTCGTGAAGACCAATGCTTAAAATTTATAACCTATATTCTCTGGAAAAGATTTTTATTTACAAAATTTTACTTTGAGAACGAGTGAAATATTTGCTTCAGTGTTTGTTCAATAAAAATATACTGAGTATCCTATGACACCAGATAGTGTTTTATTTGCTGGAAAGGCAGCATTAAATAAAGCCAATGGAAAGTTCTGCTCTTGTGGAGCTTACATTCTGTTGGAAATGATACACATCAAAATACAAATGCTCAATATATAAAACTGACAGATTGTAACTACTGTGAATCTAAGGGCCTAGTCTAGTCCACATTCCTCTTCTATTTGCGCTATTCATTCTTACACTTTTTATTAACCTGCATTTGAAACTTCCTACTCTGAAGGGCAAATTAATACAAGAAACTGATAAAGATAACTGTGCACACAGCACTCAATGTAGTGATGAAGCAAAGTCTGTATCTTTTGCCAAGTGTCTGCTGTTGTAGTTCCTGGAATTCCAGAATCCTGGAGATTAATCAATTCTTCCTACCCGGGGTCGGCATGAACCTCTAAAAGTATGATTCCATTGTCTGGCCCTTATCTCCCAGGTAGAGACACCACTGTGGGTCTGTTGCCTGTGCTTTGGCATTCCTGTAGGACATCCTTGTCAATGTGGGTGCCCTCAGTACTGCCACTCTCCGTTGGGTTCTCTGCCATCACTTATGTGCTGTAATACAACCTTTCCATCTTTCTGCAGCACTGAGGACTGCCTTGTCTTCTCGCTTAGGATTTTACATCTCACAACATATAATTTAAAAAACTTCATTCATTTATTCACTTACAAACTCATTTTTATTTGCTATTATTCAATTATTTGTATGTATATCATATATAGTTTTTATTGATTGTCACATTTGTTTGACAATAAATGTGCTAAGTGCTCTGAAAATACTTAATTAGCAAAACAGGCACTTTCCTGTTCTCAGGATGCTGGAGTCTATTGGAGGAAGAAGATATTAATAAAAAATAACAAAATTTCAACTATAATGGATAAAGCAAAGGAGAGATACATGCTATTAGGAGATCTTTCAATAGAGATATGAGAGGTTATGAGAGGTTCAGAGGAAGTGTTCCTTTAAAATTTTCTAGTGGGGAGAAGCAGTGGAAAAGACATTTTCCAAAGCACTATGGTGGGGGAAAGTCCCCACCTAAGAATTCAGAGTCCTTCAAAATCCTCAGTGAGCTTCTTGGAACATACAGGCACCACTAGAGTACAGTGCTCAGGATCTTTTTCCCTTCCTTCTGGAAACAGATCCTCCCACAAATGATGTGGATGGCCACCCAGGCAAAAAAAAAAAAAAAAAAGATAAAAGAGTTGTCACCCAACCAGAAGTTAGCAGGGTCGCTAGAGACCAGATCACTATGCGGAGCAGTGAAACCAAGTCTCAAGGACTCGTTCAAGAACACAGGACTCCTCAGGACCCGAGACTTTAACTCATAGTCAGTATAGCCACAGTGGCTGAAGGACATGGTTTCATATTGCTCTCAGATGGACTAATTTACTGTACTGGTTAAGTATGAGTTTTAATCAATTATGGTGAATGATGATTTTACATTTCTGGTAATATTATGATGTTTCTTTAAAAAATTTGGCAAAAAAAAAAATAATTGGCCAGTGGAGGGAAACCAGAAATTAACTAGGGAAATAATGGGAAGAAAACCTTGCCAGATCATGCAAGAACATATTAAAAATTCTGTGCAAGAAAAAAGCATGGAAAAGCTGTAGAAATATTAATAAATTCTTATTACTGAGATACAAACACACTAAGAGGCAAAAGGAACTAGATTTTGCAAGGCTTTGAAGGTTGTGTCAAGGATGTTATTTGTTATCCTTGGCCAGTAGGAAGCCACTGATGATGTGTTTTAAACGATGTGCATATTTGCACACACACGTGTGGATAAGATGATCAGATATGAATTTCAAAAATAATCCCCAGCTACAGGGTAGAAATAACAGTTGGGGAGGAACAAGAGTAGACATGAGAAGGCCATTAGAATGATGCTATTTTAGTTACTTAGGCAACACAGTATAGTAAGGTGGACTAAAAGCTATTTCTGTTTCTTATTCTACAGGGGGAAAATGTGCTGTTTTCTTGCATCAGAGAGAGATCAAAGATTTTCTTCCTTTTTAGAGAAAATTCACTTGTAGACATGTTTACAACTTTGAATTTTGACATTTCAGTTATGTTTCATTTTATACACAACATCCTTATCCATGGACCTCAGTGTAAATGTGATACTAAATAGATTTATCTGGATTATTACAAAGAAGGAGAGTTCATGTCTTTCATGTGGTGAGATAGGATAATTCAGGCCCATTTCCTGCTATCAATACATATTGGACATGACAAATATATCAATAATTGCAATAAATGTAAATGGACTCTATGAATAAGAAACAAAAGAAAACAAATGCCAGATAAATGATGCTTGTGATGTGTGCATTTAATACATAAGGGCTCAGAAAATTTGAAAAGAAAGAATGTGAAACAGATACATGCGGAAAACACCAAAAGAAAGCTAGTATAGTGTCAGTAATAAATCCAGGCAAAGCAAGATTTAAAGAAAAAAACATTTTTATGAAAAAATTTATGATGTAATGAGACAAATAATTCAATAGGAATATATGTATCTTAACATACATGCAACTAGAAAATTCCACAGTATACTGGGAAGTTTTAATAACTTCCTTTGAATAGTAGAAAGTAGAAAGAAAAGTTAAAAAAGGTGAAAATCTGACCAATACAATTAATAAGCTTTCTAAAATATCTTGTATAGAGAATGTAAATTCTTTTTGTAGTTCTCACAGAATATTTTTTCAAATATTGGCCATAATATAGGTCACAAAACAGTTTCAACAAATATCAAAGAATTCAAATTAGAGATCACCAAGTTTCCTGAGTACATTTGGGAAAACAAATAATTTTTAAGGGATACTCCAACAATTTTGGAAACAAGATCATTTCAACTAACTCAGGCGTCAAAGAGATCTGCAAAAAATAAACACAATTTGAATATACATGATTTTCTCCCTGTGAAGGAAGCACAAACTCAGTACGAATAGTTTGCAAATATCTCAAACTCACTTGCTACATGCAGATTGAATTTCTATCATTTTATAATTTTTATAATTTTATAATTACATGTATATTTTCTTTAATTTTAGGTATTAATTTTTTATTCCCTGAATTAATTCATTTATAAAGTAAATATTTTCATTTAATTATACCAGCTATTTTTGACTTAGCCAAACCTAATATTGTAGAACTTTGGGCATCCAAATGGAGAGTCATTAAAGAATCTCTTCAGCACACTTTTCTGTCAGTTCGGATGAATGAGAGCTATTGACCGCACCTCTAAAGCAGATTTGATGGTGATTCACAGGTGAAAGGACCAAACAACTGTTCTTGACTGTTATCTGTTTTCTTCAAATTTCATCTAAGCTCTGGTCCTTAGCTAATCTTTTTCTTTCTTTTGTAATGTCTGAAAGAGTAATTGGTACTTTGTTTGTAATTTCCTTTTTGAAAAATCAGTTTAGACCATACTGTTTTAATCATCTGAATGTTTTAATCTGTACTTTAAAATTGTCTTTTTCCCTTTAAAGCTGAAATTTAATAAAGAGACCATATTCCATAGGCAGACAATATAAGTGCTTCAGGGACATTTATCACTGAACAACTTTTTAAAAAATTGAACACAGCAAACATTAAAATGGACTTTAGTGGGCAAACTGGTGGTGTTGAAGATGTGTTAACTGGTTAGGAATTTTGGGCACTCTGCCTGTTGTGATGTGAACAAGGTGTGAAACTAGCACAAACCTTGAAGTTTGTACCACTTGCAATGACATCCGCCTTTAGAGCCTGACAAGGTCCTGTGGTTGGCCAGTGATTCAGACTTCTTCAAATCCATGTATAAGACAGAGCAACTGAGTCCTGATGCTCAAATACAATCACCTGCACGTCAAATGAATCTTCTAGAAGATGTGGTCAAAGCACCCCAATGTTAGAGAAAGTTGAGATGTCACAGAGCTGACAGAACAGGCTGAAGAGCCAGTACATGTCTTTAAAATTAAAATAATAATTTAGATTACTTAGCAGGGAAGTGGGCAAGATATGTATAGACGTCACCTACTTCTCATTACTGGAGGGCATCTACACTTATTAAAATATCTAAATAATCATGCAAGACCAAATTGTCTTAGATAAATTAGCAAAAAAAATGCTGTTTTTGTTATGGCTTTGTATTTCTTCCTTGCCACAGGGTAAAGAAGATTATTACAGTTAACCTGCTTATTGGATCCTAACTTCTCACTTGAATTCCAGAATAGAGCAGTTCCAGGGGATCCTATCCATCTTATGTTGGCTTTTCCTGTTCTAGAAATTTCTATAAGTGAAACCATATGGTGCACATGTATGTCCACAGTTGCCTATTATCTCTTATAGGCTCTTCTTTTCCTGACTGGGAACTGTTCCTTTCCTACTGTATAACATATCCCAGATAGGCTGTTAATTTTACCCTTAGCCTTAGGCTCAAGGAGAATCTGCTCAACGAGAATCTATGACTGGCTTTTTGCATTCTCTCTTTCTCTTTCTCATCTCTTGAGATTTTTTTTTTTTTTTTTTGCCCTTTTCATCCTGTGCTGGAGTACTGCCCTCATAGTTCCTTAGAACTTCCATGGGGGCAGGACACAGAGCTCTCACACGGCGAGGACCTAAGCCTTTCAAAAGGACTCTCTCTTAGCTTCTGTGCACTACAAGTGTTAAGACCTTTGATAAGCACCAAGTTGAAATTATGGATATTTTTCTCCTTCCAGTCTAAGTCCTTTGTATTAGTTTAAGATATGAGAGATGTGTGGAGGTAATGTTTAAGCTAAATCATATAAATGAGGTCAAGTTTCTTTAGTTAGGACTTCATTTAGAACTTCCCAGCATCATATTTAACATGAGAGGCTAGATAAGGCAATTGGCTTCTTTTCCTTTTTTGTAATTTTGATTCATTTTATACATTTTTTCCTGCGCTGGATTGGAGCAAGACAAATAAATTCTGTTTTTCATCTTCCAGTGAGCTACCCTAAGTCTTTTGACAGATAACAGTTGGTAGAATATTCAGCCTTAGAAAAATGAGTGTTCACACATACATACCACTCCAGTGGCATTTCTGGTATTTTAAATTTAGTAAGTGTTTCCTATTTCTAGGTATCTCTAAAACATGAAGTAATTAAAAAACTTGTGCATATGTACCAAGAAATTTTGTTATGATAATCTCATAGATGCTATACTTTCCTTACTACATAGGGGACCACAAAATGTAAGAAATGAAACTGATATCTGTCCCCCATAGTTGGTGTTATTACATACTGCTGAGGGAAGCAGAGCATAAGTAAGGAAGGAAGTGTACTGCTAATCTTCATCCTAAATGTATTAGTCAGCTTTTTGTGACTGCAATGAAATACCTGAGATACACTAACTTTGCAAAGAAAAGATTCATTTTGCTTATAGAATTGGAAGCTCAAAGGCATGTCCCCTGCATTGGCTCAGTTCTATTGAAGACCCTCTTGGCTCTATCACATCATGGTAGATGGCAATGGAGGGAGTATATGTGAGAGTGAGTCATCATATGTCAAATAGGAAGCCAGAGGGAGCTGGATGAGACCAGGCTTAGGCTTTTGAAACATCCCTCTGATGAGAAATATCAAGGGGTCAGAGGAGAATGACCTTAAAGCCTTCTAAGAGTAGTGCCACCAATGACCTAAGGAACTCCCACTAGCCCCACCTCTTAAATATCTCAATGTGCCTCAGTACCACCACAGTGAGGACTAAGCTTCCAACACATGCACTCTTGGGGAACAAACTACATAACACTAAAGTAAAATATTGGAGTCATTTTTACTTAAGATTCTGCTTTGAAATAGTCAATAAATGCTGGATTTAATTATATGAATATTTAAGTACAATACGCCTCCTGAGCAGTTGACTTGAGACTGAACACATAGTCGTTCCCTATAGTGAACAATCTCTTAACAAACCTCTAAGAATCTGGGTTAAATGAGATATCATGTCCAGAAGGAGAGTGGGAAGGTTTGTGGACTGGGGGTTCCATGGCATTGAGGGGAGTAAGAAAGAAGTAGCTGGACATAAACTAGATTTCTTTTCTTTTCTTTTTTTCTAAATCAAGAAACTCTTTCTGTTTAAATGGTGATCAGATTCAGTCTTTGACCTCTTCAGAAATCTTCTCCAATGAGCTCCCTGTTTTTCCCAGGTGCTTTCCAGGCACCATTTGACCTCAGTATTAAGTGCATAGGAACCTGCGAAAAAGTTGCATCCTCCTGTGCCTTCCTCCTTTCAGTCCTATGCTTCTTGAGGTCAGATTACAACTTATTTGTCAATATAGAATCTAACATAAAATAGATTCTCAATGAATATTTGTTAAGTTAGCTAAATATATATTTATTAAATTAACTATGTATAATTATATCTAACCCTTCCTATATTTATATATATCAAGATTATTAATGCTACCATGGTACATAAAATAACATGCAAAGGAGATTAAATGACAAGGCCCTAGGGAATATTTCATAGTGATGTACAAGAAATGACACATTCCCACCCAAAATGATTCCAAAGAATGAGCAAAGCTTTCAAAAGACTACATAAAATGCTAAGATTAGAGAAACAGGGATCCACAGCACCAGATAGTCATTCCCAAGGTTAGTGAGCTCTGGTTAGAAATTGTCTTTGATCCTTTGATCATCATATAGGGGTCATGAAACAAGTCTTGAACATACCATGGATGGAGGCAAGCAGAACAGCATAGCATATAACAAAGAGAATCCAAATGTGAGCAGAATTATTCCCTCAGAGAATTGTTGAGGCTGTCATCAGTTAAATGATGGGGAGAAATTAGGGCCTGATATTTTCCATACTGTAAATTTGTTCTGGTTCATCCAATATACACTGGTATAAGCAAGCCATTTTAAAATTATCTTAATTTTAATCACAGCAGATGTATGTAGTTCTCTTTAATGAATGCAATTATACACACCCTGGTAAAACCTGGTATTGCCTTCATGAAGTCCCAAATTAAAGATCCCTATATTTATCATTATATGCAGAACTTCTAAGTAGAGGAGATGATTAAAACCAAGCAGTTAATGCTCATGAATGTGTGCAATTCATGAAGCATTTTACTTTGAATATTGAGCCCATTAAATTATCTTTTCTTTGTTCAAAATGCTTGATAATTATTTCACATTATATGATATGCCACCTTTGGCCTATTTATTCCACAATTTAATCACAATTATTAGGCTTACCTCTTCCTTTCTCCACCCCTCTCTTCAAGCTGACATGACTGCAGAAAATTGAAATAAAAAAGGTTACTTTGCTAAAGTTACTTAAAAATCATTTTAATTATTAATAACAGCAGAAAAAACTAATAAGATAAAATTAACAAAATTAATGCTATTTCTTAAAATTGTGGAATACAAAAACTATCCTTTTTACTTAGATTTTAAGTCAAATATTATTTGGTTAACTGTTAAACAGAATGGTTGAATGAATTTTATTTCTTTCTTTTAACAGTATATATTTTTAACAAGGTAAGTGTCATGGTTTGCATGTGAGGTGTCCTCCAGAAGCTGATGTGTGAGACAATGCAAGAAGATTTAGAGGAGAAATGATTAGGTTATGAAATTCTTAACCCAATCATTGAATTAATCCCCTGATGGGTATTAAGTGCATGGTAACTGAAGGCAGATAGGGTATGGCTGGAGGAGGTGGGCATTATGGATGGTGTTGGGGTATACATTTTGTATCTGGCAAGTGGAGTCTCTCTGCTTCTTAATCATCATGTGAGCTGCATCCCTCTGACGTAATCTTCCACCATGTTGTTCTGACTCACTTGGAGCACCATAGAATGAAGCCGGCTGGCTATGGACTGAGACCTCTAAAACTGTGAGCCCCTAAGTAAACTTTTTCTGTTCTACAATTGTTCTGGTCAGACTTTTTAGTTACAGCAGCAAAGAATCTGACTAGAATAGTAATGCACCTGTGCTGCTTCAAGTTGCAAATACAAAAAAATTTAGCAAAGAAAAAGGAGATGCTTCCCACTCTATCATCTTATCAACTGCTTACATACTTTAAATTTATCCTATTATTTATGGCTGTATTTCTAAATCATACATTTTTGTTGGCCAATTTGTTTTATATTATGGAAAATTAGATCTTAGTATACTTATATCACATGGTTTACATTTCATTTCCTCCATTTTTCAATAAAAATAGATGATAATTTTAGTGAAATCAGTACTCATGGTCTGCCTAATTATGGTTAATCATATGTGGTCCATTGTTCAGCCATACAGTACACTGATTTCAGAATTTGTGCTAACTTAAGTTTGTTCCTGCCTCTTTGGTTTGCTTAGTTTTCAATGTTCCTGTTACTTTATAATTAAGAGTTCCTAAGTCGCTAATGGGATTTTAAATTCTGATTTTCTCTAAATATATGGGCAGACACATTAGGTGTTTCGTGGACTCCTTGTCAGTCTAGAGTTCTTGATCCTGTCCAAACCATGGTGGCTATTTGCTGGCCCAATCAGCCAACGCTGCTGCCCCTTGCTTATTCTGCCAGCATTTTTTAAAATGTTTAAATAAACGAATTGACAAGATAACATCAAATAATGTAGCAATCAGTATTTCTAGAAAAGACCCCCAAAACTTCACACTCCCTAATCCTCAGAACCTGCAAATATGATGAGGCATCATTCCTGTGATTGTGTTACGTTATATGGCACTGTTAACCTCAGCAAAGCAAGATTATCCAGGTGGGCCTAATCCAATCACAGGAAACCTTAAAATCAGAAAGCTTCCTGAGCTAGTGATAGAGGAGGATCGACAGAAAAAGAGAAATCAGATTCTAAAGAAAGACTTGGTGTATCTTTGCTGGCTTGAAGCGCTGGAGCGGGCGAGATGATGAGGAAAGCAGATGGCCTCTGAAAGGTAAGGTCCCCCACTTCACTTACCTCAGGTAGGAAATAGGGAGCTCAGACCCACAGCTACAGGAGCTGAGTTCTTCCGGCAACCTGAGCGATGAATTCTTCCCTGAGCCTCCACAGGAAATCTCAGCAGACTGACTCCTTAATTTAGGCCACAGAGCCCTAGCAGAGAAGTTACTCAAGTGCCCCTAAGCCTAACCTAGAGAACCGTGAGGTAAGCAACAGGTGCTATTTCAAGATGCTAAGTCTGTGTTGTTTGTTATATAGCAATAGTTTTACATATATGGACTTTCTGGACAGATGACTAATAATTGGAGTATTACTACCCAGCATTAGAACAAAACCAAGTGCTCATATATGAAACAATGTGGAGGAATCTCAGACATGTTTTGTTGATCAAATTAAAAAGCCAGAATTAAAAGAGACCATATATTATATGCTCTTTATATAAAGTACAAAAATGAAAAAGAAAAAAAATCTAATTTATGGTGCTAGAAATCAGAGGCAGAAGAGGAGAGAAGGGATGAGCTACAAAGGGCCTAAAACTCTTTCTGGGGAGGTAGAAATATTTTGCTGGTGGTTTTATGAGTGTATACAATTGCACAACTCACAGAAATCAATACTTCACATCTGTTCAAGTTACTATATAAATACAGAGTGTACTTCCACATAAATAGATATAAAATACGCTAAAGTTAAAATGAAAATAAGTTCTGTAGTCATCCAGAGTTGGTCATGTTCCCCTCTGAATTGAATGTCCACATTTGAACATTTCTTTGAGCAATGAAATTAGAGTCACCTTGTGAGCTTGTGTCTGTTGCTGTGATTTCTTAAAGCTCATTTTTTAAATATTTTATTTTTTAGTTGTATGTGGACAGAATATCTTTATTTTATTTTTATGTGGTGCTGAGGATCGAACCCACTGCCTCACGCATGGTAGGCAAGCGCTCTACCACTGAGCCATAACCCCAGCCCCAAAGCTCATTTTTTCATTCAGTTTTTAATGTCATTATTTACCCTTACTTCCCAATGACCTTATGAGCTCTTTGGCAGCAAGAGTATTACAATTCCTAGTGGAATTCCTTACCTAGATAAGCTCTTCACCAATAATTGGCAGGTTTGATCAATTTATACAGGAGAAAATTATATAAGTAAATCTTACTTGTCTGTTTACAAGTATTTGACTCTTTTAAGCTTCTAGGGCTTCATATTCATAATATATATTCAGAATATATATCAATTACTGTATTCATAGTATATTCTTACATGTTCTATCTTGTCTCCTAATGCAGCTATTTTTCTCATCATTTTTTTTTTGGTATCAGAGATTGAACCCAGTGGCACTGAACCATTGAGGCATATCCCCAGGTATTTTTTGTATTTTATTTAGATATGGGGTCTCCTTGAGTTGTGTAGGGCCTTGTTAAGTTGCTGAAGCTGGCTTTGAACCCATAATCCTCCTGCCTCACCCTCCCATGCTGCTGGGATTACAGGTGTGCACCAATGCTCCTGGCTACTTTCCTCATCTTCACAAAACAATTTTCCTTTGGGAGAATCAATATAATCTTTTCTTTCTTTAATCAGCTATAGTCCTTCTTTCTGAAGCAGCCTTCTCTCCTACTGTTCCTCTAAAATAATCTGAATTTGTGATTGCCTTACAACCTGAAAGGCAATTCACCTTTCCTTAGATACTAAATCTCCTACAACATTATTGACTTTTTAAAATAGCAATGTGCTACTGTAACAGTGTTCCACTTTATGCTTTATGCTTTTTTGCTGCTCTGCTACTGCAATTTATTTTTAAAACAGACATGTTTCTTTCTCTTCCTCTGTCACTGCTCCTCTCTACTTTCTTCCCCCACCCCTAAAATACCAGGGGAAACAGGACTACCTTTCTTCCAAATTTTAGGCAGATTTATCTGTTCTTGAGTACACACTCACCATAGGAACAAAGTAATTCCAACTTAGGGGATGGCGCCAGAAGATTTCAGAAATGACTATTTCCCAAATTAACAAGTGAATTACAACTCCAGAAGAGAACACATAGAATGTAAATTTTGAATCACCTCTTTAAAAGCCCCATGCCTGCTGATGAGCAGAATCACAGCCTCTGGGACAGGAGTCTCCTGTGTTTCTCATTTGCTAGCAAAGCAATAAAACTTCTTTTTCCTTTTTCTCAAAACTGTTTACTCATTATTGAATTGGTATCAGGGATGAGGACCAAGCTTTTGGTAACGCTACCAAGTTACACGCATACACACACACACACACACACACACACATATGTATTATATATGAAACATTTCAAGCAAAGACTTCTTAACAAAATCACTCTAAAGAATGGCTGTAATTACAAAGATGGATCCTTGGAATATATTTATAAATGTGTATATTAAATTTATAATACAAGATAATAAAATAGATTTAAGCCATAGAACAGTTTCAATACATAGAATTGTTAAGAAAATATCAGGAATAATGGACTTTATTAAACATCGATACTCTGCTCCATTTTCTAGTCCATGAAGCTACTCAGCCTAGTTTTAATTAGAACTGCCTCCTGTAATCTTAAACTAATCCTTGAAAATTGGAGACATGAAAGAGCAGAAAAGAAAGTGGTTCTTGTTGACAGATGACAGAGAACAGTGTCTGTACTTTTCAGTTTACTGCCTGTTAGTTTTAGAAGATGGGATTATCTTCTGGTGAGTCTCTGATATTTTGTTTCAGCCTCAAATAAGTGACTGTGACTGTTGATAGGTGTGCCTGCAATTTAGCTTTTGGCTTTAGTCATTTTCTGGTCTTAGATATAACTAAAGATTCAGTTATAGGTTGAATCAGAGGAATATTGGTTATACTGATGACTTAATATCAGTATTGTTTTATACTGATGACTAAGGTGGCTGATGCTTGAGACTTCAAAAGACCTGGATTCCAAATGTGTGACAAGTTGTTCTTAAAAATGAACTGCAGTTTTGCTGACTGGGCTAGAGTCTAGATACTGGTACTTTGTTTTCACAACCTATGTTTGCTTCTCCTTTGATAGCATTTACCTGCAGGTATCTGTATTCACATCCTATAGGAGTGAGGATAGATATAATATAAAACTGCACTTTTAAAAATTTAAGTTTCCATAAATTCCTTATAGAGCACAATGTAGTCTCTTCTTTGTCTGCTGTGACTTTGAGCAAATTTCTTCAACCTGATGAACTGTGGCTTTCCCTTGGAATAATTTAGAGGATTACACAAAATGTGCATTTTTCATTTTTTGTTGTTGAGGTCCAGTATCCATACAAAATCTCAATTCTGATAGGTTTTAAATCTGTGTATGCTTCAAGGTACAATTGCCCTCAGTACCCAACCTCATGGGAGGCATAGTTAATTCTATGGTTGCCTTTACCTTTTGAGTTGAAATTTCCAGATAATGGCTATTTTCCATATACATGCCCAACCCAATGAAATACCTAATCCTCCCTTTGACTTTCAAATTCAATTTATTTGTAAAATCTAAGGATATGTGTATGCTCGTGGTAGAGAAAACTAGCTATCTCTTAAAGTCTTGTGTCTTCCCTTCCTTGGAGTAGTCATTTCTGGGAGCAGCTACCTAACCAGGAAACAGTTCCTGGCACATACTAGTTTTCCTCCAAATTTTCTCCTGTCCTCAGACCTTATATGATAATTTGGGGTGGGGGTGTCATTATAGGTCTTTGAAGTCATCCTAGCTTTGTGCACTTCCCTCAGTGGTCCTGTCTCAGACCTGACAAATTCTTTTTTGCAGGGCAAATATCTCTTCCAGTGCTTCCTGTGATGATAAAAGGTGCTGCCTAGGGCTGTAGCTACTACCATTGGTGACCATTGAGCACCTAAAAAGTGGGTAGTGTGACTGAGAAACAATATTTACATTTTATTTTAATTACTTAAACTTAAATAGCCACACATGACTAGTGTCTAGTGCATTGTAGCTCTAGCCCCTATGAACAAATGCTCAAGAATGTCTGACTTGTTTTCCTTTAATAGTGGATGAAAATTTGTTTATCCTAAGTTAAAAAAGCAAAAAATACGCCTGACCTTAGCATCCATGTGAAATTTTGTCTTCTTTTCAAGCCAGAGTGTACAAATATTAGAGGGTAAAAATAATGTAGGGATTTAGAGTTTTAGCCATGGAAGTTCTCATTCAGTAAAACAAGGAAATAGCCTTTTTGAATGTGATTCTTAAACAAGAATTCAGGTGATTCTGATACAAGTGTTCCACAGACCAACTTCTTTTTTTTTAATATTTTTTAATTGTAGATGGACACAATGTCTTTATTTTATTGCCTTGTATGTGGTGCTGAGATCAAACCCAGGGCCTCACGCATGCAAGGCAAGCACTCTACCGCTGAGCTACAATCCCAGCCCCCACAGACCAACTTCTTTTTTTTTTTTTTTTCATCTTTATTTTTATTTATTTATTTATTCATTCATTCATTCATTCATTCATTCATTCATTCATTCATTTTTGGTACTGGAGATTGAAGTCAGTGGCACTCAACCACTGAGCCACATCCCCAGCCCTATTTTGTGTTTTATGTAGAGACAGGGTCTCACTGAGTTGCTTAGCGCCTCGCCCTTGCTGAGTGAGACTGGCTTTGAACTTGCGATTCTCCTGTTTCAGCCTCCCTAAGTGCTGGGATTACAGACTTGCGCCACCGCGTCCGGCTCTATTTTTATTTATTTTTGTCAGCAAGATGAGCTAGATTTAATTTTTTTTAAAAAACAGGTAAACTGATTTCTCTCTTTTTTTTTTTCTGACTTCTTTTTAAAAAAATAAAATCTCTGGTCTGTTAAGGTCACTTCAGCTGCTGCTTTTAAGAAGCACTGACAGACGTATCCCAGTTTAAGAAACTCTAGCACTTTCTTAAATAAAAAGATAAAGGAGGTTATGAATAAGAATAAATATGGAATATTTTAAAAACACAATGTTGGTATTAAAATTTCTTTACAAACTTAAGATTGAAAAAAAAACTATTATGGTTTGTCTATGAGCCATCCCCCAAAATGTTATATAGCAATACAAGGATGTTCAGAGGTCAAATGATTAGATTGCAAGAACTGAGACCTAATCAGTAGCATAAGCTATTTGATTAATAATTTGAATTGTTTACTGGGTGGTAACTATAGGCAAGTGGGTCATGGCTGGAGGAAGTATATCATTAGGACTATGCCCTTGGAAGCTATATATATTTTTTCCTTTAGAAATTTATTGATTATAAATGCATTATTACAAACACCAATTGAAACAAAAAGCTCAGTAACAGAATAAACCTAAAAAATACAACTGTATGTAATCTACAGGTGACTCTAAATCTAAGGACACAAGTAGACTGAAAGCAAAAGTATACAAGAATGTTACATACAAAAGTCAACAAAAGAAAGCTGGGGGGACAAAATTGTGGTATGCAAAACATTTTAAAACAAAGTGTTATATGAGATAAAACATATTTTAAATTAAAAAAAATTAAAGTCATACAAAATGATAATCTCAAAAGAGAAGACTTTAAAAAATATTTTAAACCAATTAGACTTATATACTCAATGATCTGAATAGCAAAGGGAGTAATATACTGGATAGACCAATTTGTAGGGAATGAAACAAAGGTTGATATCAAAATATTGAAATTATTTTATAAACATCATAGAATAAAATTAGAAATCAGAAGTGGAAGAGAAGTTCAAAAATCCATAAATATGTGACAATTGATTGGACACTCTTGAACATGGTCTTTTTCAAGAATTAAAAGATAAAAAATGTTTAGATCTTTTTTGTGTTCCAATTTCATTGATTTTAGTTCTGATTTCAATTATTTCAGTTATTTTTGGTACTGGGTATTGATTTGTTTTTCTTTTCCTAAGGCTTTGAGATGTAATGTTAGGTTTTTTATTTGGTGACTTTCTGTGCTTTTAATGAATGAGTTCAATGCAATGAACTTTCCTCTTAGATCTGCCTTCATAGTGTCCCAGAGATATTTATATTTTTTTTATAGGTTGTGTCACAGTTCTCATTTACCTATAAGTATTTGTTTCATCCCTGATTTTTTTCCTTTATTCATTGGTCATATAATAGTGTATTATTTAAATTCCAGATGTTAGAGTAGCTTCTATTTTTTATTTTACCATTGATTTCTAATTTTATTCCATCATGATCTGATAGAATGCAAGATATTATCTCTATTTTTTGTATTTGCTAAGCATTGCTTTGTGGCCTAAAATATGGTCTACTTTAGAGAAGAATTCATGTGCTGCTGAAAATATTCATTTGTTGATGAATGAAATATTCTATATATGTCTGTTAAATCTAAATTAGTAATTGTATTTTTTAGTTCTATAGCTTCTTTATTTAGTTTTTGTTTCAGGGATCTATCCAGTCATGAGAGAAGTGTGTTAAATCATGCAGTATTACTGTGTTGTGGTTATTTAATTCTTGAAATTGAAAAAGGTTTGTTTCGTGTACATAGGTGCTCCATTGTTTGGGACATAAATATTTACGATTGTTATGTCTTGTCAATGTATAATTCCCTTAAGCAATATGAAATGTCCTTTTTTGTCCCTTCTGATTAACTTTGGCTTGATGTCCACTTTATTTGATATGAGCATAGAAACCTGCTTGTTTACTAGATCAATGTGAATGATGTTTTTTCCCATCCTTCTACCTTCAGTCTGTGGATGTCTTTGCCTGTGAGGTGAGTCTCTTGGAGACAGCATGTAATTGGGTCTTATTGTAATTGGTCTTATTTTATAACCCAATCTGCCTATGTATTTTGATTGATGAGTTTAGGCCATTGACATTCAATATTATTGAGAAATAATTTTTATTCCCTATCATTTTGATTTATTTCTGGTTGTTAATTTGAATTAGTTTCTCCTTTGATTGACTCTTCTTCTAGTATAGTTTCTTCCTTTGCTGGTTTTCCCTTTTATTTTTAATTTCTTCTTCATGAATTATTTTATTGAGTATGTTTTGTAGTGCAGCCTTTCTAGTTGTGAATTCTTTTAACTTCTGTTTATCATGGAAGGTTTTTATTTCATCATCAATTCTGAACCTTAATTTTGCTGGGTATAGTATTCTCAGTTGGCATCCATTTTCTTCCAGAGTTTCATATATATTATTCCAAGATCTCCTAGTTTTGAAGGTCTGGATTGAGAGATTGATGGAGATCCAGATTTATTTCCCTCTAAATGTGACTTGTCATTTTTTTCTCTCTTAGCCTTTAAATTCTATCCTTATTCTGTATGTTAGGCATTGTCATAATAATGTGCCTTGGTGTGAGTCTGATGTAATTTTGTATATTTGGGGTCCTGCAAGGCTCTTATATTTGATTTTCCATTTTATTTTTTACATTTGGGAAATTTTCTGCTATTATTTCATTGAAAAGATTGTGCATTTCTTTGGTTTGTATCTCTTGGCCTTCACCTATCCCAATAAATCTTAAATTTGATCTTTTCAGTTTATATTATATTTCTTGGGCATTCTATTCAAGTTCTCTTAACATCTTTTCTCCATGGTCAACTTTATTTTTAAGATTATATATTTTGTCTTTATTGCCTGAAACTCTGTCTTCCAAGTGGTCTAGTCTGTTGGTGATTCTTTCAATTTAATTTTTAATTTGGTTTATTGATTCCTTCATTTCAAATATTTCTGCTTGATATTTTTCAGAATCTCTATCTCTTTGTTGAAGTTATCTTTCACTTCCTATATTTTCTTTCTGATGTCACTCCTTATATCATCCTTTAGCTCACAGACTAGTTTAACTATGTATCTTCTAAACTCCTTCTCTGACATTTCTTCAACTGTGGTGTCAATGGAGTATCTTAGTTTGTTTGGGGCAATTTATTCCCTTGCTATTTCATGTTTTATGTATGTCTACCCATCTATCAGTAGGGATCTGAGGCAGTAGATTTTCTACCCTATAGATTTATACTGTCTCTGAAGGTTTCCAGTACCTCATCATTTAGGGAGAGACAAATAATAACCATAACAAATGCAAACAATATAAAGCATTAAACCAAATAGTTTCTGCTGTGATATTTATAATGTCACAATAAACAGAAATATGATTAGTTATTGCCTACAATAAAAATGGTACATTTGCAAAAGGGTTTACAATTTTAAATGGTGGACAGGGAAAGAACGGAACTGTTGTAGTAGGTGATGATTATGAGGGAGGAAGAGAGAAGACAGAAGTAAAAAATTACAGGAAGAATGAAAGAGAATAATAGATATTGTTAGTGGAAGAAAGGAGAGAAAGAGAATCAAGGGAAACAGATAAGTGAGAAAAAAATATAAGGTAAAAATTTTAAAAATTAAAAATTAAAAACTAAAAATAAAAGAATACACAACAAAACTGAAATATACTTATCAAACATTCTAGTCCTCAAAAAACTGATCCAAGAAAAATAACTGGTTTTAAAAATGCTAGAAATGAGAAAAAAATATCAGTATGTATAAATGCCCATAAACTATTAAGGACACAATTAAACAGAGAAAAGAAAACAAATATTTCCATGAAAAGTTAAATAATTATTTCCATTGGAGTTCAGAAGATTCTCAACTTTCCTTCTCAGCAGTATGAAGTGAGGTCATCTCGAGTATGATGCTGTGCTCCACCATCAGGGTGGGGTTACTAGAGTGAGAAAGTTAGTCCCATAGGTCTAACTCCTGGAGGTAGAGTTTAGGTATAGGTAGGCTCCAGGCTGTTTGGTGAATGCCAATTGGTCTGAAGATTTTAAATCAGCACACCTTCAGGGCTCAGCAATTGCCAGTCCATGCACCCTGAGATCTCTCCTGGGTTCTCTCATGTGGTGGAGGAACCAAATCTTAGTTCACTACCTCACCTGTGAACTGCATGTTTCCCGGTATTGTGGTCAGTCTCCAATCTCAATCTCTCCCAGCCCCAATCCTTCTGAATTCATAGCCAGGCACATCTTTCCCAGCCAGCCCTGCAAGCAGCCAGATTGGAGGCAGATGGGGAGAGCTGAGTGGGCTTCTATGACCAGGTGTCTCCTTTGTAAACCTGTCTCCATGTTTGATTTTCTCCTAGTCACTTAGGCACACTCCATGTCATTGCAGTGTGGATTTGCCAGGCCTATATTTTGGGCCAGACTCAGGTTTACCAGGAATCGGCTCCCTCATATGCCAGCTCCTGTGCCTGTGGTTGCAAAATTGTTCCTTCCTTCGTCATCTGCACACAGCTGGGAGAGATGTGGTTTCTTTCCTGTACAAGGACATAGTACAGGAAAGAATTTCAGTTTAGTTAGGCAGTATCTTTGATCTCTAAACTGTCCATATCCAGACATACTTCACTCCTTCTAAAAATTTGGGTTCCTTTAATTCCCTTATCCCTCCAATTTGCTCATGCAAGGACTGCTTTGGGCAATGTCTCTGGTCACGTCAGTGGATATGGCACTGAGGATTCTTCCTTATTATATCCAACCTCCTGAGTTCCTGATCTGCTCTGAGTGTCCAGTATTGAATTCCAATAAAGGTCCCCTCCCCTTTTTTTATTTACCCACCTTGCTGAAATCCTGCCTATCTGTTTTCTTGGTTTCATATTACCTAGAAGCCAGAATATCTATTCTGCCATCTTGAAAAAAAATGAGAACTATATTTTGTCCCTGGCTTTTTCCTCTTCCTCTGCTACTTGGCTGCTTTGAGCTGAGCAGCTTTCCTTGACCATGTTCTGCCTCACTCGAGGCCAGAGTAATGGAGCCAGGAAACCATGGACTGAACCTCTGAAATCATGAGCCAAAATAAACCTTTCTTCCTCTAAGTTGTTCTTGTTGAGTATTTTGGTATCAGTAATGAAAGCTAACAAAGAAATAAAAGTTTTGTGCTATGGCTAGCAGTGTTGGACTAGGTCTCTATCCTCCCAGGAAATGTTTACTCTTTTTCCTTTTTGATTTCTTTGGTGGGAAAGGATGAAGGCACTCTGTCTCTAAATTCCAAAAAGAAAGAATCCACATGGTTGAATGTTTTGATTCATCTTTTTCTCTTCATTCATTCATTCATTTATTCAATCACTAGATGCTATAGCAAATGCTGTGAAGGATGTTATGTCACTTTTACAGTGTTTATTGTTTAGCATGGGGGGAGGTAGACATAAGCACTTAATATTTTCCAGGCATTCTGTTAAATTATGTGCATTTCATATATCATTCTAAACCCTTCCTCACAGCAACCCTATGCAGAAATATACTGTTGTTACTTAAATAACACTGCTTCAGAAATAATTCAAGTTTTCTACATAGAAAGTTCCAGACTACCCCCAAAAGCTCAGGAGTTGAAAGCTTATGTAAAGGGATAAATAGACGAGAATGGTAGGAACACAAGTTTAAGAGAATAATTCTATAAAACGGGCCCACCGTGTTGACCCTCACTTGCTTTCTTTGCCAAAAATCAATTTACCTGCTGCCCTGCCTGGCTCAAATGGACAGGATGTGTCACATTCCTCAGCAAACTGAAGCAGAGGTGAAGGTCAGTCACTCTGTATAATTAATGAAGGATGAGGGTCAAGTGAAGATGAAGACTGGTGATTAAAGAGAGAACAATAGATTGTTAACTTCTGCAATGGTGCTCCAGGGCACTCTGGATTGCTAACAATTAACCTCAGCATCCTTGTCTTTGGTTACATATATTGGGAAGGAAGAGAAGACAATAATTTAAAAGAGGGGTGTTGGGATCTATAAAAGAGCAAGACGCACCCCCACTCATGGGCTTTTCAGCTCCAAATCTCCCTTCTCTTAGGAAAAGTCTGTCTCTATCACTTTCTTAAATAACACTCGCTTTGTATGCTTGCCTTTGCATTCATGTTGTGTTTAATCTTCTACACTGGGGAATAAGAACCTGTTCCTTATCTCTAAGACTTGTATCATATGTTCCCTAGCTGGTGTTGCTATTGAGAAATGGTATAACCTTTAGTATGTGAAGCTTAGTGGGAGAAAGGGAGGTCACTAGAGGAATGCACATGAAGAAACTATTGGGACTTCAGCTTCATCCTATCTTTCATGGCTTCCTGGCTGCCATAAAGTGAACAATCCTCCTCTACCCATGTTTCTGCCTTTAAATACTATGCCAGCATAGCCAGAAGCAATGGGGCCAACGAAACCTCTCACACCATGAGCCAAAATAAACTTTTCTTCTTTATACGTTGATTATGTCAGGAATTTTTTATAGTGACAGAAAGCCAACTAACACAGTAAGTAGGGAAAGAGAAAAGGCTCTGACTAGTAGTCTTAGGAAAGTAGAAAGAAAATGTGAGCAGGCAGACCAATTCTCAGCTGGAAGACTGACCACACACTGGTCCTGTTCTTTTATATAGTATAGAATTTTGGTTGCCCTCAGACTTTGGAGCCATGACTGTTGAGCTAGAACTGGGAAATTTGGATGGAAGGGATAGAGATAGGAAATGAAGGTATCTACTTTCTTAGATTCAACTCAGACTCCATTTCCCATAGAAAATTATTGCATGTCAAAAACTCATTTCTGTTGGAATGGTCCACTTCACATGCATATGGATTCAACAGACATATTCCTAATGAACATGGTGCAAGTGAAGCATGCTATTTATAGAATATGAAGTTAATAGTGGTTTCAAGCCAGGCATGGTGGCTCACGCTTGTAATCCCAGCACTTTGGGAGGCTGAGACAGGAGAATTGCGAGTTCAAAGCCAGCCTCAGCAACGGCGAGGCACTAAGAACTCAATGAGACCCTGTCTCTACATAAAACACAAAATAGGGCTGAGGATGTGGCCCAGTGGTCGAGTGCCCCTGAGTTCAATCCCCAGTACCAAAAAAAAAAAAAAAAAAATAGTGGTTTCAGCCAGAATCATTATGTATTAAGTGATATCAGTCAACCATAAATTCAGCTCAGGGTCAATACATTGAATTGAGTGGCCAAGAAAAGTCATTAAACAGTATTAAAGAATGACTTTATTAATATATAGAAGTGATAAACTATTTAAATGCTTCAAATGGACTTTATCTAATGAGATAAGAGAGAAATGAAGAAGAGCAACATGACAATGAATTGGTCAACCTGGAGAATAGAAGAGGCAGAGAAAAAAGTGTAGAAAGATTCATTGGCAATGTGTCAACAGGAATTTTTGAAGGATAGAAGGTTCTGACTCCCCTATGTAATATCTTGTCCTTATGATAAATGTGGTAACTCAATACCAGCAGTAGATACAGATTCATCAGCTTTACAAAGTATGGTAATCTTTGTCTCTAAGATAAGCCAACTTCCTACCTGTTCCTGATTACACTGTCTTATAAAATTTAGTTTAACCTCATTTATTCTCATTGCAGGAGTTAACTGCAATTATTAGGATCTTTATATGAGAGCTACTTTTCTCATTATGAACCATTACTTCTGTTGTTCATGAGTTTGTTGGTTGTACATCATCCCTTAATAGTGAACAGCACTGTGTTTACTGAGTGAAGAAGCTGAAGCCAAACTCCAGATTATAATGGTCTGATCATTATCCTGCCCCCAAGAGGCCAATATAACTGCTAGCCTCTTCATATTTTGACGGTGCCAGACTTTTGCATCACATTTATTATTATTGCAGTTATTAATCTTATAAAGATGAAAGGTTAAAATTAATTAAGAGCCCATTGTGTGCAGGTTCCATGCATTGTATTTTGTGTACTTTACACATTTGTACTTTGTAGCAACCTTATTAAATAGTATTGTAATCTTCAAAGAATGGCCTTTTAAATTGGAAAGTTGTCTTTGTCAACCAATTTTTAGAGTCCACGTGGAACCATAGCAGTGGAAGAGATGTCGGCCTTCTTAATCTGACCAGTAAAACCAATCTTGATTATCAATGTTTTGATAGGTATCAGCTATGTTTCTCTGACACCTAAGATACTGATATTATTTCCCATTTTACAGAAGAGAAAAATGAGGCCTAAGTTTAATTTGAAGTGCTAAATTAGATTTGTTTATTGTTAAAAAACTCATTAGTGACAGAGCTGAAATTCACCCAAGTCTGTTAGACATTTTGTGCTGATTATCTCTAAGATATATTTACTCTTTAATTTTTGGTATGCAGAATATTGATTCTACATAAAACTAGCAAACTGGCCAAACAAGTGAGCATTCTTAAACCATTAAGTACAGTGAGATCTAACTGTTGGAAACTTGGGAGTTCTGTCTTTGGCTGTGAATCCTGAAACGCCACCTGTAATTTAAATATTTGCACATGTAAAAGATGAATCATAACTGTGGGAAAAGTCTCCTCCATTTACTGGCAGGCATTTGGAATCTGACCAGCATGAATTCTATCACCTTAACTGGAAAATTTTCTGGTTTATTCATACCTCATTCATCCACACCCAGAGATAACCTGAGGTTTTCCCTGGACAAATAAGTGAATGAAGTATCTGAGAGCTTAGAGAGGAACTGGGAATGTCCAAAGAAGAGAGGACACTTGAAAATTGAGGACAGAAGACAAACTGGACCCACTTAAGAGTGGAAACCTAAACAAAATGATAAACACGCCATGGGGGAATTCTATAAGAAATTAAAGAATGATGTCCAAGAGTAAGAAAGTAGAATTCATCTAAATGATTTCTGTGCCAGATGAACCACTGATGCAAAATCAGAAATGACAAATCTCTGCCAGACCAGGGGTGTCTTTCAAACCACAAGATGTCCCAGTACAAAATGGGAGTAAAGATACGATCTTTCTTCTAGCTTTCACCTTTTTCCTGCTTCACTCTCGGGCATCTCTTGACTAAAACGCCAGAGACTTCTTGCCACTTAGAAGTCTATTATCTTCCACAACATCTTCAGTAAATGGTGCTGGTGAAGTTAGACATGCAGAAGAATAACCCCAGATCCCTTTCTTCCATTGTATACAAAGAAAGTAACTCAAAATTGGTCAAAGATCTAAAAGTTACACCTGAAAATATGAAATGACTACAAGAAAACTAGAGGAAACAATGTGTTTTTAGTGATTTATTAGACAAAACCTCAAATGTACCAGCAACAAAAATAAAAATAGACAAATGGAATTATATAAAAAGAAGAAGCTTGTAAGTAGCACAGCAAACAATCAACAGAATTAAAAAGCAAGTTACAGAATGAGGGGAAATATTGCAAATTATTCATCCAAAAGAGACTGATATTCAGACTATAAGAAATTCAAAAGGCTGAATACTCAAATATGAACTCAAATATGAAGAAACTTCTCTTCTTTTGAGAAAAATCTGTTGATTTCTTAATATAATTTAGGGAGGAACTGGGAATAATAATCCAACTAAAATTAGATTAAGAAATAAACAGATTCTTCTCCAAAAAGGACATACAAATGGCCAACAAGTACATGAAAAATGTTCAATTTCATTAATCATCAGAGAAATGCAAATCAAAATCACAATAAGATATCATCTCACCCTTTTAGAATGGTTATCACCAACAAGACCAAAAAACAACAATGCTGGCAAGGATATGGAGAAAATGAAACTCTTGTATAGTGTTTGTGGTAAGTTAAATTAGTGCAGCCATTATGGAGAACAGTTAAGGAGGTTTCTCATAAAGCTAAAAATAGAACTACCATAAAATTTAGAAATTCCATTACTGGGTATATATACAAAGGAAATTAAACCAATATAGAAAAAAATAATTATACTCCCATGTTTATTGCTGAAATACAACAGCTAAAATATGGAATCAACTCAGATGTTCTTCAGTGCATGAATAGATAAGAAAAACACTTCCAGCACATTCCACTCATGACCTAATTCCCCCAACTAGTTCCCACCTTCAAGTAGTCCATTCAGCTATCAATGGATTAATCTATCAAATGAATTAGTCCACTGATCAAATGACTTAATACTCCCATGAGGTTAGTGTTGTCACAATCCAGTTATTGCCTAAAAACCCTTCCCCTGGACCTTGTTGTATTGGGAACTACGCTTATAACACACCAGCTTTTAGAAACATTTCAGATCCAAATAATAGCAATGGAATACTATTTTGCCACTGTAAGAATGAATCCTGTCATTTGTAGCAGCATGGCTGGAACTGGACATCATTATGTTAGCTGAAATAAAAAAAGACACAGAAAGACAAACACCACTTATTCTCAGTTATTTGTGGAAATTAGTTAAGTCATCATTGCAGAAGAACGGAATAGAATAGTGGTCACTAGAAACTGAGAGGGGCAGGTGAGGGTGGGTGAGAAGAAGTTCAAACAAGGGCATCAAAATGCAGTTAGAGGTAGAAGTACTTCTTGTTCTTCTTTAGTGCAACATGGTAACTACATGTTAAAACAATTGATAATATATTTTAAAACAACTAGAGAAGAAGCTGAAATACCTAACACAGAAAGATGATTAATAGTTGAAGACATGGAAATGTAGATTACCCTGATTTCATAATTACACATTGTATATATGTGTTTGAATTACTGTAATGTACCACATAAAGATGTACAGATGTTATTTTTCAATAATAAAGAAGTCTATTGGTTTTAAGTATGTAGAGTCCAGCTTACTCAACAAGTTAGTTCATGGGACCCTGAGAGAGGATGGAGCCCCAGGCATTTTCTCCTAGTCCAGTGTCACTTGAGTTTATCAGTGAAAACTTCCCTGTGCTCTCTGAAGCTAGGTAGTGAGCGCAGTCCTATTGAAAGAGAGAATAATTCTTCACAAAGAGGTGAGTTGACCTATGTGCTGGAAATTAATACAAAATCAAAAGTTAAATTTCCTGTAAAATAGAAATATTTGCAAATGTCTTTTTCTCTGAGCCTTTTGTCTTGAACCTAAAGGAACCACATATTTCCATTACTGGATCCTTGAGCTGCACCATAGCAAAGTCAGGCAGCATTACAGTTCAGTTAAAATAATACAAGTCCTGTGTCTGTTAAGGACAAATCTTTGAACTGCTCAAAGTAATAGGGAAAGTCTGACCAACTCAAGATCAGAGAGAAGATAGTAAACAAGCACCTTCTTAGGAGCTTGTTCTTTTGATAAAAAAGCTAACCAATGTATTTCCACAAGAACTCTCTAACGCACCCAGGCAGACAACTAGCTAAGGAGAAGCACCACACACTGAACTATCATCCCTTGGAAAGGGACAAACATGCATCACAGAAGTGAAAAGGGGTGAAAGTCCCTTCTCCCAGATTTCAGCTGGAATGAAATATATTTCAATTTTATGTGAGGAAGCCTACATCCTGGCAATGTCACCTAGTGTCACACTAAAATGATAAATGAGCTAAAATCAAAGAGAAAAAATTATACAGGAAACGTTTAAGCAAAGAACATTTATTCTTCCTACTTTCTAAGGAATCCGGATTCATGATGAGCAACCCGTTGAGGTTGCTACACACTCAAGGTATAACAACCTGTTTTTCCCGAAGGAATTTCTAATGAACAATTAAGCAAACCTTACAGGTAAAATTTAAATCTCTTTATTGGTAGTATGATCTGGGATAAAAACAACTTACTAAAGTGTGGGCTTTTTCCAGAACATTTTTAAACGTGAAAGGATGAGTCCAAGAATAAATCTTTTTTGAAATTAGTCTCCTCTATTAAATCTCATATTTAAAATATGAATTTTAAATTCCTGGTTTTTTTTTCCTTCCAGCATTGTAGCACTGCCTCAAATTGTGCTTGTCTTTTGAGGTAGTATACATCATGCCAAGAATTTACAATGAATTTTAAATAGACTTTCAATAAAATATGGCACATTCTCTTTTGTTCTGAATTGAAGTCAGATCCAAACTTCTAGAACAAGCAAAGTCATCCAAGCATATGCTTATTTAGCAAGTAGTTACCAAGCATCTTCTATTAGGAATGTTTTGTTTTTATAAAGTACTTTTGCTTCCTGAAGCATTATAGTGCTATTCAAAAGCAGCCTTGTATTAGTTGTAAATGCACATTGCCAACTCTAGGGCAATCACTTAATTTTTTTTTAAAGAAACATAATTGGTAGTCTAAGAAAGGAAAGAAAATAGAATCAGATAAAATATGACTCTATTTATGATTTCTAAGACCAAGATGTTGAAGTAACCAAGATGTTGAAGTGACTAGAATGTTCCTCAGCAGGTGAAAGTACACATAAAAAAAAAACTGTGGTGAATGCAGCCAGATGAATATTATTGGGAAATAAAAAGAAATGACCTATCAAGCCAAGGAAAGACCTGGAGAAAACATAAATATATAGCACTAGGTGAAAGAAACCATTGTGGAAAGGCTACTACTGTAAAATTTCAACTATGCAACATTCTGGAAAGACAAAACTGTGGAGGCAGGAAATCAAATCACTAGCTGCTGGTGTTAGGAGATAAATAGGTAGAGCACAGGGAATTTTTAGGGCAGTGAAACTATTCTCTCTGATGCTATAATAGTTGGTACATGATATTACACATTTATCAAAACCAGTGGAATACAAAACACCAAGAGTGAACTCTATTGTATTGCATGGATTTGGGGTGAAAAAGATGTGTTGGTGTAGGTTTCTCATTCTAACAAAGGTACCACCCTGCTGGAAAATGTTGATGTATAGAGGAGTCTGTGCATGTTGTGGGGCAGGGAGTTTTGGGGAATTACCTTAATTTCTGATCATTTTTGCTATTAACCTAAAGCTGCTCCAAACAGTAAAGTTTAGAAACTCATAAAATTATCTGCAGTCTTCGAAAATATCAAAGTTGCAATAGCTGAGAAAAGGCTTATTATTCTGATTAAAGGAGAATAAAGAGATTTGACAATGAATAGCAATAAATAATTCTGAACTAAATTTTTGTTGAAGACAAAAATGAAACCCAATTGACAGAACTTTTGAATGAATTGTAGGGATTAAATAGTTGTAATGAATCCACGTTAATTTTCTTTTTTTTGTTTTTTGTAGTGAGGGCCTCATACATGGTAGGCAAGTGCTCTAGCACTGAACCACACACCTAGTCTTCATAGCCCTCATTTCTTAATTTAGTAGTTGTACTGCTTATTTAAGACATTTTTATTTTTGTAATGTTTTTATTATTTCAAAACTTGGAAGACAAATATAAGAGAAAAATAGATTATTCTGCATGCTAATTTGAAAGCAGATTGTAGCAGTCACAAAGCGTACAGCCACGAAATCTGCAGGTAAGGGACTATAATCATTTAAGTCAGAGGTGGCAGTAGCTTAGATTCGAGGGAAAAAGGGGGAAGAGTGGAGAAGTAGTTGGACTCTGGCTGTATATTTGAAGGTTGAGAAAACACTTTGTGGATTATAGGGAAAATATGGGACTCAAGAAATTATTTTTATCTCATCAGCTAGGCCGGTGACAGTGCCAGTAGGAGACAGGAAGGAACAGAGGACAAGGAGGAATGAGCCAGGGCTCATCAACAGATAAATTATAATGCAGAGAAAGGTATTGTATAGAGATCTTCACTCAAAGATAATGAAAAACACATCAAGTGTAAAGTGTAACTAAGGAGGCAGTGTCACATTGATAAAACCAATGTAAAGAAGTCACATATAAGCCAAGGCATTGGCTCCTCTTAGATAGAACAACAGATGGGGTTTTGAGTGGAGGTGGAACATATAGTGGGACATCAGAATGGCTGCAAAAGTCTGTTTCTTTACCTGGGTAATAGGGTGTTAACCTTAGTATAATTCACCATACATTTATTTTTTGTGATTTTTTTCCATGGTTATATTTTATTTTGAAATGAAGATTTGAAACCATGGTCTGTAAGAGAAGAGGAAAAAGGAGATGGTATTCTGGAAAACCGTAAATAAAGCATCTCAACATTTTATTTGCTGATAAGTCTAACTAGGTGAGCACTGAAAGTTGGCCATTGAATTGGCTGCAATGGGAATCATTCATGACTTCAAAAAAGAGCTGCTTCTAATGAATGTGATGGAAAAGTCTGGCTTGAGAGGAATTAAAAAGGAAATAGGAAAAATAGAAAGAAAGTGAATGTAGATAAAATTTTTTGAGTTGTAACCATAAAGGGAATTAGGGAAAAGGGGTGGTTGCTGGATAGGTTAGATGGAATCAGGGAGTATCTTTTTAAGTATGTAGGTGGAAGATATTATAGTGTGTCTGTATGCAGATGAGAAAGATAAAGAGGAGATGATAAATGATACAGGATAGAGTTGGACTAGAAGCAAAAATCATGATCTTGTGTGGATATGAAGGAAAACATTCGCTGTAAAAGTGGGCCACTGGAAAAATGGAGCAAGAATAGACCCATTTAAAAGAAGAAATGGTGATACTCATAGGGACAGAGACAATGATGTTGATAGATTTCAAGGTAAAGGAATGAGGTAGATTTCTGAGGAGAAAACTTCGGAGAAGAGGTAGAAAACTAGTGAAGAATTGATCGTGTGTGCCTACACAATGAGTCGTGAGACAGATTTGTAGAGTTTCTTGACATCTGATCTATTGCAGTGACAGCAGAATGGTTTCCATTCTGACTGGTGGAGAGAAGTTCTTAGGTGTCTGGATAACAGGACTGAAAGATGGATGACTTGGAGCAACCTGTGGGGACTATGCAGCAGCAGTGGCTACCTCAGCCAAGTACCACTGTGGACAGCCATCACCGAGCCCTTGATCCCTGCCCTGGTGCCTTTGCTTTGTATTCTGTGCATCCCAGAACTTAGGAACATGTTGGGGAAAAGGAAGGGCAGAAAACCCAAACCAACTAAGGGTAAGTTCTGCCACCAGGTAAAATGAAGCACAAAATAGAAATTGTTCAGTTATGCACAATTATAGAAAACAAGTATTTCTTGTGCATTTGAGTGTGAACTGAAACCCATATTAGTTCCATGAGTTCAGTGGTTAGTAATTTAACCATTTAATACTCTTTAAGTACCAATTATATCAAGAAATTAGGGGTTTATTCACATTGAGCACTTATGTTTGGAAAAATATCTCTATCATCTTGTACTTCATTTTATAAGAGGAAATTAGAATTCAAAGAGAAAATATACTTGTCCAAGGTTATATAGAGAATTTGTGGCCAATTTGAATGAAACATATCTATTGTTTTAGGGGAAGTAAGTGTTCTATGACCTAGAAACAATTTGTGTACCTATTCTCAGACACTTGAATTCAGTATTTTTAAAAAATAAGAAAATAAAAGAAACCTTAAATACATTAAAGTCTAACCAAACTTAAACATTTGAACTTTTCAAATTGTTCTCCATAGATCTATAAATATATTAACTGAAAGAGAAATTAGAAAAAATAAGAAAAATTTCAACTGTTTAAATTTCATTTATAGTCAATACCAAATATGGATATTAGAGAGTTAGCCACAAACTCAATTATCAATATGTTTAATCAGACGGTACTTTTTGAGATTAAATAAACATGAAGAAAAGAAAGTCCTAAAATATTTATGAATGGTGAGATTGAGTCAGTACTCTAAGGTTTCATACATGATAAAAATACTGTTTCCTGTAGTCATTGGAGAAGGCTTCATAGAGACAGTGAGATCCTATCCAGGGTTAAAGAGTTGCGTGAATGCACATAGAGAACTGACACGGCACTCTAGGGCAGAAAAATGATTGAAGGAGGAAACATGTCAGTTATGAAGCAGAGAGGGTTTAATCACTCACAAGGAAGCAATCTACCAACACTTCTGAGTGTTGTGCTCATTCTGTTCTTTCAGATTGCAAGCAACAGAGACACACTCAAATAATGTCATGTAATGGGGGCTTGTTTTATTTTGAGCCAGTTATTCTCCTTTGGAGTTTCTCGAGGGTGACTTTTCTCCCTAGGCATTTCTGTTATCTTTATTTTCCTTTGCCTCTTTTTAAATCACTCTCCCACCTGCAAGGTGGAGGCTGAATAGAAATGCATTAGAGAGATGAATAAAATGTTAATCAACACATTTATCTTTAACCTTAAGGAGTTCACAGCCTCAGTCCCTTAACAGGGAAGACACCTCAACTTGCTATAACACATTCTACAATGCAAGACAGCAGAGGGTGCTATGGGATCAGCACAAAGGACCAATGGTTCAGTGTGAAGAGGTCAGGGTTCATGGCAAGCATTCTGGAGGAGATATGTCCATAAGCCAGGTCTTTAAATATGAGTTGACAAGGTCAAGATTTGTAAGACTGCAAGCAGAGAAAGCCCTATGGAAAACAGTATGCATGATTCATCATGGTAGGGAATGAAGGACTAGAAAGTAGAAGATGAGAAGATGATATAAGCTAGCAGCAGCCAGCTAATATCTAGGCTTGTGTGCCCTGCAATGGATTTTCACTTGTCTCAGAGGCAATGTGTTGTCATTGGAAGTTTTTAGCAGTAGAGTATTGCACTGAATTTAGGACTATAATTTGGGTGAAGGATGTGTACAAGAAAGGAAAAGATGAGAAAATCAGTAACATAAAACATATTTTGTAATATTTCTTAATTGTACATATTTCATAATATTTCCTTATATAGACTATGCCCTGGAGTCATCTGCCAGTACTTTGTTACATTAGGTAAGATGGCAAAAAAGATACTATTAGAGAAGAGAGCTCAGGGTAGACATAAGGCAGTGAAATTATTTTTTCCTGACCCTTGAGTGGTACACTACAGAGTGAACCAGATTGTTTCAGTGATGGGCTTAGGGTGTCACATTCTTTTCTCATCACAATGTCCCCATTCCTGAAGAAAGCTACATTCAACAAGTCCTATATTATTAAAAGGCATGAACTTTCTGTGCAACTAGCTCAAAATGAACAATTTAGCTTCATTTTATGCAATAGAATTTATTATCATCACAGAGCACAGAACTCAGCAGTAATACTTAGATCTTAATGCCAAAATCTTGTCATACTCTTCAGTTGATAGAATACAAATATCAAATGATCATCCAAGGAAAATTTTCTCAAAATTCCTTTCAGACTTGCTTGAATTGGAGCATTGGAAAGGGACAAATGTAACTGTTAATAGGCAAGTACTCATGCAAGAGCCATCAGTGAATCTTTTATAGGTTTGTGAATCCTCAGTACTATTTCTCACTTTACTTGGCACAACTTTTGAGGTGACTGAACTTGTTTGGTCTGCAAATAGAAAGGATGTAAAGGTATGTCATTCATTAAAATAACTCCATATTGAGTTTGCCAACACAAGAGAACATATTTTACATTAAATTTCATTCTTCATAGTAAAAGTATCACTTGGTACAGTGATATTTTGATATATTCTGAACCTGAAACAGTAACTGCTCCAACAATACTGCCAAAATAAACTTGTTAATGAGGGGAAAAAAGAGTGGTAATGGAAATTTTTTACTTGAATTGTTCAGGTTGTTTATTTTCTGAGGATGAATATGCAGGATAATTTTGAAACATTCCATTCAATTTTGCTTTTCACTGGCTACTTAATGTAGTATAGTGAATGTCACAAGCTTTTAAATATTGAACAAAAATGAAGAGAAAGATTTTCTAAATACTAGTTCTGACAGACGTAGGAGGGAGGTTAGTAGCCCTGATTTAAGATACAGACTCTGTCCCTCTGAACAGGATTCTAATACGCATTCCTTATGGTTGCATGTTAGAATGTTCCTTTTCTCTTTTGTATGTTTTCCAGGGAGAAAGCTGAGATTATTCTGACTATGAGAGGATGTCTGCTTTGCCAACAATTTCTATTCCACAGGGAAAGGGCGGGCCAGCATTGTATAAACTCCACAAGTTCCCACTCCAGCCCTGCTCTCATTTCCATATTGAATTCCACAAGCCCCTCTGACTACAGCTGGTAATACCACAAGGGATTTTGCACAACTCCAAATTATAGGACTAGAGTGGATACTGGGAAAAAATGAAGTGACTCAATTCCTCACAAGCAGTGTGGTGCTCCTGTGAAGAGTCCAGTTAATAGAGCTGATGAAATTGAGTTGTTATTTTTGTGTCAAAGTGATGGAAACCCAGATTATATATTTTTTAAAAGGCCAAATAAATAGTATTTGCCTTCTTTCTTTATTTCTTTTTTTAAAAGCAAAACTTAGGAGAGATCACAGAGGATATATACAATCTGAGTCACTTTCAGAAGAATTCTCCAACTGCCTTTCTTAGTTTCACTGTGCAAAGCAAATCTTCCTGTAAAGTTTGTACTTGGCCTGAGAATCTTAAATATCAAAAGTTGTAGATGAAGCAGAATGTCATTTTTAGGTTTATTTTTAACTCTTTTCTTCCTTTAAAATTTTTTTTGACATTTATAACAATTTATGTTTACATATATATCTCTACATATTATATCATATGTAAGAATACATTTATGTTTATAATAATTCTTTCAAACACAATACAACAAAGGCTTAAAATTAATTAATTAGAAAGGAAACGTGAGAAACAATTATCCCTATAACAAAATCTAAATCATCTGCTTTCATCGAATCTTACAATTTACTTTGTTAGTATATATCTTATCTATGTATGTTTCTGAAATAGTAAATATATTTATCTTCTTACATGTCATACAAAGGGGAATATTTCTTATCTTGAAATCTCAAGTGCTTACAGTGAACACAGGAGAAAAGTATTATTTTGTTGTTGTTGTTGTTGATGGACCTTTATTTTATTTATTTATTTATATGTGGTGTTGAGAATCAAACCCAGTGCCTCACACATGCTAGGCAAGCACTCTACCACCAAGCCACAATCCAAGCCCGAGGAAAATATTTAAAGCAATTTTAACTTGTTAAGAAAACTTTCACTAGCTTTATTATTTTTAATACTCTCATTTTTTAGTGGGAGTCTTGTCTTAATCTTTTATACTTGCTTGCATTGTTAGACTCTTGTCTTAACCTTTATGCTTGCTTGCATTGTTAGATAAGCACATATGGTTTGCCTGGAGTAGATTTATTCTTGATTGTATCACAGAATGGGGGGGAGTATAAAATATTAATAGGGAAGAAAACAAATTATGGCAATATCATGATAAAGAATAGAAGTTTCAAAATTTATTTTTTTTATTTTTTCTGTATGTGTGGCCATCTGAGTAAAAATGATCCCCACAGTTTTGTAAGAGGATTTTAATACATACTTTTTCATTTGTGTTTTTACATAAAGTAAAAATAAAAGCTGCAAAAATCTCTTGGATTTATCTGTTTCTTTTTGCTTGTGGAAACTTTAATATTATCAAGAATCAGCCAAATCCCACAAAACTATTACCTTTCAGGACTTGTCAGAGGGTGGTACTGCTCTTGGCAGAATTTTTCCATGCCTAGTTACCATTTGTGGGTTCTATGCAACTTTTATCACATTGCTTAAATAAAAACAAGATGATCAGATAAGTGAGCATAAGAGAAAAGGGCAGCTTCAGAAAACTCAAGTGTAATCTTTCTAGGTGCAGCGTCCAGCTGGACTTGACAGGAGTTATGGCCACATCAGGAGGAAAGATAGCCCTTGCACTTAAGGTGGTTTTGTTTCAGTGAAATGATCAGGCCTCTCCTGTTTTATCTTAAACTTGTGGAGATGGTTTATATTTCTGATGAGGGCAGTCAAATAATGCACTGGAAACCCAAGCTGGTTTATCCTCTGGCTATGGAGGTAAGTTATACTTTACATTTCAACCCAGAGGATGGTGTAAATTATATAGTCTTATGTGCTCCCCCCTAAATTAAGGTTAATTTTTCAGATTAGCATTGAAATAGGTGTTACATCTAGGGTTTGGAGAAGATGAGTTTGTAGTAGAGTTCAGTGAGTTAACATAGACACGTTTTCCTTCCTTACTTTCCTCCCTCCCTTCCTTTCTTGCTGATTTGCATCTTTCATGCATGTTACCACCAATATTGTGCTTATAACCTTCACCCACTAGTTTAGTACAATGCTATGGCCTGTGTTTTGATTGGGTGGCACCAGTTTTCATTAGCTTTTCAACCTTAAAAAAACTGAGAGTCATTGATTCTTCACAGTCATTAAGGTGTCAAATCGCAATTTCAGTTCCATTTCTTGTTTCTATTATCTGTTTCCAAGAGCTTGTTCACCATAAAATTTATTAGAAGAGATGTATCTTCTTGTGTTCATGTCTTTAAAATATCTGTAAACAGATTTTTTTTAATAGTAGGGAACATCTTTTGTAGGCAAATGGTGCAAAAACACATGAATTACAAATGAAAACAAATGGGCCAAAGTTCACTATAGTTTGGTGAATAAACAAGGGTCACAGAGGCTGAAAATAGGCAACTTACCAGACTTCATATTTCTGCCGACACAAGTCTAAGAACACAAAGAAGTAGTATCAGTAACCTAATTCTTATTAGGTTATTTCTTATTCTTTTCTTTTAAATGTAACTTAACCATATTGTGAAAAGCATCTTGTCTATGACTACATTTATATGATAAAATTCTATAAAAGATTATAGAATTTATGAGAAATAAAGCTTTAGTTGACTTCCATTCCCTGCCATTCAATGAACCCAGACTTGATTGTAGATAAAGCAAGTAGTAGGTGAAACAGAATTCATCTATGTCTGGAATACATAGTCAAAAAAGACAAATATTGTAAGACAGTAAAAAGTGTTAGGATATACACAAAAAGGGGAGAAATTACTTCTACTTAGAGAGATCAGTACATTTCTTGGAATTTAACAACAGGGTATTATTGTCACACATACTGATCCATACAGCATACCTACCAAGGAGCTTTTTTGGTTGCCATTGGCCTTATGTTTAGCTGAGGTTGGAGATAACATGGAAGTAGTTTTATCAGAAGTCCTAGTGCATCTTTTTTCTATTAAATTCCTGTAGCTGGATCTTAAGGTCCTTTGCAATTTGACCACCCCATATTCTCTTTTACTCTTCTACTTATGTCCTACACATTTTCTGAACTTTTAGCAAATTCCCTAATTAATCAGGCTTTATTATGTTTTCTGGTTTGGTGCTTTTTTTTTTTTTTTGGCTTTTGTATCCATTGTTTGCTCTGTCTAGAATGCCCTTCACTTACCTCATGAGTATATTGATTTTTAAAATTCAATTTAGATATCAAGTCTTGGGCAGTCTCCTAGGCTATTTAGAGTCCCTTAATCTTAATCTTGCTATCACTAAGAACATTTGTATTTATTCCTTTTTTGCCCTTCTTTTGTTTTGTTTTGGTACCAGGGATTGAACTCTTGGGCACTCAACAACTGAGCCACATCCCCAGCCCTATTTTTTGTATTTTATTTAGAGACAGGATCTCACTGAGTTGTTTGTACCTTGCTAAGCTGCTGATGCTGGCTTTGAACTCCCAATTCTCCTACCTCAGCCTCCTGAACCACTGGGATTACAGGTTGTGCCATTGAGCCCAGCTCCTTTTTTGCTTTTATTTCATTGTATGTGATAGGGAGTGTATTTAAGTTTCTACACTTTCTGGAATAAACGATGTTTTCTGCTTCTCGCTTTGAGTGTTTCTGCGTCTCACTGGGGCTAGATTTTTACCTACACCCCGGGGCCTGGGGAGAGTGGCCCCGTGGATCACTACCACCATACAGAGAGACCCCATATTACCTTCCCCAGACACCCCTTCTTTCTCCATCTCTCTGGACCCTAACTCGTCGAGAAACCCATGTGGTGCTCCCCCTTTTAAGCAATAGTCTTATGTTTAAGATCAAATCCATTTTAAAAAGATTTTTGTGGCTGTAAGAGAAAGGTCCAATTTCATTGTTTTGCAGGTGGATCCTAATACACACTCCTTGTGCTTGCATGTTAAAATATTTCTTTTTTATTTTGTATGCTTTCTAGGAACATATTGTGATTATTCTGACTTTTGTATTTGGATATGCAGTTTTCTGAACACTGTGTGTTGAAGAGGCTATCTTCCCACCCATTGTGCATTCTTGTCACCCTTGTGGAAGATGAGTTGACTGTTGTATGTTTAAGTTTATTTCTGGACTCCATATTTTATTCCATTAGTGTAAATATCTGTCTTTACACCAGTTCCATAATGTTTTGATTACTATGGTTTAATAAAATATTTTGCAATGATAAAAACAATAGACTTCTCCCTGTGTTCTTTCTTAGAATCATTTTGGCAATTCAGAATTATTTTTTAATTCTGTGAAAATTGGTATTGAAATAGTGCCCTGAATCCATAGATTGCTTTGGGTAGTATAGATATATATTTTTAACAACATTAAGTCTCTCAGTTGATGAACATGAGTGTAAAACCAGAGGACCAGAAGGAGATAAATTAAAACTGCTGGGCAAGGCTTTATTGGAAATGCACGCTCTCTCTCAAGCTGAACTCTCCCGTCCATCAGAGTGTATACAAGAGAATGGCGCCCTTGTTCGGGCATACAGACAATTTCAAAAGGCCCGGCCAGGAAGGGGAGGGCTTGGGACAGGAAGAGAAGGCCAGAGTCCTTCCTGGATAGGTCAGGAAAAATCTGCTGATTGACAGGAGGTGCCTCTACAGGTGACGTCAGCATCTGGCTGGCTGCTTTTAGGTGGACAACCTGAACCCTGAACTGACGAAACATTCTGGCCTTTTTGATGATATAGGACAGCAGATTCAGTCTGGCTAGTTCTTGCAGGATTAAGGATGCCAGAGAGGGGGAGATGGCTTAGGTGTTGGTCAGGCAGGGAGGCAGATGCAGGGGTGTGGGAGCCTCTGGTTGTCAGTCATGTTGCTTGAATATAGATGCCTCACCTGTGGGTAGGAATAGAGGCTTGGGAGAGATTACAGATTAGCAGAAAAAGAAGGGGGCTGCCAAAAAATTTTGAGTTTGGTGGGAGTCCAGTGCTGGTCAGTTCTGTAATAAAATTTGTTCAGGTTTCTGAGTAGCGGTTACTGCATAATCGAGTCCTCTTGCCCCAGCCTAGAGGCAGCAAATGAGGGCCAAGGAGAGCCCTTTTTGCCCTAGAAAGGGAGGTGGTAACAAGTCATGGTAATTCAGCCTCACTGTACAGCTAATTGAAGAACATCAATGGACATTACAATTATGATTCAAATCTACACAGAGGAAACAGTCTGAAATGTAGGAAGTATAAGGGTTGAGAATTCGTCCCCATAACAAGGCTGGAGAGGACAAGGCATGTAAACATAGTATTTGGTTTTTAATGTCACAGATGTCTAGCTTTAAACTATTTTTAAATGCCCAGGAATGGCTGTGTTCTTGGTTTTGTTGTTTTGCTAGGTGTTTAAGATGAAGCAAATCAAATTGACTTTTGTTCTTACCTATTGTTAAGAGTCACCTTTTGGTATCCTGAGAGGCATCCTTGAGGAACTTGAGAGCAGCTTATTAGCTCTGCTAATGCCATCTGCGTTAGGATAGGTTGAGGTCTGGCGCTGACCATATGGCTTCCCCAGGAAGCATGAGAGATGGTTCCCTCTCTCTTTGACCTTCCTCTCCATCGTATGGCATTTGATCAGCTCTTTAATTCTCTAATGGTCTCAGAAATCTCCCTGATCAGGAGGTCCTGTGGCCCAGAGTTGTAGAGTGCTTTAGAGAAGTTTCCTCATTTCTTGGATTCAGGCTGACTCAGAGGGCAAGAGCAAAATACTGGTTTTCTTGGCCCTTTAACTTAGTTTTAGTTTTTAAGTCTTGACTGTAAACACTCAGCGAGCCAATCTCACCAGTTACAAAGTAAGGATACTGGGCTTTAACTTTAAGGTCTATCTGTCCTGTAGGGGATGGCTTTTTTTTTTTTTTAATTAAATTGGATTGTCTGTTCTTGAAGTACTACCTCTGTAAAACATTAACAGGCAATAGTCAAAGTTTAGGGAAAATACAAAATAAAATTAACAACAGTAAAAACATATCTGGTTTGTGTAATAGCTTTCTCAAATTTTGGCTGAGTTACACATTATATCCCTGTTTGAGATCCTAATGATCTTTACAACAAAATTAATCCTTTGAACATATCTTTAAATGAACTGAAGTCTTGCCGAGTTTGAAGCCATTGTAGTAAGCTGGGAGACAGAACTATCTCAGGTAAGACAAGGCTCCTTGAAAAACCTTAGCAGAATATTAAATAGATTAGGTCCTCATTTGTTTAAAAGATCACTCTGATGTAAAAATAACCTAAAGCCTTATCTTATTGATGATAGGTTCAGTTATAAAACATTAAATGATATAAATCGATACCATACAAGTTCATTTGAAGAACAAAGAGCATTGATATAATGCTCTTTAAAACATTCTACTTTAAAGCTTGTATATCTGAAAGAAATGAACAAATTTAATATAAAAATAGAACTAGTAGAACCATATTACATTGATGTTATCACATTAAGTTTAGTTCTCAAAGAAAAATTTAGATTCTAACTTTTTGTTTAATCACAATTGTAAACCTTTTGACCAGAAATATTTTCTTTCCTTCCAATATATACCATATTTAGAATCTTTGATTCCTTTTGTTCATATCCCAAAGCAATCCTTGTAATTTTTTGAACTTAGGCAACAGTAGAAACCTTTAAAAGTTCATATAGGAATATATAAACCTGTGTTTACTCAATTTAAATTGAACCTTTTAAATCACACGAATTAAAATATTTGGATCCATTTTTTTTTGGTTTTAATTTATGAGTGCTCATTATCTGTGCCAATTTTGATACCATGTACATGGTACACACACACACACACACACACACACACACACACACAATAGTCAAGGCCTGCAGGCAATGTTAGATTTTTTTTTTTTAAAAAAACTCCATGGTTGAATAAAATAGGACTGATCAGAAAACATTATCCTAGATGTGAAGGATTAAGGTCATGAGCTCAAAAACAAGAACTTAAGAAAACCAAGAGTCTTAGAAAAAAATGATGTGGACGGTAAAATAAAAAAAATGCAGGGTGGTTCGTGTGGACGCAAGCGAGAGATGCAGGGATGCGGGGTGAGCAGGTTCCGCCCAACGGCCTCGTCTCTGCCCTCCAGTGCTGGGACTGAGGCCGGCTCCACCTCCCGGGAAGATGGGGCTGCAGTTCGGCAGAGCCGAGAGTGAGGGGAGGCGGGGTCTGGGTAGGGAGCGGGACATAATGGTGGCCGCACGTGTAGATTGGAGAGTGAGGAAAAAGATACAGAAGAGCAAATGGGAAAGGGGGTTTGGGATTTTCCCTAGTGAGAAGAACTTGAGAGGACAGAACAGATGGGAAAGGGAGGGGCGAGAGTGTACTTTCCAATAATACCTTACCGTAAGGAGTTTCTGTCCATTTCCCCATCTGGTGACAAAAATTAGCCAAATCAGTGAGGATATGAAAATCAAATGTTCCCCCTGGAGGCCATTTTGATCCGTTATCTAAGCCATACTGCAGTGGAAAAAAGGACCAGATGCTTCCGACGTAGGTCTTTAGCAAATCCTAGCTTCTCAAAATTGTGATACACACAGCCCAAAGGAGTTTTGGGGTCTACAGAAGAGTCGATGTTTCCCATGACCTCTCAGCACTCCCAGGAAGTGGGCAGGAACAGAAAAAGGCATCCCTAAAAATGTTTGCATCCACAGGAGAATGGAGGGCCAGGCAGAAAATTCAGGCATCCCTGTAAACTCTCCAGGGCCCGGATGGCAGGTGGCTAACACGAGGACTGGGGACGTCTCCCCAATCCAAGTGGCCCTGTACAGAGAGACCTATTGCACACGTGTGACTTATCAGATAGGCCTCTGGAGCAGACGGACGGACCGAAGGGAGGCTGAGAGGCCAGAGGAGACAGGGAAGGCGCGGCCTACCTCACTTTTGTCAATCCGGGAGAGGGGAGACAGAGAGCGGCTCAGTTCTCCTGGTCCGGAGGGCTTGCCTTGACCCCAGTACAGGGGGAGGTTCAAAAACCCTCCTGGGTTTCACACACCACAATGTAAAACCAGAGGACCAGAAGGAGATAAATTAAAACTGCTGGCCAAGGCTTTATTGGAAATACAAGCTCTCGAGCTGAACTCTCCCATCCATCAGAGTGTGTATGGGAGAATGGCATCCGCGGTCGGGCTTACAGACAATTTGAAAAGGCCCGATCAGGAAGGGGAGGGCGTGGGGCAGGAAGAGAAGGCCAGAGTCCTTCCTGGGTAGGTCAGGAAAAGTCTGCTGATTTACAGGAGGCGCCTCTACAGGTGACGTCAGCATCTGGCTGGCCGCTTTTAGGTGGACAACCTGAACCCTGAACCGACCTAACAATGAGTATCTTCCAATTTATTTGTGTCCTCTTTCTTTTATCAATGTTTTATTATGTTCAATGTACAGAGTTCTATCTTCTTGGTTAAGTTCCTATTTTATCCTCTTTTGTTGTTATTATAAAAGGGATTGTTTTATGAACTTCTGTTTGAATTATATTTTTTTAGTCAGTGGAATAGAAATGCAACAGAATTTGATTGCTGATTCTGTATCCTACAACTTGCTGAATTCGTTTTTTTTGGTGTGCAACTTTTAAGTTTTGTTTTGTTTTACATATAGCATCATGTCATATGTGAACAGAAATAGTTTTACCTCTTCCTGTCTGATATAAATTCTTTTTCTTTCTTGCATAATTGCTCTAGCTAAGGACTTTAAGTTCTATATTGAATGAAAATGGCGAATGTGGACATTCTTACCTTATTCCTGATCTTAGACAAAAAGATAATTTTTCATTGTGGAGAATTATGTTAGTTGTTGGCTTTTCATCTATGGGTCTTGTTTTGTTGAAGTAATCTTCTATTCTTATTTTTAATCATGAAAAAAGTTGAATTTTGTCAAATGCTTTTTCTGCATACATTGAGATGATCGTGTATTTTTATTATTTGTTATGTTAATGTGGTTGATTGATTTGCATATGTTAAATGATATTTGCATCACAGGAATAAATCCTACTTGGTCATTGTGTGTAATCCTTTCAATATGTTATTAAATTTGATTTGTCATTATTTTATTGAGGATTTTTGAATTTATTCTTATCACTAATATTTGCCTATAGTTGTCTTTTTTCTTCCTGAGAGTGCCTTCTTTTCTTTCTTTTCATTTTTCTTCTTTTTTCACTTTTGTATCAGGGTAATGTCCTCCTACAATGAATTTGGAAGAGGTTACACATCTTCAGTTTCTTGGAAAGGTTTGGGGAAAGATTGTCATCAACTCCTCTTTAAAATGTTTGTTAAAAATTCAACAGTGAAGCCATCTGGCTAAGTTTTTCTTTATTGGAAAAATTTTAAGTACTGATTCAGTCTTCTTAGTTTAGATTATAGGTCTTTTCAGACTTTCTATCTTTCCATTATTCATTGTTGTATTTTGAATTTTTCTAGGAATGTATCAATTTGTTCCAACTTATTCAATTTGGTAGATAATTTTTCATATTAGTTTCATACTACTTTTTATTTCTGTAGTATCAGTTGTGATGTTTTCTCTCTTTCATTTCAGATTTCTATCTTTTCCTTACTGCTTCTAAAGTTTCATCAAGCTTAATTTTTTCAAGTAACCACCTATTAATTTTCTTGATTTTTTTCTATTGTTTTTCTATATTCTATTTCATTTATTTCTGCTCTAATTTTTCTTTCTTTCTTCTCCTATCTTTGGATTTAGTTTTTTTTACTTTTTCTAGTTCCTAGCAGGTAGAATTGCATTGTTTATTTGAATTCTTATTCTCCTCCTCCTCATCCTCCTTCTTATTCTTCTCTTTCTTCTTCTCTTTCTCCTTTTTCTCAGTGTTGGGGATTGAACCCAAAGTTTCACACATGCTAGGTAAGGACTCTATAACTGAGCTACATCCCCAGCCCTTCTTATTTTCTTTTTTAATATAAGTATTTACTGCTATAAATTTCCCTATTAGTATCGCTTTTGCTGCATCATAAGTTTTGATTATTGTGTTTAATTTTTATTTATCTTAAGATATATTTTTACTTATATTTGGCTTCTTCTTTGACCCATTGATTGCCCAAGAGTGTGCTGTTTATTGTGAGTTTTCTAGTTTTCCTTCCACTAGTGATTTATAGTTTCATTCCAGTGTTTAAAAAAAATAATTGATATGATTTCATTCTTAAAATTGTTAAGACTTTTTTGTGACTTAACATATAATCTGCACTGGAAAATATTCCATGTACGTTTACAAAGAATGATGATTCTTCTGCTGTTCATTGGAAGGTTCTGTGTTTTTTGTCTATTGATCTACAGTGTTGTTCAAGTGCTTTGTTTCCTTTTTAACTTTCTGGATTTCTATCCTTCATTGAAAGTAGAGGTGCTGGAATTTAATAGTCCCATGTTACTATCTATTTTTCTGTTCAGTTCTGTCAATGCTTACTCCATATATTTAGATGCTTTGATGTTGGGTACATATGTTTATAATTGTGACACCTCCTGGTGAATCCACCCTTTTTATCATTACATAATATTCTTCATTATTTATTCTGACTATTTTTGACTCAAAGTCTACTTTGACTGATAAAATTATGGCTGCTCCTGCTCCTTCTTGATTATTATTTGAATAAAATATCTTTTCCCTCATTCTTTCACTTTCATCTTATGTATGACCTTGAGTCTGAATCTTTGTAGAGAGCATATAGTGGTATCTTGTTCTTCTTTTTTTAAAAAAAATTATCCATTAGTCTATATCCTTTGATTGTGGAACTTAATCTATTTGCATTGAAAGCAATTTTTGTTAACTTCTATACAAGGATTAAAAGTGATTTCCCCCCCACAGTTACAGTACTATAATATTCTCTATTTGTCTATATACTTACCTTTAATGGTGAATTTTATACATTTCCATACAAGTTTTTTAGTTAGTAACTTCCTTTCTGGTTTTATCCTACCAATATACAGATTCTTCATAATTACATATGTTTCTAAAATGAATGAAAGTTTACCAACTCTATCCTAAAAATACTGAAAGAGGCCTTTTTATAATCAAGAGGTAAATACAAGAGTGAAGAGCTTCAGATCTTTGATTTATACTACCAGCAGTATGTTCATCAATGAGAAGACAATTGGGATTTTTATTTTTAGCATTAAGTAAATTACCAAGGCACATCAATATCGGCATTTCCCTGAATGATCAGATTAGAGTCCATTTGGGATAGGTCACATTGAAAAGAATATTGATTTTGGCCCCAGAATTTAGAGTATATTGGTACTGTACAGCTAACTGACACAAAATAATTGATTTTATTACTTTTTCCCCTAAAAATATTTATTATAGTTCTTACTTATATTTTATGTTTATAAAGCTTTCTTAAACTAGTAGTCTCACAAAGCAGTTTGTTGCCAAGCAGTCTCTTTGTCCTGGTAATTTTAGCTCTCATATAGTCCTTCTTTGTTTCCTAATTTTTTTGCTCCTTTATAATTTTTAAATTTGTCCTTTATTTCATTGCATGTTTCTGTGGTCCATTAAGGTATTCAAGCCTACTAATAACCCCATTGTAGAAGTGAAGAAATATTATTTCACATCAACTCACATAAAATGCAATGGAATAGAATATTTACACATTATTTCAAACACAGTGTTCCTTACTAATGTCTATATTGTCTCCCTGTCTGCCATGTCCATATAACTACATGTCAATAAGTATCACCTTCCCCACCCAATGTGATTAACCAGACCTATCTCCTTTCTCCTCATTCACCTCATTCTTTTATGGTATGCCCTAATAGAGATTCAATTTACCCCTTATGCAAGGATGCTGCCAGCTGGGCTGTGGCTTATGGGGCTAGAAAAGATTGTGCTAATAATATCTGGATTCATGTAAGGATATTTCCATACTTACTTCTTTCGTAACCCATTTTTCTCTTCGAAGACTGGCTTTGGGCTTCATATTAAGCTGATTTCACTGGTCAGGAGAACATACCTCATTGAGAGACCATTGTAGTTCCTATACAGACATAGCCTTGGATGAAACAGAACAGGTGACACTTCCTAAAGGTGGAAACTTTTCTGTCTTTGTTAGATCCAGAAGTCTTCCAGATTTCTGTCATCCAGCAGGGAAGACGTGAGTCCTGTGCTGAATAGTATGGACGCTGACACTGAGGATTTTTATTGGTTTTGGCCATTTGGGTGCCTTAAGAAGAATGCAACAAAGTGTGCTGAAGTTCCAAGAACTCTCCCAAAACCATATTTTTGTCTATTTCACTCAAGTTCAGGTACAATATTTGGAATATATATATGATAGCTGGCTAGACTAGCTTTTAATACCAAAGATTATAGTCATGTTTCTTTAATTTCATCTTTGGATACTGAATTAACTTTGGATACTGGAATTACGTACTCATGTTGATTTTTCACATGAAAACAAATTTGTTTACAATTAGGAAATGAATTTGAACATGCTGAATGTAAAAATAAAGTAACATATAGATATAAATCCACTCAAAAACCTTTTATATACAAGTCAGTTTCCATCCATATATAAACAGGATAAGTAACCACAGCCTTTCCCTTTAAGATCCAAAAAAGACAAAGAGGCTTTTTATCACTATTTCCATGCAACATTTGTACTGGAGGTTTAAGCCAATTCTATAAGAAAAGGAAAACAAATAATAAAAATAAAAATTGGGAAAGAAGAAATAAAATTCATTAATCGCAGATAGTACATACTATATCCAAAAGAATATTTTCCAAAAAATAATAGTTCCACAAAGACATAGATATAACAATTAATATATAACAATATATTGCATTTCTAATATAATATAATGAAGAATTAAAGATGAGTACTTTTTTAAAAATAAAGACCATTTATAATAGCAATTAAACATAAAGTAACTAGGAATAAATCTAACAAAAGCTGTCCAGACTCTGTGAGAAAAGACTTACATGGCTCTAATAAAGTATATTTTAAAAACCCCAAATAAACAGACATTTCATATTCATGTTGTGGAAGACTCAATATGTAACTGTTAATTTCCCCCCCAAAGTCAATACTTTTTAAATTTCAATTACTTTCCCCTTTAATAAAATTTGACAAAACAAATGAAAATTTGTGGAACTGCAAAGGACCCAAAACAGCATCATTTTCTTGAAGCACAAGTTGGGTAAACCTGTGTTAACATAAATGGATTTTATAAGTTCTGGTAATAAGGAAAATGTGATGTTAGTTCAGGGAAATGTGTCAAATGAACAGAAAGTTGAATCCAGTCAAAATTATAGACAAAAAAGAAGAAGAAAAGGCATTTGGGATATTACCAAGGAGGTATTGCATGTAAATGGAAAAAATCTGGACTTTTCAGTAAGTGGAATGAGGGAAATTAGTTAAACATGAGAAAAATATAATTGGATTATTGCCCTTACAGAAAAATTGATTTTAGGTGATTTTCACTTCTGGATATGAAAATAAAATTATAAATAATTTAAAAGATAATGTAGAATACTTTTATAACTTCAGGATTTCTTGAATAAAAATATAGCTATAAAAGGAAGACTAATAAATTTTAATTATATTAAAATGAAGAACTTCTCTTCACTAGACAATACCATAAGCAAAACTGAATATAGCTTATAGAATGGGAGAAAATTATGGTGACCACGTATGATTGCTTAGTGAGAGTTGTTCAGGTAATTGAGGGCAAACATTTAAAGAGAACTGTGGGACTCAAGTCTTTCCCTCTCTCTCTGTTTTATTCTGTCCATAAGGTGAGAGGTCTTACTACACACCGCCTTGCCACTGGTCCAAATGCAGTAGGCTAAGCTATCAGAGACTGAAACCTTCAGAACCATAAACCAAATAAACTTTTTCTCTTAATAAGTTTATGCTCACGGGTATTTGTTACAGTAATGAAGATCTTGATGAACACCTCGACCATATCAAATAGTGGTGAGGATGTGAAGCAAGAGGAATTATCATCATCAGGGTGAAGAGAAAACTGATTGAACCAATTTGTAAATAGTTTGACATTCCCAGCTTATTTGAAGATGTGAATCCTTTATAAAACTGGAAATCCACTGTTGACTGCGCTTCATAGAAATTCTTACTCACACTTAGCAGAAAATTTCAGCATGAATTTTTCAGAGCCATTTGATATAATGGCCTAAATGAAAAAAATCCAAATATTCTTCTAATATAGATTTGATAAAAAAATTATGTATGAACATACATTATAATACTATACTGCCATGAAAACAAATTATCACTGCATGGCACCATGAAAGAATTCTGTCAGTATAAGCCTGAGTGAAATAAAGATGCAGAATATAGATAATATGATTCCATTTTAATGAAGTTTCAAACAGGCAATACTAAATAAGATATTGTTTAAAAATACATGCACAGGAGGTGGAATTCTAAGGAAAGCAAGATTATCATACAGGTAGGATTATGGTTATTTCTGGGTGAGGAAGTCAAATTAGTTGCTAGAGACACACAGGAGGTTTCTAAGATGCTAACAATGTATATTTTTTAACATGGATGATGGTTCTAGGGATGTTTGCTTTTTTGTATTTTTTGAATTATATATTCTTATATACTTCTTGTTTAGGGCATATTTCATAAGAAAAAGGGGGCATCATAATTATAATTTTTGATAGATTATGCCCAATAATTTTTCTTTTCTCTCTGAAATGAAAAAGATTCATTAATTTATATCTAGTTTTATTCTCATTAAAATTTAAAAACACCTGATGCAAAAATGTGAAAATGACCAACAAATGAGTTATAAATTATGTTTTAATGCAAAATAATCTATATAAATATTTCCATTATGATTTTGAGATTATTTGTGCCAGAATAGGACAGCCCCCCCCTCCCTTTTTTTGTTGAGAGTTAAAAATAACATGTACACAATAATCCAGACATGAAAGCATTAAGTTGAATGGAAAACAATGATCAGTTAAAATAATTTCTCCCCAGCTCCTCTATGCAAGTGATTTCTTTACCTGAATTTTTATTTGACTTGATGTTTGTAATTTAATATTTAAATATTACATAGCTAGAGACAGTAAAACAAATACAATATTTAAAGATTACAGTGTTAGACATGGTAAAACTCCTGACATCTGCAAGAACATGAGTGTGCACAAAGCTCTCTGAGAGGTGGTGACAACAGATAATGTCTGTGGAGGGGGTGGGTCATGCGAGTCTGTGGAAAGCACCTTTGTGTTGGTGATATGGTTAGAGTCTTACAAGTGCCATGGGAGGGATAAAGTATCATTATCATTGTGTTTCAATGTGGAAACATTGTGTTACAGTGTCATCAAATGGGGAAATCAAGACTTAAATTAAGTAACTTCCCAAATTACATAAGAACCAGGTAGAGCCTGTACTTTGAAATAAATTCTAGCTATTAGGCTGTCTCCAAGCAGAGTGCATTCTTTCATTACTATGGGGGTTGCAAACTGTTATTTGGAAACTATCAAAGTCATGTGTTGTTTGTCTGGCACACAGTTAACTTTTTTGTCTTTTCAGAAATGAAATGTTTTTGCGAGTGTACTTGCTCATTTCAAATCCCCCAGAGCCCAACTTTCTCTCATCTTGACAATCACAATTCACTTCCTAACCTCCTGCAAATGTTTGTATTTTCCTCTCCACCACAGGTTCTTTTTCTCAAATGCTGATCTTTTTAGTTATTCTCTAAGATAAAAAGAGCCACATTTCACAGGTAGGGAAATCAGTTTTCAATAATGTTCTGATGAACAAGCCTCAAATCATTAAACATTTTTTTAAAATTGAAATTACTTTTAAATGCAAAGATACTGAAAATAGATGGAAATTTGATCTGAACATTAAATGTAACCAAATAAAAATTAGTTAATTTGACAGATTTGTTCTTCAACCTAGAGGAAAAATACATGTCACAGGCATCCGGGTTTTGCTTTCATCTTAATTAGTGGAACTTTTGCCCTCTCTGGAAAAAGAAACCTAACACTACCCCAGAGGAAGGGATTTTTCCTCCCTAGATTTCCTGATGTGAAACTCATTCCTCTCATTGTTTTCCACCATCTTAAGGCATGACATTTCTAAATAACTTTTTTTTCTTGCACCTCTCCCAGACACAAAGAAAAAGAAAAATGACTTTTATCCCAGTACATTGAAAATGATTACTTATATACTATTTGATTTAACTTCAGATCATAGAAACAAAATCTTCCTCTGTCTGTGAAAGACACTATAATTTTGCATAAGTTTGGGGTAGAGCATAAGAGGAGGGACTGGATAGGAAAGGAAGAAGATTGAGTTGAGAAAAATAATAGAAAAGACCAAATCACTGGCATTTCAAAACATAAAACTGAAAATAGCCCAGCTTAATTTTAAAGCATTGAGACATTTTCTATTCCTCCAACCTGCAGATCATAGCTTCAGCTTTTTGCTTTATGTGGCACATAAAAATATCCAGTGCTGGCACAAAGCTCTGCCTAGCTGCACAAGCATAAGGTTTCTCTGTACTCAGAAAACTAAGAAGTGCAACCCTCAGCATGATCAAAGAACTGCTCTGCTATCAGCCTGAGAAAATGCAGAAAAAATTACTGATAGGTCATTTTCCCAGGGGACTCATTTGAAGATACTTGGCAAACTTACAAAGAACCTGGAAACTGTGCATGAAGGCAAATATGCTAAGCAGGTGCTATTGAGTATTTTAATATTAACTGTGTCTCTTACAGAGGACAGCCAAGTGACTATGAGTAGAACTGATTTATCTGTGGTTGATTATTATGAACCAGGTACTGGGTTTCATTTTGAATCAGTGACTTAGAATAGCTAGCTAATACAGATTTACAGGCTGCTGAAACCAAGTATTTCTTTCAAGGGAATGACATTTTCTTGCCATTTGATTAACATGACTACCAGAAGTTTATCATAATATGGTAACAATTTTTATCAAGGCAAATTGCCAACATTAGTGGTTATGGAAGGGTTCTACTTCATCAAATTTTCCCAAAGAAACTTTTAAGAGAAAAGAGCTGAGATTTTCTAAAAGTATATTGAATTATCATCAACAATAAAGAAGAAAAATTAATATATTTTATAAATATACATATATTTATTTATTTTTCATGCCCTCTGGGCTACATGGTTTTTCTTTCTTTTCTTTTTTAATTTGAAAAATTTTTATTGGTTCTTTTTAGTTTTACACAACAATAGAATTCATTTTGACATAATTATAAAGGCACCAAAATATAATTTGTTCTAACTCACTCTCCAGTACTTATCCCTTTCCTCTTCTTTTTTCTCCTCCTTTTCCCTTTCCTCTACTCTACTGATCTTTTAATTTTATGCTTACAGTTGTTTTGAAAATTGGTGTCTTTTGAATGTACGTGATGATGAGATTCACTGTGGTATATTTATATACGTACAAAGGAATGTTAGGTCAGATCTATTCCACTCTCTTTACTTATCCCATTCTCCCTTCCTTCCATTCCTTCCTCTTTGTCTTCTCCACTGATCCTCTATTCTTTTATAAAGCTCTCCAACCCCTTATTTTGGATTACCTTCTGCATTTCAGACATAACATTCGACCTTTGGTTTTTTGGGATTGGCTCATTTCACTTAGCATGATAGTCTCCAGATCCATCCATTTATTGGCAAATACAATAAAATAATTCTTCTTTATGGCTGAGTATACTCCATTGTGTATATATACCACATTTTCTTTATCCATTCACCTATTGAAGGGCACCTAGGTTGGCTCCATATCTTGGCTGTTGTGAATTGTGCTTGTATAAACATTGATGTGGCTGTGTCACTGTAGTATGATGATTTAATTCTTTAGATATATACCGAGGAGTGGGATGATTGGGTCACATGGTGGTTCTATTCCTAGTTTTTTGACGAATTTCCACACTGCACCAATTTGCAGTCCTACCAACAATGCATGAGTGTACCTTTTCCCCGACATCCTCGTTACTTGTATTCCTGATAATTGCCACTCTGGAATGAGATAGTATCTAAGTGTAGTTTTAATTTGCATTTTTTCTAATTGCTAGACATTTTTCATATATTTGTTGACCATTTGTATTTCTTCTTTTAAGAAGTGTCTGTTTAGTTCCTTTGCCCATTTATTGATTGGGTTATTATTATTATTTTTGGTGTTAAGCTTTTTAAGTTCTTTGTATATCCTGAATATTAATGCTCTATCTGACAAGCAGCTGGCAAAGATTTTCTCCCATTCTGATGGCTCTTTCTTCATGCTCTTAACTGTTTTCTTGCCATGAAGAAGCTTTTTATTTTGATGCTATCTCACTTATTGATTTTTATTTTACTTCTTGTGCTTTAGGAGTCTTGCTGAAGAAGTCAATTCCTGAGCCAACATGTTAGAGCACTGGGCTTACATTTTCTCCTAGAAGTTGCAGGGTTCCTAGTCTAATTCCTAGGTCTTTTATCCACTTTGAGTTTCATGCTGGTGAGACATAGGGTTTAACTTTCATTCTACCACATATGAATTTCCAGTTTTCCCAGTACCATTTGTTAAAATTTCTCCAGTGTATGTTTTTGGCACCTTTGTCTAGTAAGGGATAACTGTATTTATGTGGGTTTGTCTCTGTGTCTTCTATTCTATTCCATTGGTTTTCTTGCCTGTTTTGGTGCCAATACCATGCTGCTTTTGTTACTATAACTTCATAGTATAATTTGAGGTCTAGTATTGTAATGTCTCCTGCTTCACTTTTCTTGCTAAAGATTGCTTTGACCGTTCTGGGTCTCTTATTTTTCCACATGATCTTCTTAAGTGCTTTTTCTAGTTCTGTGAAGAGCATCATTGGAATTTTGATGTGGATTGTATTGAACCTGTATAGTGCTTTTGGCAGTATGGCCATTTTGACAATATTATTTCTGTCTGTCCATGAATGAACATGGGAGTTTCTTCACATCTTCTAAGGTCTTCTTCAATTTCTTTAGTGTTCTATAGTTTTCATTGTAGAGGTCCTTCATATCTTTTGTTAGATTGATTTCCAAGTATTTTATATGTTTTGAGGCTATTGTGAATGGGGTAGTTTTCCTAATTTTTTCAGCAGGTTCATCATTGGAATATAACAACAGATTGATATATGGGTATTGATCTTGTATCGTGCTACTTTGCTGAATGAGCTCTTATGAGCTCTAAAAATCTTTTGGTGGAGTTTTTTGGGTCTTCTAAATATAGGATCATGTTGTCAGCAAACATAACTTTTACTCTCATTTTCCTATTAATATCCCTTTAATTTCCTTCTCTTGCCTGATTTCTCTGGCTGGAGTTTAAAGGACTATGTTGAATAGGAGTGGATCAGCCTGATACCAAAGCCAAAGACAAATCAATGAAAGAAAAATTCAGATATATATATTTGGTGAGCATATATGAAAAATTTTTAATAAAATATTGACAAACTGCTTACCAAAACACATTAAAAATACATTACATCACAATCAAATGGGTTGCATCATACAAGTGCAAGATTGGTTCAACATATGGAAATCAATAAATGTAATTCACCACAAAAATAGAACAAGAATCATATGATAATCTCAATAAATGCAGAAATAGAATTTGACAAAGTACAGCACCCATTCATGTTAAAAAGGCTAGAAAAACTAGCAATAGAAGGAATTTACTTCAACATTATAAAGGTTATATATGACAAACCCAAGGCCAACATTATTCCGAAGGAAGAAAAATTAAAAGCATTTTCTCTAGAACAGGAACAATACAAGGATGCCAACTTTCACCAGTTTTAATTAATTTATTTATACCACTGGACTCTGCTAACATGAATATCTAGTGAGCTTGCCAATAAGTTGAAACAATTAAGGACCTGTATTGGGATATCAGATGGGTACTCTGAGCTTCCCCTCCTCCTATCTTCCAAATATATCACTAGTCAGAAGTCAGTGGTAATCATTTAGCTCTAATTTTAAGGTTTGTATTACATTAAATATGTTGAATTGTGTTGCATTATTTCATAGGATTTCAAAATATCCACAATGTTTTCATTTTGTCATTTGACATTTTCCTCTCAAAACCATGCCATGCTACTGGAGATATTTAACGTTAGTTGTATATGGTTTAGGATGATTTTTTTTAAACAATTTATGTATCCTCCTCCTGATAAAATATCACATAATTTGGTTTTATTTGCTATTGCAATCATATGGCATTGAACATTCTTACCTATTTACCATCATTTATATAGAGTCTAGGAGTGATAAAATAGAAAAGGGATTATTTACTTATTGGTACCAGGAATTGAACTGAGGGGTGCTTAACCACTGAGCAACATCCCCAATTCTTTGTGTTTTTTTTTTATTTTGAGACAGGGTCTCATTAAGTTGTTTAGGGCTGGCCTTGAACTTGCAATCCTCCTGCCTCAGCCTCCCAACCTGTTGGGGTTATAGGTATGTGCCACTGCTCCCAGCTGAGAATTTTTATTTTTATTTTGATACTTACTTTTCAAAGTAAATAATTACATTATCTTACAATTAAGAGTATGGGGCAGTAGTTCTCAAGAACAGTCCTAAACCAGCAACATCAGCTTCATCTGGGCAGTTGCTAGATATTCAATTTCCTGAGTCCCACCCGAGACCTACTGAACAGGAAACTCTAGAGGAAAGGGATGGTCCCACCAACTGGTGTTTTAATTAGCTCTCCAGGTGATTCAAACACAAGGTAATGTTTGAGAACCATTGCTCCAGATAGTTCTGTAAATACTTTCATTAGAGGACTTGTTGAAATATTGCTGAGTTTTTGTCATGTTACATTTTATGAATTTTTTTCTGAATCTCTTAAAACCATATGAGTTTTGTTTTTTAACCAGATGATATGATATATTCTATTAATATTTATATCCCACTGAGGATTGTACCCAGGGCCTTGTGCATTCTACCACCGAGTTACACCCTCAACCCCTTAATGAATTATTTAAAATAACTTAAAAATATCCCTGAGCTTAAGGAACCATTTATATATTAGTTATATTTTTAAAAGTTAATAGGAAAACCACAGGAACTGATTCTTGAACAATCAAAATTGTAACCAAGTTTTTATCTCAGAAGGCTATTTGCTTTCTTTGTCAACAGTATTTGTCATAGTTTGCATATATTTTACCTGTTTGTCTTGGGTATATTTGCAGTTAGTCTGTTAGCTTCATGAGCATAGCTAATACTTCTGATTTACCTTCAGCTGATTTCCCAGTGTCAGTACAGAATCTTGTGCAGAGCTGGCATGTAGTAAGTGTGCGGAGAAATGAGCCCTCTCAGGACCTTTGTCCTGTGGGATATGTTGCCTTCATGAAAGACTGAAACTCCTATGCTTTACAGCAGTCTCTGCATTCTGCTCCTTCTTGTGCTGGTCTCCTTCACTTCCCTATGGAACATCAATATTCTGGTCTCTACATGGACTCTACTTTATGCTACATGTTTCAACTGGATTTAGGTTTCTGTATTTTCAGTGAATATATTTTTGACAAGCCAATAAATCCACTTCAAGAATATTATAAAATTCTATGTGCAGTGACAAGTGGTTGCATGAAAGGACACAACTGAATTTAGCCACATAATAGCTGGGCACTTAGGGCAACTGCCTTCATACTTTACCTTCCCTGAGCACCACTGTCATTTATAGGGTGAGATAAAAACACTTCCCTTATAAGCTATTATTAAATGTAGCAAGATTAAAGAAGAAATTAATAGCCAATATTTATTGAACATTTACTCTGTACCTAGCAACATATATATTAATAAACTATATACATATATTGTTTATTAAGAAAATAGTCTGTAGATAGGAAATGTGCCAGATACATTAAAAATGGATTTAAAATAATATAAAAATGGAGCTCCGGATTTGTTGGTCTACTTGCTGTAAATATACTAGAAAGTATATGTCTAAGGAAACTGTTAAAAGACATTGTGATTTTTTTTATGTAGATCACAATACTTGTATTATATACTGGTAAATACAATTTATTTAATGTGAAAGGCAAAGAGCACTAATTAACAAAATAAGTATTTTAAATTATATGGTGTTCACTTAAAAACAGCAAGATTAGATGGTTAAAACAGGAAATTCTCATTTAGATGATTACCAAGTCTGAAAGAACAACCAACCATTTCAGTAAGGTTCCAATTTTCTTTTTCTTTCTATTGCAAAGACTGAAGTCACTCAGAAAATTGACTCTGTGGGTGTGGCACCTCTTTAGTAGGGACAATGGAATCATAGAAGAGAAAAAGGGGTGGGGGGTAAGTACTGAATCACTTACCACAGTGAGTTTGTGTTAGGATTTAAATTTCTAGCCAAGTCAAATAGCCCAACAATGTAATTTAAGAATTATGCAATAAAAATTCTGTCTTGGTCAGTGGTCAGACTATCTTAGACTGAAAGAAAACAAAAGAGAAGCATTCATACCCAAGTCTTAACAACTTATAAGTAACACTGGGTAAGATTTATTCAGAGGTATAAGAAATTATCAAGGTTGAGGTGGTTTTTATAAAGAATGACCTATTATTTAACAGTTGCATAACATATGTAAAGGTGGCAAAACTTTTTAACTGTGAACTTCCTTATGTATATAGTCAGTGAAAAACTACCGGACTCCGAGGCTAGAGATTTTGAACAGAAGAGATTCAGTTTTTTTAGAACTTGACTTGTGGTGTTTTCTACAATTTTCCTGATTTTATTTTCACAACTAAGTGTCATTTGCTATAATTTGCTTTTTCTTTGAAGGGTTCTTTCCATCATGTTCCCTTTGACTCAGGGCTTTCCAATATGTGATCATGTCCTAAAATGCAAATATGTTCATTCATCAAATAAATATTTATTGAGCATATTGAGCATATGCCAGGCACTGTCCCAGGTGGTAGGGTACATTAGGGAATAGAAGAAAAGCAAAATTCTATTCTCTGGAGACGTTAGGCCTCTTTAATTTTCCACAGCTCTATAGAAGCTATCTGCCTGAAATGTTTCCTTAAGTTCTTTTACCCCATGCATGGCTGATCTCTCTTCATGTAAATTCAAATGCTACTTCTCCAGGAATGCTATCAATTCCCTCCCTCATACTAGATTAAGCTTCCAATGCATAAATATGCACAACATATTACATTTTCTTCAAAGTACAATTTTAATAATATGGTTACTTGGTATGCAGGCTTGCTAGGCAGTACGGTTTCTTATGACTAGCACCACCAGAGTTTCTCTGGGTCACCATTAAATCCACAGAGTCTAGTGAGTGCCTGGATAAAGAAAATGCTTTGGATAATCTCATTTGCAGGAACATTTTGTATAAGATAGACTCATTTCCAGTTGGAGTTTTGGCATTTTAATTTATCAGCATTATTTAGTACAAAGGTATTTCCATTTACTGTCTAGATCTGCCCTCCTCCAGGAGGCTGATTCCAATGTCCTATAAGTGCCCCAGCTCTCAGCTTTTGGGTCCAGACATGAGCAACTTCCCAGTGCCTGCACATTGTCGTGTACTTTTCCAACTTGAAATTCGATGCTTATCCCCGGTTTTAGTCAACAGTTTTGTTGCTGTTGCCAAAAATTCCCAACAAACTTAGAGGAGGAAAAGTTTTGGCTCATGGTTACAGAGGTCTTAGTTCATAGAGTGTGGACTCCATAACTCTGGGCCCAGAGGGAGGCAGAACATCATGGCAGAAGGGCAGGTTGGAAGAAAGCAGCTCCCGATGTGGAGAGCAGAGACAAGATATTTTAGATTTTGTCTCACTAGCCAGGGACAAAATATAAACCCCAAATTCACATTCTCTGTTACCTGCTTTATCTAGCCATACCCTACCTGTCTACAGTTACCACCCATTTAATCCATTTCAGTGAATTAATCCACCAATTAGGGTCCAACTCTCATAATCTAATCATCTCAATTCTGAACCTTCTTGCATTCTCACATGAGCTTTTTGGGGACACCTCACATCTAAATCAAAACACTTCCTCATCATACTCGCATACTTATTCATTTTTCTCTACACCACGATGCTTAAGAAGATGCTGCTGGTAAACTTCATGGAGCACTAGTTAGTGACGCGAAATAGCACCAAATACCTATATTGCCCAATTTCTCTCCATCCCACCTGAATTGATATTTTACCATATACACTGAACACCTACTCATTTTACTTACCAGTTTCTTTAATTTTAACTAGAGTAAAACCATTTTTATGCTTTTTTTCTTTTCACTTTATCTTTTCTTCCTTAGCTTTTTACAGTGCCCACTATAAAGTGAAATTATGGGCCCTTTTTACTATACTTTAAAAAACTTCAAGACCCTGACATGACAGCAGGGCATAAACAAGAGTTGGAATATTTCTAAATGTGGGGCCCAGCACACAAGACACGCATCCGGAAGACTGGCCATTTCCCTCTTTAAGTTTATCCTGTCTTTTCTTTTTCTTCTTTCTTCTCTCAACCCCCATTTCCTCCTTGTCTGACAAACACCACCTTGCCTCTTTTCTTCTTTCATGATTATTTACATCTCCTGGATTAAGATCATTCACTGAAAGTGGAAAATAGAAATACAAAGATTTTGTGGTTTTCTGACTTTGTGGGTAAACTTAGCACCCATTTCACCAAGTATTTGTTATTTGAATTTGAAACTATGTTCTTCGAACAAACTTCCAAGTTATAATGATGTGCTTAATCTTGTTTAAGCAGTTTTATTTTTTTTTTAATAAATTGCTGCCGGAAATTCTTCCAGAATGGCTACTGTATTTTTTTAGTTATGCTTTACAATCTGACAGGGGTGATAGGCAGCATAAGAAGGATGTAACCCAGGAGTGCATCTTCTCTCTGACCTAGTTTCCTCATGTTGCTCCCTGCTGAGATTCTTCATCCTGACCCCCATGTATCCCAAACTCACATTGGCTTATATGATATCTTTTATCATTCATCATGCAACACCCCCTACCCCCAGTCCCCATGATGTCCATGAGCCCAGAGGTCTGGGTATACTTGTCCTCAGTCCCATCACTACTTCCTGCACCAGTCCACAGTCCTCTTTTTATCTCTGCTGATCTCTGTTCTCTCTTCTTCTACATTTCTTCTTTACTGAGTACCATAACTATTTTGCAAAAAAGCTGAGCTGGTTCCAGAACTTGGCTCCTCTTCATTGTCCTGTGAGTCCTATGGAACATTGCAAGGTTCCATAAACTTGGAAAAAGACTTGTATTTTTGCTGGAAGAAATCACCTTGCATTCCCTTCATTCATCCATCTGCCTCCTTGCTCATTCTCATCTTTTATATGCCAAATCCCTTGTTTTCATCCCCAATAAGAGGTCTTTCTTTTATTCCCAAATCTTCATCAACTTATTTTTTGAAATGCAGTTCCTTTCCTAAGATGCAGTCTGGTGACAAATATTACTATAATAGTTCTATTCTATTTATTATGTCATAATTTTTTTTGGTGAAATCAACTCCAGAGACCAGGAATTCTGGATTTTTCCAAATGCTTTGCCTACATAAGCTTTCCTTAATTATACTTAGAGGTGTTGTCTAGTTTTTAATTAGAATATATATTTATCACAATATACCTCTGTTAGATGTTTACCTCAATAGTTGGTTTTGTATAATGGAAAATATATCAAAATATCTCGGTTCCTCAAATAAGACTGCCACTATAAACTATTCAGGACCGAACTACTTCTTCCCTTGTCCCTTGACCTTATCTCCTTGTTTGTTCTGATATTTTGACCTTGGATTGTCTTTGTTTTTATTGGCTCACTTGTCTTCTGCAACAGTTTGCTTTATACTGAACCAGGATTATTCCCCAGGACTCCTTTCTATTACAGAATCCAGCTCATCATTTTTTTCCATAGAATTTTTCTTTTTAAGTTTTCAAAGTATACATTTAAGTGAAAAAGGAACCATTTTTAATCCTGTTCCCCAGTAATTATTCTCATTCGTGCTTTCATGTTTAATATGTTACATTATTCTTAGTATTTTTTCTTGACATCAAGGCTCTCAAACTAGAAACATTTGTTTTTTGGGAGTACAGGGGATTGAACTCAGGGGCACTTGACCACTGAGCCTCACCCATAGCCCTATTCTGAATTTTATTTAGAGACAGGGTCTCACTGAGTTGCTTAGTGCCTTACTTTTGCTGGGGCTGGCTTTGAACTCACAATCCTCCTGCCTCAGCCTCCTGAGTTTCTGGGGTTATAGATGGTGCCACTGTACCCAGCCAAACTAGAAACATTATGACAGATAATTGTGCACCCTGTTTTTGTCACAGAACTTGATACCATGATGATTTTCCCATGTGCCTTACCACAGGGTTCCCAGAAAGCAGATCCCAGGATTTATTTTGGATTGTCACAAAGGGAGCAGACCAGGAGAGCAAAGAAAGAAAAACAAGAAAGGGAAAAGCTTATGCAGAGACATGATCTCAAGCTGGCAGGTAGTAAGAGCACAGGCTACTTGGGGTACATCCTATGAGAAACTTTATAAACTTTGTTTTAGGACATTTTATATGTGGGAAGAAAGGAAGAACATTTATATGTTGACTTCATTACCTACTAGAAAATTCACTACCGGAATGAATTTTCCTGTACTTCCACGTTGTGCGTGCATAGGTACAAAATGGGGCTTAGTGGAGTCTTATGTCTCAAACCTTAGCATTTATAGGGAAGTTCCAGGCAGTGAGTGAGAAGGGCACCCTGTAGGTATGAAGCTGTTGCGTTGCCCCAGTGTATAGTGGGTCAGATCCCACACACCTAGTACCACAGTGGCAGCTGAAATAAGAGTCAGTTGTGACTGAGAAACTGAAATGCTCTGTGTCTGATATAGTAAACCCCTTGCACTAGCCAGATCTCCTAGAGTGCCTCCATTTTTTCTGGTACCTAATTTTCTAATCCTTTTTTCCTTGATAGCTCTTTATCAACCACTCAAAACATTTTTCACTGCCCAGCAAAATCCCTGTATGATTGGGTCTCAGACCACTTCCTGCTTCATGCACAATGGATAATATAATGTGTCTCACAGCTCACCATGGTTTCTTAGGCCACCTCTCCTTCTCCCTGTCACTGCCAAGGAGCTTCAACATGGCAGCAATCTATTTTTTCAACATGAACCCATGTGCTAACCTATCTTTGAAGCAAGATCAGGTTCATTTGGTCTTTGTAAGTGCAGTAAATCCCCATATGGGCATAGGTGTGAGTTGGGATTGGGATATCAGTGCAGTTAATAATTTATATGGGAGTTCAATCACTTGTTATGCATACTTTCTGAAACTCCTCACACCCAAATTTTGACATATAATTTGTATCATGAAACAGAATCTTACTCTGATGCCCTGCATTATGACTCAGATCTGGTAATTTTGTTTATAATAGGAAGATCCAGTTGCATAGTCACTTCATAAATCATTCTTAGTCATTTAGACTCTATAAGGACCCAGGTACCCTGGGAGCCAGTTATCAAACACAGAGTAGTCTTTGTCTAAGAAGGAATAATCTAGCTGCAAAATCTGGGGTGTCTACACTATTGGAGCTTGCCAAAGACTCCACACATCATCTTTGTTTCCATGGACACCTCTAGCATTGTTGAATTAAGTAGTCTATTGTCTATTGTCTAAGTGGCAGGAAAACATATACCATGACAATCTGAACCAGCTATAGATTCCTCTTTTATTCTGAGAACCATTCAAAAATTAGTAGACTTAGCCTGGTGCAGGGATGCATACCAATAATCCCAGCAATTCAAAAGGCTGAGGCAGGAAGATCACAAGTTTGAGGCCAGCCTCAGCATCTTAAATAAAAATAAAAATAAAAATAAAAATAAAATAAAGCCTAAGGATGTAGCTCAGTAGTAGAGCACCCATGAGTTCAATTCCTAGTACCCCCAGCCCCAAAATTAGAAGTCTTTTTAGTTTCCAGAAAAATGGATTTCAGAATAAATATACTATATGCTGTCTCCAAAATCTAAAATGTGCAAATGCTTTTATTTTTATTCCTGGTCTGAAGTTCAAGCTATAATCACATTCTCTGCCTCCAAGGCCCTGGCCACTGGACCCAGAAAAGCTTCACTAATGTGGCAGGTTCCTTGGGACCCATGGGGCTTATTTATAGTCCTTTATCATGTGGGGACCTTAAGAGATCATCTAGTATTTTGCCACCTTCTGACCACCAAGTCAATAAAGTAGGATACCATCAAGTTAAGGTACTAGTTTGATTTTCAGTCAAATGTGAAGATGATCAAAGACTCTTCAGGCTATGAGGGAATTTGTAGTAGGTTAGTAATTTATTTCTGGGGAAAAAGCTTGAAAATTTAATGCTGTTCCCACCACATGAAACCAGAACACTTGCTGCTTTTGGATAACTGGACATATAGCCCCCAAACGCTGTCCTGAATATTGTCTTTCTAGGACCATTCCAAATGTCTTCCTGGTTTCTTCAGATAGCAGAGCTTGAAGTCAATTCTTATGTACTATTATTATATTAGAGAGTTTAATTACAGGGAAAGGAAAAGGGGGAAATGAAATAGAAAAGGAGAGGGAACCAATATAAAGTTTTATTATCAAATAGATATGGAAATTTGTGATCTCTGTATCATAAGTTTGTCAATCATGGGGAAGAAAAAGGAAAGACTATCTACCAGGTACTCACTCTGTCCTGCAGGTCCATATTTTTCCCCACAGTGTATTAAATCCACTGCTTGTGTGAATGTGAGAAGTTTTTGTGGTAAGTCATACACCAGTGTCACCCAGGAAGCCTTGGGCAGAAGGAGGAGGTTCTATTTGGGACATGCAAGCAAGCTCTGTTAGTTTAAGTGAATCAGAACTCAGGTAACTCTGGCCATCATAGCAGATCTAGAACAAGAAAATGGCAAGGTTAATAGATCAATAGGATCTGAAATGCTCCATGAAGTATTTGATTCATCATGCTTTAAAAACATTCAAATCAACACTTTTATGCATGTAGAACATTTTATTTAATTGATATACTCTGATTTCTTGAGTTCTGAATTTTTATGAAGATCATTTCTTCCCCATTATTACTATATTTTCACAATAATCAAATTTCGTTTTGAATATTTTGTCAATACTTCCTATTTAGCCCAGATTGTAGTCTCATGATTTTTGGCATCAAGTACCTTTGTTAAATATGCTCTTTTCTTGTGATCTTGGTGGCTGAAATAGAAAAAATAAAAACTCAATCTAGATTAAATTTTACTTTTTTAAAAATGCTGTTACTGTTAAAGGGCAAAGCAATGGAAGGTCTCCTCTTTCCATGTAATATTTCATATGAAGTCCATTTGTTCCTTCAATATTTGCTGAGCTCTTACTCTGTGCTAAGCCTTGTGCTAGAAGCTGGAGGTGCACAAATACGAGACATAATCCCTACTCACAAAGAACTCATAATTCAGTGCAGAAGTCAATTGCCACACATAGAAAGTCTTCCAAAAGCCATTGGCCATCTGCAAAATAATATACCTATGAGAAAAATTGGACAGTTTATTTGAAACCAGAACAGTGATATTGCCCAGAATAATGATTCTAGTTTTTGAAAATTCAGGTCAGGTAGGAAGATAATGCAGTTTTTGTGGCATAATGTTTTTCAGAGTTAGGGAAGATTGGATTCTATGAAGCTTCCCAGTAGTAATAACACCACATAAAAGGAAGATAAACTGTTTTGTTCAAACCTCTCATTTTACCGAGAATTAGTTCTCTGTGCCAGGGAGGATCTGAGTCAGTTCTGTAAGTTGTTCTAGAGTGAGGCTATTAGGAGAGAGGGAAATAGCTTCCTTATCCTATTAAAAAATTCTAACATTGTCCTTGGAGTGAAGTTTTAAGTCCTGAGAGCTGAAACAGTGGTTAGAATGATAGAATTTTAGGACAAAAGACACAGGTGAAATTTAATGAATGAGTTACCATATTTGAGTTTGCATGATTACCAGGACACATGCTAAACACTGCTTCTTTATGGTTTAGCACCTTGATGCTGTTTGACACAATGTGCCTGCTGGTTTTAATAACCAAAACAGCAAGAACATGGGCTCTCACTAGTGGATGTTTTTCACTAAGTATGTCATCGTGTTCTCTATTCCAAAATCCTGGCTAAGATCTCCTAGGAATTACTAGAGCTTGTGTATTTAGAAAATCACAGGGCTTTTTATTGCACTTCCTTCCCTAAAGTGATTTAAACCATAAAAATCTTATAAAATGGGGCAGAGTAAAGGGAGAATCAGCCAAATTGATATTGGTTGTGGGACTTCTCAAAGCAATAATGTAAGATTCTCACTGCTGTCTGTCTGCTTCTTTTTCCTCTTCTCTCTTTTTGTCTCTCTTTAGAAGTGTTAAAGTTCTGTACTCTTTATTCTCTTTTTGGTGCTGTTTCAAGCAGATATTTTTGATTTTCTGTTGTATGCTGCTGTTATAAATAGCCCATTTTCCCAAATGATGTTATGAGAAAATAATTTTCTGAAAAAATTTTATTGTAATTTTGCAATTGTAACAAAGACAATTCTCTTAAGTTCATAGAAATTTGTGGAATGTTTTGATAAAATTTTAATACTATTAGAATATTTTTGCTTTGGTAAATGTGTGTCAGTTCTTTTTAAACAACACATACAAAACAGAGATTTTCAGCAGGACTACTTTGTTATACCAACTGTATGACTTCATCTTTCTGAACCTTCTGCATCTGAGCTATGGATTTTATAAAATCAGGAAAAAAAGAGATGTTGAGACGATAATATTTCTAACTCTCATTTTCTTTAGTGTATGTCTTGCAGATATCTCTTTCTATTAATTAAGTTATTTTTTGACTGTGTTCTTCTTTGTCAGCCTTAGCTTTCCTTTACTGCCAAACTGCTTTCTTGTCTTTTTGGTCCCATAAGGAAAGCCTCTAAAATTTCACATCAGATAATCTGGGACTGATGGAATTGTGTGTTCCCTCTCCAGGTTGCTTTGTAAGAAACCTCTGCTGAAAAAGTCTTGTGTTGTTTCTAAAACAGTGGCATCTGTCCAACAACATGTCCAATTTGTCAAGAAGTTCTGACTGAAACCCATCATTATCATATGTTGGTGAAATAATTTTGCCTGAAGGGGAAATGGCTCATTAATAACAAGAATGAATTGCACATTGTTTTTGCCTAATATTCACACAGTTTCTTCCTTGCAACATACATTCCTGGTCTTGGCTTCAAATTGTCTACCTGCTTAGTAAGACCGTGTGTGAGAATTGAAGCAGTATCCTTGAATAGCTACCTATTGTACCTGCCAAAGTTACCTGAAGGAATTGAATCACAAAATAGATCAGAAAGCCTTTTGGGTTTTCTTTTAAAGAGTTTAATTATTACAAAATATCTATGTAGACTCAAACACCTCTTCTCAGAATCTAGACCTCAAATCAAATTGGAGAGGGAGGTAGTGATAAAAATGAAGAGATGAATTTCAAGAAACAAGAATGCCAGTCATGGGGGAGATACCTTGTAGTAGACATAGTTAAGGTATTTGACCTTCTCACAGAGCACTTTTCTACCCCTTTCTAAAGGGGTTGCTTTTTGGCTGCCATGTTTGTTCTGATGTCAGATAATGACTAGATGTAAACACCAAGATTGGATTGGAGCTCTCTTTCCTATCTAATGAAAATTGAGAATAGAGACTAAGAAGTAGTAAATTGAATTCTACTTAGAACTTCAACTTAAGAACTCAGAAGCATGTGGTGGTCATATTCTCTCAGGTGAATTGACAGAATTTTCACCTGGAGATGTACAGAAAGTAAGGAAGTTGAGAGAATTTCACAAAAGTCCCTGATGGCTTTTCTTTCTCAGAGGAGTGCCTGAATTCAGTATATTTCCCCCTCCTGCTTGAGCTAGTTAGAGTGTCAATCATTTGCAGTTAAAAGATCTTGATTAATCATATATAACATGTAAGTAATAATGGATAGATACTTTGTATATTCTCATTAAAAAATTGGAATTGATCTATAATTTTTCATAGGAAATGGCCAGAGGGAAAGCATTATACTTAATAATATGCAGCACATGGGGCACCATAGATCCAATCTGAACAATCCCTTGGCTTGCAGACCGGCTCTAGCAACAGTCAAGAAACTGGAGAACAGGGACATAAAAAAAAAAAAAAAACTGGTTTCTCAACAGCACACTTGAGAGTAGCTTCAGTGGGAGTAACTCAGGATAAGTTGGGTTGAGGCAAATATTTACATAGAAAATCATTTAGTAATGCAATGTTATTATAATCACTATTTGTGAAAACAGATGTATCACTATAAATCATAGTCTCTAAAGAGAGAATTTGTAACCAAAGCTATTTTAATTGCTTTGCACCACCCTCTTTTATGATTGTTTAATGGGAAAATACTATCCAAAATAAAAAAGATTTGGAAACAAAGGAATCTTTATCTTTAAGGGAAAAGAAAATACTGTCTCTAAGTCATCTCCACTTATGAATGGAAGTACAGTACAGAGTCATTAGAAATAATCCTTGGATTTGCCTCATTTCTTATCAAAGAGTTCCACTGAAAAATTATATTTTGAAGGCAATTTATGTTAAATATCTAAGAAAGTATGATTTCATTTCTCTTGAGAATAATAGACTTTAAGTTTTTAACAAATTATTCTATACTTGATAATTGCAACATATTCTTCTTTCATTTCCTGGAATAATAATGTTAACATTTTAACATAAAAATGGCAAACTTATATGATAATTTTAATTTCTTTAAATATTGAGCAGTTGATTTTCACCTACATTGTTATTTGTTGAACAAGTATTCTATTCTTGTTAGAAATGTTGTTAGAAAACATATTCTTGTTAGAAACTCTATTCTTGTTAGAAAGTTAAAAATGGAGATCTAAATAGATCAGGGAAATTGTCCACACTTCTTAGAGCCAGGTACATGGAGGAGGAGCACCAGGCACACATTAACTAGAGAGCAGGCCTAGTAGATAACAGTGTCCTATCAGGGAGATAAGCCAATAGACCATGAAAAGACTAGCTACATTTAAATTCCAAGTGTGGTCATGCTATCCCCATTAAGCAGATGGAGAACAGTCAGCAAATATAAATTATGTAGTAGTTGTAATCTGAAAGGTTCAACTACATTGGAACTTTCCCTGAAATAGGAACTAACCAATACACTCATACACACACACACACACACACACACACACACACACACATACATATGAGTATATAAACCTATGAAATATTTCAGTTTCAGAGAGCAGGACAAATAGGAGTTGGTAGATTTAAAACTCATTGTATGGGAAGTGAATTTAAATTCCTCTCAGGAAAGAGGAAATTTCTGACTGTTTGAACCCTACCTATTCTGTACCAGTGGTAAGGGTATTGGGAAGATACTGAATTTGCAGGGGAATAGAGAAAGTGGAAGAAAAGGAGCCAGCCACGTGAATCAGTCAGTCATAATGCCTTACCTAATTTCTCCTGTTATTAAATTGGTTTAGTGTGCACGTTCTTGCCAGGCTGTTAGGTTACAATTTAATTTCCCTTTATTCTCTTTCCAACACTCATCAATGCAGTCAAACCTCTCTATTTTGTTTCTCTTCATTTTTACCCCATTGGTCATGCTGTTTCATATCTTTGGAAATTCCTTCCATCTCATCTTTATTTATGTTAATTCTATATTTTTTTCAAGTATAAGTTCAATTTACAATTAACTTAAAAAAATCATTCTTGTAACTGCCAGCCAGGTCAAAATATAAGATATAATCCCCTTTTTAGAATAAATTTGTGTGATCTCTACCTTTTTTATCATGTCCCATTGTTTTTCTTTGTAGATAATTGCTGTCATGATCTTGTAATAATTATATCCTTACTTTCGTTGGTTGATTTGGATTTTACCACCTATTCATGCTTTTTTGTGTAACATGTTTGTCATTTAAGTTTATATCCTTGGATCTTATTACATGACTTTTGGAACTTCTTTTGTTCAATGTAACATTAGTAGGTTTCATCTCTTTTGCTGATGGTAGCTATAGCTTTATATATTTTGTATAGGATTTCTTTGTCTACTTATTCTGAAATTTATTTATTTTACTGTTAATGTGCAGTTGGGTTCTTTCCAGTTTGAGGCTATTTTGAACATTATCAGTATCCTGGTACGAATGTAGGTGAGTTCATTACCTATTTAGATTTAACTTTTTATTTAACTCTATGAGCTAATATTTGTATCATATTTTAAAATGTTGTCATAAAATAATTTCCACTACACTATTTTAGTTTGTGGCAAAGTATACATAGTTGCTACTCTTTTAAGGTTTTTTGATTACTCTAAATTTCATTACATTGTAAATAGTACTCTAATAAACATTTCTGAGAACATATTTTTCCCTACATATGTTATTTCTACAGATATTCACTTACTGGGATTCTCTGACCAAAGAGTATGAATATTAATGAGTCTAGATTTAAAAGAGGTGAATGACTGCCATAAGATTTTTGGGCACATTTACATTGATTGCTGTTTGTTTTGAGTTGAAAATGTTTTTGGAAGGGACTTTAGGACTGAAAAGACTTTACATCATAACCATTTATCCACGTGTTCTCTCTTACATAATTGAGGAAGGAGATAATCATTTCTTCTTATTGGTTACTGAGAGTCATCTAATTCTAGGCAAAATTTTAACCAAAATGTTGGCCTCCTGTCTCTAATATTTTAGTATAACTAGCTTTTTGATGAAAGGTAAAGATATTAGGTTGATCATTAATGTTAGTTATTCAATAATTTAATCAGCTTGGTGAGAAGAAAATTCATCAGAATAAATAAGTATGAAAATTGTTAAACAATTTAACATACTTCACTTCAGTAATAACCCCAAGGGAAAATCTTTTTAAGGATTGGTACACACAGACACAGACAGGCAGGCAGATAGACACACACACACATCATGCAAAAATAATGCAGAAAGAAGTGAAAAATAACAAATGCTCATAAATTAATGTTAAAGCACAGTATATTTTGCTCTTTTTATGACTGATGACATTCTTCCCAAATCTAGTTTTCTCTTATAGCATCCTGCAACAGGCTTCTGAGGCTAACAGTGACTGTAGTTCTTGTGTACTTCCCTTGGTGATTGGAACACAAGATTAGAAATATGTGAAAATAAAAGAGGAGGAATGGCACTGCAATTCAATTGCAAGTATCATTAGCCTGTGAAGTTGTGATAGTTGTGGAAAGAAGCAAGAAGTCAATGATTATCAAATGAAGTGCCAAGTCTGCTCCCAATAAGGCAAAGTGGGAGAATACAGCCAAACTGTCTCAAAGTTCTGTGTACTACTTACACAGGAGGAGTTCATTTATCATATGTTTTTGCTTACCAATTAAAGCCTGCCCTACTTTACTTTTTGTATCAATCTCTTGCTCTGTCTTTGGCTTGTTAAAGTAAAGGGATAAAAGTGCAGCATATCTATCTATCTATGAATGAGAGAGAGAGAACACAATATTTCATAGTAACTCAAGTTTTATTTTGCTTTTTCAAAAATGGGATTTAAAAAAATATTTTGACTGCAACATCATGCACACCATCTTCTTAGAACCATTTGTGTTAATTAAAATTTTTGTTAATTCTAACACAAATTTAATAGTTTTTGCTTTAGGCTTCTTGGAAGGGATTCTTCATAATAAGTAGAACATTCAGTTTTAAACCTAGAAAACTTCCCTTCTCCAGACAACTGGCATTATTCATTTGTGTGGGGGGTGTAGCTGATTACCACAGGGGCTTCCTGGAGTTCCTGGAAGGTAGATGATCAGAAGCTGCAGGTGTGCTTTCTAGCTGAGTACAAGAGTAGAAGTCATAGGAATGAATCTAACAAAAGAGGCAAAATACCTCTATAATGAAAACTACAGAACACTAAAAAGAAATTAAAGAAGAACTTAGAAGATGGAAAGATCTCCCATGTTCTTGATTAGATGAAATTACTATTGTCAAACTGGCCACACTACCAAAAGCTTTATACAGATTTAATGCAATTCCAATTAAAATCCCAATGGCATTTCTCATAGAAATAGAAAAAGCAATCATGAAATTCATTTGGAAAAATAATAGACCCAGAATAGCCAAAGCAATCCTTAGCAAGAAGAGTGAAGCAGGAGACATCACAATACCAGACCTTAAACTATACTACAGAGCTATAGTAACAAAAATGGCATGGTACTGGCACCAAAATAGACATGTAGACTAATGAATGGTACAGAATAGAAGACACAGAGGGAAACTCACCTAAATACAGTTATCTCATACTAGACAAAGGGGCCAAAAACCTGCATTGGAGAAAAGATAGCCTCTTCAATAAATGGTGCTGGGAAAACTATCTTTCACCATGCACAAAACTCAACTCAAAGTAGATCAAGGACCTAGGAATTAGACCAGAGACCTTGCACCTAATAGAAAAAAAAGTGGGCCCAAATCTTCATCATATCAGCTTACGACCTGACTTCTTTAACAAGACTCCTAAAGCACAAGAAATAAAAACAAGAATCAATAAATGGGATAGATTCAAATTAAAAAGCTTCTTCTCAGCAAAGGAAACAATCAATAACATGAAGAGAGACCCTACATAATGAAAGGAAATCTTTACCACAGACACCCCAGACAGAGCACTAATCTCCAGGATATGTAAAGAACTCAAAACACTTAACATGCAAAAAACAAATAACCAAATCAATAAATGGGCTAAGGAGCTGACCAGACACTTCTCAGAAGGAGATACACAATTGATCAACAAGTATATGAAAAAAATGTTCAACATCTCCAGCAATTAGAGAAATGCAAATCAAAACTACTGAGATTTTATCTCACCCCAGTCAGAATGGCAATTATCAGGAATACGAGAAACAGTAAGTGTTGGTGAGGATGTGGGGTAAAAGACACACTCATACATTGCTGGTGGGACTGAAAATTGGTATAACCACTCTGGAAAGCAGTATGGAAATTCCTTAGAAAACTTGGAATGGAACCATCATTTGACCCCGCTATCCAACTCCTTGGTCTACACCCAAAGGGCTTAAAATCAGCATACTACAGTGATGCAGCCACATCAATGTTTATAGCAGCATAATTCACAATAGCTAAACTTTGGAACAATCCTAGATGCCTTTCAATAGATGAATGGATAAAGAAACTGTCACACACACACACACACACACACACACACACACACACGCACACAGGAATATTACTCATCCCTAAAGAAGAATGAAATTCTGGCATTTGCAGATAAATGGATGGAGTTAAACAATGTCATGCTAAGTGAATTAAGCCAATCCCAAAAAACTAAAGGTCAAATGTTTTCTCTGACATGTGGATGCTAACCCATAATGGAGCAAAGGCAAAGGAAGAATGAAGAAACTTTGGATTGGGCAGAGAGGAGTGAGGGAAGGGGTAGGGGTTTGGGAGTGGAAAGAATGGTGGAATGAGACGGACATTATTACCCAATGTACATGTGTTATTGCACGAATGGTGTGACTGCATTGTGTACAACCAGAGAAATGAAAAGTTGTGCTTCATTTGTGTACAATGAGTCAAAATGAGTACTGTTGTCATGTGTAACAAATTAGAACAAATAGTAGTAATAATAAAAAAAGAGTCTCCCAATGGAGACTTTTGTTTCTCTTCTCTTCTCTTCTCTTCTCTTCTCTTCTCTTCTCTTCTCTTCTCTTCTCTTCTCTTCTCTTCTCTTCTCTTCTCTTCTCCAGGCAATATCTAGATTCTCTTCTGACAAATAGTGCACTTCTATACAATAAAGTTCACCTGAGGACAGTAATTAGAACTGAGGTGATGGAAGTAAAAATATTATATATATTTAAGCCACTTTGTAAATGTAAGCAAATCTGTCCATGAATGTATTGTGAAATATGAATTAACTCTTTAATTGCTCAAATGCTGTGTTTAACATGGTCCATAAATTTGTTGATATAACATTTTCAGCTACAGATTGCATTAGCCTCTTCTCTTAAATGTGTAAGTCAATTTTGAAATTGTATGGAAAATGAAACTAAAATTGCTTTACTATTTATCATTTCCACATCTAAAATTTGTAATAACCCTGTCTCCTTTTAGCCTGCAGGATGTCTCATAATTGTTTCCCATACTCTTTCACCTCATTTCCTACCACTTGTACTTTAGGCTCTAACCATATTTGACATATTATCTAGTTCAAATTCATTCTAAAAAGTTCTATCAGCAACTCCTAATAATGCAAGAATAGATGCCTCTTCATTTATTTCTAATTGTGTAAAGCTCATCTGAGGGGGCCATATATCCACTAGATGCTATCTCTAATATCCTTAACTATCTCTTTAATGTGATCCCATATATCCCTGAGCTTGCACACAGTATGTATGATACAGTGATCACATTTTATTTGGTCGTCTGTTCTATTCTCTTGTTTCTCAATCACTATACTAGAATGAACAATATCTGGTATTGCAGAGTAGTTGTTCCAATTATGATGAAGGTAAATGAACAAAAGTCACCTACCATGATATGACTGAAAAAACAGCTCCAACTTCACAATTTACAGTAGAGGTCCTCACAATTTGAAAATTAACCCACACATTTGTTTCCTTGCTTTTAATTAAGTAAAATCCTTAAAATCCAATAACTACATAATATAGATTCAATTTGAGCTATCTGTATAAACTTACAAACCTGGGCTCAATATATTGAGTTTTACAGTGGATGGAACAGTTTTGTTTAGGGAGATTAAAATGAATGTTTGTGTATAATCTTTGAGCAAAACACTAAATCTGCACCATTCCATTCTGGTGAATCAAATTAAGCATAATGCACTTGAGGCCAGAAGTCAGCAAGCACAGCTTAGATTTTATTACCACTCTGTCATGCTTTACATAAAGGAGGCTCACACAACCCTGTCTATTTCCTGGAACATGGGAGTAGACTGGGATGCAGAATCCAAATTTCTGTGGTTATTTTTCCATACCCATACTTGGAACACAGATGAGTAATAACATACGTGTTCTGGCATTCAGATCATCAGGGGAATAAAAAGGAGATATTGCTACCTTCAGAGAAAGTATGCTCCTTCCCTGTCCCCTTTGATTTAAACTTTTAATGAAATTGGTCAATTAAAAATAATATTAAATCAACTCCAATTATCTATAATGGAATAACTAAGATGAGAACTACTTTAATAATAAAGTTATAAGGAAATTTAAAGGCATAGCTAAACTCTAAATTTTATGGAGACAGTTGTTCTTAATCTTTCTGTGTTTTATAAACCTGGTGAAAATGAGAAGAAAGCAATGATCCTTCTCTCTACAATAATGTAATTATGCATATCCACACAGAATTTTGTACTAATTAAAAAATATTCATGAATCCACTTCTTTCTAAGCCAAGGCATGAACCCTCTTTTTATCTTATGTTAAGAGTTCTGGATTAGACAAATGTCGCTAATGGTAGTGAAGAGACTTGATTATACAAATCCTCTCATATATAACAATGATAATATATGGATAAAATATTAAATAATACTATTTAAAGGCATATTAAATGAAACTGTTTAAAATCTCTTCCAGACTGATGCTGGAAGAGAATATACTCATAAAAACCTAAAATTCAAAATGAGTAAATTGAATGTATGATTTTCTAATCCACGAATCCCCACTGTGTTCTACTCATTCTGGCTGCTATCACAAACTAACATAGACTGGGTAACTTATAAACAGAACCCATGTATATTTCCCATAGTTCTGGAATCCAGGAAGTTCAAAATCATTGTGCCCAGAGATTAGGAGTCTAGTGAGAGACTTCTTCCTGGTGCACAGACAGCTGTCTCTTCACTGTAATTTCATATGCTCATAGGAAGAAGAGGAGTTCTGTCCTCATGACCTGCTCACCACCCAAAGGCCTTATGTTCAAAAACCACTACAGTGGGGATTAGATTTCAAGATATGAGTTATAGGAGAACTCAGACATTCAGTCCATATAGCAAATAGCTAAAATGGAAGAACACTTTAGTGGTCCTGTTTTGGCTCATGGTAGTGAAGAACATAGTTCAATACTGCAAGATCAGTTAGTGAATTGAAAAGAGAATCCAAGAAAAAAAGGGAGCTATGATGTGAGACTCCAAATAGGTGTATAATTTCCACACAAACTGTTAGCTGACTGCATATCTATTTAGTGTAGAAGATCAGCCAGAGATCCCCACCTCTGCCAGAAAAAAAGAACAAAACAAAAACCAAACAAACACACACACACACACACACACAAAACAGGAACCAGAGGAAAACCTGACTCTGAAAGACATTGCTGCCATCAGATTAGATTTCGTTTATTTGTTTTCTACTCATTTCATTGAGTGCATTCCTTAGACCAGGTACCGGTTAAGTGGCAAAATGTTAAGCCATACTAAATTGGAATGTCAAACCACAGAAGCCAAGCTTAGCTGAGATGCTAAAAATGTAGGGAAGATTTCCCATAGGGTAGGTGGATCTTTACCTGAACTTTTCATAAATCTTTGAATAAGTGCTAAATTGAGCACACCCAGGAGTCACCACCAAGAACAAAGTGAAAAAACAAACTAATAGTGGCTCAGTGGTAGAATGCTTGCCTAACACATGTGAGGCACTGGGTTTGATTATTAGTATCACATAAAAATCAATAAAATAAAGGTATGGGTCCATCTGCAACTAAAAAATAATTTAAATAAAATAAAAGAAATTGAAGCAGATAGGTAGCAACTGTATAAAACAGGAGAGATATAGTTTATGGTTAGAGTCTAAGCAAGTTTAACCATCATCTGGACAAAAACATGAACAATCCTCAAAAAACTGCAAGAGAATCCAGACATGCTGTCAAACTTTCTCTATAATGTCCAGTTTTCAACTATGTATCACTAGCAACGAGAGAGTAACCTGTAAGCCAGATCCTGGAAAATAAAAAATGTAGTTAATAGAAATTATTCAGAGTAGAAACAAGTGTTGTACTTAGCAGTTTTCAAAGAAGCTGCTACAAATATGTCCAGAGCATTTAAAAATATGTTAAGAGAATTTTAATAAACTAATGAATGAAATGCTGGAAAATCTTAATGAGATTAAAATGGAAACTACTAATGGAAATACTAGTGGTTGAAAGTTAATCTGAAAAGAAGATTTTGCTCCAAAGACTCAAAAGTAAAATGAAGATGGCAGTTAAAAGAATCAGTAAACATGAAAATACACCAATAACAATTACCCAGTTCAAAGCACAGATGGTAAATTATTGGTGGAAAATGGATAGAGCTTTGGATATTTGTGTTATAATATCAAAGAGTCTACTTCATGTAATTTGAGTTCCAGTAAAAGAGAGAAAAGAGAATGGGGCAAAATTTATTTGAATAATAGTTGAAAACTTTTCATATATGGTTGGAAATATTAACTTATCAATTTAAGAATGTGAACACACTCGAGTCAGTATAATAGAAATATAATCACTCAAATACATAGCAGAGTCAAATTGCTAAAATCCAAAGATAAAAAAAATACCTTGTAATTAGGTAGAGAGGAAAAGCAACACACTTGAGAAATTTCTGATTTCTTATTGAAAGTAATTGAAACCATAGACATTCAAAGAACAAATTCTAAGTGCTGGAAAGAAATAAAATATATAACCCAAGAATTTTATATTTGGAATCTAATCTCTTAAAACTTAAGAAAAAATATCAGCAAACCTGAACTACATAAACACTACATAAACACCATAATACAGAATAACTCAAAACAGACAGACTTGAATTAAAAAGCTAAAACTATAAAGCACAGAAAACATTATGAATAAAGAAAAAAATAAAATAAAATATAAAAGAAAATCTTTTATTATTGATATAGAGAAAAAAATTGCAACTCAAAAAGCCAAACCAAAAGAAGTAAAAGATTACTAAATTAATATTTTTCAGAAATTTCAATTTTTGTCCTTTGAAAGATATAAAAATCAACAGTAATCAAGCTCTGTAATCCATATCTGTTGATAGAAATGGGATCGACTGCAAAGGGAAATGAGGAAACTTTTAGGGGAGATGGAAATAATCTCTGGTTGATAGTGATGGTAGTTACACAGGTGTAGATATTTGTTAATGCTGATTAGGCTGTACACTTAATATGGGGGCTTTTTTTATAAGTAAATATTATTTCCAAAGAAAGCATTGAATTTTTAAAAATATATTAGAACATGTAGTCTAAAGCATAAGTCTCTCGGATGGAAAAGACAGACACCCATGAACTTTGCAGCAGGAACTCTGCAGTCAAGGTGCCAGTTTACTTACTATGAAGAGCCAGCTGGAGCTGCTGAAGGCAGACTAGGAGCCCACTGCACCAACTTTATTAAGATGAAAATATTGAGAATCAGTTTTGCCTCTAAAGGTACCTAACTTTAAGGAAGGCCGTTACCTCAGATACTTCTCTTTTTATAATACTTTGGTGAAGACACATTTCTTGTCATATATTGATTTAAACAGTCATCTTTTTAGTGCCTAAACCATAAGTCACTTTTATCAGCCTTACTTCCGAACCCATTATGTTATGGTTTAGATGTGGTGTCCCCCCAAAAGCTCGCATGTGAGACAATGCAAAAAGGTTTGGAGGAGAAATGATGGGGTTATAGCCTTAACCTAATCAGTGAATTAAACTCTGATGGGATTAAATGAGTGGTAACTGAAGGCTGGGATGTGGCTGAAGTAAGTGGTTCATTGAGGGCATGTCTGGGGTATATGTTTTGTATCTGGAGTGCAGGGTCTGCCTGCCTTCTGATTAGCGCGTGAGCTTCCCTCTACCACACTCTGCCCTGAGGTTCTGCCTCACCCCAAACCCAGAGGAATGGATCTGGCCTTCTATGGACTAAGATCCCTGTAACCGTGAGTCCTTCAATAAACTTTTCCTCCCCTACAATTGTTCTGGTTGGGTCCGTTAGTCACAGCAATGAAAAAGCCAACTAAAACAAACTGATATATCAGTGAATAATATGTCATTTTAGTTTTGCTCACACAGCTAACAAAGTGGCAGGATGGACAGTTGAAGGCAATGCTCTGCTTTGGATGGCAATGATGATCCTGGACACTGATGCTGAATTTGTTTTATTTTGTTTGTTACTGGGGATTGGACCCAGTGACACTTTACTACTGAGCTACAATTCCAGCCCTTTTTATATTTTTAATTTTGAGACATGGTCTTGCTAAGTTGCTGGGGGTTTTGTTAAGTTGGTGAGGCTGACCTTGAACTTGTGATTCTCCTATCTCAGCCTCTCGAGTTCTTGGGATTGTTAGGCATATGCCACCATGCCCCAGCAAAAAGATGTTTTTAATGGCCACTTCTAGCTAGTGTTATCAGGCAGTATAAGAGGAATCCTATAAGCTGATGTTCAGCACAACCCAATGTAAAGAAACATAGAAGCCATCAGGCTAAACTGAACTGATACCCATTCCAAGCTCTGTTGCTTGCTAGGTATATCATTTTGGTTACATATTATTGTCCATTTTTCCTCCTGAAAATTTCCTGACCTATAAACTGAGGCAATGACATCTAACGTGCATTTACCATGACAATAATTAAATAAAATAAACGCAGCTTGTGTCAGATGGTTTCTAATACACAATTAGTGTTCAATAATGGTAGATATTAAAATTATTAAACTTTTAAATAGAGAATGGACTTGGAACTGACCCATGCCATGTGCTTAGCAAAAGTACAGGAAGCAACAGCAACAATGTGTGTTGTGCCAAATCTATAGTTCTATATTCCACTTTTCATCACGTCCACCATATAATGTACTCTGTGTATCCACAACCTGTTTTAAAAGATATTTCCTTTGAGGTGTAAACCAGTTATTTTTAAATTATTTCAAAGCTACTTGTTAAGGCTTATTTTGAGGAAAGGTTAACAATGGCAATATTAATCTCCATTCTTTCCCCTAGCCACTTGTGGAATGTCTATTTGTTTTGGGGGAGTATATTTGTAGGGCACTATTGCTATAAAAAATCGAAAACTATCTTAAGAAAATCACACTTGTGATATTTCAATATAGATTTTATTTTTAAAAGGTCAAAATTTTCTTTCTAAAGAAATGACAATTTATTCTCAGGCTCATTATTGATAAAGAGGTGCAATGTATTAGAAGTTTATTGTTTTTTCTTTGTGTTTGAAAATAACACGGATCATGGAGCAATAATTCTTGGATTTGTTTACAAAAACTTACTACTTTACATTTGGATATAAATTTCACCCTGTTTAGATTTAAGGAAAAATACATTACAAAACTTGTATCTTTTGCAGATCTTATCCAAATGAACCCTAGTTGTTAAATGAATACTTTTCCCCTTGTCTGTTGGGCCTTTTCTTTTTTCTCTACAAGAATCAGTAAGCCACATGGAGCTCTTTCCACTCTGATTTTATCAAATTTATTTTCAGCCACTCTATAGCATTTGACCTGTTAATCCATGTGTTTATTTACTAAAACTTGAATATTAACTAACTGTATCATCATATTGTATCTCATCTGTAACAAATAAGATTTTTGTAGGTTTTGTACATTTTCCTTTTTCCTCAGATCAATTATTCACCACTACAATGATCTTTTTATATATTCTGTTTTTTCAGCCTTCTACTGTTTATTTTTATCCCTTTCAATATTCTTATCTCTTTATTATTTTTTTCACCCTTAAATAATTGTGTGCATACTTGTGTGTTTTTGTAGTATGCAGAGTAAAGCACCAGCCACGCCCAAAGTTCGCGTGGATTTCAATACATTTGGGAGAAACATGTTTAAAATGATATGAAGCATTGGAATGTAAATAAAAATAGGCATATTTTCAAAGTAAATTGACTTTTGGAAGAAGGAAACCGTAATGGTGGTTTTGCTTTTTTAAATGGCATTTGGTCTGAAAGCATAGTGAGACAGAATATTTATCAGGCAATTAAAATTCTAATAAGAAATCTTCAGATTTTTAAGTTCAAGAAACAAGAGTACAGAGTTTAAGACAACTGTAGTCACTAATAAGAGAGTTGGAATCCTAGGAAGGAGGGAGAAGGAATCTCAAATGCTGGGTAAAACTTTGCCCACTTCTTTGTCTGAACCAGGAATAGGACAAAATGGGCTAAGAATAAAATACTGAGGTGATATTTGAGCAGCCCAAAGGATAAAGTTTATTTTTTGTGTCCAGCCATATTGATTGTCTGCTTAAACTAACAAAATTGGTATTCTTTCTTTTTTTTTTAAATTTAATTATTTTATTTAAATGCATTTCAAGTCATAGTACATATATAGAACTCAATTTTTCCATTTCTCTGGTTGCAAACCAGATAGAGTCACACTATTTGTGTCTTCATACATGCACCAAGGGTAGTGATGACGATCTCAATCAACCATTGTTACTATGCACATTTCCCTTTCCTTCCTCCCACCTCCCCCCTACCACAGCCATAGTTCCTCCATTTCTCCTATGTTCCCCATTCCCACCCCCCTTAAGTATCATCATCTACTAATCAGAGAGAATATTCGGCCTTTGGGTTTTTGGGATTGGCTTACTTCACTTAGCATAATATTCTACAATTCCATCCATTTGCCTGCAAATGCCATAATTTTATTCTCTTTTATTCCTGAATAATATTCCATTGTGTAGATGTACCACAGTTTCTTTATCCATTCATCTATTGAAGGGCATCTGGGTTGCTTCCATAGTTTTGCAATTGTGAATTGTGCTGCTATAAACATTGAGGTGATTGCTTTACTATAGTGCGCTGTTTTTAAATCTTTAGGGAATAGGCCAAGGAGTGGGATAGCTGGATCAAATGGTGGTTCCATTCCAAGTTTTTTAAGAAATCTCCATACAATTTTC
>CM053399.1:133117162-133160910 GCA_028644305.1 Xerus rutilus | reverse complement strand
AAAGGACTCTGGGATTTTAATTGGGATTGCATTGAATCTGTGTAGTGCTTTGGGTAGTATGGCCATTTTAATAATATTGATTCTGCCTATCCAGGAACATGGTAGGTCTTTCCATCTTCTAAGATCTTCTTCAATTTCTCTCTTTAGTGTCATGTAATTTTTGCTGTAGAGGTCTTTCACCACTCCTGTTAGATTGATTCCCAAGTATTTTATTTTTTTGGAGGCTATTGTGAATGGAGTAGTTTTTCTAATTTCTCTTTCAGAGGATTCATTGCTGATGTATAGAAATGCATTTGATTTATGGACATTTATTCTATATCCTGCAACTTTGCTGAATTCATTTATCAGTTCTAGAAGTTTTCTGGTGGAACTTTTTGGATCCTCTAAGTATAGAATCATGTCGTCTGCAAATAATGAGAGTTTGAGTTCTTCTTTTCCTATTTGTATCCCTTTAATTTTCTTCATCTGTCTGATTGCTCTGGCTAGAGTTTCAAGGATTAAATTGAATAAGAGTGTTGAGAGAGGGCATCCCTGTCTTGTTCCCATTTTTAGAGGGAATGCTTCCAATTTTTCTCTATTTAGGATGATGTTGGCCTTGGGCTTAGCATATATTGCTTTAACCATATTGAGGTATGTTCCTACTATCCCTAGTTTCTGTAGTGTTTTGAACATGAAGGGGTACTGTATTTTGTTGAATGCTTTCTCTGCATCAATTGATAGAATCATGTGATTCTTGATTACATGTATTGATTTCCGTATGTTGAACCAACCTTGCGTCCCTGGAATGAACCCCACTTGATCATGGTGCACTATTTTTTTTATATGCTTCTGTATGCAATTTGCCAAAATTTTATTGAGGATTTTTGCATCTATATTTATCAGGGATATTGGTCTAGAATTTTCCTTTTTTGCTGTGTCTCTGTTTGGTTTTGGAATCAAGGTGATACTAGCTTCATAGAATAAGTTTGGAAGGGTTCCTTCTCTTTCTATTTTGTGGAATAATTTGAGGAGTATTGGAGTTAGTTCTTCTTTGTAGGTCTTGTAGAACTTGGCTGAGAATCCATCTTGTCCAGGGCTTTTCTTGGTTGGAAGACTCTTGATGGCCTCTTCTGTTTTCTTGCATGCAATTGATCTGTTTATGAATGTCCTCCTTGTTCAGTTTGGGTAGGTCATATGTGTCTAGGAATTTGTCGGTGTCTTCAAGGTTTTCTATTTTACTGGAATATGAGTTTTCAAAATAGTTTCTGATTATCCTCTGTATTTCAGCAGGGTCTGTCGTGATGTTTCCTTTTCATCACAAATTTTGGTAATTTGGGTTTTCTCTCTCCTTCTTTTTGTTAGGGTGGCTAAGGGTTTGTCAATTTTGTTTATTTTTTAGAAGAACCAGCTTTTTGTTTTATCAATTTTTTAGATTGTTTCTTGAGTTTCAATTTCATTCATTTCAGCTCTAATTCTAATCATTTACTGTATTCTACTCCTTTTGGTGTTGCTTTGTTCTTCATTTTCTAGGGCTTTGAGTTTGTGTCTTTTAATTGCTCAGTTTCGGCCATTGACATTCAATGTTATTATGGAGACATGGTTTGTATTTCCAGACATTTTGGTTTATTCTTATTTTTTAACTTGACTTGGTTTCTCCTTTGATTGGCCTTTAGTGTAGCTCCTGCCTCTGCAGGTTTTCATTGTTGTTTATCATTTCCTCCTCATGGAGTATTTTACCAAGAATGTTCTGTATTGCCAGCTTTCTTGCTATGAATTCTTTTAATTTTTGTTTATCTTGGAAGGTTTTTATTTCATCTTCAAATCTAAAACTTAATTTTGCTGGATATAAGATTCTTGGTTGGTATCCACTTGGTATATGCTTTGGTATATGCTTTGCCATGATCTTCTTGCTCTCAGGGTCTGGGTTAAGAAGTCTGCAGTGATCCTAATTGGCTTCCCCCTATATGTAATCTGATTCCTTTCTCTTGTGGCTTTTAAGATTCTCTCCTTGATGTGAATGTTAGGCATTTTCATTATCATGTGCCTTGGTGTATGTCTGTTGTGATTTTGAACATTTGGTGTCCTGTACGCCTCTTGAATTTGATTATCCAATTCATTCTTCATATTTGGAAAGTTTTCTGATATTATTTCATTGAATAGATTGTTCATTCCTTTGGTTTGGAATTCTATGGCTTCCTCTATCCCCAAAATTCTTAAGTTTGGTCTTTTAATGTGATCCCATAGATCTTGGATGTTTTGATCATGGTTTCTTACCATCTTCACTGTGTGGTCAACTCTATTCTCAAGGTTGAATATTTTATCTTCATTGTCTGAGGTTCTGTCTTCCAAGTGATCTAATCTGTTGGTGATGCTTTCTATTGAGTTTTTGATTAGGTTTATTGTTTCTTTCATTTCAAGTATTTCTGTTTGGTTCCTTTTCAAAATCTGTATCTCCTTGTTGAAGTGACCTTTTACTTCCTGTATTTGCCTATGTATCTCTTTATCAAAGTGATCTTTTACTTCCTGTATTTGCCTGTGCATCTCTTTATCAAAATGATCTTTTGCTGACCGGCCTTGCTCTCTTATATTGTTCTTTAAGTCACAGAACATTTTAATTATGTACAACCTGAATTCATGTTCTGTCATTTCTTCTGCTGTACCAACCATGGATTCTGTTATTGAAGAATCTTGGTTTGTTTGAGTCACTTTCTTCCCTTTTTTTTCATGATGTTTGTGTGTCTTTCCTTCTAGCTCTGTTGATCCAAGTTGTTACAGTTTTTACTCCTATATGTGTATAGTTTCCCTGCAGGGTTTTAATACCTCTCCTTTAAAGGGGAGACAAATATTGGTTGGTCACAATACAAGCAATGTATAGTTTCAAACCAAGTAGCTCCTAACAGCTCCCAAATACATTTACAGTTTAGTCATGATATACACCAATTATGAGTTCTTTTACAATCTATTATGTAACCAATAAGTTTGCACAAGTGTCTATAGTTCCTATTGGTAGGCTAGGGACACTGGAGGGTGGGGTATAGGATAGAATATTGGGGTGGTAGGAAGTGAGGATATGGTTATTAGATCTTAGAAAGCATGAAAATGGATCCAAGAGAAGTTGGTTATTACTAGAAAGAGCTACAGAGAGTTGGGGAAGACTGGTAAGGAAGGAGAAAAGAAGGGTACAGTGAGGAGAAATGATAGCAAGAAAAATACAACATATGCAAGTGGGAGATACAAGACTATCTATTACCACTCTAGTATTCAGTTCAGAAACCCCAGTTCAGAAACAAATATTTGGTTTTACAACTGTTGGAGATTAGAGGGTAGGAAAAGAGTGAGAGAGAAAATAGGGAAGGAAAGAGAAAGAAATGAAAGAGAAGAGAAATAAAACAAAAAGATTAAACAATAGAAATATTAGGAGAAAAAGATAAAGGATAAAATAAAAAGTAAGAATAGAAGAAAATAAAAAATAAAGTCTCAATGTGAATAAACAGGTATGGTTCCTTTCACCTCCAGTAGGTGGCGTTATTTGTTGCTTGCTGGACTTTCTCCGCTGGTGGCCTGGGTGTGGGTTTCACAATAGGGTGACACTCTGGGCTGCTGTGAAGACTTTGATTCAAGGCTGCGTTGCTGCCAAAGTTTGTACCGAGTTGCTGTCCCAATGCCCCCTGAGACTGAGCTCCCCAGAGGCTCGAGGTAGCAGTCCCTGGTCTGTTGGCTGGCCACCCGTGGAGGTTGCTTTGGGCAGATCTGAGCCTTCTGCAGCTCCTGTCGGTCCTCAGGAAGTCTGAGGTGGAACTGGGGTGGGCCCAGGCTGCCGTTGGGCTGAGCTGTCTTTGCTGACCTCTCTGGAGCGTCTCCTATCCTGAATTTGTATTTCCCAGTGGCTAGCGGCTGGGTCCATGGGTCCACGAGAGCCACTGCTGTGGGCCCTGTGTGGTTGGGTGGGCGCTGGAGCCAGGTATCTCGTGTGGAAGCTGTTCCCGCCCGGTGGGGGCCCTGGGCTGGGGCTCCGAGCCGCCCACAGTTGCTTACTGCCACTGCTGCTGAAGTCACACCGTGGCAATGGCTGTTGTCTGGTGGCCCTTTTTACACACGCAAGTGAAATTTCCTATGGGGGTAGCTGTAGGGTGATGCCTAAAAGCTGGCTGGAAGATGGTATTACCACATTTTCAATCTTCGGTTTTGGCGAGACTGACCACTGCATCCATCTAAGCTGCCATCTTGCCCCGCCTCCCACAAAATTGGTATTCTTAAGAAGAATAGAACTGAATGTAGAACTTTTACAACCTAACATTGACTAAACTCAGCATTAAATCCAAAATTAGTCAACATACAAAAAAAAACTAGAAACTGAACTGTTTGTAGGATAAATAACCAAATAATGGAAAACAACTTTGAGATAACCCAGATATTTGAATTATCAAATAAAGATTTTAAATAAGCTATTCATTTCATTTTCTAGAATATAACAATTTTTACAGTGAATGAAAAAGATAGAAAATTATAAAAAAATGGGAACTATAAAAAGAGACACATAGAATTTCTAGAACTATGACTTTAGAGATCTAAAAATCATCAGGGAAGTATTTATTCTTTTTATTTTTCTCTTTTTATTACACAAATTTAAAAAAAATTCAAAAGGGAAAAATATAAAATGAGCACCTGTGTACTCATTATCCAATTTGAAGAAAATATCAATATAGGTGGGTTTTTTCCATCTTCATTTTTAACTGGGTTGTTTTAAAGTAAATTTCAATCATGCTATTTTATCCATAAGTATTTCAGAATGTTTCTAACAAGAAAATTTTAAAGTATACTTGTTTGCACCTAAAATAATTAATATTGTCTTTGATGTTATCTAATACCCATGATATATATTGCAATATCTTTAATTTTCTCAAAGATTTTTGTATCTTTCATTTGATTTGTTTCAATTTAACTACAACAAAATCTACATATTTTATTTGAATGTGATTTCTTACATTATTTTTTTTCCTTTCTTTGATAGTCTCTTCCTCCTCTGACCTTTCCCTTATTTGGAAAAACAGTAATTTGTCCTGTAAAATGGCCTTATAGTTTTGGATAATTGTAATTTCATTTACCTTAACTTACTCTTTTACCCCTCATGTTTCCCAGAACATAGAAGTTAGATCTAGAAGCTTGTTTAGAACAGAATGGTTTCTACTTTTATAGGCAGTAAAATTTAGGTGATGTTGTTCATTCTCTATTGCATTCCATCATTGCCTTATAATGTCTGATTTTGCCAATTGCAACTAATGTTGTTAAACTAAAAACTCTTTAGCTTGCCTTTGATTGTATTTTCTCTTTTCTCAACATCTTTTAAGTTTTTGTTCAAAGACTGCATATGTGAAGTCTTTCTCCACTCATCCATTTATAGAGTTAGCAATTCTTTCCTCTCTTTTCCCATAATATCTCAAACACTGTGTTCAATCAAATGTTGTGGACCATCTTGAATCCCTCAGCTGACCTTAGTCCCCATCTCCTATGTAGATGCCTCTGAAAAAAAACACAAACCCTTCTAAAAAATAATGAAAGAGCAACCTTCAACCTTACTAAAGGATTCATGATATTACAGAAGAGGTCTCAAACTAAAGAGTATTTCCTAATAATCTGACTTAGATTTCTTCTTTCTTTACCAATTAATCATCCATTCTTTATTATTCCTTCTTTATCTGTCTTTCTCCAAATTTCTGTATTACACTGTGATTTGGCTATTCTTTTCTATTGCTTCCTTTTGGTTACTGCTCCCATTCATTTAGATTTATTTCCAGTTCTTAAATATTCCCCTAGTTATTTGTATCTTAACCTCAAAGCTGGTCAGTGTCTCTTTGGGATCACCGAGTCTGAAAGTGTAGCCATGAATTTCTTAGTAAAACAGTAACCATGTAATTAAATTTTGCTTACAAATGATACTGCTTAGAAGATGGACAGAAAAACACGTATATGTTTTTTTCACTATTGTTATATCTGCCACAGTCAATATCCCTTGCCACTGTATTTGCCCTATGAGACAATGAGATATTTAAAACCAGATTCATCCTTTATCTTTTTAACCCCAAGACATCCACTTAAGAGCACATCATAAATTCATTTACTGAGTGAATGACCATTTGAAAGATGGTCATTTTGCTTCATAAAACCTATTTCTCCTCTTCACATATTTTCTTATTATTTCTCCTAAAAGGTAAATATAGATGCAGAATATATTCATTGCATATTCTGTTCTGTCAGAAAGCTAATAGAAGTGTTCTATTCTAATTCACAAAACCACATGTACATCATCTTCCTCAAGCTCTTGTATTTGTATATAAACATTATTTCTCTTCGGAAATTCAAGCAATTCTGCTGAACTATTGGAATTAAAATGCTTTTTATTTCTCTTGTGAGTATTTGATTCAGATTAAATCTGAGCTTAAATGAGATGTAGTAGCAGTGAATGTGCTAAGTTAAATTAAGAAGAAAGCATCCATGAAACTTGAGCACAGACATTGTCAAATGAGAGCAATGAAAGACATTTTACTCCAAGTTTAGTTATGAAACAAAGAAGACCCATACAGAAACAATGCACGATTCAAAAAGTAATCATGCAAGTCTGAGAAATAAAAAGCATTATTCCAAAATTAAGATATACAAAATCAAATTAAAATTTGATAGGAAACTAACCACCATTATACCATTGAAAGGCTTTCTGAGATATTTTTCTAGTAATAGACATGTAATATATACTTATCTAGTATCTACAGTGTATTCAATTCTGGGTTAAAAAATTTAATCATTCTTCTTGGTAGCTTTGGAGCAGGTTTCTTATGTGTGCATGTGTGTATGAGCAGTGTTTGGGACTAAACCCAGGGATGTTCTACCACTAAGCTACTTCCTCATCACTTTTTATTTTTCATTGTGAGATAAAGTCTCACTAAGTTGCCCAGGTTGGTCTTCAAGTTGTGATCCTCTGGACTTGGCCTCCTAAGTCACTGGGATTATAAACATGTGCCATCACCTGAGCTTGGACAAGTTTTTTAGAAGTATTTTTATGGGTAGAAATCAGATACTTTTTAGTGCCAAGCTTAGAGCCTGCAACCAAAACACATCAAGCTAAGTTTCAATAATAAATGACTCTCTAATCTAGCTTTTCTGGAACTATGACATTTTCACAGTAGTTTGTCTCTATAGAATATTTTATCTGAAAGTCTTTCAGAGGAATCATGAATAAACATTAACATCACCAGGCAATAATAAATAATTAATAGGAGCTTCCCTATGGAGGTGCTTTCTGTGGAGGGCTGCAGGACCAAGTCATAATTAAAGATGGTTCTCTAATATTTGTGGAGGATTTTGCAGTTCAAGAATGCTTTTTGTTGACTTGTCCTGTAGCCTTGAATGATACATTTACAATTTGATCCATGAGACAATAGGTTTGCAGATAATATGCAGATAATCATATAACTCATAAAGGAATCTTCAGATTTAAACCATTACAGTTGACTATGATTCTAAAAATTCTCATTGAATATATCAATCTCACACTTGTAAAATGTCCAACTGACCTTATTTTAATAATAGACAATCTGAAACTCAATCCCTCAAATCTAATCTGTTAAAATAAAGTTAAACTATGCACGTCAAAATGACTATAAAAAGATAGTATTACACATTATTCTATGTGAACCAATTATGAAATTATCAGTAGATAATGTTAAGATTCTAAAAGTAGCCTTAAGATATACATGTTATTTTCCCTATAATATGTAAAATCACCTACATAATCATAGGAAAATATATTAATAAAAATGGGCAAAAGATAAATAGTCTGTTTATAAAGGAAAAGTGAAGGGCAAATTCTAGAATGAACAGACTCAATCTCATTAATTAGTAAGGAAGCAAAAAATACCAATGGAAGATAATTTTAAATTAAACCAGTAAAATTTTAAAAGACATGATATCTAGAGATGATGAAGACAATGAAAAATAGGATCTTTACTGAATTTTGATAAATTGATTTAATAGTTAGAGGGCAAGTGAACGATGTGTTTAAAGTTTTCTTTAATTCAATATGTAAGTGCAATAATATAATGTTTCATATTACAAATGGGAAAAACATCACAATATGCATATGGTAGCAAAGCACACAGATGTATCTATTTCACAAATGTATGTAATCATAATCATTCTGTATAAAACTGTTAGTATTTGTCACTTTGCATTTCATCAAAAATATTTTTATCTTACTATGTAAACTTCATAATTACCATTAATGATACTTATATTAGCAGAATTTATTATAGTGCATGTAACATAGTTAATTAACATTTCCCTATTACTGATTATTTTGTTTATTGCTATTTTATGAATTTAATTTCATGATAAACATCTTTTTAATTATGACTTTCTCCTCACTTGTATTATTTCTCTGAGTTTTTGCTCTCAAATCTTTCAATTTGATACATAAATTGCTAATGGCCTAATAGATTTTATTCATTATGCCATTAGCAATTTATGTGTACAAATAAGTTTTGAAGATTTGGAAAATTTAATAGGCAAAAATGGAACTTATTTTGTTCAATACTTAATATCAAGGTTACTTTCATATGTTGATTTATTAACTGATATCCTCTTTTAAAATTTATGTCCTTTGTTCCCTTTATTTATTCATTTAGTTATTTGTGTGTTGGCAATTTTCTTTACAATTATCTTCTTTATATTATTCCATTTGCTACATTGTTAATAACTTATTTGTTTTCCTAAATTCCACAGTTTTAACTGTACATATACAAATTTTCATTGTTTTAATTTTTTAAAATCTCAGATCATTTAAAATTACATAACTTGTCTTCTCTGCTTTGCTCATCGTTATTTTTAAAATTAACACTCTAATACAGTGTTTATTTTTGTTCATAGTGTCAGTTGTAGGTAAAAAATACATTTTTCCAAATTTCTAACTTCTTATCTCAATGGAATTTATTAAATGACTATTTTTCTATTGTTTTATAGTATATGTATTATAAATACTGAGTGTCTATATATAATTTTATCTATTCTTTTTCTAGAGATCTCTTTTTCATTAGCAATACATTTTTTAAAAAGTTATTATCCATTTGAAAGGGTCTGTTAATTGGCATGGAATTTGTTCTTTTTTTCTTCCTTTGATGAATAGATTCTTTAACTATTTGGGTCTTCCAACTAGATAAAATTAAAAATGGATTCTTTTGTTTGCTGTTTTCTTCCACAATAATCTATTTTATCTTCTTATTTGTTTTATTAAATATAAATTAATGACAAATTTGTACATGATTACAATATCTTTTTTAAAGTTGATATTACATATTTTGAGAAGTTTATAGTAAGACTAATTCATTTCTTGGTAGCAATTTAATATTTTATGTAGTTTTTCTTATTGTGAATGGGATCTTTCAAATGACTATGGCATATAACAAAACTAGATTTTTTTAAAAAGTTGATTAATTCATTTATTAACACTTTTAATTAAAAAAATTTCATAGTTGGATTTTCTAGACACATTTAACTTCTAAATGTTTCTTTGATACTTTTTGTTGTCATATTTTTTCCATATTACCAGTCACTCAAAAAAGAGCAGTAAGTAAATAATAACAACAATATGGCGTAACTACTTATTTTCTATTGATTTTTAATTCCAGTGAAATGATTTTTATTTATTTGTTATGGCTTAAAAAATTCTAATTTCATTCTAGAACCATCTGTTGAGCATTTACTAATAAGCATGAATATTATGAAATACTAATGTTCTAGGCAATGAGGAGGTGAAAATGTGTGGATTTACCTTCAGATAGATTATGTGTACATACACTCACATACCTGTACATACACTCACATACAGAAAAATTTAGGTACCAAAATATGTAGATGGATCAATGAGTACTTTGGTATAGAGAAAAGCTGACTAGTACCTGAGAAAATAGATCTTTAAAGACAAAATGGATTTGGATTGATAGAAAGCAGAGAAAGATATTCTTGAGTATGGAGAAGGAATAACAAAGACATTGGTAAAGTATTTTCAAGGCATATTCAGAGAATAGGGAAAGGGAATGTTTCTAGAAGGAAAAGTAAGCATTTGCCTTTCTCTGGCTCTTTAATCCAGCTTGACCTGCTTATGAACCATGCCTCTGCTGGCTTTTAGAACTGCCTGAGGCTGTGGGTGGTGGATCAGAGTTTATACTTTTTCTCCATTGGAGCCCAACCTCTTTCCCTGGGTTCATTTATGGAGGTTACACACTCTTAGCTTTATATCCTGATTTACTTTTCAATGTGGTTTATTTTGATTGTCTTACTGGTCTCTGGTACTTGTCTGTTGAGCAGGATTTGAGACTTTGAATTGGCTTTATTATTAGCTTCTGTTACCAATAAAATTTTAAAGATTTTATATTCTGATTCATCTTTTAGGTCGTTTTGACATATGGTGTTTTTACCCCTCTCATGTGCAGGAGGAGTGCTCTTACGTTACAGTGCTGATGTTGGACAAGATAAAGTTATAGGTTTGAGTGCCAAGGAAAGGAGATGGTTCTGCAATAGAAGTCCTCAAATGGAGGATGTTAGAATACTGAACTACAGAATAACTACGACCAAAGGAATATTTTACATAAAAATATGTTCTTTTTTTGAAAATGAATCTGTTAAATGAGCCAGGACAGATTTTCATAATTAACAAGACAAATTTCTGCAAAAACATACGAATGTAGAGGTATTTGCCTCACTAAAAGAAATAATGGATTGCAGTACTTATTTAAAACTGAATTGCTTAACTTAAAAAAAATCCTAATAATTCTCAGCTACCAAATCACAGTGACTCTAGCTATTAGTAATTCAGATTTCTTTGTAGCACTCCTAAAATACAATCTTGTGGTGAAAACATGTCATTTATTTTTTCTGTTTTCAATTCCAGAGCAAAATCTCAAAATTGAAATCTTTAGACCTTCCAGGCCTGCAAGTTCATATATGTTCCTCATCAACATAGGAACCTCAAATAAAAAGAATGACATTTTTACTGTGGTATTTTTATTCTTTCAAAACAGCATTTAATAAATCCAACTTGTCTAACTTTACAATATCTCTGAAGGACTTAGTGTTTAGTCAGCGTTATATCTCTGTGACCAAAATACCTGACAAGAAAAACTTTAAGAAACAGTTTAGCCTGGCATGATGGCTTGGGAGGCTGAGACAGTAGGATCGTGAGTTCAAAGCCAGCCTCAGCAATGGCAAGGTGCTAAGCAACTCAGTGAGACCCTGTAGTCTTACTCTATAGATAACCAACTCTCTTGCTCTGGGCCTAATGTGAGGCAGCACATCATGGCCAAAGGGTGCAGTAGAGGGAAGTTGCCCGCCTCATGGCCCTCATGGAGCAAAGGGGATGGGGCACAGGGAAGGTGAACCATTTCAGGGCACACTCCCTCCCAGTGACCCACCTCCTCCAGCCACCCCAGGTCTGCCTATAGTCACTGTTCAGTCCATTCAAAATAAGATGGACTGATTAGGTTATAGCTCTCATAATTCAACAAATTTACTTTGGAATATTGCTGCATTAATATAAACTTTTGGGGGACACCTCATATCTAAACCATAATGCTCAGAGTTTTAACATTTTCTAATTAATCAGCCACCTTGCAGTGCAGAACTTGAGATCTCAGCCATTTTCATAGGAAGTATTTGCATTGGGCCTCTCATTGACTCTAATGGGAGCCACTTGTCATCAGTTTGATGAAGCCCTTCACCCTAAATTCTTCATCCTAATCGCTAGCAAATATTTAGTCCTAGAACCATGCCAATAAAACACACCAGGATTTTAATATTCCCAAGTGCTATGAATTATACAAATTTGGGAGTAGGGTAAAGACATGATAGATTTTAGGTCATTTGGTGAAGTTCTACTGAATTAAGATAATCTCTTGATATATGACTAGAAATCACATCATCAGTCATCATTTTTTCACTTATTTTCCTCACTGGTTGATTTGACAAAACTAGTAGGAAAAGGTAGTCAGGTAGAACTACATTTTAAAATCCATTCTTATTTATATTGACTTTGTTTTCCCACCTATAATAAATCAATAAAAGTGTCATCATATTTATCTGGTGTACTATCTATAAAGAGATCTAAAAGAAAAAGTGACACATTCTATCAATATTTTTTCCTATTTCTTAAAACAACTCCAAATGAAATTTGAGATAGCAAATTAGCAATACTTCAGAAACTCTTAATGTGTAAATGATTCTTTATGCACTTTGGTTGGATTCTAGAAACAAAATTTGAGAAAATGGAATCTGAATTTAGTTCTTTTTTACCATTCTGAAGATCTGCTATTCTAAAGCATGTACTAGAAAGGTGAAAAGCTATTTGGCTTTTAAAAAAAAAACAAACAACTCATATATATTAGCTGTATTATGGAGATCTCAAGGAGAGAATAAAAACAACTGTGTTTGGTTTTTTAATTGAATGCTAGTACTGTGTGTTAATAGTCCTGAAATACAAATTGCATTTTTGATGCCTTTTCATTAAGAATTTTACAACTGCCATAGGAAATAAGCATGTGAGAAACTAAAAATAATTGAGTTCAAGAATTATTTATATAAACAACTTAGCAAAAGGTTTTGCAGAAGTCTATTAGATTTCTGCTTACAGTTTGGTGGTCAAAATTTTGTCTCATGGTCATGGCTAGCTATGAGGGCAACTACAAGTGGAATTAACTTCTACTCCTCTGTCAAGGAGGTTGTCACAAGAGGAGTTGGTTGAAAATGAGGATCAGATTGGTTATGCCACCATGTACATACTTAAGCTATGTGTACTATGATGAACCAGTTTTAATTTCTTCTTTTTTATGTATAAAAATCATAATTAAATTAAATAATTAATTTTTACTTAATTATTTATTATATCATGTAGCAACATCATTTGCCATGCATTTCTGTGTGCTAAGAGATATTCTGAGCATTTTCAAATATTAATCAATTCTCCAACAGTTCTGAGGCAGGTTGCATTCTGCCTATTCACAAATAAGAAAGCTAAGATGCAAAGAAACAGTTACTTATTCCAAGTTCACCATCTAGTAATTGTCAAAATGGAGATATTCTAAAATCATAGCCTTTCTACTTTATAGCACTGATTAATTGTATGTTGATGATGATGAGTATGTCATTTCATTCCTTAAGTGTCTTTCTCTTTTTTGCATTGCATCATTTGAATTTCAAATGGAATTATTTTTGCTTGTTGGTTTTGCAGTAAGACACCTTGAACCATTCATACTGTGTTACAAGTGTGGATCAGATAATTTAGAAAGATAATTTGGTCACACTGTTCATCACATGGTACTGGTTGCCCCAAAATGTCTTATTTTCTTTATTTGCCAAAAGAGATATTACTTCACATGTTCTTTCAGTCTTTGCAGATCCAACATCAAATAATCTCAAAATTCTTTAAAACATCAGATTTTGGAAGGTCTAGCAAATTGTGCATAATCAACTATCTATATTTTATGATGGAAAAAAATTTGAGGTTGTTTGAGGGAGTCCCCGCAATAACTTTGCCTATAATCTTCAATTACAATCTCAAAGAGAATGCTTTGAGGAGAAGGGTAAGTGACAAGCTGGAATGTATCAGCTACAGAGGAGTTAGGGATCTTCTGACTCCTTTGTGCAAGGGAAGACATGCAGAGATGATAGTTATACGTGTGTTTGATTTATAGGTGGATTTGGCTGATGTAAAAATAATTATAGTGAATTACTCTGAGAACAAACTGAAAACATTAAGAATGCATACAGTTCCCTATTGGTACAAGATCCCTCATTAGTAAAGAATGAAATAAAACAGCCTCTGACAATTCTCCCTCCCACATTAGATAAACAGCTCCTGCACATGATGTTAAGACTTGAAGGAATGCCAACTTTGGGCAATGTTTGGAATTTAACAAGCAGTCAAATATGGGTAGATAGGATTCCAGTACTGGCTCTGGTTTAGCTCACCCAGGCCATGGCTTACACATGTTATGCAGTGATAGGTGAGAATATTTGAGTGTTGGTTAGTGTTTAATGGACGTGATCACTAAAAGTTTAAACAATCATAGATGTGATTACATAGAAAAAATGAAAGATTTATATACTAGTTAATAAAATCCATGCTGAGAAATAGAATTTCTACCTGCTGGGCCTTTCTTCGTTCATGGCCTTTCTGGCCTCACAGCCAACAGTATAGCATTTGTTATGGTTTAGATATGAGGTATCCCCCAAAAGCTCATAAGTGAGACAATGCAAGAAAGTTTAGAAGTGAAACTAAATGATTGAGTTATGAGATCCTTAATCTAGTCAGTGCATTCATTCACTTGAACGGAATACCTGGGTGGTAACTATGAGCAGGAGAAAGTAGGTCACCTAGGATGTGCCTTTGAAAAAAAATATATATATACACACACACACTATCCATGTATATATATATATGTATATGTATATGTATATGTATAGTGTGTGTGAAAGCAGAGTTTTCTCTGATTTCTGATTGCCATGTCCCAAGTTGTCTTCCTTTGTCATGTCCTTCTGCTTTGATGTTCTGCCTCACCTTGGGCCCAGAGCAATGGTGTTAGCCATGTATGGACTGAGACCTCTGAAATTGAGTACCAAATAAACTTTTCCTACTTCAAAATTGATCTTATCAGGTCTTTTGGTTACAGTGGCAGAACAGCTGACTAAAACATTTTCAACACCCCTCTCTCTCTCTGACAGTCCTTCCTCTCAGTCATAAGCCTCACCCAGATAATCTAGCATTTTCATTCCAAAGTCATTAGCCACATCTTCAAAGTCCTTTTTGTCATGCAAGGTAACATGTTCACAGGGTCACTGATCAGGACATGGACAGCTCCAGGATGGAAGTGAGGGACATATTCTTCCTACTAGAGAAACACACTGAAGAAATGAGCTCCTTGAAGGTGGGATTTATATCTTCCTCATCTCTGTATCACCATAACATGGCACAATCAACTGTGCCTAGAAGGCACTCAGCATGTGTTCAAAAATTGCTCCAGTCAAATATTATTTATCTGGTACCTACTATATGACACGCAATTCTAGGCGATGGGAGATATGGAAGTGAGCAAAACTAACTTGTTTTCATTGCATTCTAGTGTAGAGAAGCAGAAAGCACACACATAATATACATTAAATGACAATAAGTGTTATGAGGAAAAATAAACCAGAGTAAAGAGCACAGAGAGTGTCAGCATATTATGGAAGAAGTCTTCTCAGGCAAGCTGCCATTTGATTGCTGACCAGAAAGGACTGTGAATCAAGGTTTACCAACATGGAGCAGAACATTTCAGAAAGAAGAAACGAGAAGTGCAAACATACTGAGGTTGGAATATACATTTTGAGGAGGCTTTTTGTTGTTTGTGTTACTGGAGATATTGCCCAGGGGCACTTTGCCACTGAGCTACATCCCTAGGCCTTTTTATTTTTTTATTTTGAGACTAGTCTAAGTTTCTTAGGCTGCTCTCACATTTGTGAACCTCCTGCCTCAGCATCCTGAGTTGCTGAGATTACAGGCATGCACTATCACACTGGACTGAACTTTGAGATTTTTAAGAAATAACAGGGATGCAAATGAGGCTTCACAAAAAGAGATAGGAATGATACTAGATGAGGTTAGATAGGCACAAGGATGACAGATGTCCCAGAATTTTGTAGTTCATAGTAAAAATTTGGATTAGACTCCAAGAAGGAAGGAAATTCATTACAAGGTTGAGATAGAGGCTGGCAAAATATGGGTTGTATCTTGTAAAATTACTCTGCTGTGTTAAGAACTGACCGTGGCAGGATAGGGATGGAAGCACAGAAACAAGATAGGGCTATTGCAATAGTCCCAGGGAGAAGTGATGGTTGCTCAGAGTGACGGTAGAGGTTGTGGTGAGAATTTGTTGCGATCTGGATCTACTTCTAAAGTAGAGACCATATGAGTTGGATGTTATCTGAGGGAAAGAGAACAAGAATAATTCTAAGGATTTGGATTGCGTTATGGTTTTAATATGTGATGTCCCCCAAAGCTCATGTTTGAGACAATGCAAGAATGTTGAGAGATGAAATGATTAGATTATTAGAGTTGTAACCCAATAAGTGGATTAATCCACTTATGTGGATTAACTGGATGGTAACTATAAATAGGTATGGTGTGGCTGAGGAAGAAAGGTCACTGGAGGTGTGCCTTTGGGGTTGATATTTTGTTTCTGGTTAGTGGAGCTCTCTCTCTCTCTCTCTCTGGTTCCCAATTGCCATGTCCTATGTTGCTTTCCTCTACTATGTACTTCCACCATGCTGTTTGGCCTCATCTTGGACCTAGAGCTATGGCTTGAACTGATCATGTACTGAACCTCTGAAACCATGAGCCAAAATAAACTTTTCCTCCTCTGTTGTTCTTATCAGGTACTTAGGTCACAGCAAGCAATGAAAACTGAATAAAACAGACCGAAAATTTGATGAGGGGAGTCAGTATCACTCAACAAAACTGGGGAAGATTGCTCACAGTTTTAGAAATGTTTAGAGTGAGATGCTTGTCAGACATCAAGAAGAGATGTTCTGAGGAATGTTAGACGTGGGAGACTGGAGTTCAGGAGAGAGACTCAGACACAAGATAAACATTCAGATATCTCAGCACATAGACATCATTTAAAACTCTGTAATTAGATGAATTCCTTGGACTTGGGAACAGTTTTGGAAGAGAATGGAGCCCTGGAACACTCCTGCATATGGAGGTCAGGACAATGAAGAAGAGAAACAGCAAAGGATCTGTGAGCGAGCAGTCAGTGGCAAATGAAGGGATCCAAGAAGAAGTGATGTCACTGGAAGCCAAGTGAAGACATTCTTCCAAAAAGGCACCATCAAATGTGCCAACTGCTGGTGAAATGTTAGTAAGATGAGGATCTTGAAATAACTATTTGTTTTGGCATCATGGAGATGGTTTGATTGTGTTTTGATGGAGTTGGGGAAGCAAATGCCTAAAATCTTCATGGTAATCCAAGTGCCCTTATCATGTATCCAACATCAAGGAAACTTCATTGCATTTCTAAACTTCACTAATGTAATGCTTAAAAATTTGTTGTACTTTGTAAATTGAGTCTGAATGGTAGGATAAATAGGGCAATTTCCTTGAAGTGAAGGCTTTTAAGTTGCAAAATGCCAGAGAAATGTATTAGCTTTAAGTTGTCTGAATTCCTTACATTCAATTATTTTCTTTCCGATAGAAGACTAACAAGTTCATAAAATAAATTAATGTAACTCAGGCACATTCCATTTTCTCTGGAAAGACATAACTTAGTGCAGGCAGAAGAGTTTGGGTAATACCTTTTTGCTTTAACTTTTTATCCCGTTTTCTCGTAGTGCTAACAGAGATCAAATATCAAGTACTTCAGGGACAAGATTAGTTATTAGTTATGAAGATTCTTCAGTTTTAAATTTCAGTTTCAATTTTAACTGAGACACTTCTTTGCATTCATTGTCTTCAGACCAATGCATATTTTAGTAATTAGTCTTGTTTAATAGCATATTCCCCTTTTTCATAAAATCAACTATGAAAATATTATTGATATATACCATCAATATTTGCTACCTTTTGCAAAACAAGTTGGAATAAATAGCATATAAACATGCAATTCGTACTATTAATGGAGCCAAAAGTAATTCTCACATATTCTGCCAATGTCCATTATAGGTTTCTTAAAATATATGTGTAAATTGAAACTATTCTATACATTTCTTCTACATAATAGTCATAATTTTTTAAAATTTCCTTTCTACACAGGGTCAATTTATAGAAGGTATGGACAAATATCAGGGAAGCTGGTTGGAAAAGAAAAATATATTTTTTAAATTGCCATATTGAATTTACAATCTGAATCTATGATCTGAGCATAGAAACTGTCTTTTACATACATAGCTTCTTATAGCCAAATGTTGGGTCTTAAAGGGGTTAGGATTTGTTCTTGTTTCCTCTTGAATTGCTGTCTGCCTACTTCCCTCTTGTGAAGAATTTTTTTTTTCTTGCTGTGCTGTAGACATATGGTTACATATTTCACTACCTTCTGTTTGAAATTCATTGATCTTGGTTCTAAGGATGTTTTTTCTGTTGGGTCACAATTTGTGCTCTTGAATTTTAATCTGATAAAAAATCTGTGTTAAGAACTTTTTGGTTTGATTCCAGATTAAAATCAAACAAAATAACCAGCCTTTACTGAGTTGAAAATATAAGTACTTGGAAAGGGAAGAATATATTAGGAATCATTGTTGTGTGGCCTCCTCCCTGATTCATCACTAGGCATGAAACTGATTGGTATGTGTAATTTCAAGGAAGAACTTGGTAGATTCAGTATTGGAAAACATGAATAATACCACTTAGAGAGAAAATAATTTGTTACATTTTTTTATCATGGGTTTAAATTTGCTTTCTCACTCACATTTTATTATTTTAAGCCAATAAGTAGCAAAGAGGTTATTTAGTATCAGTGACAGGAATAAAACAGACCCAAGTTCAAATTCTAGTTTGGAAATTTACTTGAAGATTTAATGCAGTGACTCACCTTCTCTGTGCCACAGTTTTCCTTAAACTTAGAATAGTGACAATCCTTACATTATGGGATTATAGTCATGAGGATTATACCCAGGAATTTAGGGACAAGACTAATGAAAAATATGTGCACTCATAGGTTTTAATTGGAAATTGAATACTATATGTCTTAGAAACAAATGATAAGTTGGCAGTTGTACAGTGAGTATATAGTAACAGGAAACTTCTCATTTACAGGTGAGAAAACTTTTTGATTCATATTGTAAAGGTTTACTGTAGAAATATAAATCATAACAAAGAATGGTTTGAAATTTTAATTAAATTGCCTTACTAGGAATAATTGAGATAAAAAATTGTAGGGTATTAAAAATATCAAATCAAAAGTAAATTTTTCACTCACTGCATAAATTATAATATTTCCAGTATTATTTCAGAAAATTAAGATATTATCCATCCCAGGATGAAAAAAATCATAATTGGACTTTATAAATGGATAAAGGTGCTGATTTCCTATGATGTCTGTTATCTGTGTGGCTATCTATCCATCCTTCTGTAGGTATACATATCTGTTTAGACATCCCATTAGAATTGCAAAGTGCATATAAAAAAGTGTCAACAAAATCTCAAATTTAAATTTAGGGCACATTTGTCTTTAATCACCATCATACCAGATCTCAATATTCCTCAAAATTTGAAGTAACAATACATATCATCACACAAAAAAGTCTGAGATATGAGTTAAAATGACTGATGACAAAATCCTGATATGTAGTATCAACACAAGGGTGAGGTGATCAGATTGCATACACTTGGGGGCTTTCCGTGTGGAAGTGTGCACATTTGATTTTGCTCAAGCAGTTTGTACAATCTAATATACAAACAGTAATATATCTCAGTATCTTCTGGAAGATAAAATCTTGAATCATTTAAGGACACAGTGACAATATTAACAGTTTTCATACTTTGGTTTATTGTAAAATTTAGCAAAGTTTTCCTTGTAATCCCTGACCCCTTTCTTAGAAAAAAAAAAGCAAAAACATAATTATTGCTTATTCTTTTCCCCCTACTTTGCGCTACTCTAAAAGAAGGGAGGAACATCAATTTAATAAATAAAAATAGAGATGTAACAGAAAAATAAATCAGTCTAGATGAGAAATAGTAGGAGCAACAGAAATATTGTTAAGCAGTTTAAAAATAAGCTTCTTTTAAAAGGTTGTCTTATTTTACAAAATCACACCAAAAATATAGCAGCGGAGAAGGATACATATAAGTTAATTGCACACCAGTCCCATGCAAAAAACTGGGTATTAGCCAAAGCAGTAGTAATCAGAATCCAATTTAGCAGGCTTGTGCAGGGCTTGTGAGTCCTCTATGATGGAGCCGTCACTGAACTGCTCCAAGTCTGAAGGGGTCTGATGGCCTGGGACATCATCAGCCAAAGTGTCCAAGTAGCTTCCCACAGAGATACCATCCAGCCCATCACTGCCATCCTGCAGGCTATTGTAGCTGCCGCGTAAGGAGGTGCTCTGACTCTCCAACAGGCTGCACAGACTGCCACTGAGACTACTGCCCCGACTGGTGATGGTGGCTTTCTCCTCCATCATCCACTTGATGGACTCAATGCTCTCATTGATGACAAGCAACTGGCGCATGAGCCTGACATCTGTGGCTCTGAGGTTAACCTACGTGGAAGAGGGAGATAGGAAAGACATGCCAGTTATTTTACATTCTTAACAAACTCCAAATTCATGTGGATACTGTCTGCTACAATCTATGATTTTATATTCACAGAATAAAATATAAGTATACTTGATCTCAGGATGTCTTTGGAAATTGCTGACCAATGGCAGGAATCATAATCAGAGAATTTGCTTCCTGCCAGATACATCAGGTCCTAAAAGGGTCAATAAAATTCCCTGGGCATTCCTGATCCTAAACAAGCTACCAGAAAATATTCTATTGAATGTCAAGTTCTCTGCTAAGCAATGTATTCTCTTTTGTCAGGTTAATAGTTTATATAGGTTTACATGAGAATGTGCATCCACACTAAGGGGTAGGGAGAAGTGGAAGGTGTATAAGTTAATATATCTCATTAGCATAACGAGATTTCTACTTATTGACTTATACTGTGCTAGGCATCATTAAAAAAGTTCAACATTAATTAGCAAAATCTAATAACACTGTACACTAAGCCTTACTATTTTTATTCTTATTTTTCAGATGAAGAAACTGAAATCTATGGAAAAGAGTCAAGAGTACAGGAAAGGCCTACACTCCTTATGACTACATTGGCACAAACAATGTGGAATATTACTGTTACTATTAACAAGAACCAAACTGCTCTTCCAAGCCCTGAATTAAAAAGGGGGCTGATGCACTAGGATGAGACAACTTACAAGATGAAATCTACAAGTATTTTTGTAGATTTGAGTATTTGTTTTAGATATGTCAGGGGCACTCTAATCAAAATTGGGTGATAAAAATGTCCTGGAACTCCTCTAAGAGTCATATAAGTGTGTAGTCCTTTTGCCAATTCTAAGATATTTCAGAGAAATCTGTTTCCACTGCCATAAAGCAGGATGTTTTCGTATGCCCCAAAATTTAATGAGAACTTTTTTTAACATCAACGATGTAATGGCTTAGGGAAGAGAACTCTCATGATTGCTCCTGTTCCTGCTGGAATTGGATAGAAGTGGATGTGCGTGCTTGGACTGGGAGACGGCTATGTGCTTGGCCACTAGAAGTTCCACTCACATTCATTATAGTTTGAACATGGATTCTTTTTACTTTACTTGGGGTACTAGCCCAATAGCCTAGGCCATGCCAATTCTCTTTACGATCCAAGACTAATTCAGATTTGTGGGTTTCTAGAATTATCAAAGGCACTCATTCTTGAATGACTCAAGCCAGAAGAAAAAAAGGAGTCCATTGTATCCCAAGGTATGCATTCACATAAAAACATTTCCTGGTGAAGAGTTAATCCATAACTGAAGGTGAACTTTGGCTTCTATGAACATGACAAATAAACCTCAGCAGAGATGAAATTTCCACTTATGACTTCAATAGATGTAAGGTTACAGGTTTCAGAGACACAAAAATGCAAGTATAAATTCAAGATACATAAAGTACACATTAAGAAAAAACATTGCTGGGAAATTAAATTGATTTTAATGAATTCATCATCTTTTCTAAGAAAAAGCGTCCAAAATAAATTGCCTAGATAGTATAGGGAAATTTATTTTGCTCTGAGATGTTCATGAAGAGAAGAATGTGAACTTAGTAAGTCTTGATGTTCCTCTGTTTATGATGATGTCTCAGTGACCTTGCAAAGACTTTGTATTTGAGGAGGAAACTTTCTGGCAGCTTTATGCTCAAATTTACCCACATTAACTGAGCCATTATGACACTGTTCAAGTTACAAATGTTTACAAATCACTAACAATGTGCCTGGGTCCATTGAGGAGTGCAGAAGATCAATATCAGTTAAACTCTTACAAAATCCTTCAGAAGTCATCTGTAGTGGATGCACATTGCTGTGCTTATCATAGGCATGGTGCAATATCAATCTGACTATTTCCCAATGGCTCCCCAATGGACTACAGCTACATAGGCTCACATCTCCACCCTGTCCATGGAAGTGCTTCAGCCCAAACTCTGCTTTGAGCATGTGCCCTGATCTTCCCCTTGCCTGAAATACTTGACATTTATCCTTTCTAATTTCTTCATGTTGTTCTTATCCTACTTCTATCAATCACTCCTTGCTGACACAAGCCTAACCCTGCTGGCCCATTTTATCTCTAGAGTCTGTTTGGTTTATAACTTAAAATGTAGCTTCATTCTGTAGTCCTTTTAGCTTTTCCCCAAAGAAAGAAGCCATGTCTTACATTACACTCCATATCTTTTTTTTTTTTTTTGTACTGTTAATTGAACTGAGGGGTGCTTTAGCATGGAGCTACATCCCCAGCGCTTTTTATATTTTTCACTTCAAGACACTGCCCTCACTACGTTGCTGAGGATCTTGTTAAATTGCTGAGGATGGCTTCAAACTTATTATCCTCCTACCTTAGCTCCAGAGTCATTGGGTTAAAGGTATGAGTCACCATGCCCAGCCTGAAACTCCATATCTTAAGATCTGTTCTAAGCATTGATTTTTAGAAATAGTCAAAATTTTAGCTTCTGTGAAAGTTCATATCTTAATACAGTCATAAATATATGTTCCCAGCAACTGTGCTGCTGTTGGGGTTAAAGTGTACTTAGAAAAAATTTTCTGTCAGCAATTTTTGTTTTACTTACACAGTGGCTGCATCTAATACTTTTAAAAAATTTTATTGAGCAATAGGAATAAAAGAGGAGAAAGGCTATGAAGCAACAAAAGCTTCCTTTGACCATGAAATGATTTATTTAAATAAGAAAATCTTTTGCTTCTGAAGGCAAAATATTCACAGGCCGTTGAACTATTGTTGGGGGAAAAAACTGACAAAAGTAGGTCGGTTAGAACGGGTTGATCTGGCTGATAATGATTATAGATTTAACTGTGTCTAACCCTGTGTCCTCTGAAAAGAGTAAACAGCTTTCCTGCGTGGGAGCTCTGGGTGCACTGGTTCACACGCCTGGCTGCTGGTCTGTTACTGGAGCTCCAGGCTCAGAGCACCCTTGCCTGTACTCCGCATTCTCCAAGAATTAAGGTGTGGTTATGCTACTGATGAAAGAATGAGCAATCCACCAAAGAACTAAATCACAATGTTGCTTCTGTCTCAAGTAGCTACCCCGCCTTTCCTCAGGGTTACTCATTTCAGTTTTTAGGAAATCTGGCCATCAATTAAGAACAGAGTAGCCTTGCCCTGGCGGCATGTGGTTCTTTCAGCTGGGGTCTCATGCCTTTACTCTGAGGATATTGAGAGTTGGAACCCTCTTCAGGATCTGAACTTAAATGCTACCTCCTTGGAGAGCCCATTCTGGATCAATCACGGTGTCCAATCCCCATGCCCAATTTTATATTTGTCCTCTGTTTCCTTCGTAATGTTTATGACTAATTAAAATCATCCTGCTTTTCATGTGTTTGTTATATTCTGCCCACCCTCACGAGCATGGAAGAGTTGTGGAATACTTGGTGTGTTCTACTCACCACACTGAGCCAAGATCGGAAGAATGCTTGACACATAGTAGGTGCTCTATCAGGATCTGTCCAGCCACTAAACAACCAGCTTTGCTTCAGATTGGAACAACTGACAGGAACCTGGGGTTTTGTTGTTGGTGAGTGATGTGTAACTTGAGAAGAAGGAAAGTGGTGATTCAGGAAAGAACATTTCGGTATTGAAGGATTACCAATATATGGTCTTATTTCTATTCATTACAAGATTTAGGCACTGAGTAATTAGAGTAAGATTCTTCCCAGCTAAAATTTACGGACTACAAGATAATATTTCTAAAAGGAAGTGGACTTCAAGGCATGAGTCACACTCCAAACATTTTTCTGTTTGCTTAGAGGTGATAACCGAGCACAGTGCAGGTGTTCTGTAAACATCTGGTGAAATGAATGGAACAAAAGGAACATGCAAACAGAGCACATACTCCTCACCTTGCCAAGAAAAAAAAAATGTTTGGACTTCCCCTTCCTACCTTTGGTCCTTACAATTTCTGCAGTGTGGTTCATCTTTGTATTTTAGGGAGAATGCTAAAATTTCATGTCATTTTTGAATAAATTATGAATGGGGTCTATGGTAGAATTTGAAATAAGAGATCTGAAAAAATCAAATATTCCTATTAGTAAAATTTTTAGATCTGTTTTCTTTCAAATTGCCATTTTTAATAATGACAGAATGCAAAGGTTATGAATTGGTATGATGGAATCCAAGAAAGAATGAGGTCAAATTTTCAACTAATCAAAGAGCTGCTACTAAGCTGACTTCTTCTGTGGTATTGTATGAGGAATATGGTACAAACCTCCAGTTCACCTCTGATGCGATCTACCTGTGACCTTTGGGCAAAGTGGCTCAGAGTACAGAACTTCAGTTTCCTAACACATGAAGAAAAATCATGGTTTTATTCTGAGCTCCAGTGAACCACAGGGCTCAATAAAGGTGGGTGGTAAGACAGTTCTGTGAGCAAAGACAAATTTTTCCCAATGAAGACTGAATTCAACTCAGGAGTAATCTTATTGTCTGCATTTTGTACTAAGGTTGCATTTCAGCTGTTATTTGACAAGGAAATTCTACAGATGAGATAATCCCAGGATTTCTACCCATTCTGACATATTCTTTGATTCCTTGTTTTTCCTGGGGCTATTTGATTACTAAATTGTTTCAGCTATAAAAAACTTACATAGACTACAGAAGAGACAGACAAATCAATTTTGATGGTCAATAGCTGCAACAAAAGATGCTGCTGATAAAAACTCATAACACTAGAAGTTTGAGCTCTTTTTTGCATTTTAATAACCTTATCAGAAATATGTGGTAATTTTAGTAATAATATGTGCTCTCACCATTTGGGCTTCAGTAAAAGTCATGTTGGTGTTCCAAGACAAACCATGCATATCATGTTTAATATGTCTATAAATTAACTAAAGTGTACACATGAGCTGCTGAGTGAATCTTCCATATAGGGATGTTTTTCATTCTATCTTGTCATATGGGAAGCTTGGGTAGCACTTTGTAATCACAACTCTCATAAAGTCCTCCTCCACTATTTTTATCCTTTATTTATGAATGTCAACTAAACAGATAAAAAGCAAGACATCTTCCAGTTATGCATTCCTACTGTAAAATTCACAATATCCATGATATAAATTTCAAATGTCTTAATAGCTATAATGTGAATTAGAAGGAAGAAAGACTTTTTTTTGCAAGTCCATAATCAAGTTCATGAAGAAAAGAAAACAGATCAGACTTGCCTTTTAATATGATACTCTAACCCTAGATTCTAACTGGGAGAAACCAATCAGCATTTTTCTCTGATTTGTTTTGGGAAAAGAGTTTAATTCTGGCAGCGCTTCTTTTCTAGCAACATGCATTTCCAAGTTGTCTAATCACTCTTACTTAAAATATATTTAAAACGTAAAGCATCTGTATGAACTGAAGAACTCTTGTAAAAAAACTGGAATATTTTTCCAACAGCTTATCCCAGTTTGTTTGCAAGTTCCCTTGCATAAACTGCTCCTGTCTGAATATGTTCCTTCTCCAAATTTACCACATTCTCAATTTGATGATCATAGAAGATTTTCTGCCTACCCATTCTTAAAATTTCTGGAAACTTTATTAATAATAATAATATAAATATTAATTTATAATGTACTCCTTTAGTTGTTTTCTCAGAGGACCCACAAGGATATCATCTTTTTGCAGTCTGAGAAGCCACTGTACAACATTCATTTCTACAGATTGCTTTTCGTCTGGAATCTTGAGAAAAGCCTGCAGCCTATAGAAGTCAAGGCTGTTACCTCAGCATTTTCTTTCCCTTTCTCAGTTGGTTCAAAATCTACAGCAAAATTTCTTTCTAATTGGACAATGGAGGCTTCCGTCTTTATACCAGTCAGCTTTGTCTTATTCCATTTGTGTTGTTTATAGCTGGAACTGAACAATAACTAAAACAGTTCACTCATTTCCAGAAACTGTATAGAAGAGAAATTTCCCGAAAGACTACATTGCACACATAAAAACACTGTCAACACAGTGACTGATAGATGTTGTTTTGATCACATATAAAGCTACATCTGGCTTATTTGAAAAGGGGATATATGATTCCCCTGAATCTTAAGCATAAATCCCTGCCAGCATACCTGCTCATGAGACCTGTACAGCTCCTCCTGGTAAGTCTTCTGATTACTGAAGGAGCACATGCAGCTTTTCAGTCTTATTCTATCAGGTTCTAGATCAGTTTGATGCCTACAGTCATGTGATGTTGATTCTTTTTGCCATATTCTAATCAAGGAAAAGTTATTTCCCTTAGTGCTTTTAAAATGCATGTGTGAAATTTCATTGTGGTTAAGGCAACAGGCTACAAATTGACTGAACCGAGATCCATTCAGAGGATTTAACAAAAACCAAGACTCCCCAGGTTCACAGCAGAAGACCTAATGCACAAAGAATACCAACCAGAGAAATATGTCTCTACAAATTTATAATAAATATTCTGCATATTTATTTTTTCAATTTAAAACTTAAAGTAGTATTTTCCCATGAAGGACTAGGGCATGGTAATGTGCTCCTCTGTGATCTGTAATGGCCATGTTTACATTTTAAGGGAAAGATGTAGGGTGGTATGCTGGTAATTGTTCAATAACCAGCTCCCTAGGAAAAATATATATACATGTATGCATATATACTGTGTTAGTCAGCTTTCTGTCACTGTGACAAAGTACCCAATATAATCAACTTATACAGGGCAGAGATTTATTTTGGTTTGTGGTTTCAGAGGTTGCAATCCATGGTTGCTTGGCCCCAGCCACTCTGGGCCTGTGGGAACATCGTACATAATAGCAAAAGAGTATTATGTACTCTTCTGTTGGCAGGGAAAGTTGGTCATTTCAGGGGCACTGGGATGCAAAGAGAGGAAAAAGTCGAGTTCTCAATATTTCCTTCAAGGATCCACCCCCAATGACCTAACTTCCTATTACTAGGCCCACCTCTTAAAGGGTTCACCACATCCCAACAGCATCACAGGCTGGGGAGCAAGTCTTTAACACATGGTCCTCTGAAGAACATTTAAGCTCCAAATTATACCATATACATAAATGTAATGTGAATTGTGCTGATATAAAAGGTATGTAGCAAACTGTAGAGAACCATGTGTGCTGTATGTGGACTATCAGCATCTCAGCCACTGAGGGGATAAGTCTGGCACTGGGAACGCCCATGGCAGCCCCACAGGGTTACACTGCCTGATGCAGTTGAACTTTTCCCTTAGCTCTGCCAAACATCCCACACAGTACAGAAGATGGGGTGACCTGCTGTAGCCACCCAGCACCTCTGAAATGGGTGTGACCTGCCAAGATGCCAATTAACCTGCTGACTGAAAGTCACCAGAGAAGCAAGACTCCACCCTTAAAACCTTATCCCTGCCTTTCATGTACCCCCTTTAAATAAACCATGGGAGCCATTTTGTCTTGTCTTGCCCAGCTCTTGCTTGGGCTAGGATTTATCAGGGTCTCCATCCTTTGGAAACTATAATTCTGTCTTTGTCTTTTGTTCTTTACTAATTATTCTAGACTTTAATTTCTCAGGTAGCTTACATCCTCCTCAGCAGGAAGAAGAACCCCTCAAGAAGATGCTGGCTGTCTCCCCATAGTAAACTTTATAAATATATAAAGTATAAATAACTTTCTATTATAAATTTTACACAACCAATTAATTCTCAGGGTATGCTTTTGTTCATTCTTAACCAAACTCTTCAAAGTACAGTAACCTACGATTGCAGTTCAAATAGGATTTCACAAATAAAGTTGGTCACAATTCACTAACTCTTCTTTCAATAATTTTTTAATCATTAAATCTGATATGTGATTTACTGTTAAGCTATTTCTCACTTAGTGCAAATTACATCCATTAAACAAATCTGTTTTAGCCTCAAGATTATTTATGTCAGAACTTTACTGGTTTGTCAATGATATGAGAAACTTCTTTACTGAATTGGATAATTTTTGAATTCTTGGAGAATATTTCATTTTTCCCCACTGTTAGCAAAAAACAAGTAGGGACATGAGATGCCATACTTCTCAAGTTTAATCTGCTGCTACATTAACATTTTCTCCATCACTTTCTTAAGCTTAGAATCAACAAAATAAAGCTCAAGTCCTTTTGCAATTTTTGGGGTGTAAATACTCCTGTCATGGTTGATCTCAAGGTACTGATGTGATGCCACTATACATGGAGTTGATAGGATGCTCACTACCTCAACATGTAGTATTTTGATTATTTAGATATAATAGATACTTTAAATAGCCTCAAGAAAATAATAGTGAAAAGTAATAAAATAATTAGGAAGCTATTAATTTTGAGTACTTATTGCCTCTGTTTTGAATATAACACTCATAGATTTCTATGTGTACCTTAAGTTTTAATAATGACTGTTATTAACAACTAGTTCAGGAAACTTCTGAAAATAAATAGCTCACACACCCCAGTAGGTGTTGGCTTTAGTACACCATCGAGAAAGTACAGAATGAAGGCTTCACGTAGTCTATTGCATCTTGTGATGCGTAGAGATGTTCAAATTATCCCTTAAGGTTTTTATTTTTCTATATATGCTTAAAATCACAATATAATTTGAGGTAAATGCAAAATGCAGCAAAATTATTAATGTCTTTTATGGAAAATGTCAAGTACTGAATACAGATTAAATTATTTCTGCATCAAGGGAATAATCAAAGTAAAAAAATCACTGAAAATCACTTAGATGAGCATGTACATTTTTGTGTTGTGATAATTTTTGATGGATATATTTCTAAAATAATGCTATACACTTTTTTACCTTGGTAAACAGAAACATGATCCAGGAAGTAAGGGGTACAATTGTAAATAATAAGATTTATAATGCAGAGTTATTCAACAATGCATTTAAGGGAAATAAAGTTGTAAAACCTCATTTTAGATGGTCAATATTATCTTTGAGGAATTTCTTAATGCTATCATTAGTTGTTTGTCACAGTTTTTAGGTCCTCTGTTGCTTTCTTATTACCCCAATTCTATTTTGAATCTGCTATTCACAACCCAGTTGTGCTTCAGTATCCTTACATTTTGTTCTCTATTTCCTGAGTAGGGGAGAGCTGAATTGCAAGGACAATTGATCTTTGCACTTATTAAAAAGTAACCAACAAGTAAGTAAAATTAAGTGAGGAAGCAAACTCTTCAACACAGGCCCTGCTCTTAGAGCAGGAATCTCCTCTAATCTTGACTGTGTAGACAGATCACCTAAAAATCTGGCTAAAATTCCAATTTTGCTCAATAGTTTCATCATTTTGTATTTCTAACAAGTTGTTCCCAATATATACCAATTGGGTAGGCAGACTTTAAAAATCTTCAATTACCCCCTCTCCTGGTATTTGTATCCTCATGCTGTTCTGTGCTGCTGTGTGTAAACTGAGCCTACTGAACTGGTTTCCAAAGAACAGAATAGGGCAAAAGTGACAGGGTACCACTTCTGAAACATGTTACTGGATTGTGGCTTCTGTCTGGGGCATAATACCATCTGGTATCTTCCTCTGATAGAATCCATCCTGCATGCTGTGGCCCATGGTGAGATTCACATGATAGGGAACTGTGATCACTGGTCAACAACTAGCAAGGAAAAGGACCTGTCATCTGCTTGTGAAAACCTCTGAGCCAGCGACACAAGTTAATCTGTGCATAGACTTCTGACTCACAGAAGCTGGGACATAAAACATGTGTGGTTTGGAGTTGCTAATTTTGGGGGTACTTGTTACATTGCATGAATAACTAATATACCAATGCTGATAATATATAGGCCACATTTGCTTTTGTGAAGGCGTGGAGATCTTTCTACTTGTGGGTAATTTGGAATGGTGGATGCTAAACCACTGTGTCTGTGGAATTCTTTTTTTTTTTTTTTTAATATTTATTTTTTAGTTGTAGGTGGACAGAATATCTTTATTTTTATGTGGTGCTGAGGATCGAACCCAGTGCCTCCCGCGTGCTAGGCGAGCACGCTACCACTGCGCCATAACCCCAGCCCCTGTGTCTGTGGAATTCTACACTCTGATACATTGCTTTGCAGTTTGAAAAAAGTCATGAATAGAGTAAGTAGTTAAATATTTACTGATGGAAACAATGAGTGTTCAGGGAAGTCAAGGTTGCATCACAGCACCTGGTGCATCTCCCATGGGACCACCTTTCTTCTCCCTTAGAGAAGGTCAAATGGAGGAGAAATGATAAATGATACATTTGGTAATTAGTGACACAGCTAATGCTTCCAATGGATTTCATTTACAAAACTCCTTATAATGTGAGGATCATAAAAAGCAAATATACTAAAAGCTAAGCTACGCTTAGATAATAACATTCAGATACAACTTGAAGAGTTCAGAATACACAAAGAGATGAACGTACTGATATGACTGAATTTCAATATTCACAACTTTATCAAATTATTATCTTGTTTTTCAGAATTCCCCTTTTAATTCAAAATTGTACTCTAACTTGGCCTTCAGTAGAGAGGAAATTAGGATGGGGATAAGAGTTGTAAGTATTAAGCTTCCTCCTATGAGCCAGATAGTTTTTCATATATTAATTCATTTTCTGTAGAAAGATTCATCTGTGGAATAGTCCTTTTACCTAGAAACTAAAACTGAAAAATTGACATTTTATTGCAATCTCTCATTTTTACCTGCTGACAATAATTTGAGAGTATTTGAAATGCTTTACTTTACAAAACTGAAGATCAATTTTCTCTTGTTTTTCGTATGATACCTAAACACTGACTAAATATTTTCATTTGGCAACATTGGGTGGGACTCTCCAGACAGGAGAGTCTCTAGCTGGGAGCAGCAATCTAACTCTGACTAGCTGGGATCAGAGGTCTGAAGAATGGCCAATAAAAAAATAAAACTGAACTTTTATATTTCAATACTTATAACACATTGAATTTCTAGTCTAGTGGTTCAGTCAGTCTCACCTTTGAAAAATGGCTTTGAGAATACTAATAAAATTATCTGCCATTAGTCATATGCTTCCTAGTAACCACATACTTAATGCCTTAAATATCAATTTATATAATAACTTTAATATCATAAAAGGCTATGATAAAGCTGATTATTATTTTCATTGTTATTCCAGTCTGACATGTAAAGGGCTTGGAAGTTGTTATTCCTATCTTCCTAGGGAGAAGAACGCTGAACAAACTGAAAATTCAGCAATTATTCTAAGGATAGTCAGAGAATTGAGGTCACAGGACAAATTGTGGCTGTAGAATATAGGTCAATACACAGAATCATAACTTACTGGAAACAGAAGCCCAGAAGCCGAAGGCCAGCTAGAACCAATGTAAGTAGGAACTTTAAATGGCAACTGATGAATTGCTGAAGACTCTGTGTGGACGTGTGAGTTAGAAACTCTAAGCAGGCAGTTTTAGGTGGACCTCCTCCCTTGCATGAGTTTTACCTCCAGGGTCCCTGTCAGGTTCTTATTATCCCCTGTGTTTCTGATAGAGGAAAGGAAGCTCTGAAATACACACAGACTTCTCTCTTCTCCTTAACCAGGCCTGTCCTTAAGAGATATTATTTTACCATATCTTAACATAATGGGGGTTCACTAAAGACTAACCAACATATGAGAAGGAAATACCCAGCTCAGCTCACTGCAAGACTGGACTTATCCATGGACTATAGAGCATCTGTCCTTCCTCTACATCCTATTACCGTATCAGCGAGGCTATTGTGTAATAACAGGGAGTTACAGCTAAAGAGCTTCAGGCCTCTGATCCTAGTTAAAGGGTGTCTAAGAGAACCCAATGATGATAATACAGTAGACAAAAACCAAGGAATACCAGAGGAAAATTCAATCACTGACACCTACCAGCAATAGCAAACAATGAGCAGAACCTAATACCCAGACACAGAAACATAACACCTCACATTAATGGCCTATCTCAGTTCCTTCTACATACCCTAAACCCTATCTCTATTATATTCAAACTATTTAAAATCAAATAAAGGGAGAAAAATCTTGACAAAAAGCAGAGAAGGAAACGCCTTACCTACAGAACAAGGATAAGCAATAAACTGGACTTTTCTTCAGAAACCAAGTAAGCAGAACAGTACAGAATAAAATATTTAAAGTCCTGAAGGAAAAAATAACAGTGAGAATTCTGTATGCAACATAATAATTATACCTGAAAGTAAAGGAGAAGATTAAAAAAAGAGATGGACACTGATGGTAGCTGCACGGCAATGGGACTGTCCTTAATGCCACTGAACTGAATACTTAAAAGTGGTTAAAATAGATTTTATATTTTTTCCATAATTAAAAATATTGAAGGATAAATAAAGCCTTTCTCAGACAAATAAAAATTGAAGGAATCTGTTGCCAGCAGAGCTGAAGTTCTTCAGAGAGAAGGAAAATGGTATAGGACAATTTAGATCTATATAAAGAATACAGGAGTACTAGGGGAGGAATAAATGAATATAAAATAATTTTTTATATTTAAATGATCTAACAGATAACAGTTCAAGATCACCACCACCACCACTTCCATAATTTATTAGCTTATATATAAGTGAAATGGATGACAGTGATTTTATAAGGAATTCAAAGGAAGTATCAGGAATATTCTAGAACATAGTACCTGCACTACCATGATGTGGCATGATATTTGAAAGTAGACAGATTGGTTGGAAATATACTTTGAAAATTCCAGGGCAGTCACTAAATTTTTTAAAAATATTTTAAAAAAGAAGTACAATTGATAGTCTATGAGAAAAGAAAATGGAATGTCATAAAATGCCCAATTTAAATCACAGAAATGCAAGATAAGAAACAAAAAAAGGAATAGGGAGCAGAAGGAAAAAAAATAAGAATGAACAAAGGAAATAATTAGAAAACAGTTACATAAATGATATATATTAGTTCAACTATACCAAATGTTACCTTAAATAGTTCAAAAATAGCAATTAACAGACGGAGACTGTGTGAAAAAACAAACAAAACCTAACTATATGTTGTCTACAAGAAATACACGATAGAAAAAGACACAGTGATCTCATTATGCAGATATAAAAAGGACAGAGAAGTAAGGTGTCTTGGTCCAAGTTCTTGTAGCTTTAAAGTGGCAACACTAGAACTGCACTGAAGTTTAATTTAGCTACATATTCCTAGTCTATCCAGTTGCACAGCCTAGAAATGGTCTTTATATTCTCAGGCTAAGAGAAAGAGCCAGCCTCTTCCAAAACTAACTGGTAATCCCTCAGCTTAGCAAAACTGGTTATGCTTTTTGGTCTGAATTCTGGACTTTAGTTGTACATAGAAGTAGGATAATGGGGTTGAATAGTGGCAAAATGACTAACTGAGGAGCAGAGAAATGCTGTTAGTATTTGAGAGAATGTATGTATACACATGACATTCTGCTGGATGCTGGTAGAATAGAGACAACCTTGACTGTCACTCCAAGGAAAAAACTTTACAATCTAGAAATGGAAATCACAGTACCTTATTTTTTTTTCCTCTAGGCCTCCAACAAAAATTCAAAACATAAATATTAGTATAATTGATTTATACGCCAAATGTCCTTGAGAATATCTATAGACTTCTAAAAGCCTAACAACATAAAATTATTTTAAAAACTTATCCCACATTTGGAAATGAAGTTTGAACGTCTCCCCAGCAATATGCTGGAGTATACCCTAAGGGGCCTGTTGAAGCCTTATTTAATTGTCTGTGAGGACATGCTTTTGTGTGACCTGCTGTTTACCACTGACTTTCCTGAGACTATTTTAAAGTTCTAAGTTGACTTGTAGATTTGTGTCTGGAAGAAATGCAAATGGCTTTGGTCTAGTGAAAAGAGATAATCTCAAAAGTTAGTTTTATTGTGCAATGACATTTGACACCTTTATTCCTAAAATAGGAAACTGATTTCATATGACTTCCCTGAAATAACATACATCTTGTTCCTCTAATTCTCTTTTGAACCAGTTGTAACTTATTACTGGTTTTCTCATCAAATGAGCTCAATCACTCTTTGACACATGTTCTTGTCTATATTTGTGTGAGAGTCAGGTTTGTGACTTTACGCTTTGACATATTTGCAGGTTGCTCTTAAAGAAGCACAGTGTGCTCATATAGTAGATCTGGCTCAAGAGTTACCTAAGAAGCTTCTGGAATGAATCATGGGGTGCAATAGAACTTTACCTTTCTGACTGTTGGTTTTGTTCTTCTGGTTCAGTGTTCTGGTTTGTTTGTTTTGTTCTTCCAGATCTTGGCCTTGTAGTTTCTTTTGTTTAACTCATTGGCTAGGAAATGTCCATATTTACAATTAGATAGCAAGCAGACTGCTATGCTGGTCTCAATTATATAGTCAAAAGATTCCTCATGTATAAAACATTATGTGTAAAACAGTCAATTCCAGGGACTAGTGGGTACTGAGAATTGAGGCCAGTAGAGGTCATACAATCTTTAAATTATTTCCCATTTGGGGTGGCTATAATTAGCCATCGGGTTTCATGATGTGATGACTTGCTGATTCATGTAAGATGATGGAAATTTATCCTCTGTTATGAGAGAAGTAACAAGATCATTTTCTGTTTCTCTGTTGATTCCTTGTGTGACTATTATCTGCTCAAATTTACGAAAAAACATTGTTTCCATTGAATAGGAGAACAACACTTTGAGACTTTTTTCTCGTGCCTTGTACCTGAGATGATTGTGTGTTTAATTGAGAAAAACCTTTTACCACTCATTAATATGAACATGAAATATTTTTTAACTTCCAGTAAGTTAATTATAATGTCTCTTAAGTAAAAGTAAACTTTTCTAGTTATAGAGCCTAATAAAAACTTGCAAAAATTTAATATTCCCAGAATTATGAGAAAATAAACTGAACTCTAATACACTGAATGTTCTGTCTTTCCATGGGGAAATTCTAACAAAATAATGATAGCTCAGAAGCATTTTCATATAAGAATCAAGGTGACTATTTAGACATATATTAGTTTGATAATTTTAGTTTATACTTAGCTAAATGTTAGTTCCTTGTTTTGTTGATATGGAGAATAAATATGTAAGATAATATTTTGGCATTTGAATTTATTTTTAATAAGATATTAGTTAATCTTAAAAAAAATTTCTTAAACTGGTTTACTGATGAGAGAAACTGACCTTTCTTTCATTTAATGTGTAAATTAAGAAAATATGCAATTATATACTCAACTCTATTGAATTATAATTCTGAAACTTTTTCATTCAACTGCAATTATATTCTGTACTATTAGCTTAAGTATAATTTATATGATATTTATAAATTTTAGACCTCAGATTGATAGTAAATCAAGTGAATAAATAAAAATCTATGAATACTGCACAATTCTTAAAGAAGAAAGAATATTGAACATTGGTCACAAATTATGATAGAGATCATATTAATTTTGCCACCTACAAAGGTGTGAAAGCTGCATTCTTGGTTGTGAAGATCTGAAATGCTTGTGTGTGACCTACAGTGATCACTCTCCCATTTCTCTCTGAAAGATTAGTATAATTGATTGTAAATTATGGCTTATGTGAGTGGCTGAGACTGGGTAGGAATAAAGATTGCAAAGAATTATAACTAAAGAGGAGAGTGTTTTTCTTGTCAGTTATAAATGTTTGTTGGCTCCAAACTGTGAGGGAAGATAATAACAAACAAATTGAATTGATATGGAAAACTGAGTAATACACAAAAACAATATAAGAACCCCCAAAACCATATACCCCACTTCTATTTGCTTTATATTGGAATATCTACAAGTCATGATTCTGAAAAGAAGTGCTTAACATGTGTACAATGTTGGTAAATTTTCTCAGCTTTGATGGATTAATTAAAAAGATACATTTGAAAGGCACTTGCAAATATATTACTGCTAAACATTAATGTAAAACCAGAAATATTTTTTCCCGCTGTTGGAATGAAAAACTGTTATAATTTAATTTTATTTTCAACAAGGAAAATAAAGGTCATTCTTCTGTGTAATTTGGCTAGATAGCAGAGATTTCTTATCTAACCTAAATAATTTTCTGAGTTTTGTGCTGACTTTGGCACAAAGTCTTGACTTTGGTTGTTTAAAAAAAGGGGAGGGGCTATAACTACTGTAACTCTTTATTGTTTTTAGGCAAATATAATAATGTTTTATTCAAATACCTAAATCTACTCAGATAATATTTTTAACTTTGCTTTCCAAAGTAGAACCCTAAATTTATGGGGAAAATTATTAAAATGTATTTTACGTACAAATTATCTTTGAGTTTTCCTCTAAGGTCCCTGGGCAATTGCCTTAGGTAAAGATTGCTAGATAGCAGCCATATAGCAATTACAGTCAATGAATGGGTATGCTTCTGTTCCAATAAAAGTATTTACAAAACAAGCAATCTGGATCTAGGGAGTGGGTTGTCCAGGTCCCAGCCTTGTCAGTATTAAATATAAAAAAATAAAACAGACAAGACTCTCTGATGAATGAACTAAATGTACTTTTCCTAATGGGCTATTTATTTGACCTATGCTTCTCTATTTTTTCTTTAGCCATCCTTTCCACCTGATTTCTATTGCAGTGAGTTAAATAAATCTTTAGCATAACCTTGTTTTATATTTGTATGTCATATTTTAACCTTTTCTTTTCTTGTAAAACATACTTCTATAGAAGCAAAATAAAGAGCTGCAGACGGAAATCTCAGAACTGACACAAATGGACATGGTGTTAGTACAGTATAAATAAGGCAGCTGATACCAAGGAACTCAAAAACGTGACTCTGTTGTGATAAACATCTGTCCGGAGGTCTTCAGCTCCTCGTTAACTTTTATTTCTTCATTTCTACATTAAAAAAGTCATCCTGATTGCCTAAGAGAATGTAATACACTGAATTTAATGAATTTCACACTTCAAGGATGACTCAATAAGCTCTGCCATTTCAGTGGGAACCACGGTGAATTCCATGAGGAAGGAATGGACTTATTCTTTATTTCTGATGAATTTATGTCTCTGATTATTTGTATCTGAGAATATAAAGAAAAACAAAGCAAAAGCTTCTCTTACTCAACAACTATCACAGAATACTTCTGTGACCAGATGTCTGGGATGGAGATTTCTCACCAAGCAAGCACTCTGCAGTCAACATTGGCTCAGATGTCTAATTCAATTCAATTCTGATATAATCTTCCTAAAGATAGCATCAGATCCTGCAGGTTAAGGGCTCAGTCACACAAGATTCTCCCTCGCTTCTTATGCCTAACTCCAGCTTGGATTATTAGTACTTCTGACCAATAAAGTATAAATCAAGATTTTTCCTACCCCTCTTGGATTTTGATTGATTTACTAGAGCAGCTCAAAGAACTTAGGAAAACACTTCACTTATATTTACCAGTTATTATAAAGAATATTGTGAAGGACACACTAAGAAGCATGTGGGAAAGGGCACAGAACTTCCATGCCCTCTCTGGGTGTGCCACCCTCCAGGAACCTCTACAGGTCCAGCTGTAAGGAAGCTCTTTCATCCTTGTTCTCTGGGGTTTTCATGGAGGTCATTACATAGGGTTGTCTGGTTAAATCACTGGCCAACTTTACCATCACCCCTCAATCCTCCCCAACGTTTCATATATGAAGAGTTTATGTTAAAGGGGATTGTTATGATTTGTGTTAAAGATAGGGTATGCCTGTAAAAATAAATATATACAAACATATATATGAAGTTTTATGTGAATTTTAAATATATACCTCAAAATATATAGGGATAAACAGTTTATGGTTTATATGTAAAGAAGTTTCTATTTAGAGGTAGTGGTAGAGATAGGACTAAATTTAGAAATAGATTTAGGTTTAGGGTTAGGGTTTGAACATATATATACATATATATGAATAAAACTATAAATCCCTAGCCTCTAATTATACAATGTTATTTTCACAGTGAACTGTCCCAACACTGAAGCCACCTGGGGGCTGCTAACCATCAGTCAACTCACTAGCATATAAAAAGGCATTTGCTACCTTGGAGATTCCAAGGATTTTAGGAGTCCTATTCCAGAATGCCAGAAAAAGTATATTATTATACAACACTGCAGTGTGACTCAGAACAAACCAGGTATTAAGTATCATAATGATTCGGTGCCAATAATTTTCCTTAACTGTTTACATTTTATTTCTGGCACATCAGAGTATCAATGGTCATATTTATATATCTCTATCTTGTCTTTTTGTATGTGGTTGTTCTGAACAATTACTATGTTTATTTTAAATTAAGTTGCATTCATTGAAATAGCCATGCTTAAAATATTATATTATCTTTTCCACTTAGTATTCTAGAATTTCACTCTAATGAATGCAGATAATTTTACCAGGGCATGTGAGAAATTGCTCTTCTTTGAATGTGATGCAATTTATCATGTTTATATCTATAATTATCCATTTGCAGCAGAATATGCAAATAAATTTAAAGCAGGACGGATAATTTTTGTTATTTATTTACTCCTATGATACTTGATGACCCAACTACCCATTTATGGTATAGTTTAGTGGAAATGGTAAAAAGGTTTAGGAAATGGTGTTAGTTTTGTTTGTACCAGTAACTTAACCTGTGACTTATGATAAGTTTCCTAATTTTCTCATTTGTTTGTACCAGTAACTTAACCTGTGACTTATGATGTTTCCTAATTTTCTTATGCTTCCATTTTCCTGTCAGATGAAAATATTGGAGATCATCTCTAAAATTCTTTTGAGCTCTATAATGCCTTGTCTCTCTAATGTAACACATTAGAAGTGCAAAAATAGTGTTTAGTTTGCAAAGAAAAGTGAGGGTTTATTTATGTGTCCCAAAGGACACTGATGGAATGACCTCAGAGTTTGATTCTGCAAGATGACTGAATTGGTAGAAAAGGTCTATACATGAGCAAGAATTTTACTAGATAGGGAACTTTTCAAGATATAACAGCCATATCGGTCCATATTGGTGATAATTGAATCCAAAACCAAGTGACAAAGAAGTGATAAGCATGAACTCCAAGGGCAGTGATTCTATCCTACCCAATAATTCTGATTTCCAGTATGGTACATGGGAGAGCAATACATGTATGCTGAATTAAGAAATGGATGAAAGAAGAAGAGCAGGTACATGCAGTGTGCAGTAATGCAGCAGACAGTAAGTATGGATTCATTTTGGGAAAAGAAGTCATGTGTCATGAGATGGGTGCAGGGGTCCATGCCAAGAAAGGCATTGTAATTTTAGTCTCAAATGAAGAAAGAAAGCAAAGCCCCAGAGATGTAAAAGTTCATTTTGTGCTTATGAGTTATGTAACATGTGCTTATGACATAACTTTGCAAGCAACCAAAGGGGCCAGGAATTTAGAATGGGGTGAAAAGTGAAGGTGGAAAGGTAATTTTGAGGCATGTCATGAAAGATCTGAAATGTTGAGCAAGGACAACAACTCTGGGAAGTGCTGTGACAGTCCTTTGCATGGGAAAGTTCACCACACTTTATCCTAAACAGAAGCTTTTGATCAGAGCTTTAACTCATTGCTGTGCTGCTGGCTACTGATGGGAGCTGCCCTCAAAAAAGCTTCAGAGTTTTTATTAGCATCTTAGGCTCCTTCTTTTGTGTGGCCAAAAATATACTACTAACAAGAGCAAAGAATGTTAGAGAAAAAAATAACTTAGTTGTAGAGGGAAACTGGCTAAGGAGTAAAGCTTAGATTGACACAGGCCACCTTTATCATCTAAGCCTCTTTCTGGAATGTTGTTAAATTTTCTAGTATAGAGTTTGCTTAAATTGTATTATTTCATCCCTTTGAATCCACAGTGAATCATGCACGCTTAGAAGAAATTGGGTTGGAAATTAAAGAAAAAAAAATTTTTTTAAAATATGTGAATCAAGGCTCTTTCCCATTTCTAATCAGAGATAAAAATGAGGGCAAAATGCTTTTCAAGTATATGACACAAAAAGGCCCACAGGCCTGACTCCAAATTCTTATTTTGATCTCCCATTTCCTCCCCATAAACTCAGTCTTACTGTTCTTAGAATTCTCATGGTAAATATGTCCTTCCTCTTGGATTTTGAGTTGCTCTTACTATTTGGAAACATAATGAAGTTTCTCTGAAGTCTGTTTATTTCCTCTCCCCCTTTTTAAATGAACACAAAGGAAGTTTGTCATTTGATTTTCAAATGCAATAAAACTCATTGATCCCAGTATTAATTCCTAAATATATTTTATGTTTAAAATTATTTTAAGATGTTTTTAAATCAAGATTTCCTCTTTAAATCATGTCCTTAGAGCAGTTTAATGAAATTGATATAGGAAAAACTTTTTTAAATGATAGATTATTTTAGAAACATGTTTCCTGTTAGAAAAAAATATGGACCAGACTCCAATAAAAAATTGTGGTACAGATTCATATGATATGCCACCAGTAACTGCTAATTCACAAATCCCTATGAATGAGTTTCTTAATATACTTCACCACATTTAAAATAATATCCTGATGCTATGCTACTTCAGAGAAATGCAGCTAGACTCAGTTAGAGTTCATGGAGTTTCTGAATGTTCTTGGATGAATGGGGCCATGGGAATTGCATTATCATTATTATAATTAAGAAACCACATTTTCTACTTATGCAACTCATAGGAAAAAGTACTTCTTTTTACAAAAGATGAGAACTTTCATCTTTATCACTATGTAAAAACCCTAAATATCTTCAGTTGCTTTCACAACTTGGGAATCACAATTTATCTTGTTCCCAATAAAAATTAAAATAGGAGGTCTAAGTTTCTGTTTGAGCTTGGCAAGAGAGACTACATATAGTATTTCTTTTCTGTTGTGGAAATTTCCAAAATATGAAATATCCAGCTCAAGCGTGGATCACACCATTTGCAGGAAGAATTATCAAAATAATTTCTCTAAATTTAATTTAAATAAGGAGTAATTGATTTTCCCCCTTTTTGATTTAGTATATTTAGTCTTTAAATGTGTACAGCATAACAAAATAGTACCAAAGATAACTTAGTATCCTGTTTAAAAATGTTTTGATCTCTAAAGACAAGGGTTAAAATGTTATTCTTCCACTAATGAGCATTTTGAGTTCTGTCAGTTGAATGTTATTTAACATTTTCTTTACTAATATACAAAATGGTGTGTATCATGTACTTGAGAGAAATGCATGAGATAATGTATGTAAGTAGCATAGAGATGGGTCCAACATTGCTCAAAAAAATTTAACTTGTCCTTTACTTTTAAAATGCTATAACATAGGTCAAAGGGCGCAAAGATTAGCACAAATAAGTCTAGAATCTAATGTACCATATGAGGACTATATAGTTAAGATTATTTGGTATGACAAAAATTTATCAATACAGTAGATTTAAGGTACTTTTATCATACACACACACACAAAAAATAATTAAAGGTAACCATATGAGATGATAGATATGCTAACTTGCATGACTGTGGTAATCATTTCAATATGTATATCAGAACATCAACTTGCACAACTTAAATGTGTGTGATAAAAACTAAAATGGCATACATTTTAAAAATGCAACATTCAAAGAGATTGGAATTTAATGCAATTAAGAGGTCAGTTAAACTGACTGGCTTTTATTTCCATTAAAAGCCTGGCTGTTCTCCTGTTCAAAAAGATTATGAGAATTCATATTTTAGCATAGGAAATCTGCCCAATATATGTTACTTAAGTAACTTTAATTTCAATTTTAAAAGACAATGCTATTATCTGGACACGGTGGTGCATGCCTGTAATCCCAGCACTTTGAGAGCCTGAGACAGGATAATCCCAAATTCAAAGCCAGCCTCAGCAATGGTGAGGTGCTAAGCAACTCAGTGAGACCCTGTCTCTAAGTAAAACACAAAATAGGACTGGGGATGTAGCTCAGTGGTCAAGTGTCCCTGAGTTCAATTCCCATTACCAAAACAAAAAAAAAAGGCAATGCTATTTAAATCTAAAACATCATTGGCATTATATTGCTCTACATAATTGCATGTATACATAGAACAACCAGGTTGACAAATTCAAAAGTGATTATTGCCATTCAACAATGAAAATAGCCTAAAGATAGAAATACAAACTGCAGATTTCTTGTGAGTCTTTTATAAGCAAAGGTCACTCCTCACATTTTACTGATAAGAAAATGAAATTATGAAGATGTCACAGTCACCTAGAAGGTAGAAATTGATTCAACAAAGGTGACTGGGAAAACAAATACGTTTTTAATTTCTATTCTTATCCTCTAATATTGCTTACATCTGAAAATTACTGCTGCCAAATTAAATGGTTTGCAAATAGCGGTTCTAGCACTACAAATTAGCATATATTCAATGTTAATTCATCAATTCTAGCTTTGAAGGATCACAAATGAGGATGATAAAAGCAGATGTCTGGCATATGGCAACAGATGGGTAACCACATTTCTGAAAAGCTACTGGGAATAGCCTGGTCCACTTTTCTTAATTCCCATCAAGGAAGGTGCAAAGGATGGCAAAGAAAACAATGTAGGCAATGAAGATTTAATTGGGTCCTAATTTTCCCACAGTTTTTAAGTGTCCTATTAAAATATGAAACTTCCAGTTTGGAAGTATGTTTCATGTCACAGTGTTTTCTATACCCAGGTAGAAAAATTCATAAACAAAAGCCAAAGAACTATAGGTAAAATCTCATAATATCACTGGCAAAATATGGCTTCTGGTGGCAAGAATTATTGGAGCAGATGGTACATGATGAATTCATTAGGACATGTCTAGACACCAGGTTTCTAATACCAAGATTTACTATTCTTTCTCATATGATGCGTTATCCTAATGCTGCATTGAAAATTTCACCTATGGAACATTTACAATTTTACATTATAATTACACATGCCTTTGATTACCGGTTAGAAATAAGAATGATGCTTATGTTAGAACTTTGACTCAATATCTACAAAACACTGCAGAGATATCTTCAGATAGGATACTGTATCACAGAACTAGCATCTAAATTCATGTTCATTTTTAAGGAATATTTCATTATAATCTGGAGGTTATCCTATAAATACAATGCATAAACTCATAAAATAAAAATGAAAACAAAAATTATATTCACACATCTGTCAAACTAATAGCTGAATACTATTGGCTATAACTATCATATAATTAGCAATTCATTCCTTGGTTACAAATTTTCTAAATAAGGCTCTGTTGGGTTAATCTGAAATCTCTCTCATAATGCAAATATATAACTTATATGAATAAAGTAATTAAAGAATTTTCTGAATTCAAGTAAAACCCAAAATCTTTTCTTAAATTATAACAGAAAAAAGCCGGGCGCGGTGGCTCACGCTTGTAATCCCAGCACTTAGGGAGGCTGAGACAGGAGAATCGCGAGTTCAAAGCCAGCCTCAGCAACGGCGAGGCGCTAAGCAACTCAGTGAGACCCTGTCTCTACATAAAACACAAAATAGGGCTGGGGATGTGGCTCAGTGGTCGAGTGCCCCTGAGTTCAATCCCTGGTACCAA